>CM055098.1:6049745-6649745 GCA_029204225.1 Diphasiastrum complanatum
TCTCTCTCTCTCTCTCTCTCTCTCTCTCTCTCTCTCTAGCAATCAACAATGTCACATGCAAATTTTAGAAGCATACACCCTCGGAGATGGCTTGAAGAGGAGGGTTTAGACAAAACGTATGAAATGCATATTGCATCCAGCTCCGTCACAAAGAAGAATTAGATTTCCTGGACCTGCAAACAAAATTTGACACAAAAAATGGCAGCCTCTCTATCGCGTAAAAACTCTCACACACACCTCTCGGGACCATGCAGAGAAGCAAAAACATTTGGTTTTTTTCGGCCAAAAATGCATTTTTTGCATAATCTGAGCTTATGATTGCTTGCTGGACCTATTAGAAGCTTCTATGCCTCTCTAATGAACTTAGTAGAGTGATTGTAACCTCTGATTGGATGCTTAATGGGTTGGAGTTGAATTTCGGTTGCATGGAATTTTTGATTGTTTGAGCTCGACCTAGTTACTATGTAAATTTTTCTGTATGATATTGTCATTCAAAGTTAGACTTCTGTTTTTGTTTCTCCAAGCATCCGTCATTCAGGTTGTTGCAACTTTTAGGTTCACAGTACTTTTGTTGGACCCCCTGCCCCAAAAAAAAAATTTGCAAGTAAAGTAACTGTTCGATTTATTCCTTATTTTCAAAACTTGATTTGGTTCTTGATCCATTGCCTAATATGCTCCTTACAAACGCAAAATTGTCAACATAAAAATTTTTAGCCCAAGAGTCAATTTCCAAATAATTCAAGAAAAATGTTTTAAAAAAAATGTATTTTGACAATAGATCATGACAAAAAAAAAATACAAACTTTATCATAATACAACATGAATTAATATTTAAAGATCCCACATGATTTTTGAAAAGCCAATCTCCTAAAAAATAAAAGAGGACCCACAATATATACTAGGTATCCGTCATATAGAGTGGGCTACTTGTTGTAGCACCCCAAGCCATTGAAGTGGGGTGGGTGGCTGTAACAAATAGCTCACCATTGGATAACGAATACCATATGTAGCATTTATAGATCTATGGTGGAGATTCAAAACTTTTTAAAAGCCTTGCTATGGCTTAGAATTGGGATGTTCTTAATCAATCCGGTAATGCAACGTGCCCGTTATCACTTCTTAGAGATGCTAGATATACATTTTTATTTTACCATGCATTTTTCAAAGGATTTTCACTAATGTCTCTCAATTCAAAACTTGATACATTATCAATACTCAATTTTTCAGCTAAGAAGTTGATGACTTGTTTTTTTTATCAAAGTCAACTGACATATCTTCTTCTGGATGCGCCTCTAATATTGATAAAAAAAACCTTGTAAGTCGATCTTTTTTTGCTGATGACAAATTGACAATGATAGTTATCCAATTAACCCAAGTCGTTTGTTCAAAACATATATAATTGTTCGCATGGTGGAAGGCCCCGAGGGCCTTCTATGTAGAGATGGCTCTTTGCTCGAGTGCGAGAGCTTGAGGGCAGGGTACCGACCTCCACGGAATGCATCAGGCCCTCGGGCCTTCCACGATGTAATGTCAAATGAGAAGGTGGAGAGAGAATGCACATTCTGGGGAGACACTATAGATTCCGGAGAGAGAATGGAAGATTCCAGAGGAGAGAAAAAGGTGAATACATATTATGCTTATTGGAATCACCTCCAAAATACACACAAAACGTGAGCACTTGGCATTATGTAGTAGGTAATGGCCTTTAGGAGGGCCATTACCATAAATAATATGGGACTCGGGCAGTGAGTGTGGGGGAGGCCACGAGTTGCCTAGGGACCAAATTATTTATGGTAATGGCCCAACCAAATGGTCATTATCGTGCATAATTCTCGTTGGCAGATTTTTATGTTGATTTGAGTAGCATTGTGAATTTGGTCTGTGAATGGCTCTCATACTCGCATGCGCGTTCTCGGTATCTCTCTCTATTTCGGAGTAGTGCTCGAGATCAAAGTCCAATTTTTGGAGAGCTTGAGTATGTAGGAACCATACAAGCCATATATGAGGTGTGTTTTGGTGAAATGGGTAAATATTTGTTGTTTGACGTGAAATGGTTCAAAATCAACTATACAGGATCAAATTCAACTGTCAAAAAAGATCGTAGTGGATTTTTTGCTATCGATTCAACCAAGACATTAAGCATGGACTTTTTAGACACATTGGTGTTGCCTCGTCATTGTGAACAGGTGTGCATGAATTTCACATTTTTTTCTTTTTGTCAATTGTGATCAATGTCATATTAATCATCTACACTACTTTTTCATTACATCTACTTATTGTGAATTAAAATGTGATCATAACAAATATCTAATCCTAACATTGCTAAATGTGCAGGTAAATTTTCAACTAGAACCCAAGGGAATAATCCTTGTCCCTTTAGTATCAACGAGGTCTTAACCTTCCATGCTAGGAAGTTAGATCCTGATGAATCGAGTACTATACAGATCTTGGATTGAGGTATGAAGAATGATGTCTATAAACTCCACAGGGCACTATACGGTTTGAAACAGTATACTAGAGCTTGGTTTCAAAAGATTAACACATTCCTCATTGAACAAGGATTCAAACCAAGCACTGCTAATTGCAACCTCTATTCCAAGTCTGTACAATAATCTTTCATTATCATCACCTTATATGTGGATGATACGTTGCTTTTTAACAACAATACCAATATGGTCAAGGATTTGAAGCAAATGCTGTTTTCAGAGTTCGACATGACTAATCTGGGCGAAGCTCACTTCTGTCTCGGAATTCAGATCCATAGAGACAGAGCAAAGCGACTGATTTACATCACTCAACAAAGGTATCTTCACAATGTTCTTAACAAATACAATTTATTGAATTATAAATTAGCTCACTCACCAATGGATCCAGGCCTGCACTTGTCAAAGGATCAATGTCCCCAAACTAAGCAGGAAGAGGAGCAGATGAGAGAGTATCTGTATCGATTGATACTTGGATCTCTCATGTACAAAATGGTCTGTACAAGACCAGATATCTCTTTTGCAGGAAGCTCACTCAGCCAATATATGGCCAATCCTGGTATTACCCATTGGAAGGCTCTCATAAATGTCATGAGATATATGCGAGCTACCATGGACCAGTGCATCTGCTATGGAGATGTCAACAACAACAATCTTCATCAGCTTAATGGTTATTCTGGAACAGTCGTAAGCAAACCTCCTTTATCGCACTTTCTTCTACATAAGCAATACATTGTTGCTTCTCAATCTATTAAGGAAGCGTTTTGGTTGAGAAATTTACTGTCAGACGTCAATCTACATCAGTATAGCCCTAAGATTTTATTCTGTGATAATTAGAGTGCCGTTGCCCTATCAGCCAACCCTAGATTTGACTCTAGGAGTAAGCACATTGAAATCAGATATCACTATATCAGGGGCAAGCTTCTCGACAAAGAGGTAAGCTTGACATACTGCAGAACGCAGGACATGATTGCAGACATATTTACGAAAGCACTCAGTATTAAAGCACACAACAAATTTTGTGCATTGCTTAGTCTGAAGATCTAGGCATTCACGGATCCAGATTAAGGAGGGGGGGGTGTTGGATTTATTTTCTCTACTCTCCTAAATCCCATTTTAGTCCGCCTCCATTCATGCTGCATATTTACTCGCGTTGTCATGCAATTGGCATATTTACATGCAAATACTCACAGGCGAAGAAAAGGCGATTCACTTCAACGAAGGCTGACGTCACCTCTTTACGCTCATGCAGTTGCACTAAGGTTGATGTCACCTCTTTCACGCCCATGCAACTGCGCTAACTGACTAAACAACAACAACAGCCACCCATGATCTCTTACAGATAGCACGTCCACTCTGTACTTTCTTCATTAGCACACCTATAACTTTTTGTATATATATATTGGATACCAATTGAGTATTCACTGACGACGATGAGGAAGAGGAGGAGACGATAAGCTCATGTGTGTAAATTATCATTAGAAGCTCATCAGAGAGATATAGAAAAAGTAGATGTTTAATGCATTGATTCTTTATTGTCAGTATTAAGATTTTCATTCCTTTTTACAGATTGAAATAAGTTTCGTAGAGCACGCAGTTTCGCCCGCTATTGTTTTGTGCTCTATTGCATCTTTGACATGTATATCTAATGTACTTAATCTGATTACAGTTCTTTCTTCTGCATTTAGATCTGTGTCAATGTTGTTGTGCTTATTATCATTCATTCTGTCTGGTTTTTTTTTTTAGTTACACATTTTGGTAATCTGTTTTAGCGCGACTAATATTTAGTCTTGTCTTTCGCGAATCGTTTGCGACTGTTATCAGTTGAGCCTAGTCTCTCTCTTCGCAAATCTCTTCGCGAATCTTTTGCAACAAACAATTTGTCTTGTTGTTCGCGATAGATTATTCTTTTGATGTTCCATTATAGTTTGTCTACGTAATCAAGAACGACCGTGATTTCCATCACCACCATTCTGTTCGTTCTCGTAGGCGTAGTCATGCTTGGGGAGAGAGTCGTTTAGCTTGTTCCGCTGCGCACGAACATTCTCTGTTCGAGTTCATTTCTCATTCGTGTTTCGTTTCTCATTTGTTTCGTGATTTGTTTCTCGTTCGTGTTCGTCCTTCTTTCCGTTAAAGCTAATTTTTCAATTCTCACACACGACACCCTCATTCGTCCCTCTCTCCCAACAGTCTATACCACAATTACAACTCAAACTCCATTGGGTATGGAGTCAAAAATAAGGCATTCATGACCACAAGCACTTTCAATGGCAATCGGTAAGGCAAGTTTCAAATGGTCAACATGAGATTTTCAGGTAGCCTAGGGAACTTTGAAATGGTCAAGAACCATTCCACTATAGAAAGCCATGACTTTCAGAAAGCTAAATGGGCTATTAGGATTTTCCTCAATCAATAGGCTTTTACCTCATTTATTATAAATTCACAATAACAAAGACAACCGATTACAAATCAGTTCTTGCTTAGCAATTAGATGGTTATGGTTAGTAGAGCATTTCAAGATAGATACAGGTTCAGCAACTTCCCGACATGCAGCAAAATTGGCTTTGTAAATGTCGGGCGTTGTCCTCACCAAACAAATACCAAGCCTGCGACAAATGGTTAGCTCCCAGGCTATTGCAATTTTTCTAAATTAGGATCAAACTTGTGGATATTCATTGAGATGGCCTTCCTCCAACGTTCCATATGATCACAAGTAAGCAAAATTAGAAACTAAGCATTCGGCCATAAACAAAAAAAGGGCCGTTGGTAGAAAGCCCAGCCCACAAAAAATCGTAGGTAAAGAGATGAAACCGTAGGCAGAAAAGGAGAGGACCGATAGGCAGGGTTAGAAGCGCAGATTGGCAAGGTTATGTGTGTAACCCATGATGCACATGGCAGGATTTCAAACAAATCCGCAGGTCAGGGATAGACCATAGATCAGGATCGTGGATAGGTAGAGAAGGGGTTCGCCAGGCAGGGAACAAGCCTCAACAGGCCGTGTGCAGATCGGATGGAGGAAAGCCGGTAAGAGACAGGAAAGGGCAGCAAACAGGGTAGAGAGCGCAAACAGAGAAGGTAGGAGGCCGCTGATGAGGGAGCGGGGCACATAATAGGCAGCAAATAGGAATCAAAATGGGTTAGGCAGCAACGATGGCCTCTCCTTCACGGATTCAACAATCAGCAAGTTCAGACCGTCTCCCTTTACAAATGTTACTATTAAGCAGATCAATCCCATATACAAATGCTTATGACCAGGTTTGAATTTCTCTTATGGGTGTAGCAACCCGTTGGCAGCAAGATCACTGATAGGAAGTGGGAGAAGCCAATTGACATGATTCTACGATTCACAACCAAAAAGTCTGACTCATGGATTGCCATTTGAATCAAGAATCACAATCAGGTTTATACCCAAGCATACGAGCTTCTAGACAGGATGGACCAGGCAAAGTCAAGGCCACAGGCCTGTTAGCAGGCCACAGACCTTCACAACATGACACCACGGCCAGCAACCAGCCTATGGGCAAGAAATAGAATTGCCACAGACAGGACTCAACAGATTGGAATAGATCAGTACGTGCTAAAGAAATCTGTAAATCACGCTACTTCTAAACACTAGTTGATCAGTGAATGAAGTGACAACAGAGAGATGAAGAATTTGAGCAAAGTGCATGCATGAGAATTAGTGAAATGTCCCTCCTCCTTTCAACCTGCATCCAATAGATGAAGAGAACAAGATGATACTAGACAAATTGCTTACATAGCAATGATCATAAATACACATAACCAGCACCAAATCATAATCAACAAAAAAAATGGTACAACACAATGCCATGGATTCCTCCAACAAACCAATAGCAATGAAAATGAATAGAGTTTAGAGTGGAATGCACCAAGACAATCATCTGCCTCTTCTCCTTTTCCTCCTCCTTGGGCCCTTTTAACTTTTTAATTTGCAACTTCACTTAGGGCCTCTAATGTCATTTTAGAGTTTTAAGCTCCTAGTCTCTTATTCCTAGGAATTACAACTTGCTACTTGTGCTCATTGGTGGCTGGGCTTATACACACAGGACGCCAGTGCCTTGCACTTATTATTCTACTGTACTGTGGTGGGGCCCACTAGGCAAGGCTTGGCCAACAGTATTTTAAGTGATGGGACCCACTTATTTATTTGTATACATGAAATGCCCACAACAGGGTCCACGGCCCAAAGTAGTGTTGGTTCCTTGGCACTAGGCTGCAACTGTCGTGAAGGGGTGCTGTTGTCGGTTCTTTTATTGCTGGGACATGGGTGCTTCAGGAAAAGCGTGGATAGAATTCGCTTACGTAAAACTTGAGGCTTATTGATTGTTGATCAGCAAGAACATGGACTTGTCAGATTTTCAATAATACCCATAAGGGTTTGGTGGCCATACCGGATAACCTTGTTCTTGACAATTGGGTAGTCGAGGCATTCCATCGAAGGATCCCAAGATAAATCTTGTTGATGTAATGGATCTTCATAGATCGGCACAACTGGTCCCAATGTCATAGACTCCCCCAAATCATAATGTGGATATAACATGCTTGACTCTCTTGTCTGTCCAAGTATTCATGGTATGTCATAACCTGACGACTTTCCTCAGTAGTCAATATCATAGATTGAGGACAAGGTTTTGTCATTGTAGACACTAGTGCTTGCTGTACTGGAGGCCTATTTGGGCTTGGATTCCCTGGATTTGGCCTTTGAAGAATGGACATACCCCGAATTGGAATTAATTTGGGTTAATGTTGTTATGTGAAAATCTTGGTTAGCAAAATCATTACATGTATTCAATGTTGTCATGATTGTGTTTTCGTTTTCATTTCATGATTTCATAACAATATGTTAAGTAATTGTGTAGAGCATACGATCATACTTCCAAATGAAAAAGTAACATAGACCCAACCTCAATCTACATTCTCATGGCTTAGCCTTCTATGACGATACACAATGCTAGTAACTACAAATAGATCACTAAAAACTAAATCTTGATGTACATGAGCAAACAAACAAGTGATATGAGTGGGCTTGACATGAAAACCCATGTTTGATATGACCGAGATGTTTATCAAAATATGATTATTCTAAAGAGGCTACACATGAGCAGTTTATGTGACCTACACTATTTGGGACATTCTCTCAATGCTCGAAGGAATTATCAACCAATTGATGAACGTAGGTGATAGGAATTATCAACCAATTGATGAACATAGGTGATAGGAACATTGCTACAATATGCACACTTTGCTATTGCTACAACACTTAAGGACCTTCTATGAACTTGGCTACAAAAAACATGTTTCATAATTGCAAATTGCCATGGCATACTTGGGTCATACTTGGGTATTCCCACTTTTAAAACGAATTCGGTGTGAATTTGGGGTCTTACCCCTTGAATCTTAATGCATCACCTATTCTGAAAAAAAGTAAGTAATCTTATGTATTTTGGAAGGACCATGGCAACTCTCCTAAGCTCGACAAGCAGTACACAAGATTGTTCCTTATTATAATGGACTTTGCATGTGATTAATAGCACTACAAGAAGTGAGATGATTTTTACACTTTCGCTTTGAAATTTAATATGTCGACATGAGGTTTGTCTTTGATGCTCAGTTCTTATGAAACAAGTCTCAAGGATTTGTAGAAGTTGTGAGTTTTACTTACAATTATGGCAATGAAGAATGCACCCAGCAGTGAAAAACCATCCATGGCAATGAAAGCAACCCTAAAACAATGAGACTCATGGCAAGTCAGAGTCTTTACAAAATCATCACCTACAATGCTAAGGGGTAGTAGTTTGATGAAAAGGAGACAATGCCCAGGTTTGAATCTTTTTGAGCTTCCATGTCATACAATCTGCTACCCGTGATCCGCACAAAAATGATGTAAGCTCCTAGAGGAGCACATGACACTATATTAAGCAAGAATGGAGCAGTGTTGGAAAGGGAGCAGCGAGCAGCGACGTTGGATCAATAGTGTGGACAGGTCACAAGCATCGACAAAAAAACGTAGGCAATGTCATACATTAGACATAAGCATGGGCAAATTTGACATGATCCCTAGGACCGTTTGTGTGAAAGATTTCAGATCCTTAAGATCCAATCTACTTGAATGATCTTTGGTTAGAAAGAGAAATACACTACCAATTTCACCAATGTAGAAAAATCAGCATCTACACACAATTTGAGATGCAAACACTAATAGAACTCGATCAAACTTGAATGAAATGATTATGTACTGTTGCTGTCCGTACAAAACCAGCAAGCTACTGTATTTCACACATGTGGATCCAAAAATAACAAATATAGATCATTCTACACATAGAATTGCAAGCAATCACCAAGATAGTGCACTAATGGATAGTAGAACCCAAGAGAACCATGTATAAGCATGAAATGAGATAGAGAAGAGAGAAGATGACTCTCTCCACGAGTTACATCCTTTTATATCAGGTCCAAACCCTATTTGGCCACTTGGCTTTCCCACCAAAATGCTAACCCTACCAATTTTGGGTCTAGATTCAATTTACCCAACTTATTCAAATTGAATCTACTCAAACTCGCATTCTATCTTTCCCACACTTTCAAAAAGTGTTTATTCAAATGAAATTTAGACTAATGAACTTTGAAAAGTCAACCTCTAAGTCTAAAGCAAGTTTTGGCCTCAATATGCCAAATATGGAAATATTGCAAAATGTGATGAAACTAGTTGAATCTTTCACAGTTTGTTACACTCCATGAGCAATAGCTGGGAGTGAACAGACCTTCTTATTGTAGGAAATACAACAAGGCCTCTTCTTACTCATAGCATCCAGCTATAGACAAAGTATTGTGAACTAATGTTGCTTGAAGAGTTTATGTCAAAATCATGATTCCTTTGGCTGGCAATTAGCTGTGGCATCCAAAAGTCTACAGGGCGTTGGAAAGGGATCAGGGAGCAGTGTTGGAAAGGGATCGTTGATCAATAGCGTGGGAAAAGCCATAGGTGTGGGCAAATTATGATATAACCTCCAGGATCGTTTGTCACACAGCTTCTTGAGCAATGTCTACCTCCCTCCTTTTTCATTTTCTTTTTCATTGAACTCTAATTGTAGGAAATACAACAAAGGCTCTTCTTACTCATAGCATCCAGCTATAGGTGAATTATTGTGAACCGAGTTTATGTCAAAATCATAGTTCTTGAAGTAATGTCATTCACAAGGCAAGGAGTTAGAACATTGATATCCATCACAAAACTTTGATGCGCTCTTCATACAACTACTCCCACAAAATCCTTCACATAGATAATAGTCTATTACACAACATGTGCATTCACAAGGTGTTAGTAAACATGGTAGGCATGAAATCAGATTTCCTCAGACCGACACTCCCTTCATGCTAGGCACCATCTCTTCACTATATTAAAAACAAATTCTTCTCACGGGATTGATTGTGTTCAAAATGATGCGACCCTGCATGTCACTCCAACATGGGTCATGCAAGACTGCTTCATCGAAGTCAGAACTCAATTGTTCTTTCTTAACACATGCATGCGTATCTAAAACACAGAAACTTGGAAATTCGAACACGAACTGTGGCTGAATAATATCTGAATGAGCTTGTAACCATAGATATGATGTGCACAACATGAAGCAAATTATTCTCTGTTATACCCTAATTTCCAAGTGTTTTGGTGAAGAAGCTTCTCTCCCCACTTCTAGAGGTAATGTGATGAGTCAACAGGGAACCGCCCATCCATGTGCATGCAAATGTCTAGTGTTTTCAACAATCTAAGACATTTAATTCTTGCTCAATTCTTTTGTTTATCCACCAACCAACCTCATGGAAGCATGGTCATGAATTCAGAAGGGTTGATTGTAGATTATGGTCTCTGATCAAGAATGGCCCAGGAGAACTTCTTATATTTGTATTATAATATAAATAGACTTACAAGAATTTTACATTTATTAGATTACATATGTCATCCGCATAATTTGTAGAAATGTCCCTTCGTACATCTGATCATACTCTTGTTTAATTGTACCACCAAGTCAGGGTTCAAGGGGCACTTTAGATCACTATTGACTAGGAATTTAGCATTGTGAACATGTAAAAGTCCCACACACATTTGCATAAAAGTGTGTATATACCCAATTGCAAATGGGCTCATTATGCTATGAAATGTCATCGATATATTCTTAAGAAATCGATATCCTAATGATCTATTAAATGTAGATGGTAAATATGATCTAACTATGTAGCTACCCATGTTCACAAAGAGGGTGTAGTTTTTGGTTTAATGTGTTTCAATATTAAAAATAAATCATGAATACCATGATGTACTTATCAACTTAAAACTCTAAGGCTACCCACTTGATTAAGTTTAGAATATTGAGACAAAAAATTAGCAGAGTGAGAAAGTTGGGAAAATCCCAAGAGGTAATGGCATAGATGAAGGAGCTTTGATTTAGGCCATAATTGTGGTAGATTTAGGGTTAGGGTAGGATCTAGGAAACTCTAATATCAAATTTGATTTCATCTAGATATAGTTTGGATCATGACAATATACATATTGATGAGAGTATTCAAGCAAATTGCATTGGAGCTTCTTCTACATACATTGCCTTTCTGTGGCTTGTACACTATTGATCAAACTCATCTCCATAGTAGGAGAATATACATCGTTTTGAGAAAATATATTCCAAGAAATATTGGTTGGCATGATCAATATTTTGGAGAAAAAAAACTTGCAAAACTCGCAATTGATTTACTCGCAAAATGTCTGGACTTCATAGGATGCTAATTCTGCCATATTAGATCTGATCCTTTTGGGCAGTCCAGCATAGTATTTTGCCATGACGATCCATTCAGGAATCGGTGGATTACAATCCTTTACTAGATGATAGATCCGATAGGTGTAGTCTCGGATTGTTTCAATAGGGAACTTTTTCAATTTCGATAATCCTACAAGGGCGGCCTCCATAGTTCAGCACTAGAATGTCGCAAAGTAGCTAGTTGGTGAATTGCTTCAAGGTTTGCTCAATGACTCTAGTGTTCCAACCTTTTTTTTTTTTTTTGGGAGATGGAGAAGAAGAAAAATAGAAGAGAATCGGTAAACGGTGGATCAGTATGGATGAGAATAGAGACAGAAATGGATTTATCTAGCAGAGATGGAGACAGGAGATGGAATAGAGATGGGACAGAAGAATGATGGATGGATAGTGGTTGATGTGGAGGGAACTGATCGGCTTCATCTAAGGTTCATTCACTTGATTCAGTCCAGGGATGTTGGATCTTGATGGGTAATGTGACTGCAACCTAGATTTGACAAGATTTGATTAGTTTCAGTTGGATAATAGTGTGATTTTAGCCCTTTTTCTTGGGTTTTTTTTTTTTTGAGATTTCTTCATATCTGAGTGAATCAAACCTTCAACCTTCCTACAATGGTTGTATCTAGACCATTTCTAGACAATGTGAGTTCTTCAAGAGTTCTTGATGGACAGATTTGTCAGGATCTGGATAAAACTCAGTTTTTTGGCACTTTTTCATAGATATTTGAAAATCTAACCATTGGATCTTTACAAAAATTTCACAATAGCCAGATCTAGGTTAGATCTATCTATTAAACTCTTTTCAAAGGTTACTTCTTGGCAGATCTTAAAAAATCATGAAAAAAGTGCATTTTTTTGGGGGTTTTTTTGCAAAATTTTCAGATTTTCTAGGAAAAAACCTTGCAGGCTAGTATACACTTGTATATGAGTTAGATTTACCTGCTCACCAACCTTCAAGAGTTACTTCCCTAGGAAACTCAAAAAATCTTGAAAAAAGTGCATTTTTTTGGGGTTTGTTTTGCAAAAAAATTTAAATTTTCTAGGAACAAACCCTCGTAGACTGGTATGCACTTGTATCTCAATTAGATTCAGCTGCTCACCAAGCTGAGAGAGTTACTTACCAAGGAAACTCAAAAAATCTTGAAAAAAGTGCATTTTTTTGGGGTTTTTTTGCAAAATTTTAAGATTTTCTAGGAACAAACCCTCACAAACTGGTATGCACTTGTATCTCAGTCAGATTCAGCTGCTCACAAACCTGCAAGAGTTACTTCCCAAGGAAACTCAAAAAATATTGAAAAGAGTGCATTTTTTTGGGGTTTTTTTTGCAAAATTTTAAGATTTTCTAGGAAAAAACCCTCGCAGACTGGTATGCACTTGTATCTCAGTCAGATTCAGCTGCTCACCAAGCTGAAAGACTGCATAGCAAGAAGAGAGAGGGAGAGGAGGGAGAGGAGAAAGAGAGTGGAGAGAGGGAGAGAGAGAATGCCTAGGTTGAGAAAGGCTTTGGGGGCTCGAGCACTTACCCAAAGCTATTCTATCCCAACGTAGAGAGAGAGAGAGAGAGAGAGAGAGAGAGAGAGAGAGAGAGAGAGAGAGAGAGAGAGAGAGAGAGAGAGAGAGAGAGAGAGAGAGAGAGAGAGAGAGAGAGAAACCAAGAGAGTTTTATTAGATTGAGAATGGAAGATCATACAATACAAAGGAAATGGCTCCCTCTTATAGATTTTAGAGGTGAGCCTCCTTCACTCTCATTGGCCACTTCATTGGGGCAAGTATTCTAATCCAAGCCTTTAAAATAAACACAACTTAAATCTATTGGTGCTAAGAAAGCACAAGGGCACTCAGATGATTCATGTGAGTTTTAAGTTGGGCCCTTTTAGCTTTTTTATTTGCAACTTGACTTTGGGCCTCTAATGTCATTTTAGAGTTTAAAGCCCCTAGTCTCTTATTCCTAGGAATTACAACTTGCTACTTGTGCTCATTGGTGGCTGGGCTTATACACACAGGACGCCAGTGCCTTGCACTTATTATTCTACTGTACTGTGGCGGGGCCCACTAGGCAAGGCTTGGCCAATAATATTTTAAGTGGTGGGACCCACTTATTTATTTGTATACATGAAATACCCACAACATCCTAGACAAACTATACATGTGTAGAATTTTACTAGTTATATTCTACCTAACTTTGCATGCTATCTAAATTTGTGCATGCCAACACATCAAATTCTACCATACTCAAACTCGACCTATTCTAGAAAGATATGTGCTCAATTCACATTCCTTTATGTACAATAAAATATACAAATAAATAAGATGAGCATAGCCCCCAAAGTCAACATAGGAAGATAGTTTTTATCATTCGTCACACTTCTCCTTAAAATATATCTATCACCATGGACTTTGAAATTAAGCCAAGATTTGATCTCAACTTGACAAATACATTCTTGAGCATATGTTTTGTGAGTAGATCTGCAACACAAGATGATAATTGAACATGTTCCAACAAGATCTCTCTCTCTCTCTCTCTCTCTCTCTCTCTCTCTCTCTCTCTCTCTCTCTCTCTCTCTCTCTCTCTCTCTCTCTCTCTCTCTCTCTCTCTCTCTCTCTCTCTCTCGATCACTTTCTCTATTACAAAGTGGTGTGCTACCTCGATATGTTTGCTTCTTGCATGAAATACATGATTATTTGCAAGAGCGTGAGCCAAGATGTTATCATTCTTGATAATAGGTGGGTCTTCATCTCCAATACACCTTAGCTCCATGAGTAGCCTCTTGATCCATAGGACCTCCTTTGTAGTAGCTGTAAGAGCTTTGTACTCTGCTTCACAGGATGACAAGGATATAGTTGCTTGCTTCTTGGATAGCCAAGAAACTAGATTTCCTCCAATAAAAACTGTATATGCACTTGTGGATTTCCTATCCACTTTGTCTCCTACAAAATCCGAGTCTGAAGAGCAAGCAATATTAGATCTTCACCTTATAGATCAATCCATAGTCTAAGGTAGAAGATACATATCTCAAGATTCTTTTTGCCAACTTCCAATGCCAAATCTTTGGATAATTTATGCACACTAAAGCTGAAATCTGGCCTAGTCACAGTTAACCAAATGATGGAGCCAATAAGACTCATATAAAGAGTGATGTCCACGAAGGATCTTTCATCCTCTTTTATAGGAACTTTTACAATATGCATGAGAGCATGATCTTTCCAAAAGTCTATTTCTAGGCCTAAAATGTAGTGAAGAATTCCAAGATCTTGCATTCTAAATTCACTACCAAGTGCACATTTTGTTTCCTCAACTAGCTCCAAATCATTTCCACTAAGAATTATATCATCTACATAGGTAAGAAGAATAACTAAAGAGTTATTTACAAACTTAATGTACAATGATGGATCATAATCACTAAGATGAAATCCGAGTGATATAAGAAAAGAGTTGAGCCTTGCATACCAAGACCTTTGACTTAGAATCTGCTTCGAATAGGAACACAGATCATGCTACACAGTAACACAAACAAAAAGCACTCTCCACACCAAGCTCACGTAGCAATTGTATTTCTCAAAATCGAAAATACATTGTACATATAGTTCTTTACTATGGCAACCCATGCATGGGACGCGTGTCCCGTCGACTCGCCTTGTGGCGAGGCCAACTAATTTTTATCCATTGATAGGACCCACAGTACAGTAACACAATAGTTCTACTTTAATTCTAACTCACTCCCTTAAAGTAGAGTCTACTTTTTTTATACAGTCATATACATAGCTTTAAAGTCAACAAACTTTAAGTACAAAAAGCCTTGATCTAAACATATCAAACTTTTCTCTAATAAGTGGCTTAGTGAAAATGTTTTTTATTCCAAGATCATGAGCTTGAAAGAGAGGGAGAGAGACGAAGTGAGAGAGGGAGAGGTGCAGACTACAACAGACTTAAAGAAAAAGATAAGAGCGATTATTCCACTCGGCCGTCATCACCATTCAAGCACTCCTTTATTACCTTAGTTAGTTGAAGAGAAAGATGTAGGAGTGTGGAGCTAGCAAGGAGCGTGTGTAGGAGACGACTAATTTAAAAAGTGCACCTGTTAACTTTTTTTTTTTTTATCTTTATATTCTTGGTTTAGGTATCAATTTGTTTAGTATTTATGTTTTCGGTTTAGAATTATGTTTTTTTTTTTTTAAACTTCTTGCAAGAAACAAGGCTTCCAAATTATGATTGATCTGGCTGCAAAATTATGATGAACCTTGGCACAAAACTCACCATGTTGCAAATTGTTTTGCAGCAGGGGGGACTCCCCCCTACGGCAAATTTCTTTGCATGTAGAGGTACTCAGAGTACCCCTACATGCAAAAAAAATGTGCATGAGGTCTAGCGACTTGTTGTAAAAAAACATTTGCACTACAAAATTTTTTGAGCAGATCGCTGGATCTGTTGCAGATATTTTTGCAATAGGTCCAACAACCTACTGCAAAACAATCGTAGTCAGCAACCTGCTGCAAACATTTTTTTTGCTACAAGGGTACTTGGTGGCCGATCATCCCTACAACAAATTACTTTTGCAGCAAGATGTGATGCATATTATGAGAAACTTCAATCTTATGAGGAAAAACTAGCAAAAAGTTCTAGAATTGTTCAAATCTTTGCAAATTGCTAAATTTGAGTAATGCATTTGATAAATTTGAATTTTATACATTTATATTGGGGCAATTGTGTTTAACTTGGATGTGAACATGTACGCGATGATGTGTGTTTAAGGTCTAATATCAACTTCAAGCCAAAAACTAACTTTCATTATCATGTCCTAACTTCTTTGATAAAAGCGTTGGATTATTCTCATCCGAATAGTCGATCTTTAATCTTCATCCACTTTATTATCCAGTTTTGTAGTTTTATTCATGTTTCTACATAGTTTGCAAAAATACTCGAGAATCGTTCAACATGTGGCTCCGACATATCGGATATAATTCGACTTATCGACGACACCGACGAAAGTCGAGGTAGTCGACCATGTCGAAGAACAATAGTTATTGTTCCGCCTAATATGAAACTAAAGGCTTCTCCTAACCACTTTGCAAGGACGGATGTCAACGCATCACAATATCAAATCAGAGCACGCTTGTTCTTATTCTTCAATTTGTGGTATCAAATTTCAGTATCACATAATTGATTTTCTATTGTAGCATTGCATGACATCAGTTTTAAAGTCATCGATTTATCGACAGACTAAAGTTCCAGATGGATTCTCAAAGTAAAGCCGGTCTTATCGCAGACAAGCTAAATGGATCCAATTACTATTTGTGAAAATTTAAGATGAAGACCTTGCTAATCGCCAACGAGTTGTGGGATGTTGTCACAGGTATTGAAGTGAAGCTTGAAGAAGACACGACCGACTCAAAGTGGAAGTCGAAGGATGGTAAAGCTTTCATGCTTATTATCCTCAATATATCAGACACTCAAATTGGTCACATATCTGAAGCTCAAACTTCGAAAGAAGTATGGGACATCCTGAGCTCATTATATGATGTGAGAGATGTAACTTCCAAGTTACATCTAAGAAAAAAAAATTCACTCTCAAGATGTCGAATGATGATTCACCTCAAAATCACGTTAACCAGTTTAAAAATCGCTTGTAACAGGTGGTCGCTATCGGATCAATCATCGACGAGATCAAGACGCAATCATGACATTGCTTTCAAGCTTGTCCTCCACATACGAGGAGTGGGTGATGAGAGCAAGTATCAAATCCATCGTTGAAGAAGAAGATGTTCTATAAGCATTGCAAATGCACTAATAATCAGATCCAGGATTGCATGGTATTAAAAAGCGAAGAATGCCAGCAAACAACCAGATCAGCATGCGAATGCAGTCACAATACCTCCCGAACTCGACATGGACAAAGGAGCATTTATGGTCAAAGACCACTATTCGATACTTTTTGGTTTCTGGATTCTGGAGCTACTCAACATATGACCAGTCTCGTGAGCGTTTCCACTCCTATACGCCTTACAGTACAAAGAAATACGTTCATCTTGGTGACGATAACACACACACTATTGAAGGTGAAGACACTATAAGATTGAAGTCCCAGCATGATCAATTCAAACTACTATCAAATGTTTTATATGTACCTAAGCTCTCTACAAATATGTTGTCAGTAAGTAGAATCACTTATTTAGGTCATAGGGTAGAGTTTGAGTCTGATTAATGCCGAATTATCGATAGGACAAATAAGATCCTTGCACTCGTGACAAGAGGCATGGATACTCATATAGATTGGCATATTGTTATTCTAACACTAGTCAAGCCTTGAAAACCTCTATTCTTGTGAATAAAACATTACTATGACATCAAAGATTAGGACACTTGAATCATACATCTGTGTCGAACATGTCTAAAATTCCCTAACACTTGATCTCGACTATCCAACCAACAAAGTCGACCTCCTTGTCTGTCATAGCTGCATCCTTGGAAAAAAAACTAGGATTATATTTAGATCGAGTCATAGGCATGCAACAAAAGATGTTCTAGACGTTGTTCATTTAGATATATGTGGTCCAATGCAAACTCCGTTGTTGCTTGATGCAAAGTATTTCATTACCTTCATTGATGAATATTCCAAAAGAACAGTTGTTTATTTCATTAAGCAGAAATCGGAGGCTTTCAAAATCTTTCGACAATTCAAAGAGCATGCAGAAAATGAAATCGATAAAAGAATTAAAGCACTGCGGCCTGACAATGGGGGAGAATACATCTCTATCGAATTCAAGGAGTATTGCCTCCTATTACCTCCTATTGACATTGAGCAACAATACATTACCTCCTATTCACCTTAGTCAATTGGACTTGTTGAGAGAACGAATAGAACCTTAGTCGAATCAGCCAAGTGTATGCTTGCTCATGCGACACTTCCGAAGTCCTTTTGGGATGAAGCTGTTTCCACCACAACTTATATTCAGAACATATGTCCGACTAAAGGTCTCTCAAAAAAAACACCATATGAAATTTGGACATACTCCAAACCATCATTATCAAACTTACGAGTTTTTGGATGTATTGCTTATGCACAAATACCGCAAGATCTCAGGAAGAAGCTCATCGACTTCCAGACTATCAAGTCTATTTTCATTAGCTACATAACTTCAGATAAAGCTTATAAGTTGTATGATCTTGTCATGTCGAAGATATTCTCTAGTTGGGATATCATCTTCATCGAAGATCAATTCATCGACCTCAAAGGTAAGAGCACAGCTCATATAGCCGAACTATCGGAATCTTCCAAATTATCAAACTTTTCAATTCCCAAGTCGACTATTCCTATTGAAGGCCCTAATTCGATTACTCCAGAGGAACAACTCATCAGTAGCAAATCCGAAGATGATGATGTTGCAATCCAGTAACTACAGCATGATGAAAGAGCACCTTCACATGTTAACTTGTTCACCCCTTGAAAATGAGGTCAATGAGGAGTGAAGTGGTTACCAAAGCCCTTCACATACAACTTGTTCATGCTCTCCCTTCCTTGGTGATGAATGAGATTACAACTTTCAAATAAATCAATTCCTTAGCTCCATATCTCTCCCGATTTTGGGGGTCTCCCTTCCCTAGTGATGAATGATATTACAACTTTCACATAAATCAACTCCTTAACTCCACATGTCTCCAGGCTTTGGGGGTGAATATCCTTGCCAATCAAAGGGCAAGATCAATCATCAATGGTAGCATCACACATTTGTGACGTCACTCCGTTTATCTCACCTCCACAAAATTAGAATTTGGATTATGGACAAATTTGTGATGTCACTCCATTTCTCTCACCTCCACAAGACTGGATTTTTGCACATGGGTTTGGAGTGTTCTCCTTCACAAAGGTGGGCATGGGTCATTTGTGGGTGAGCAGGCATACCAAAAGAATGTAACGCGTCCTTTAGCTCGGGGCAGGGATGCGAAGGGAGCTTTTCGTTTTTGCCCATGCGATTAAAAGACCCGCGTCCGCGGCTCTTGGGATGCCTCCGGAGGCGCTTCGGATGCGGACTCTCCTTCAACCGTGACCAATAAAGGGGCTACAAAGTATCCAATACCGGAGCATGTGGCCCTCATAGTTGGAGGGGGCAATCGGAAGCGCAACCTCTTTTCTCTGAGAGAGAGAGAGCGAGAGAGAGAGGGGAGAGAGAGAGAGACGATGCGGGGGGACATGGTGGCGGGCGCCTTAGGGCTGCTGGTGCTTGCTCATGCCGTCTACTCGACCATTCGTTGTGAGTCTGCTTGTTTTTTGCTGCTGCACATGTTTCTCTTCTGGAGCTCACATATCTCAGCTATGTTTTCCCCTTTTTTTTTCTCTCTGGTAAAAGTGGGTTCTGTTTTTGTTCACTTGATCTGATCCTGCCATGAACGGTTGCCAATCTTCGTGTATTTCTGTTTTGTTTCATATTAGGGTATGAATAGCTAGTCAGATCTTCGGTCATCCCTCTGTTGGCATCTAAACTTGCTCTCTGTTTGTCGAAAGCCTGTGAAATGCCTGTTTCTAGAAAACTAATGCGTCGGACAAACTATCTGAGAAAAAAGATTACACTGATTCATTGTTCGTATCATTTTGGAAACCAAAATTGCAGATAAATTTTCTAGAAAAACATTACACTATTTTAATGTTCCTCAAACCTTGTCTCTGCATATCTGGAATCCTGTGGAAATGTCTCAGTTCATAAAGCCAACACATCAGACAAATTCTCTGAAAAGTATATTATATTAATCCAAAATGTCTCATTTTCTTAAAGTGACACGTCGATTAAAACACATAACGCTAATACAATATTTGTCAAACTTTCTCTCTTTGATGGAAACCTAAAAAAAATTTGTTGGCTCCGGAAAGCAACATGTGGGACAAAATATTTGAAAATAACATTGTGCTGATTCAATGTTTGTCAGCCCTGCTCTCTCTCTATCATAGCGAAACCTGTGGAAATTTCTTAGTTTGAAAAACCAATATGTGGGACAAAACGTCTGAAATATGTTTTATCCTAATTCCATGTTCATTTGCCCATCATTTTCTATAATTTGATTAAGATCTAGTGTGCTGATTTTGTAGCAATTATCTGTAGTCTGTACTTGCTAGGTATGTCATTGCCTTATCTTGACTTGAGTTAACTTAGGAATGTGATTTGTCACAGATCGTGGCTCTTTGAAGCTTATGGAAGAAGAGTTTGTTCGCGCTCCTCCACAGGTTCACCTCTTTAGCTACTATTCAATATTTGGAAGATTGCATTTAGATTTTTGGAGCATGATTTTTTGTTAAAGGAGCTGAAAAGGATGATACATTTTAAGCCCACCCATTGGGATACTAACCACATGCCACTTGGAAAGGAAGTAGACTAGTCTTTTTCATGCCTTTGCAATCTGGATAGAAGAAGATAAGAAATGGGATCCTTTTTAAAGGTCTTGAATGCTTCATGTTGACAAATTTATCATGCCGTCTTCACAATGCAGGTTTTGTTGGAGCTTCTTGTGAGTTTGGGGCTATGCTTTTGGGCTGCTTTGAGGGTGCCTGGAAGCTTTCTCCCAATTTTGCTTGACGCACAGGAGAATAGGTATTCTATCAATAGCTTTGTGGGTTTTTCCCCCCTTAAGGATTAATCTCTCTCTGTCTCTCTCTCTCTCTCTCACACAATCACAAAATAGCAATAAGCATCAAGACCCGAACAAAATGAGAGAAGTAGGAGAAGGAGAAGCAAGAACATCCAGTTGCCAAAATGGTAGAGTTTCCACCTTTCTTTGATTGAACATAAGAACAGTATATAGAGCCATTATTTGTAGTGGAGGTGTCTTGGCTATTGGCCAATTTCTACCTCCCTAACCTTTTGAATTTCAAAATAGGTGGGAAACACTTTGTATTCAACTAACTTGATTTCTAGGCCCCTAATTGATTAATACCACAATGGCCTTAAAAGTACTTTTATTGCTAACCAATCAATGAAATAATGACATGCTCCTTGAGTTGGACTTACACAAGGTGCCAGAGCCCTCACACTTATTTTTGTAATTATTTTGATGTATTTACAAGGTGGATGTTGAAATATAATGCCTATTTTACCCCTAGTGGCTAGGCACTTGCGTGCACATATTTATTATGTTGTAAGTTTTTCATGGGGGCAACTTGTTTGTAATTATTTTGCACCCCTCTTTGTAAATTAAAGCTAGTAAGTGCAACTTGGGTCCAAGGGAACAAGTTGGCATGCCATGTGGCATGAGACTCAAGTGGGAGGTGACACCGCGCTAGTTACTATCTTAGTAGAGGATTGATCCTCAAGGAGGCCCCACGCCCTCCTCTCTCTCTAATCAAGCTTTTTGAGTTCCATAACAACTTTCTTTCAAGCTTTCATGTTGTGTGTCTATTATTGAGGTTAAGACACTTCACATGACACAGATAGACCTAAAAGTTCATCAATGGACCCCACCAACGCCCAACTTTCATTGACCTAGATGTCATTTTTTTGGAGGTTGATTGTTGCGGGACATAGCAGAGCATAACTTAAAAAAATCAATCCGTTTCTAGCTGAAGTATTTTTTGATCATATGAGCTTTGCATGTGATTTGATTCGTCCTGTAAAAAATTGTTTCTCCTTGACATTTCATAGCAATTGGAACTCTATGGTAGTTAGGAAGCTTTATCAGAAAGCTCATGGGTTGTGTGATGTAGTCATTAGAAGTATTATCACCTTCTACCTAAGCAAAGATAACTGCGATTCAACTTGTGTAATTGTCTGCTTACAATCTGAACTCCTAGTTTACAATCTATACTCCCATTTGGCAGTAGCTTATTGATAAACACTCTCCAGGTCTGATTTCTATTTTGATTGTGAAACAAATTGCTGTTTACATTTGCGATATTCTTTGTGTTTTTATTGTGCTATTATGCTCATAACTTGGTATAAGAGCACTTTTGAAAAGAGATGAAGTGGTTTTCACTTTCGTATTTGGATTCCCATTATGTTGGTTCCTAAAATTGATCTCCTCCAATTTTTGACTTTGGTAGAAAAACCTAATATTCTTCTTATGATTTCACTTTTTTCTACAATAGTGAAATTTTCCATTTGATTGGATCATAGAAACATGGCGTTCCCTGTGTTCCGTAAGAGTTTCAAAATGACTCTTCCAGAATTTGCAATGTTTTGGATCAATATCTATATAGTATAAACTACTTTAGAGAGAGAATGTGTGAAGTGTCGTAAAAAATGTCACGCTTTTGCCAACAAATATGTCACGCTTTTGCCGACAAAAAAGTCACGCTTTGCCGGCAAAAAATGTCACCCATTTGCAAAAGGAAAAGCTAAATAGGTTTTAAAATAATGGTTAAAAAAACATAGCCTCCAAAATATATAAACACTTTTTGTGGGTAAGTGCCGATTGCAAGTCATCGACGTGCACAAGCAACTAGTGTATATATATATATATATATATATATATATGTATATATGTATTGTTAGAAGTCACTATTTGTCCTGTTTGTCCTTTAATGGAGATTCCTCTGTTGATGCTCTGACTGCGAAATTGAGGTACTTGAAGGTACACCCTGGACGACTGTCAGGGGTCATCAAAGTTTATTTTCTCCATGGGTGGAATCTTCTCAGGACCACAAGTTCTCGGGAGAAATGAATGCTCACCAAAAGAGTGACAAGCTCTCAAGACAGGGAATCACAAGACCTACACACTACTATGTCTTATATGATGAGATCAGTTCCCCCCCAGATGAACTTCAACAGTTTACTAATTACTTATGCAAAACTGTGTCATTCACTACAGGGAACCACAAGACCTACACACTACTAGGTCTTGGTTGATGAGATCGGTTTCTCCCCGAATGAACTTCAACAGCTTACTAATTACTTATGGCACAGCTTCAACACGCTGCAACACACTGTAAACTTATCCCATTGCCGCCGCCACAACCGCCTAATAGGCTCCAACCTGTGGAACATACCATGTGGAGGCAACAATTACATAATTGCGTGCTGCGGCACCAGTACGAAATAGAGTGCAAATGAAAGGAAAGTTCGTGAGACAAAAAAATTTATACCTGGCAGGGTCTAGCTCAGAACGTTGGAGAGACTCGCCTATGCGGTCCATGAACTCGTATATGAGGCCCATCGTGCACCCCTCGCGATCAACGAGCCTCAGAACAGAGTAGATGGGGTGCATGACGTCCATGAGCTGCTGCATATCAACCCGAAAGGGTTCCATCAAGAGGATTTCGTGGAAGGCCAAGGCCTCTGGGGTTTGAGACAGGTCCATGGCCATGAACTCTGCATAAGTAGCCATGCGCCGCAAATCACTCTTGAGCCGGTGTAGCTGCTCGAGCATGATGAACTGGTAGGCGAAGCGGGTGCGAGCAGGCTTCTTCAAGTCGAACCTGCATTGAAAAAAGGAATAAGAGGCACACACGAAAACCCCAACGCATCCCTAAACCCTGAACCCTGAAATTATTGGCGTGTACAACATAACTGTAAACGAGCCAAAAAATAAGTAGCATCTTACATGTTGAATGTGCGGAAAAGGGCGGTGGTGCGACGCTTGCGTGTGACGAAGTCCGCAAGTGCCCTCGTGAGAATCTCACTGACCCAAGGCAGGCACCCGATGGAATCCAGGAGGAGGTCCAGTGAGTGTGCGGCACATGGAGTTCACACAATGGTGGTCTGCCATAAGAAGCTCTCCCATACCGCGGCAGTTGGATGCATTGTTCGTCACAACCTATCGCGAACAGTTGATACGATTAATGCACAGCTTGGAAACACATTGCAATCAATCGAAAACTAATGAAACCTTTGTATCAATATTGCGCAGTAAATGATCAAGCAACTAATGAAAAAAATTGTACTTGGACAACGCGTTGTGGCCCGATCTCCTCTATCGCCGCGCGAATGATGTCGTAGATGTACTCGACCATGTGCACTCTCCCTGCCTCAGAGGCGTCGACGCTGCGGAGGAACATGGAACCGTAGCAGTTGGAAACAATCACGTTGATGAGTGGACGTCTACGACGATCAGTCCACCCATCAGCTATGATGGAGCAGTCGTATCTATCCCAGGCCTCGTGCAACGATGCTAGTCTCTCTCTGACCTCTGCAATCCGCTCCTGGAGCAAAGGGCCGCGAAGCGCGTCGGTTGTGGGTGGGCCCGCAGACTGCAACTTTCGAGATAGCCTGTCGAAAGATGCGGGATGTGGCCATGACAAAGGGGAGGTTCAGGTTATCTCTCTGTGCTGCCCCTCTCCGAAAGATCCCGACATGGTCGTCTGTCTGGTGCATCGGGATGTGGATGGCTGGGAGGATGCGGATGGACGACGCGGATCTGGAGGTGGTGGCATAGGTGTAGGTGCGGAAGCGGAGGATGCGGATGGACGGTGCGGATCTGTAGGTGGTGGCATAGGCGTAGGTGCTGCAGTGGAGGCTGTGGATCCATGGGGAGTACTGGCGGAGGGGGCGGGGGCAATGGGTGCACCAGTGGAAGTGGAGTCCGCGGCATCTGTGGATGGCTCGCTGGCCTCGGCATCTGTGGGTCGGACTCGCAATCCCCCCAAATGTGCACCCTCAATGTGGCTAAATGAATTATCAAATAACTAAAGATAATATCTAGGTGCCATTAGAAAAGAACAAACATCCATACTACCACTCATTGAACTATTGCAACCATACTCGACCAACCAATCAAATGGAAGGAGAGACAAAATGTCATAGTTAATCCTCGAATATGTGGTTAAGTATTTTAATTGATTGTTATGCTATCAATGCTTCGTTCGATATGCAATATTTGCATCAAATCATTCTGAAACCAAAATGACGGATACGAAGTTTGTCAATAAGAATACGACATGCATCTTGGTGATGAAATATCCTAGGTAAGTGTATGTGCAGATTCGTTCTTGAACTTGGGCTAAAGGAAGTCCCTAGGGGTAAGTTCATAACTAGAGTCATGACTCAAGACTAGTTATGAAATTGCTAGAGGAGTCATTAACACCATAACCACTTTACAAAATATGGCATGGATCAAGGCTTTATAATAGAGTGCTTGGACATTTGTCGACACCATCTAATAAGTCAAGGCCTAAGTTATGGGATGAGCTTGAAGATCTAGTCTAGGCGCAACCTCCCCAACTATTGAAATGGGTTTTGGAGGTATGGGACCATGACGGGTAACAAAAGCAAAAGCAATGCACATCTGGTGAGTCAAGGAATTGCAAGACAAAGCTAACACCAATGGACACATGGTCACCATCTTACTCACCAACTAAGAAGTTGCCAAGGTGGTATTGGAAAATTCTAGAAGGTGAGGAGTGACCAAGGGTAAATAGATTCTAAAAGGCGAGTATGGGAGGATGCAATGCAAGAGGAATACAATTCCGTTATTCAGAATGACGCATAGGAGCTCATGGACTCGCTAAATTGGAAGTAGCCTATTTGTTGCGCAACACATAGGTAGGAACCTTCAAAGCAAACTTCCAACCAGGAAAAGAATCACAAGTGCCCTTTCCACTTACGCAACTACCTGATGATGTGCAGATCACTCAAGTGGGTCCTACAATTTTGAATTGTGCTAGCCGAAGTTGTATTTAGTTGGTAGTGTATCATGCAAGGACAGAATATTGTGGACTAGCACTTTATACGAGAAAAATTAAATAATGGAGAGATAAAGCTTGAGCACCACGTCAACAACCAAACTACAAATATTTTTACTAAACTTCTTGTAAAGACAAAAATGAAAAGTTTATCCAGTTGCTAGTTGGTAGGTTAAATAAAATATTCACTATAGGGGGTTGTTGAAATATCTCAATGGAAAAACCAGTCTTGACATTTATTGCTGGCAATCGTATGGAGCCGTTTTCAGTATGTTTTGATGGTAATCGTGTCTCAATATGAAGGGGTCAAGCTGAGCAAAAACTAAGGGTACAGAGCTTAAAGTAGTTTTTTTTCCTACCTTTGCTAGAATATCAGGACTAGATATTTATTCTATAGCTTTCAATGGTTGCTGTTTATATGGTACTTCTATGGCTATGACCATATCATAATGTGGTAAGAGTTTACATCAAGTGCAGTCAGAATCTCTGGATGCCTTCTTTCTGTACTTTCCTTTGTTTTTTGATGCCTTGTAAGATAGCATAAAGTCATTGGTTAAGTGTCCTCTGTAGTGAAAGTGGATAACTGACTTTTCAACTGCTAATCAGTCTTTTTTTCTAATTTGATATGTTCAGAGTACGCCAGCTGTCAGATGATTTGGATTTTATGATTTTCAATCATCGGGGGAAGCTCTTTGCACCAAAATTCGAAGTTAAATTTAGGGCCTGAGATTCGTCTGATGTGTCAAGGTGTTTGTAATCTTACTGGATAAGCAGTCCAATTAAGCTTCAGGGAAAAATCCTTGGATATGTTCAGATTGGCAACTTTTTTCAAGCATACCCCTGAGGGTCCAGTGGGTTTTTGTTTTTTCAACTGGCTTTTCCAAATGCCTTGTGTAGCTAAAGCCGGTCATTGAGGTGCTTTACACCAGTATTTGGAACGTTTGTAGTTTGTCGCTTTATTATCAATTTTAATGACTGGAAGCTACTCACATGACTAATGCTCCTAGAAAAGCTTAGTTGATATCGGCCACATCAGAGTTCTATGTTGCAAGAGAAAAATTGTAAGCTTATTGGCATAAATGTATCTTTTAAGAATGCACTGTTTCGCTTGAATAATATGGTACTCAATAAAAAGTTGACATATTCCATCTTTTCAAGAATTCCAAAATGCCAGTTCTTGTTTGCAAAGGTGAGATATGGTTGTAAGTTGAGCTGCAAGTTAATTAGTCACAGATGAATGGAAGCTTTGTCTATGGCCTTATATTCTAAAACTTATCTAGTGGCTCTGTTCATTTACAACATGAGATTGGAACATTGACTCACATATGCATTGAAAACTAAGTGTAATGATGATAATAGCATTATGTTCTGCTGTCATTGTGCTGATTTGAAAATGACTTAGCTGGAAGAATATGAAAACTATATTTGACATTTGACCTTTGGTGTTTTGTTATTATCTTTATGAGGCTCATAATTTTTGGTAAGTGATTGGCAATCACCAGGAAATGGTAACTATACAAACAACAATGGCTGACACATATCTATCTCCTTGGGGATTGCATACTTGTTTCTTCACATTTACGCTAGTTCAAACGGGGAGGGTAAGAGTAGAAATCATTATTGTACCAGTCAGCAAGATGTGCTTCAACAAGTAGATTGCCAGCATTATGTTTCAATGAAAGTCATAAAATTGCCACTGCCAGAAAATGTTGAGAGTATACCCATGTGCACGAGAAAAGCTCTCTCATTTGCAAAACCGAATAGATATTTAAAGGGGGGGGGGGATTATTATATTCTACCAGTAAGCAAGAAATGTGCTTCAACAAATAGATTGCCAGCATTATGTTTCAAGGTGATAGTGATAAATTTGCCACTCTCACAAAATGTTCAGAGCATAGGTGCACAACAAAAGCAGTCTCATTTCCAAAACTGAACCTGCTACTAATATGCTCTTCAAGTGGGTACTGTTAGAGGAACAACAATCACCAGGAGCATGGGGACTCCAATTAGACAGTGGATAGGGATGTTTGTGTTACGCAAATAAGCCTACTCTGTACAACATGAGCCAAATCATCATCTGCACACATGAGAATGGTTGAGCAATTGATTGACAGTACCAACACTTGTGAACTCACAATAATGAATTAGTTGCTTTTGTGTTGTGATGAATCAACAGATAACAAATACGCAAATAGTTTTCCAAGGTGCAGGATGAGGCAGTCATTTTGTACCTGAGAATGGTTGCACAATTACTTGTCAGTACCAAAAATGTTAAGAAAATAATTTTTCTGATGAGATTACTTGGTCATGGGTCTTATTTTTAATTCAAAATAGCTAAGAATAAGAACAAGCTGCATTTGAGGTCATCACAAGCTTTGTCTCACCCAAAAAAGACATTGCAATTCAAAATCATGAAAAAATGTTTAAGTGCTTATGAGCTCAAACTCACCACACAGAGACATGTCACCTTTGAACATATTATCACAATAGCTCTGCTTCGTGACAAAGCTTATAAGGATTCACTTACTCTTGGTAGTCTCGATAGATCCAATGGAAGAGGTGGGCTTTTGTGGAGGAAAAGGCCTTTTGCTCTAGGAGGGCAGGTGCTTACTTGCAAGTCTACAGTGGAGGCCCAAAAGACCATAGTTGCTGGAGGGCAAGTCTACCACGGTGGAAGGACCAAAGGACCATGGAAGGCTTAACCAAACATGGGCCTTCTTCTCCTACGTAATGCTCAAGTGTGGGCTTTTTCTTACAATTGCTGTTTCTTTTAAGTTTCTAAAATATAGGATCTTTTAACATAATTTTTACAAAAAGAATGAATGACTGGCTGATACATAACACATGGACCTTTCGATATGTATAATGTGTTATGTGGCTATTTGGCATGGAGATATTGGTTGTCCACGTGAAAACTATGGTATAAGGTTTAGTGCTAGGTGTCAACTTTCATTGGATGCCAACAGATACTTCTGGCAAAAGGTTTTATGTAATCTTTGGCAAGCACAAGTAAATTTTATTTCAGGTGACTCCAAAATATTAAAGGAAAGATGAGTACTTGGCAATTATAGTGTTGAAAAGTTGGCATAAGCAAATCTATCATTGTTAGTTTTGATGACATTATGTAAGTTAAAATGAGGTACAAGAGTTTATTTGCTTGACTAAATGATTGATGGTAAGGTCCTTCCATGTTATCAATATCTCTAACATAAACTCTATGCTAATGTGCCTTGATGTCCACTTCTGTGAGACCAACAAGTGTAAGACATAAATTTTTTTGTTCATCAGCTATTCCTTTGAGCTTCATTGTAGGCCTTGACTAGCCCTTTTTGAACGTCCTTCCAATGCTAATAAAATCTAATCCATTTATTGGTATCTATCATCCAAGGGTTGCCAAAAAGGAATACCAATGCTGGGAAAATATATGTGAGTCTTTATGAAGAATGTTAAACAACAGTATATTATATGAAGAATGTGAAACAACAGTATATTTTATGAAGAACGTGAAACAACAGTTGATCATTTGTAAAAAGGTTCATGCTTATTGTACAAATTATCTTTTCCCTCCAATAGATAAGTTCAAAAATAAAGAATGTAAATTGAAAGACAAAAACCACTGCATCAAATAGCTTTAAAAAAAAAGTAAGT
This sequence comes from Diphasiastrum complanatum, assembly GCA_029204225.1. Classification (NCBI taxonomy): domain Eukaryota; kingdom Viridiplantae; phylum Streptophyta; class Lycopodiopsida; order Lycopodiales; family Lycopodiaceae; genus Diphasiastrum; species Diphasiastrum complanatum. The sequence continues at coordinate 6,079,302 of CM055098.1, forward strand.
AGAAAAATAATTGTTGCATCACTGTCTGATTCCTCCAATCTACCTAAACAACTATGCATGAGCTAGAACATACTAGAAAACTGAGGCATGCTCATTATAAAGCTAAGTTTGTTGTGGCTGAATTTTTCATAAAAGAAACGCTCAATCAAAAAGAAGATCGTAGAAACAATATTCAACATGACCTTATCAAGTTTCCCTTTTCCTTATCAAATGTATTCAAGCCATCTTCTAAGAGCTTTTGCTCATCATTCTGATTGCAAAGAGAATCAGCCGCATTGTATTATGATACTAAGCCAGTGAAAAAGAACGAACCTGCTCAAAAACCGTCTCACTCATGTACGAAGGCGCTGAGGGCCTCTGCACATGCTGGTCCACCCGCACGTCAATGCCCGGTTCCCAGGTGGGGAAGTAAGCGATTATGCGACCCGGCACGTTCTTGTCCTGGTGCCAGGTCGGTATGCATGCCCATCCATGCCAGCATCACATTTTGGATCTCTACAGGCTGGCTGGCTGCTTGCAGGTGATCCGCAGGTCATAACTTCAAAAAACGTCTGCTAGAGGCCATAACAGTGGTCGATAGAAGGCAGCTTTTCTCCTACAGCTGGCCAAGAATGGTTCACCAGGTTAAAGAATGGGTGAAATACATTTGCAAAGTAGGAATACGGATGGTGACACGTGAAGTGAATTTTTGAGAATGGGTTGTGTGCTCCAGGAAGGGATGGACATCAAGAATGGGCTATGGGTTTACACGTGAAGAGGCGGCCGTAAGCCAACGTCTTGAACAGAATAATATGGTGAAGCGGACTGGATCGATCATTCGTGCAGCATTGGAATTATCATTTAAATTATCCAAGAGACAAAAGATAAAGATGCAATAGCAAGATTCATGGGAATAACAACTACGTCATCATTGAAGAGATGAGAAAAAAATGTAATTATTTTAAAATAAGAAAAATGCTTTTTGGTTTCAAAGGGAAGGCTGGAACTTGGGAACATAAAAAACTTTGGATGCCAAGCTAACCGACAGAGCCGACCCTGTTGGGTTAAAAGAAGAAAAAAGCTTCTTGGTTTCCAAGGGGAGGCTCGAACTTGAGACCAAAGAAACTTTGCATGTCAAGTTAACCAATTGAGCCAGCGTCTCATATATATGCTGGGGATCGAACAATACTCACCACTATACTACAAAGATTTGATTATAAATTGATCCAATTGTTACTAATTGCCATAAAAAGTGATCAGTGTTTTATGAGAATAATAATGTGCTCTATAACAGCCGGAAGTCATTTAAGGTGAACCAATCCAGCCTCAAAAATATCTCAAAAATGCTCAATATCCCTAACAAATCTTTCATTGCAAGCTTGTTCTTAAATTTTTGTGGGGCGTGGATTTAGTAAGATAATGCTATTGTGAACTAGCAAATGAACATTGGTCAAGAATACCTTACACTGATATCAAAAGACCATTTTTGAATTTGAAAGGATAGCACAATAACACGTTTTCGGCCAAAATAGGCATGGGTTTTTATGCGTCAGCAAAATACTTTAAACCAACCACAGGGAAACTTCAAAGTAAAGCATACTCTGTCATGGGATTTTAAAGACAAAAACGAAAAATCAATGTCGTGACCATGATGCATACATGTCTCCTTTTTACTTATTAAATGTCTTCTAGGCATCCAGTAATTCCGTTGCCCCTCTGACTGCAAAGAGAAACAAAAGCATAGTGTCACCAATTATAGTTAATTAAGCCTGTTAAAAAAACCAAAGTGCTGAAAAAACTATTAACATACAAACAAGCTAGAAGAAAGAAACAACGACCATTTAATTTGTTAATGGAGGCTGAGAATAAACAGATTTAAGAAAGGAATTGAGATTTATCACGACGATCTTTAAATCACCGAAGAGAAAAACGAGGAAGACTCGATGGCGGGATTTAGATACAACGTGTTAGTGACCCGATATCAAATTGTTAGTAAATCTGATGGCCAGAAAGGGCAGTGTTTTATCAAAATAATAAAATATGCTTTGTTGAGCAGCTAATGTTAAAATGATTCCCGACAAAACTGATCAGAAATCTTATGAGACCAATTTTTTAATGCAATATAACGTTGTACGTATAGTGAGCGAAACGAGCAGATTGCAATACCGTGCAATAATGGTATGGTGAGATAGCAATTAAAGATTGGTCCAGGATACCGTACAATAACGTCAGAGGAGCATTTTACTGCACCCTGCAAGGCACAATAAACAGGCAAAAGCCGCAAGACCTATTTATCAGCAAGAATATCCTGAAACGAAACCAAAGCACAGCAAAGCATAGATTGTTATGGCTTTAGAAACAAGAAAACCAATGGTCGTATCCATCCACGCTTACAGGTAGGTCTCCTTTATCCTGATCAAATGCCTTCAAGGCATCTGCTAAATGCTCCTCTTTGCTTTTCTGACTGCGACGACCAGTATATGTATTGCTGAGCCCTTGAAAACGAACGAAACTGAGCTAAAGTAACGAACAGACTCACAAAGCAGACAGACCATTTGTGCAGCAGCACTGGGATTTTGCAAGACAATTGTTCAGTAACCAAATAGACAAACGAGGAAGATGCGACGGCAGTACAAGCATTCAGTCACCACAGAAACGAAAGGGGAAATGCGAAAACGTAATTGCTTGTAAAAGCTGAAAATGGACAAAAACACCCGCTGAAAGCGAGCCATCGCCGTTGCCGGGGATCGAACCCGGGTCATCCGCGTGACAGGCGGAAATACTCACCACTATACTACAACGACTTACTGATAATGTTTGGCATTTTTTAATAAATGTAGTATTGAAACAGAGATGCCAGTGTTATATCAGAATTATAACATGCCTAAAGCCATTTATGGTGAGAACTGATCTAGCGGCCAATGTAGTTCGAAATCCTTGACTAATTTATTATTGTTAGATCATCATAAAATTAGTCCGCGAACTGCTCAGAAAAGCATTATAATACCGTAAAATACTGCTATAGTGATTGGTTTAGGATACAGTACAACATCAGAAAAACATTTTTCGAGCAGAAAGGCTTTAGCATAATGACTCTTCCAGTTAAGAACAGCCAAGACTTATTCATCAGCCAAAATATCTTGAAACAGAACTAAACCATAGCAAAGCATACAACGTCATGACCGTTTGAAGAAGAAAAAAAATCAATGGTCTTATCCATCCACGCATGCAGGTCCCTTTTGTCTTAAAGTATGTCTTCGACACATGTGCTAGGGGCTTTGTTTGGCCGCTCTGAATCAACAATGTCTGTGAAAGGTACGAAACCGTTCAAAAACTACGTTCGAATTTATCAAGATAATGGCTACATTACCAAAGAGACAAAAGGAGAGAACGTGATGCTTGAAAAACACATGGAAGCCAAAAATCACCCGAGCTATTCGAGCCATCGCCGTTGCCGGGGATCGAACCCGGGTCGTCCGCGTGACAGGCGGAAATACTTACCACTATACTACAACGACTTGTTGAAAAATGTACAAGATTTTTAGTAAATAAAGTGATCACAAAGAGTTACTAGTGCTTTACCAAAATTAAAGTATGTTTTATTGCACGTTCTAAAGCCATTTATGGTGAACTGATCCAGCAGCAAAAGTAGTTCGCAATCCTTCGACCAATCTTCAATTTCACAAGATTATTGTACGGTTTCGAACTCATCAGAAAAGCATTAATGCTATTGTGACCGAAATCAAGATTCGTAAATGATACAGTATAATTACATCAGAAAAGCAGACTTCAAGCAGAAATTCATAGCACAATAAACGATTTCAGTCAAAACAGCCAGGGCTTATCCATCAACCAAAATATCTCAAAACAAAACCAGAAGATAGCGAAGCATACAGTGTCGTGGCTTCTTGAAGAGTAACATTCCATGAGGAACAGCAAAAGCAGCTAGACAATGGTCTTGTTTTTTATCCGTCCATCGATACAAGTCTGCTTTTCTGTTATCAAAAGTCTTCAAGCCATCTGCTAAGCGCTTCTGTTTGCCGCTCTGACTGCAAAGAGAAATGAACCGCACCATATTATGCATCGCCAAGCCTGTTCGAAGAACAAAACTGCTCAAACCATCTATCAATTGCAAACGAACGCAATAAACTGGTTTACATAAGCGGATTGATTATCGGGATGGATTTTTCACGAGTCATTGAATTAGCGAAGAGAGCAACGAACGAGGAAGATAGAATGGAGAAATTTTTTTTCTGGACGAAACATTCATTGAATCACAAAAAGGAGACAGCAGAGTAAAATGAGCTCGAAGCGAATCGGGCTATCGCCGTTGCCGGGGATCGAACCCGGGTCGTCCGCGTGACAGGCGGAAATACTCACCACTATACTACAACGACTTGTTGTGTGGGGTTCTAAGTTGTTACATTGATAGCCTACTTATTAACGGATGTGACAAATTCTTATTTATTTCTATTAGCATTAAGTATTTACTTTTAGTAAAGTCACATTCTTTTGATAAAGTTAAAGTGGGGGTCACCATATTCTATGCAAAATACATGTTCCACTCTATACTAGCATTTTGAGGGGGGGAGGCCCTGCTCGAGGACCTTTCGTACTGGGAGGGCCGTTGCCCGAGGGCCTTCTGTATTGGGAGGGCGGGAGCCCGAGGGCAGGGCCCGAGCATAATGCGAAGTGTGAAGGGTGCGATTCCTGCATAATGGACTACTAAGCCAGCTGTCAGATTCATCATTCCTGCAAAACAGGCTAGTAATCCAGCTGTGCAGATTGTGGCATTACAAATTGTGTGCTTGAAAATTCTGGGGGAGGAAAAAATACACACGAACTCTAAGCACTGAGCATCATGATTTTATTAAATTTATTAGTGGAGGAGAGTGACTATATAAACTCCCTAGTGCCACACCAACATCATGAAGTTGGCACTATTTGATCACCCAAAAAAAAAATAACTATGCAAGAATTAGTTTATTCAACCTATCAACCTCGTGTCGTTATAATGTAGATTTGCTTAGCTTGAAGGTACATGTAAGGCTAGTAGTTATAGGAATAAAACAATCTTTATTCTTTTATGAGCACCTTCTGTATTATGGAATGAGCTGGGCAAATGACATTCAGCTCGGTTCATTCCATTGCATAATGCATAGTTGCTGTTTTTTCACATGGCCATTATGCGGTAGAATCTACATTTGAAAAACATAATTAACGTTTTTGAAGCTGAGCTTTTTTCACACGAGACCATTACGAAGCAGAATTTGCATCTGAAAAACATAATCAATATTGAAAACAATGAGTTGCCCATTTTGCTTTTTAAACAGTCTAAAAAAAATGGGCAAAAAATGTAGCAACTATGCATTACTTATAAGGTAGCAACCAATGGGTCGACAACTACAAGGACTAGTTGACCTATATGCCCGACCACATATGTGAGGAGGCATATTGGAAACTTTTTGTAACTTCATATCACTTGGATGTTGCCATATGTTGCATATCTAAGGGACCTGTTTATGGCATGGCAAATAGGTATATGAGTATGTATACTAGGGTGATTTCACCCACCAAGGGGCCAATAGGGATGTTGAGTCATACTTATTCCTTTCATAGCCCCATCTTTTTATCTTTCTTCATCTAGTTTTCATACAGAAGCATGCATTATGGACTCTCATTCTCTCTCCTCTATTCTATAACAACCTACATAACGTTCCCCCACCTAGAAAATTCAAATTTGACCATCTCTTGGAGAATAGGGCCCCTAGTATATTGGAGATGTCGGGGGAGTTCTTGGCTTGTTCAATTACCCCAAGGCGTTGCCATTTTTCATGCCAAGTCATTTGCCAAATTGTGGCCCTATTATAGTGGAGATGTTAAGGGGTAGCACTTTGCATGTCCACTTACCCCAAGTCATCGACAGTTTTTACGCCAAGTCGTTTGCCACATGGGGGCCCTTACTTTCCTATGTGAAATGGGATAATTACTTTCTTGTTTTTCTCTCTGGATGAGCAATGAGTCTTTTGACAAATAGATATGCCCTAGGCATGTGTGTGAAGACACCCTTAAAATATGCAACCATCTATCCACACACACACACACACACACACACACACACACACACACATGTATATATATATGTAGATTGCAAGTAGCTTGAAATAGCATGGTACATGACTTAGAATTTGTTTCAAATAGGAACACAGATCATGCTACACAGTAACAGAGATAGAAAACACTCTCCACAACAAGCTCACATAGCAACTGTATTTCTCAAAATGAAATTACACTATACATATAGTTGTTCACTCAGGCAACCCATGCATGACCCAGGTTGCCGTTGGCGGGACGCGTGTCCTGTCGACTTGCCTCGTGGCGAGGCCAACTGATCCTTATCAACTAATAGGACCCACAGTACAGTAACACAATGATTCTACTTTAATTCTAATTCTCTCCCTTAAAGTAGAGTCTACTTTTTATACAGTGATATACATAGCTTTAAAGTCAACAAACTTTAAGTACAGAAAGCTTTGATCTAAACTTATCAAACTTTTCTCCAACAAGTGGCTTAGTGAAAATATCAGCTAGTTGTTCTTCTATGCTACAATAAACAACATGAATTTCACAACTCAGTAGCCTCTCACGTATAAAATGATACTGAATCTCAATGTGTTTGGTTATCGCATGGAACACTAGATTCTTTGCTAGCTGAATGCCACTCTGACTGTCGCTATGTAATGTCGTGGGATTTTTCTGCTTCATGCCAACTTCTTCCAAGATTTGTCTCAACCATATAGCTTCCTGTGATGCACTACACATTGCGTTATACTCTGCTTCTGTGGTGGATAGAGCAATTGTACTTTGCTTCTTACTAGACCAGGAAAAGCAACTACCACAAAACTGGAATACATACCCTATGGTGGATCTACGATCATCATAGTCACCTCCCCAATCCGCATCCACATAGCCACACAACTCAGGTAAACCATCATGCTTCCTATAAGTCAAGCCATAATTTGAAGTGCCTTTCACATAATGCAAAATGCGTTTAGCTGCCTTCCAATGCGTTTCCATAGGTGCTGCCATAAACTGACTTACAATGCCAACAACATAGCGTATATCTGGTCTAGTCGTGGTAAATCAAGCTCCCTACTAACGGCCTATACAGCATAGCATCAAATGACTGTGACTCATCAAGCTTAGAAAGCTTTTTACTTGGTTCAATAGGAGTATTCACTGGTTTGCAATACTGCAACCTAAACCTGTGCAGCAACTCTTTGACATACTTCACCTGTGTTAAACCCACTTTGTGTCCTTTTTGCCACACCTCTACTCCAAGGTAATAATGCATCAGGCTGAGATCTGTCATCTCGAATTGTTCCATGAGGTCTTTCTTGATCATATCTATCATCTCTTGATTATTTCCCGTAATAATCAAGTCATCAACATAAAGAGCAATCAAAGCAACCATACCATCAAAGCATAAGACATAGAGATTTGGATCAGAATGTGTTCTCACCATCCCCTTTGAACGAAAGTAGACATCAATCCTGCTATACCACGCACGTGGTGCCTGTTTAAGACCATAAAGCGCTTTCTTCAAGCGACATACTTTATTTTCCTGTCACTTCGCTACAAAGCCTTCAGGTTGATCCATAAACACCTCTTCTTCTAACTCACCATTTAGAAAAGCAGATTTCACATCCATCTGATGCAAAGGCCAACCAAAATGTGAAGCTAAAGCAACAAGTAGGCGTAGAGTATTCCACTTACATACTGGCGCAAAGGTCTCCTCATAGTCGATGCGTTTACTTTGTGCATACCCTTTAATCACCAATCTTGCCTTGTGCTTTGCTATACTTCCATTTGCAAGGTACTTAGTCCTGTATACCCATTCGCAACCAATGGGTTTCTTGCCAACTGGTGGTTCTACTAAGTCCCATGTGCTATGCTTAGCAATTGACTCCATCTCCTCTCCCATGGCCTTGACCCAAATGTCATCATCCTTCGCTTCACCATAAGTCGAAGGTTCTTTGCTTTGAATAATGCTAGATAAGAGAGCATAATTTGCTTCATACCTTTTAGGTTGTGTCTTCTCTCTTGTTGATCTTCGTAGCTCTCCTTGGCTAGATGATCCTGGAAAGTCATCCATGTCGCGGCTCTCCAACAATCTCTCACACCACTTAGGGAGCTTTCGGTTAGGTGATCGGCTTCCTGGTGAAAATGTATCCCACGGTACATCCTTCTCCTTGCGTTTGTCACCTGCAACTTCAATCCTTCTTGCACCAAAAAGTTTGTCTCTACCTCTCCAAGCTATCTCTTGAGGTTGAGTAGTAGTATCTTGAGATATATCCTCATGTTCATCACTTGGAAGGTCAATGAATGGATCATCATCAGGAGGTATCCTCACTATACCATCTTTTCCACTGGATGTATCTATCTTCTCAGCATCCTCGTCTTCATACATCTTGGATTCATCAAAGATAACATCACGGCTTATATGGATTTTGTTTTCCACTGGATCAAAACATCTATTGCCCTTCACATGTTCATCATATCCTAGGAATATGCACTTGATAGCTTTCACATCAAGTTTACGTCTCTCTTCCTTAGGAATGTGTACAAAGGCCTTACATCCAAAGATTTGCAAGTGGTTCACCTTTGGCAAGTGGTTCAACTTTGGCTTCTTCTTCGTGAATGCTTCCTCAGGTGTTATCTTTGGTATGGCAATGGTAGGACTTCTATTTTGAAGATAGGTTGTCGTACTGCATGCTTTTGACCAAAAATCTTTTGGTAGTTTAATCTCAACTAGCATAGATCTGGCACTTTTCACAATCGTACGATTATTGCTACACCATTGAGAGCAGGAGTATGAGCTTGCATAAATTGTCTTTTAATCCCACATTGATCACAAAGATCATTGAAGTCATTAGACTTGTAGTCACCTCCACTATCTGATCTTAGGACTTTGATCTTCCTACCTATCTGATTTTCGACCAATGCTTTGAAGCTCTTGAAATTGTCAAATGCATCTGATTTCTTCTTCAAGAAGTAGATCCATGTCTTGCGTGACATATCATCAATAAAGGTCATGAAATAGAAGGCTTTACCTAAGGGTATGGTCCTCATAGGCCCGCATAAATCTGTGTGGATTAAATTCAGGATGCTCTTTGCTCTTGCAACACCCCCTTTATTGAATTTCTCACGATGCTGCTTCCCATATACACATGATTCGCACATCGATTTCAAGTGGTCTTCTATAGTAGACAATCCTGTTACCATCTCCAATTTCCTCACAAACTGAGGCTTCCCAAACTCAAGTGACCAAGCCTCTTATGCCACAACTTAGTTTGCGATGGAATGGACGATACGAGTCCATGTTGCTCTTTGATTGTAGCATTCAACCTGTACAATTTTGCATTGGGCTCCCTTACTCCATTCGTTATAACTTTGAACCTTTGGTTTACATCCTTCACAAAGCAACGATCATGGGCGAATTCTACTTTCAACTTTTGATCAGTAATGACTCCAACAAAAAGTAGATTTTTCTTCAAACTTGGTACGTAAAGTACCTCCTTGATCCTCCTACTTTTGCCATCAGGTAGTTGGATTGAAACAGTGCCTATCCCCTTGATCTTGCACTCCTCATTTGCTTGTGAAACGGACGTTTCATTATCCAACACTTTCAAGCTACTGAACCAACTCTTGTTACCTGTCATGTGTCTTGTGGCTCCCGAGTCAATATACCACGCTTGATCATCTTGATTAGATGACAATGCAGATATGAAGATGACCCTCATCGACAAGGTTACCTGCTTGCTTCGGTTTCCCCTTGCCTTGTTCCGCCAAGAATTTGCGACATTCACTCTTCCAATGGCCCTTTTTACCACAATGGAAGCACTTGTCTTTTTTCTTGGTATTACTAGAAGATCCCTCATCAGCCTGAGACTTGGCAAATTGTTGTTTAGACTTCTTCTTGCCCTTGCCCTTGTCTTGTTTTTGGCATGTCGCAAGTGCCTGATCGTCTGTATTCTGACGTCTAGCTTTCACCATTTCTCGTCGTTGCTCTTCCTGCATCAAGATTCCTATGAGGTCATCAAAGGTTGGCAATCTTTCTCTTGTTGCTATTCTGCTCACAAACATCTGATAGGGTTTTGCAATGCTGCACAATGCATTGTGCACCAGCTCCACATCACATATGCGCTCACCAATAGAATGCAGTTCATCCCTTATTGTCTTGATTCTGGTCATGTATGTCTGAATGTGCTCTCCTTGTTCCATTCAGGCACTATTCAGCTTTGACTTCAAAAACATGATTCTTGATGGATTTGACGTAACTGTTCCTTTCGCACATCCCATGCCTGTCTGGGTGTAACAGCATCACAAATGTGGGTAATGATGTGATCCTTCACTGACAAGTTAATGAAGGTCAAAGTTTTCCTCATATTTTTCGAACACTTTGATATCCGCGTCATTTGGCGGGCTTATCTCATCACCTGTGATGACTTCCCACACGTCTTTCTCCATTAGTATGTTTTTCATTTTGAATTTCTGCACTGGATAGTTGGAAATCCCATCCAATTTGCTATTTTCACTCAAAATGGACTCTCCCATGTTTGCCATCGCAAAACTGCTTGAAACTTCTGTCGTAGGCTAAAAACAATATGCCGAGGCCCACTGTGATGTCAGAAGTTGAAAATAATGAACTGCACTTTTTCCCTTACCAGGCCACTTGCCGCTTTTCCACCAATTTGAAAGCCAAATCGGCGTCGCCTTCCGAAATGCACTCAGTCGTCAACTCCCAACTACGTGCCCAGTGGAATGGTGAAATCACTTTTGGTGAACACTTTCTCTGCTGTAATATCTCTATTTTGTTGTACCGTACTTGTAGGTACAGTCGAGGTGCCCTTTGTTTGGAGGTTTTAGCCTTTCGTTTGGGTCAAAACGGGCAACCCAAAAATAGGGATTTTCCTTGTTTTTGAACTGTTTCTTCACTTTGAAGAAACTTCACTCTTCACTTGTGAAGGGACCCAGCTCAACTTTCACTTTGAAAATTTTTAATGAAGTTGAAGGCCAAAATGCACTTCACTTCTTTATGGCCCTCTTCAACAACCGTTCATACTCCATCCAATGGTCGATTCTGATCCAACTGTGGATATCCCTCCTCGGTAGCGCGATCTCAGCCGTCGATCTTGAAAGTTTTTTATCCAACGGTTCTGAGCACTTCTGTGCACTAATGGAAACTCTTGAAAATGCTACACGTTTGCCTTGGTTCCTCGCGCGAACAGACCCGCGACTTCCCTGTCTACGGTCGCGCATCCCCAAGCTAATTTTGCTTGATTAATCTCGTTTTCGGATCAATTTGAGCACGATTTGAGGCTTGGAACATGGTCGCCCCACTAACACCATATCTGTAGAGTGTTCAATCATGAAATTCCGTGGAGAAACGGTAATTTTAGGTCAACTTGACAAAGTGGCTTTCTTCACCTTTTATCGCAAATCTGCTAGGTTAACTGTCTGCAGACAAATCTCTGACATAAACCTCAAAATCTCTCCATGGTTGGTTGACAATATAATTAGCTTCCTTCCTGTCCTTACGTCATCCAAAATGATGCACAAACAACGAAGAACTCACCAGTTATGTGTAGAAAACCGTAACCCCAAACCCGGTTTCAATTTTCAACTAGCTTCAAAATTGTCAATTTTCACCAAGTTTTTCCATGTCTGATGCTATGCACAGGCTATTAATCCCTCTGCTGAGCTTGGCAAGCCTCTTCAACCCGCCGTAAACCCCAAACTCTCAAAAGACAGTTCTCCCAAAGCTCTCTTCAACGGTGATGTTGTACTGTGTACACTCCCTATACGGCTCTAATATCAACTTAGAATTTGCTTCGAACAGGAACACAGATCATGCTACACAGTAACACAGACAGAAAACACTCTCCACAACAAGCTCACATAGCAACTGTATTTCTCAAAATGAAATTACACTATACATATAGTTGTTCACTCAGTCAACCCATGCATGACCTAGGTTGCCGTTGGAGGGACATGTGTCCCATCGACTTGCCTCGTGGCGAGGCCAACTGATCCTTATCAACTGATAGGACCCACAGTACAATAACACAGTGATTCTACTTTAATTCTAACTACATGTATCCTCACGTGATCGGCGAAGAGACATAACTTGAATCCATTGATTGTTGCATTACCATGCAGAAGTTGTTGGCCTTACATGTTGAGTGAAAAGTGTAAACAAAAACTCTACTCTAATTTTCAAGTACCTATGTTGGGCCAATGTTATGAATAAACTCCACTAGTACTTAACAACCTTGCTTCACCAATTACGAGACCTATAAAATTGGTCAAAGTGACTCCTTCAAGTTGGAATCGATGTCTTAAGGAGGAACCATTTCTTGTGTCCCTTGCTATTGTCTTTGATCCTATTAAATTCAATGGACTAGAAAAAATCAACACCCAAAGCTTGGAAGGAGAGCTAAGTTGGCAACTTCTATTGTATTTTGAAAATAAGGCTATAGTCAAATGTTAAATCTCTACCTTATGCTCATCTACCAGTAGCTAGTTGCACAAGATCTTATACAAAAACACATAATTGAAAATGCATATAGATGTCCCCACGACATAGAATTAGGGCATAGTCATGAAATAGGGAGGAGATGTGGATCATTCTCATTTTCATTTTGAACGGAAAGAACTTTACATAGTCCTCAACTCCTCAGTGCCCATAATGAAGACTTTAGACTTCAAAGTAAATATATGCAATTTTTGCAAGAAAACTTTATCATGAAGATAATACATGTAACAATTCCCACATTAAGGTTCAAAATTCCAAGTTGCATTCAAAGATGTCACCGTTGACAAAATGTTCAATACATTAAACATGCCCATTTCCAAAAGAAAAGAATCGTAGTAGTTTGAGACCAGTAAAAATAATAGAACTTCTTTGACCAACTGATATGAGATCTAGATTGATTTCCATACCAATGTTCAAGAACCAACAAGTTCGAACCCAAAAATGCATCATACAAATGACTGTAGATACAGGCTGACAGTTAACGGTTATTAGATACGCTATCCATTTCATGTGAAAGATAAAACAATATTAGCTGATAGACATGGCCCCTTTTCTAATGGGTTCTTGACATAAATAAGTATAGGCTCTTGATATGTACTTTTTGGATTTTTATTTAATGAAGAAGATCGAGGGCAACAATACCCTTTTGTGCGACTATATTTTTGTTACTAATTGGCATTGATTGATGTGATTGCTTGGTGTAATTCATGTTACCTTCCATACTGCTTTAAAGATTATGTCATCAATGACATAATAGTTCATTATTCCCACATAGCGCATAACATTTCTAATCCACAAAAACTGTTGAAGATTGTGTTAAGGAATTAGCAATTTTTGAAGGTGTTGCAAGAACATGAAACAACTCGTTGCCACTCAACACTTTTTGATGTATGAACTCTTATTTATTTCAAGCAAGGTATTTGAGTCTCAAGAATACAAAGTAAAGATGCTATAAGGAACATATAAATCGCTCTTCATACATCTAACAAAGTCAATGAAATTGCAAGAATATGGTCACTCTATAAATAGACCTTGTGCTAATGTTGTTGTAGCTTTTGATGGTGTAGGATTCCTTAGCCCCTAGAAGTGACTTGGTAAATTTGCAAACAAACCCAAGAAGACAAAGTTATCTTTCTATCTTGTCTTTAACTGATCTTGATGTCCTTCTAAGCTTTTTCATGGTGGTTTTTATTAAAGAAGAAGAATTTTCATTAAATTTGATGATTGAGTCATCTAGATTGCTTAGTACAACGTTTCATTGGTAACCCCTTACTAGGCGGGCTGTCGCACTACTAAGGCTGGTGCTGCGTTATTCGGTCCAGGTAGTGCTAAGCATTGTTGGGGTGCTTGTTGGAATGTGGGCCTTTTGGTAACTCGTAATTTGGGGACCCTGTTGCTGCATCCTTTACTGGTATTGTTGTGTAATGGCTTGTATTCTTGGATTGTAGATACAAGTAGATGTATCATGATTGTTGGTGTTTCAAAAGATGCAAAACCTTTGGGCTATATGTCTATTCTATGGACATTCGTTCACCGTGTGATTTTGTTTACATGTGGGACACCAAACATTATCACGCTTGGGAAATTGGTTGACAATAGGCCCTTGTGGTGTGGTATTTTTCAATTTCTGTTTAAAATCTTTGGATATCTTATCCATATGTGCTTGGTGGGTTTTATTCATGGTTTCAAGTTGCTGTAACAACAATTGTGTGGCAACAACGGTAGAGGATCCTTCACCTTGAGATCTATGGCTTTGGTCAGAGACAATGGCTCGAGAACGTTGGGGTTTGTATTCTTCATCGGAGCCTTCATCCTCTTCGCGGATGGCATCATCCATAGCATCACGTAAGGTAGCATAGGATTCTGGAGGTCTAAGTTCACACTAGATAGATTTCGGGAGGCCAGCCATGAACCATATGAGCACGGCCTGATCAGGTGCTAAGTGAGCAGGGCATTCAGTCTTAAGACGCTTGAGTCGTTCGATGTAATCGCGTACCCTCTCATGCTTTCTCAATTTGATCTTACTAAGCAATAAAAATGGGCTTTCAAGAAACCTGGATGATTTGGACCTCTTAATGAAGGAGTACTTGAGTGATTCCCACTCGTTTCGTTCGTGACGCTCAAGGTTGAAATACCACTCAGTGGCATCAGTGAGGGTCATACTAAAGAGTCGAAGTTTTTCTTCCGGAGTTGTCTCTCCATAGACTTCACATGCTTCCTCATAAATCTGAAGGTAGCATGCTGGGTCGGCAGTACCATCATATCATGCAGATCGAGTCTAGGAGCTCGTTGATTATGTGGAATGGCTCCTTGTGATGGTACATCAAAGGCTAACAGGTTGGGGATCCTTTGGGCTCCTGGTGCCTCCGGTGGTATTGGATTCTCTTGAGGTTGGTTTGGATTATTGGCAGCCATGTCGAACTGCTCTTGGAGATTTTGGGGTTGGGGATGGCTAGTTGATGGTTCCTGGTCTCCAAGTGAACTTCCTCCCTCTCTCGAGATCCTAGATTTAGTCTTTTGACCTGATCTTAGTTGCATCCAAACAAAAGATCTTGTCTAAGTTCGCAGCTAAGAAAAGTATCTTGTTTGGGGATTCAAGAATTCAAACTCTGGGAATGTGAGATTGAAAATGTACGAATGTAAGGTTTGGAATATGGAATTGGGGAATGAGATCTGGGGAGGTGGAATTGGGGATTCTAGGATTTTTGGGATCCCAGAATTTGGGTGCTGGAATTTGGGGAATGCAGATCTGGGATTTGTAACAACTCTCAAGACATGTGGATTTGGGGATTGTCGGAGAGTGAATGAGAGAAGCAAATATGGGGATTTAAGATGGGAATGGGAAACGTGAATATGGGAATTTGGAGAATTGGGAATTGTAGATTTGGGATTCACAAAAGGTCTTGTGATTTTGGAATTGTAGGAAGCTAGGAGTGAAAAAAGTCCAAATCTATGGATCCTTTGGGAGGTATGGCTCGCCCTTCTAGAGGATGCCATTTGCAAATAGGCGGACCAAGACCTTGAGAGAACAATGAGATATGACACTCACAAAAAGTCTCTCAGATTGGGGATCCCAAAAAGTGCAAAAATCAGGATTTTCACATTTTTCAATGCAACATGATGGGTTCTTGGGCTCTTAGTTCGCCCTCTGGATAGTGTACTAAAATCAATGAGATCTATCAATGGTGAAAGAGGCGAACCAACATAGCCAAAAATGAAGAATTTAGGCCAAAAATAGTAAATATTGGATTTTTTGACTTTCTGGCTGATTCTTTGGGTGTCTTGGCTCTTCTGACTCAAATTAAGCTGTTCTTGAGTGGGTAATGCAACTTGCAAATAGGCGAACCAAGACCTTGGGAGAATAGTGAGATATGACACTTTGGAATTGTACAAATCTTGAATTTCAGTTGATAGGCTATTTGGGATCCCAGAAAGTGTAAAAATCAAGATTTTCACACTTTTCAATGTAAACTGGTGGGTACTTGGGCTCTTGGCTCGCCCTCTGGATAGTGTACTAAACTCAATGAGATCTATCAATGGTGAAGGAGGCGAGCCAACATATTACAAATCGAAGCTTTTAGGCCAAAAATAGTGATTTTCTCTATTTTTGGCCAATCCTGTGGGTATCTTGGTTCTCCTGACTCAAATTAGCTTCTTCACAAGTAGAGGATGCCACCTGCAAATAGGCGAACCAAGACCTTGAGGAAACAATGAGATATGACACTTTGGGATTTATCAATTCTTCAATTCCAGTTGGCAGGCTGTTTGGGATCCCAGAAAGTGTAAAAATCAGGATTTTCACACTTTTCAATCTAGAATGATGAGTACTTGGGCTCTTGGCTTGCCCTCTGGAATATATACTGGGCTCAATGAGATCTATCAATGGTGAAGGAGGCGAGCCAAGATGGGTTTTTACCGAGGCTGTAGAGGCAAGTTTCTCAAAATTTTTGAAGTTAGATACCTCGGCAATGGCTCAAGCTCTTGGCTTGCCCTTTTGATATAGTCTTCAACAAGTAATTGTCTCTCTAATTTGAGCTAGGCGAGCTAAGTTGAGTAGTTTTGGAGTTCTTGGGGACCAAAATAGGTACAGAGTGTTTTTTCTGAGTAAAATCTTCAGATCTTACTGTTTAGGCTCGCCCCTATGATAGATGGTAGTTCATTTTCTGTTTTATCTTCAGTTAAGAGGGAGACGCAAGTTGTCAAGATTTAGGCCTCCAAACATCAGTTGGGGATTCAAGACCCTGTTTGGCAGTTTTGTGAAGTTGCCACAGTCAGATTTGGGGAGGCAAATTCATGATGGTTTAAAAATTTGTTTGAAGGCTGTTTTTTTGCATTGTCTTGTGGGGGAATGATAGTTTCATGATAGTTCCTCACATACATATGCTCAAAACACCCAAACCACAAGCATAAGTCATAAAAAAATTTGCAAAGTAACCACTAAAAACTAGTGACCAGTCCCTACAACAAAGCAAGTAGAAAAAAAATAAAAAACAACAAAAGTTAGCAAGCATTTGGCTCCCCGGCAACGGCGCCAATGTTGTCAAGAAGTAAAAGGTTTTCACCTTCTCCTCCTAAGTCGTTTGTAGCACGGAAAGCGGGCTCAAACCTAGGAGCTGTGAAGATGCTTGCAAAGTAAGCTGGACACCCTTAGTAGGCTTAGATCCCCATTCCTATCTCATAATTTACCCTCTTCCCATTGGATCGAAACCTGATACTACCGACTACTCACCCGGAATAGATCCATAAAAACCCCCTCTTTGCCCTCTAGATCCATCCGATTAGGGAGGTACAGAAAGGGGCCAACAAGTTTGCTTTATTATAACTTGGGAATTCACCCCAAATGCAATCTTTCTAAGGAAGAGGTTTAGCTTATGTCCATCTTAACTTGCATAATGGTCATAAATTCCTAGGCCCTTTTTTCTAGGAGTTGTCCATTTCCAATCATGGTGGAGAGCATAACAAAGGGTGAGCAATCCCTTCTACTAAGATCAAGGGAGGGTTCCATTTTGGAGATTTCTTTAGAATGGGCAAGTTTGCCAAAAAGAAATAGTAATAAGATTGTAACATTTCCTTTGGATGACCAAAATTGCAATGTCGAATTTTTTTTGTTTCAAAATAGTCAAGGCATGAGGTAAGTTGGTATTTGACTCTAACTTCTAGCCAAACTTACTATTTGTGTAATTTGGGAATTGGTGGGCCCTATATAAATATGTGAGAGTTTAACTTAATCACTTTCATACGCCTTTTTCTATCATTCAGGTTGTTCACAACAACCTTTGTGTACATTTTACTATGAATCCTCAGGCTCTCTAAAGTTTACTCTTGATGCGACTGTTTGCAAAGTATCATAAACACTTTTCCTCGTTGACTGCTAGATTTCTCAACATTTACACGTACTTTGATCCTCATTTACATAGTCAAACATTTGCAGATATATCATTTATAAGAGTTGGTTCGATGATCCTTGTTATTAGCTGCATGATTTATTAATTGCAGTTATGGTTAGTCAGAGTGAAGTTTCCACCAATCAGACTCCTCAAAAATCCCCTGATATGTCGCTTTATGTTTTTTAGAGTAGTTGGAATTTGTTTTAATCTTTTACACAAGTATGTGGAATTAATGTTAATGAGACTCATCTTATGAGTAGTGGGAGACAATTCAAGAGCATAAACAACAAGACTACATTCAAGAATTCAATTCAATACTTTAAGGAGTCATTGTAGAGTATGATAGTAACAATAAGTCCATCTCCAACTTGTTTGAAGTACTTACAAAAATTCATGTTGTGGTATTTCTTGAGCGCAAGGAGAATTACGAGGGCCTCATGTAATCTTTGCTCAAGTTGTTTGTTAATGTAAAGGATAGTTGTTGCATTTTCTACCCATATTTCAGACTGCTTACAAAGCAGAATGGGCGACTTACCATTTCCAAGGGTGATTATGTTTTGCAGATGCAAATTCTTCTTCATAACGGTCTTGTGAAAAAAGCTCATTCATGAAAACATTGATTATGTTTTTCAAATGCAGATTCTATTGCATAATGGTGATGTGAAGAAGCAGCCGTTATCCTTTATGCAATGGAATGAGACGGGTAGATGACATTCTGCCCAATAAAGATAGTCTTGGACCCTCTTGGCCTTGCCTATGACTCTTTACCAAGTAGAATATCATCCGCTCGGCTCATTCCATAATCCATGATATGTTTCAAATTTTTCTATTCAATAAAAAATTGCATAACATATGAACTAATGTTGAGCAAGCTTGATTTCAACTCTTCTCAATACTTCTCGATGCACTCATGCAGTAAAGATGTTGGATGATAATGACAGCATAGAGGATAAGTTAGCCCGATAATTTTTCAAACTATTTTCTTTTTTGGTTTGCACTATTCTTCTAAAAAAAACCATATGACAATATGAGTATGATTTGAAGTAGTATTTTGATTGATAATTCTTTTCAAATATAAGCTACGCAAATTAAACATAACCAAGATACTCAACTCAAATCCCAAGGCCATTCTCTGTTATAGTGTACTAGCTATTTTTATTACTTGAAAAAATCTAGGAAAATGATGCTATTTTAGTAAGTTTTCTTTTTCATTATATGTTTATTCGGTTGACATCTCTTTATATTTAACCCCAATTCACCTACTTTTTTGTCACCATCCCACCAATGATAGGATTACACTTAGTCTAGGGAAAATGGAAATGATAGAAAAACCACAGAAAGGATAATTTTTCCTTAGAGAATCTTGTTTGCGGTTTGATGTAAGTTTTTATGAAGATGGTCAAAAATAGTATTAGATTTGTGACTATAAAAGATTCAAGAATCCATTCATACAACAATCTTTGAGAAGGACCATGTTTTTTTGGCAAGCAATAGCTTACATTTGCACTACGACAAGCTTTCATGAGGCTTTCGTTTATCGGCTCTCAATGTGATCACTTAAATCCCTTATTCATTGAGATTTACTTTGAATAATTGGATTTTGGTTTTATTTTCTTAAGAGCAATAATTAGCATGTTTTATCTCGATGTTGTATTTGGGTTAATTTTGCATGTTACTTTATTTTTGTGTGGGAAGATCTAATAAGTAACTAACAACATACTTGAGTTATATATGGTTTTTATGCTATTAGAGTATATTACCTAGTAGGGGAGGCCTTATTAGCATTTAATTAAAAAACTTGATCATTTAGTTGTACCTCTATATGCAAGTCATAAATAGCAAAAAAGTCATGTCCCTCTCTTTCTTCTTGCAAGGTTTAGTTGTACCTCTATATGCAAGTCGTAAATAGCAAAGAAGTCACGTCCCTCTCTTTCTTCTTGCATGCATGCCCATACTTTGGATGGACTTATATATGCAAGTATAATTAGCAAAAGAATTCATGTCCCCTTTTTTTTCTTGGATGCATCCCTAGGCTCTCAACCTGCATGACACACTAACATCATCAAGATTCACCAACAACAATAATCTAATAAAGATTATCTATTTACATTCACAAAATCATTTCATACATGTTTTTATATTTTTGTCATTTTTTTACTTATGCACACAAAGTAAGAAAGTAAATGATAACCATTATGCAATAGTTCCAAGACGAATGGGATATGGAAAGCCAATTACCAAACATTCGATTTTAGACGACAATCACGTTCTTTATTCAAAAAATTATAACAATGCATCTATGTGGTATGCTACAATGTCTTGCCAATTTTTGGGAAGGCTGGCAAAGTATAGAAATATCATAGACAATGGACAATGTCATATTTCTTCGAAAATCATTAAACTATTTACATAAGTTGACTTTACAAAAAGGAAAATTTTTTGTCAATGCAAATTTTTCTATATTTGTCATTCATATGCGGGAATATAAAATAGGTACATCTTTATATAACTTGGGTTGGTTTCATATGGAGTGGGGTGTAAGTCCAAAAATAATCTACCTTGATCAGTGGACTGTGGAGCTACCTCCCTCCCAAAAAAATTTCACAAGGGGTGAGAGTTGCCCCTAGGTTGCATTGAAGGGTGCCAATCCGAAGAATATCTGAGACATCCTGGAGTACAAGGTAAGTGGTGGGCCCTTTCTCTCCCCTTCAATAAAAAACAGAAATGCTTTATCTGATTTGAATTTAGAAATTAAATGCGCTGGCCTCCA
Organism: Diphasiastrum complanatum; assembly: GCA_029204225.1. Classification (NCBI taxonomy): domain Eukaryota; kingdom Viridiplantae; phylum Streptophyta; class Lycopodiopsida; order Lycopodiales; family Lycopodiaceae; genus Diphasiastrum; species Diphasiastrum complanatum. The sequence continues at coordinate 6,100,036 of CM055098.1, forward strand.
AATGAAAAGGGCTTTTCACATGGAATGACATGGAACGACTTAGGCTTTCAAATCAGAGGGACAAGTGCATATATTGAAACGGGCCTGGACTCCTTCACGTGAAACCACCCTAAGGTTACATAGGTACAATTTTAGCATTTTGTCTACCATGAGATGCAAAATCTAGAAGGCAATAATTTTCAAAAAATCAACTTCTTCTTGGAAACCAAGAAAAATGGAGTGAAATGAGGAAGAGATTTATAACCACCATTAAAAATTTAGTGGCAACACGTGGTCAACATCCACTCGGCCGCTCCCAAATCACAGTTATCTATAAACGCACACGTGCCCTATTCCTAGTGTGACACTTGGCGAATTAATATTGGCGTGAAATAGGCAGGGAGCCTCTCCTCCCGCAGAGGTAGTTTTCCTTCTCAAACATCGCCATCGCCATCGCCATCGCCATCTCCACTTAATGGATGAAGAACGCAGCCCGTGTATTTTGTGATTGCATTCTCTAACTGTGAGATATTTGCTTCAACTTCAATGCTGATAAAAACACACATACTTGATTGGTGGATCAATTAAATGGAGAAGGGCGGCAAAGCCAGCAAGCAGCCACCAAAATCTGAGAATTCCGAAGGCTCAATGCCACTTGGAAACAAAGAAGACACACAGGATGGTACACACATTGCAATCACTCAAAATTTGGCGAGCGAGGGCACTGGGGATTTGCTCACAAATCAAAACAATGATGTCCAAGAAGTAAGCATAGTGCTTGTAGTCTCCAAATTGATTCTTGCTTTGCACAATGTGAGAGCCTATAAATGCTTGTATGCATTTTTTTCTTGTCTAGTTTTGTTTTGTTTTGTTATGTTATTTGATAGAGCAAAGCTTCAATAAGCTCAATATATACATTGTACACATCCACACATAGGCCAGCCAACCCAAAATTGGAGCTCAAGGCTGCTGGGTATCCTTTTCCACAACAAGGATTTGAGCCCACATCTTGAAGGATGCAGCAATTGGGATTTGAGTGTAGCAACCACCCTTATCCAACTAGACTAATGTGAGGGATTTTTGTTTCTTGTTTTTCAGTTCGGCTAACATTTTGTTCCATTTTGGATAGGTATAACATTGTTCATTAGGAAAGGCAAATCATACAAGGTCAAGGGAGATTTCACATGAAAGCATTATATATGTAGGTTGATTTTGAAAGAGCTCATCATTTATTGGCATCGCGGTTGTGCTTAACTAGGTGCCATGCATTGGGAATTCTATTTGAGTGCGACACAACATGATTAAGAAAGTGAAAGAGGTACTACAGTACCAAGATAGAAGGATTTATTCTGCATCGTGCCCTGGAATGGGGTTCGTGGTAGGCCTTTGCAAAATTGCATGTAGTAACTTATGCGGTTGATATACATCAAGGAAAGAAACAAGAGTTGGATCATGGGATACGATGGTTGTATGGGATGAGACAGTGAGTAACCTAGTGCATTACTTGTCTACCTTGACTTGTCCTAGGGGATTAATGTTTATTGAAAAACAAAAATTGAAAATGCAAGCTACTAGGCTCACTCTCAAAAATGGCTCTTTGGTTCACCCTTATAAGGGGGCTCGAGCCCTCTGCAAAACGGGGTGAAACTTTGGTGTCAACAATGTGTCATGGATTAAAGAGCACACTTCAATTATGTGGAATGTCATGATTTTGCTTGTAGGGGGGGCAATTATTTGGAAAATAGTGGGATAGTAAGTGGCTTAACATTTTTAAAGAAATGCATGAACATTGTATCTGTTAGCATGAAAATTGTAAGGATTGTTACATATGTGAAAGAGCTAGCGAGACAAAAAGCGGAAAGCGTTGAAGCCGATGGCCACCATAACGCCTTTTGATCAATGACTCAGAAAGGTCTACATCGTAGTCTAGCCTGAAACCTCCAATGCGAGATCCCTGTATTTGTCAAAATTATGAGTATAATTCAAGCTAGAGGACTAGACTAATCATATTAGTACTTACACACAACAAGACAATTGAGCAATAGAAACAATTTTTAGATTGATCATCATAAGTCTGAAAAACTCACTACAATGGAATGAAGGAGGTGGGGCGCCAGTGCTCCTCATCAATTGTCTAGTAGCCTTAGCAAAAGCCGCAATATTCACCCCCAAGCCCCATTTGGTACAAAGCCCTGTAAGCAATCCAGCTACCTTTGTAACCCCTCTTTGGTCGGAGAGACTAGTACCACATCATCGGCATAAAAAAAATGGCAATCAGAATATCGCCAAGTCTGCAACCAGAGCTGCTACACTGTGAGATGACTCTCTCTAGCTCATCAATGTATATTCCAAAAAGAACTGATGAAAGAGAGAAACCCTGATTCACCCCAATAGTTCTCCAAATGTGCTCAGAAATACCATTGCTATGTCGGAAACATCCCAAAACCTTCTCATAAAGAGCCATCACTGCAAGGATAATGTCAGTGGAGAAGCCAAGGTCACGAAGTCTCTGAATGAGCAGGGAGTGTGGGACAGAATCAAAGGCTTTTCTGAAGACCTTCTCTCTCTTGGACTTAGCTTCCTCAATCAAAGCTCGAAGTGTGAGGATATGGTTAGTGTCAGACTCCAAATCTGGAACTTCACTTAAAACCTAGCTTATCCCGTGTGCAACAATCAGCAATGTCGATCCCTGGCGATTCTCCAGCATGTACAAACATCAGAGCACACAAAACATAGTGGAGCTGGCTGCCTTGTCTCCTCCCAACCTCTTATGCACAATCCTCAAGCACTCCTTAACACTGACCTTTCCTAACGTCGACATGGCCAATTCCGTGCACAATACACACTTGCCACTTGGCAGTACTGTAATAGATCCTAACACCACAGTAGGGCAAACACTAACTGATCCACCCAACCTTGCCTACTCTCTGATATAGAGTAAGCCCCTCCTAGCCCAGTGTGAGGACTGGTAGCATGCAACTGCCAAGTGTCGGCCACGTGGCACTGACGTGGCCGACTGCACGTCGGGACCCAACTGGGGGCCCTATCCTGCTGACAGGGTCCCTAGGCTGTGTTAGGCCCGCCATGGCTATGGACCGTGCTGGGGCACACTACTCACACTGTCTTGCCTGTTGGTCATGTACGCTGGACACGAACCCTGACTGTGGTATCTGACCTATCCGTGTTCCCTAGGGTTCGGCACTGGTTACGAGCTCGTAACACTCCCTCCCCCTTAAGAACCGTCTTGGTCCTCTAAGACAAAGTCTGGAAAAATCTTGCGAAGGACGCTGCCTCTTTCCCAAGTGGCATTCTCAACAGGCTGATCATTCCACTTAACCAAATATTCTGGGTATAGAGTATGATGAGTCTGCGTCTCTCTACTATCAAGAATCTCCTCTGGTTCATGTGGAGGTGGCTGAGGATCCAATGGGAGAACTAGAACACTGTCCCCTACCAGATTGTCTGATCTGGTTAAGGCTTTTCGTAATTGACTTACATGAAAGACTGGAAAAACCTTACTGCTGTGTGGGAGTTCTAGTTCATAGGTGACCTCGCCTAGTCTCCTACTGATGGTAAAGGGACCACAATACCTTGGAGACAACTTAGCACACACTCCTGATTTGAGGGTTTTAGAGTCGACTGGGACTCTCAAGTAGACTTTCTCACCAGTGGAGAACTGCACATCGCGTCTGTGTGGATCTGCATAATGCCTGGCTCGATCCTGGGACTGCCTGATGCTACGCTTAGCATGTTCTATCATCTGGTTTAGGTCCTCTAAAAAGTTTCTAGCTGCTTCAACTTTTTCTTGTTTAAACCCTACAGCTGTGGGTGAGCGTGGCTGAAAACCGTACATCAGCATAAATGGGCTGTATCCCGTAGCTGAATGTTTGGTACTGTTGTAAGCAAACTCTAATATCGAGAGGTACTCCTCCCAATTAGTCTGCTTCTTGCTGACGTATGCACAAAGCATATCCTCCAGCACCTGATTTACCCTCTCTGTTTGACCGTCCGTCTGTGGATGGTCAGTGGTACTCATATTAAGTTTAGTATGGAGATGATGGAATACTGCCCTCCGAAATTTTCCAGTAAACTTACTGTCCCGGTCGCTGACTATGCCGGAAGGTAGACCGTACAATTTAAATAGCCCGTCTACAAACAACCTCGCTAACCCTGGAGCTCTCACGGTTGTTTTGGTCGGAATGAAACAAGCCATTTTGGTCAGACGGTCCACTGTGACCCAGATAGCGTCATTATCCTTTTGGGTTTTAGGCAGGCCTACTATAAAATCCATGGAAATACTCTCCCATTTACCAGCTGGTATTTTTAAGGGATGCAACAACCCTCCTGCCTTTAAACGCTTGGCTTTGTTTACTTGACATTTTTGGCAACTGGTTACATACTGGTGGACGTCCTTTTTCATACTGGGCCAGAAAAATTGCCTACGAAGAAGTTCATAGGTCTTCTGTATGCCTGGGTGTCCCGCACTAGGATTGTCATGACATTCATATAGGACCTGCTGCCTATAATCCTCTGAATTGGGGGGACACATACTCTATCTCTATAGAGCAAGTACTCATCCTGAATGGAATACTGTTTCCGTTTGAATCCTTGAGTCAACTGACCCTCAACCACGGGGGTTTGCTTGGGTAATAACTGATCCACCCAACCTTGCCTACTCCCTGATATAGAGTAAGCCCCTCCTAGCCCAGTGTGAGGACTGGTAGCATGCAACTGCCAAGTGTCGGCCACGTGGCATTGACGTGGCCGACTGCACGTCGAGACCCAACTGGGGGCCCTATCCTGCTGACAAGGTCCCTAGGTTGTGTTAGGCCCGCCATGGCTATGGACCGTGCTGGGGCACACTACTCACACTGTCTTGCCCTGTTGGTCATGTACGCTGGACACGACCCTGACTGTGGTATCTGACCTATCTGTGTTTCCTAGGGTTCGGCACTGGTTACGAGCTCGTAACAAGTACCCTGACACATAGGCAAGTGAGTAGGCTGACATGTGTCACTCAGACACTGGACCAAGTTTCTCAGTGAGCATGTGACACGTGTCATGTTTGACCGGTCAACCATGACATGTGTCACTCATTCACTGGACCAAGTGTCCCATTGAGCATATGACATGTGTCTCGTTGACTAGTCAACTCTCCTACCTTTTAGGAGGTTAGTCCAGCCACTCCTAATAAATGACCCAGTACCCCCCATGCCAAAGCTAAGCACAACTCTCTGAGGTCCAATGCCAACTAATTACAGTTTATTTACAATTTACTTACAAAAGTCACCACAGGCCGGTGAGTTAGCCATTTCAGTAATTACAATAATACAAAACGTACATGTGTCTTTGAAAACTGTAAATAACCGGGACAGGGAGTAAAGGCTCTAACATTCCTTCCCACTCTGAAAAAGACATCGTCCGCGATGACCAAACTGGGGTACTGTGCACGCAAACCATGTGCGGTCTCCTAGGCAGCATTTGCAAGAGATCTTCCATGCCAAGCAACTAAATTTATCAAAGATCAAGCTGTTACACAGATGTTTCTCCCGCGTATCCTTGTTGGCTCATGGATCAAGTCACAACTGACTCATCTCCGTACACCGGAGTTGTTGACAACAATTGGCCTAATCAAGCCTCCTACAATAACCAGCATCCAATACTACTGGCAATCGCACTCGGCTCTCACTAGCACCACGATTGCTTGTCTTAAGTTTTTTCAACTAACTCAAGCATTTCACCCATTGAGTTAGAAATCAGCTGTACTAGGCACTTTGAAGAATTCCCACCGTAACAAGACTAGTAGGCCTAAAACCATATTGGGCCACCAAAAGTTACATAGGATCATCTCATAGGTAATAACATAAATGCAAAATTTCCCTACACAGCCCTTTACTAACTGCAATGGGGAGTTTGCTATTTCCTTTAACTATACCATCTGCCATGGTATACTTCAGGCAAGTGTGAGCAAAGAGATCAGAGCTCTCCTTTTGAGACTGTACCCGACCAAGATTTACCTCTCTCACAACCTCCTCACAATAAACAATGAGGATCCTCTTGCTGAATTTATCTGATCTCAGCAATTAGGTCATTCTCTATGACCACAAAAGACATCTGATACAATATATTCATCAGAATTGTCCCAACGACGACATCACTCGCATTTGTTATTATGACAAATCATTTATGAGGGTGTACTATCTTTAATGTGACAAAGTCAGCCACAACTTGTTTCAAAGCGTTGAAATTTCACTGCTGAACTTCCGTCCACTTATTATTCTATAGCATATTGGTCAAAGGTGCAGCCATGTGTGAACAACCCTTCACACCTTGCAATAAAACCCAAAAAATCCAAGAGAGCCTCTCAATACCGTCAAGTTTGTAAGTATAGGCCCCGGAAGGAGAACAACTTTCCTTGGATTCGGTCTTTTGCCTTCAGCTAACACGATAACACCCAAATACGCTATCTTTTAGTATCATTAGCAAACAAGATTTTATCCCTCAGGGTTGACAAAACAGTTCTAAGGTGAGTTACATGCAACACGTCACCACAACTGTAAACCAAAACATCATCCATAAATGGTCTGAGCACATCGTTCATCAACGTCATACATGTTGTTGGGGCATTAGTCAATCAAAGGCATAACCAAAAAGTTACAGTGACCGAAACAAGTTCTGAAGGCAGTCTCTTGCACATGCACTTCACGAACTAAGAGTTAATGATTTCCATTCTTCAAACAACTTTGCTAAAAGAGCAGCACCGTATAATACCAGATCATCAATAAGTGGAATAGGATATCAATGCTTGACAAACTCCTTGAACATTGGGCGTCCCATACCGTCCTTTGCCCCTGGGGAGTTCAAGTATCAATAAGCACACACACATACGGCATGACCCATCTGTTGGTCTAGGTTCCTAAGTAAGTCAACTTGTTCTTGCCATATGTTACTTTTGGAACCAGCAGTAAACATATCAAACAATAACAAAAACACATATACTTACAACGAACCCCCACATACTTAGCTTTTATGATCAAAGGTCCTGGAGGCACATCGGGCTCACCTCAAAGTGAATGGATTCTACCATCACACTGGAACTCGCACACATGAGTACCCCAAGCGATGTAGAGTTTCCGTACTACGTGCCAACATATCCCAAGTACCACATCAAAACATGCCAAACACATTATCTTTATATCCAACTTCTTAACCTAACTTTCAATGGTTAATGGCATATCCACAACCCTGAAACCTCCCCCAACTGTGCCCTTTCCATCCCTCATGACTGTGTACTAGTACAGGGATGGTTGCATGCTCACAGTCAACCTTTCAATCAAAGTGAAGTACGTTATGAGAGGACCTAATGTCAAGCAGAACACACATTCATACCACACAACTGTCCAGTCATAACAATCAAGAAGTACTTGGAAATTGATACATGTGTTGCATCGTTTTATTCAGTTGTGGAAAAAGAAATAACATCAACCTTAGTTGATCATTGACACTTTCACAAGGTGAAGAGTACTTTTCTGGAGTTCATCCTGCTCCAACTCTTCAATAACCATAGGTGCTCGTGCCTGCTTCACTAGCAAATTGCATGAAGTCTGCATTGGATTTCGTGGACATTCCTTCCACATGCATCCTTCCAAGTAACCAAAACAAACCTTTCTCATTTGGAACACTCTTGGTCATGCAATAATAGCAACAAAGATCGTTGGTCCCTTCTGAACATCGGACTGCCCATACAATCATTGTCCCTAGAAGCTACAACTACTTGTCGCACTGAAGGACCACTGAAGGACCGCACTGAAGGACATTGACCTCTTTGGACATTAGACCGCCCATACAACCCTGCTCCTTCTCCTTTCAGGTCACTTGAAACTTGCCTTTGCACAAAGTGACTTTAATCCTTTTGAGCCTCTGTTTACCCCAAGACCCAAAAAACTGCCTGAACCTTATTATCGTGTTTCAAACATAGTTCTATTTGAACTGCTCCTTGGAGGGTGCAAGTCGGCTTCTTTACGACGAAAGGTTTTGAGACTTCCATGCAAGCCCTCCACAAAATGAAACACTTGAACAATCATACCGCTTCCGGTTCCTATGAGGATCTTGATGTCTTCAACTGTTCAAGGATTCGTTGAAATATGGCCTCCATAGCATCCACCTTAGCTGCCACTTCTTCAAGCCTGGTTAATCTAGTGCTAGTACCCTCTTGTGGATCCATAATTATGGCTTTCCAACCCTACCAACCCAAGTTGAGTTCTAAAATGAGAGTAATCAAGTGTTTTTCGCTCACAAAACCTCCTTATGAAGCGTGCACCAGGTCTGTCCTGGCTGGAACAACCTTCAATAGCCCTTATTTTCCTTGCAAATCCATCAAATTCACAGAAATCAAGTATCCCTACACCATGCCACAACAGTACACAGCCAATCACAGGTTACTAGGGTGATTTTGGCGACAATTTGAGATCAAGATCGAAGCCTCTTTGCTCCCAGCTGTCAACGCTGGTCCTGCAGCCTTCAAACCAGAGTTTTGGGGCTCAAATCATCATATTTTTCAACTTGATTAATGTCGAAATCCCTTCGACAGTGCAACGCTGGCCTACAGCCTAGTTTTGGCTCACATTTCCGATAAACTTCGAGTCTTCTATGCCCTTCAATCAGCGCTGGTCCTGTGGGCTTCAATCTGCAAATTCTTTGGCAGCCCTCTTCTCAAGAACCTTTGCTCTGATACCAAATCAGACTCCAGATCTGAAACTTCACTTAAGACCTAGCTTATCCCGTGCGCAGCAATCAGCAATGTCGATCCCTGGCGATTTCCCTGCATGTATAAACATCAGAGCACACAATACATGGTGGAGCTGGCTGCCTTGTCTCCTTCCAACCTTTGCTGCATAGATTATGATGAGGAATGCCTCTCTTTAGGCTCACTTATGCACAATCCTCAAGCACCCCTTAACCCTGACCTTTCCTAACACATGGCCAATTACCTGCACAATACACACTTGCCACTTGGCAGTACCCTGACACAGGCAAGTGAGTAGGCTGACATGTGTCACTCATACATGGGACCAAGTGTCTCAGTGAGCATGTGACACGTTTCATGTTTGACCGGTCAACCTTGACATGTTTCACTCATTCACTGGACCAAGTGTCCCAATGAGCATATGACACGTGTCTCGTTGACTAGTCAACTCTCCTACATTTTAGGAGGTCAGTCCAGCCACTCCTAATAAATGACCCAATACCCCATTCCAAAGCTAAGCAGGACTCTCTTAGGTCCAATGCCAACTAATTACAGTTTATTTACAATTTACTTACAAAAGTCACCACAGGCCGATGATTTAGCCATTTCAGGAACTGTAAATAACCGGGGCAGGGAGTAAAGGCTCTAACAGGTAGAATAATGAGATTAGAACTGTGCCTATCCCAAAGCATGTAATCTCCTGGATTCCGCGTCTAAACTCACTGCAGACTAAAGTATGGTACCATATAGCTTCACGAGAACATGCCCAATCATGATGGTGCGGTAGTTACTAGAAATCATGGGGTCACCATTTTTATGGATAGGGTGGATGATGTTGGCTCACCAGGATGATGGGAAGCTAGAGACAACAGTGGAGTTGAGGAGAGTGGCTAATGTGTGAGCAATGAGGTCGGCATCATGGGTTAAGAGTTCGGATTCAAGGTCTTCGATGTCTCTCCCCTTATGGACTTCATTCTCTTGATGGCCGCAAGTACCATGTCAGAGGTGAACTCAGAAGGTATGGGAGAGATAGGGATGGGTGAGTCAGTGGGTATAGTATATACTATATAGGCAGGTGGGGTGGAGCACGAGGGATAAACTCACGCCAAAAGGAAGAATTGAAGAGAAGGTCAACAAGACGTTTTCCTTCAGAGTCATCATAGGCACGCTTTATATAGCAGAGTGTACGATGGTAAGAATGTCGGGAGGAACGGAGAAGGTGAGGAGCATGAGTACGTGTGTGGGTTACAAGGTGATGAAGAGACTGACATTTGGCATCATACCACGGGGGATGTAGAGGACGGGGTGATGAAGAATGTGTGGATTTGCCTTTATGAGGCTTGGAAGGAAAAGGAGAGAGAGAGAGAGAGAGAGAGAGAGAGAGAGAGAGAGAGAGAGAGAGAGAGAGAGAGAAAGAGATTACAATAAAATGCATAGAATATCTTTTTGATTGCACATTGAGACCAGAGGTATATGGGGACTAACCTTAAATTTGAGTCATTCACTAGGTTGATCAAGATACCTTGGAGTTGCATAAAAAAGTAGTTATGCAAGAACAGGAAATTGACAAGTTGAGGTAAGACTTCGATTTAAAAGATAGTTTCTCTAGAAATATGGAGATTGTTGTAATGAGTAATTTTAAGAACAACAAAGTAAGCTCTAGTCCTCCTTTTTTTGAGAAGACATAGATTTGTGTAGATTGTGATGGCTTTCCATTTAGAATCATAACTTGCATGCATATGATGAAAGTTTGGCGAAATTGCAGGCAAATGTTACATGTTGTTTCAAGTGCCCAAGCACAAAATGTTCGAGAAGCCAAGATTATCGAGCTTTTCAAGAAAGTAGCTTTCTATGCTTGCACAAATACCTTCTCTTGGTTTTGTATAAATATTTTTTCTAATTGGTTACAAGAACTTTCCTTTTCTAACTAGTGGTGTGGTGGATTATTCTTATAGGTTTATGATCTACTCTATTGCCATAGAGAATTTTTATGCAAGAAAATGAGGATAATATATTGTTTTTTTGAGTAAAAAAATCTATTATTTTATCCAACTACAATCTCTATATAGCCTTTTCACAAGTTGTTATATATAATCATTACACTATCCATTGTTGTAAGCATTCCTCACATTAGTTGAGGATTCATTCATCTATCCACAAATGACGATTTTTGTTTTACCTTTTTTGTATAGCTTTATAATTCATTGTCTTCAACAAGCCATGCATTCTTTTTGGTGACCTATGTTGATTTTCTGAATTTAGGACAACGATTGATTGTACTAATTGTTAGAAAGTGTCAAGGCTATAGCCCTTGCACAACACTCTTGGAACACAAATGGACGGGTAGCTCAGTGGTAGAGCACCCCACCTGAATGGGGCAGGTCCTAGGTGCAACGACTACACACACCAAGTGTAACAACTTTTTGGCGCCATGTGAAAAGTTTTTACACTTGGTGTGTGTGGTCGGATTGAACCTAGGACCTCCCCCATTCTGGTGGGGTGCTCTACCATTGAGCTATCCGTCCGCCTAGACCACACCCACAACCATGGCTCTGATACCATGTGAAAAGATTTCAAATTGGTTTGTGGTCGGGCTAGGGATTGAACCTAGGACCTCCCCCATTCCGGTGGGGTGCTCGACCATTGAGCTACCCGTCTATTTGTGTTCCTAGAGTGTTGTGCAAGGGCTATAGCCTTGACACTTTCTAACACTCCCCCTCAAGGCGTAGCCCCTCCGCCCACCTAGGCCACACCCACAACCATGGCTCTGATACCATGTGAAAAGTTTTTACACTTGGTGTGCAGGCTAGGGATTGACCTAGGACCTCCCCCATTCCGGTGGGGTGCTCGACCATTGAGCTACCCGTCCATTTGTGTTCCTAGAGTGTTGTGCAAGGGCTATAGCCTTGACACTTTCTAACACTCCCCCTCAAGGCGTAGCCCCTCCGCCTGCCTAGGCCACACCCACAACCATGGCTCTGATACCATGTGAAAAGTTTTTACACTTGGTGTGCAGGCCGGGATTGACCTAGGACCTCCCCCATCCAGTGGGGTGCTTTACCATTGAGCTACCCGCCCATTTGTGTTCCTAGAGGTTTGTGCAAGGGCTATAGCCTTGACACTTTCTAACAACCTAAAGATAAGAATGAGTTGTTTGAGATGAATTTTGTTTAGAGCTTGTCAGCTTGATTTAAGAAGCAACCTTCATTTAAATTCAATATGTTGGGGATGATCAACGGTCATCAGCCTTCATTTTCATTCACGTATCATGGGTGATGATTTCAGGTTCTAGATTACTTTGCACAAGCTTTTTTGATTTCTAGTCAAGTAGCTAAAGAGAAACCTTATTGGTGTCCATAGAACATTTGAAGATTTTTCAAGATAGTCAAAGAATTTCAAATGATGATATTGCTCTCCATATTTGAAAATCTCCTTCAAGGTTCGTAGGAAGAAAATAAAGGCAAGATACTGAGTTTTTGATTCACCAAAAGCAAAGCAGGAACTGTTGTATTGAAGTTCTTTGGGCAAATGACATGTAACATGATACAATATACTTTTTGAGGTACTTATTCACCTAAGACTATCAGCTTTTATCCAGTAGACATCTTGGTAGGAGCCCCACCTCCCACCTAAGGCTTATTGCACAACACTTAGATGTATATATGAGATATCACCTACTACGGATCCAATAACCAAGAAAATAGAGGATCTCCTTTTCCTTCGCTATTATTGATTATTATTTGCATATTGTTGAGGAGTCCCATGAACTACCTACATTATAGGATGTAATAAATGTGAGGAGCCCCATGAATTACCTCCATTGCTTGAATTTTCTAAATCAATTAGTATTTAATTGTACTAAATTTATTCTTATCTATGTTATTGTTTATTTGGCTCATCAATTGAGCTACATTGTCTTCCAAGCTACCACAGGAAGGGACGAGTCTCTATCCAGCCTTTGGATGGTCAGGAAGCTAAAAAAGACACTTAGAAGGATAAAAACTAGGAGTCGGAGTGGGAGGAAAGGCGAGAACACCAAAAGGGCTAACAACAGGAAGAGATGTAGAAGAATATGCTCCAAGAGTAAAAGGAGGTTGCATAGGGGCTTAGTTATGGACTCAGCTCATTACATTCGCCGCGTCTATTTATATTTACTTTACTTTATGCATAAGCAGGCCTTGGGCCCTTTTTTATTCATTAGTGACACTTAGACTATATGGTTGGCCTTTGGCCTTATTATTCATTATTAGGCCATTTGGACATATTACTGGAGAGTGGGGGCCTTCTTGGAGGGCGCACTATTTTTCCTCCCAGTTGGGCCCTAGCCACTGGAAGCTTCCTTTTAGGGCTTCCTCTTTGCTGTAAATAGGGAAACTGCGTCATTTGTTATTCAGCTGATGATATTGATCTCTCTCTTTAGTCTCCTTAATCTCTCTCTTTCCTGCTTTCTAGGGTTAAGTCTTGCTTATGTGATGCTTTCATAGCTTAGCTCTAGATCAGCTGTGGCTCTATTCGTAACTTGGTATCAGAGCACTTTCCTGAGCACAATCTGGAATTTTTTTTTTTGCTGCCTTGCTTTGCTCCTCCATCGCTGTTCCTACAGCTCCATTGCCGCCTTGACAGCCCTGCTCCATCGCTGCTCCTTCCACTCCTTCCTGCCCAGCTCTCCCCCTGCTTTGCCCCCTCTCTTCCTTGCTGCCCAACGCTCCTCCTCCTTCCTTTCCATCGCTGTCCCTGCCTTCCGAATTGTCACTTTCATTCGATATTTTTTCAGTTTGCAGCCATCTTCCACACTTATTTCCCAGCCTGTCCAACGCCCATCCTCATCCAAAAAATACCCAATTCCGTCATCATTTGCTATTCCAAACCGCCAAAATTCTTCAATCTGTACATCGCTGCTCCAGCACTCCCGACTTGTCACTTTTGCCTTTTTTTTTCTCCGTTTCCAGCCATCTTTCACAGCTTATCAAAAGGCTGTCCAACACACATTCTCCACCACATTCTCCGACTCCGTTTGATCCTTCAAATTGAAATTTTCCCCCTGGCTGTCCAGCGCATTTTTACAGCCTTCATTTCCCACTTTTTCAATTGATAATTGCTGCCCTTTCTTAGTTGTGATAATATTGGTTTCAATAGGCTAATTTGGTTGGGGTGACGACAAGAGTCCACTCTCTCAAGTTTTCGTCTATTCTTTCCACTATCATTATGGCACATTCACCTACCCCGAGTGAGGAAACCTTATCCGATCAGCTTCGTCGCATGGATGAGACCCTTTCTGGCCTTGTTCTCCGCTTCGATATAGTTATGACCGGCTTTGCTACTATGCAATCCCAGATTGATTCTTTACAGCCTCATGGTCCTGGTAAAGCTCCTGTTTTCCTTCATTTGGGACTCCCCCATTTGGATTTCCATCTTTGTCTGCTAGTCAGCTTGCCGGTGGACCGTTCATTCTGCATAACCCACATCCTGGTTTCCTTCCACGTTCTCCAGTTCCGGAGCCACACTTTGCTCGAGACTTTTGTGATAGGGTACAACTTGCTACCTATTCTGGTTCCTCTGATGGGAACTTATTAGAGAATTGGATTGCCAAGCTTGACACATGTTTTCAGATCTACCCTAAGACTGATCCTCAGAAGATCCAGTTGGCTGCTTTACACTTAGATGGACGCGCCGTCACGTGGTGGCGAGTTTATCGAGCTGATCCTGATCGGGAAGGGCTCCATATATGGCATATCTTTCGCCGTGACCTCCGTCATGTTATGATTGATCCTTAGTGGCTCGACCGCCAACGTGATACATTCCGTACTCTCACTCAGACCAGTGACCTTGCTTCTTATACAGATTAGTTTATGGAGCTTTCTTATCTTTTCATAGATCTACAGCCCACTGAGCTTATTTCTTGTTACATTGCTGGGCTTCGTGGTGCCTTACGTTATGATGTTTCTTCCTTCCGTCCTCCCACACTTGTTGAGGCGATGTCCCTTGCCAGTACTTTACAGCACAAGTACTCTGACACCCTTCCTTCCCCCTTCTCCCGACCTCGTCCTTCTGTTTTCCCGCTATGACCGCCCCTACACCTGCCCCTTCTGTTACAGTTCCTTCCATTGTCCCTTCGTCTCCTCGTCCTCCGACCTCTCGACCTCCTTTTGTCCCGACGTTACACGTCTGCAGAGTCTGCTGACCTTCAGCAGAAGCGTCTTTGTTTTCGTTGTAAGAGTCATGACCATTTTGCCCGTGATTGCCGTCAGCCTCTCCCTACTACTACTGCCGTTTTTTTACCATGAGGGCACTACTACAGATGATTCCGATATCTACATTCATATTTCTGATGAGCCTGACCCTTCCCCTGACTCTTCCACTGATTTGCTTCCTGCTACTTGCCATGCTCAGCTTGCCTATGCTACTTGGACAGGGCGTCCTGGTCCTCGCTCTATTCGGTTACGTATACGCATTACAGGTCGTGAGTATATTTGCATTAGTTGATACCGACAGCACTCACTCTTTTATCAGCAGTTATATCACTAGTCGGATCCATGCCTCACCGGTTCTTGCTTCACAGCCTCTCATAGTTGAGGTTGCCAGTTCACATTCTTTTTCTAGTTCTCAGATGTTTCAGGGTTTACCATACCGTATTGGCGATTTTTCCAGGACAGGCAGATCTTTACATTATACCTATGGAGCGATATGATCTTATCCTTGGTGCTGATTGGTTTGCATCTCTTGGAGCCGTTACACTGGACTTGACACAGCAGACATTGACATTTGTACATGATGCAGTTACACACTCACTTGTTGGCATTGATTCTCAGGGAGACTTCCAGTTGATTACTGGAAAGCAGTTTATTCGCAGCCTGCCGAAGGCTCATTGTGCAGCCTTATTATGCGTTCAGCGGACAGTACCAGTTCCTTCAGTTTCTACTCCAGCAGCTGTTCCTCAGGTGATCTCTGACTTATTACATCAGTATGCTTTTGTCTTTTCAGAATCTACGACGCTACCGGCATTACGTGACGTGAACCATCATATTGAACTACTTCCTGGTTCTGCTCCTCCTTCCCGTCCCCCATATCGTATGTCTCGACCTGAGCATGATGAGCTTGAGCTCCATATTACTGCCTTGTTAGATCAGGGTCTCATTGTTCCTAGTCACAGTCCTTTCGGTGCCCATGTTCTCCTTGTTAGTAAGAAAGATGGTACCAAACGCCTTTGTATTGATTACCGTGCTTTAAGTAAGTTGACTATTCGTAATCAGTACCCTATTCCGCACGTGGATGACCTCTTTGACCAGCTCGGTACCTCTAAAATCTTTTCTAAGATTGACCTTCGTTCTGGATATTACCAAATTAGGATGCACCCTTATGACGAACATAAGACTGCTTTTCGTACTCATCTTGGTTTATCTGAATTCCGTGTGCTTCCTTTTGGTGTTACTAGTGGCCCTCCTACGTTTCAGAATGTTATGAATAACGTCCTGCATCCGCTCCTTGGTCATTATTTGCTAAGTTGTCTAAATGTTCTTTTGCTGTTACTGAGATCGAGTTTCTTGGTTTTCTTGTTTGTAATGGGCACATTCGTCTGGACCCTCATAAGGTTCAGGCCATCCAGGATTGGCCTATACCAACTGATGTTCATCATGTTCGTATGTTCCTTGGGTTAGCCACTCACCTTCGTCGTCCAGTTCCTCTATTGCAGCTCCTCTTCATGCACTTTTGAAGAAGTCTAGTACTTTTCTTTGGACGTTTGATACTCTTCGTCGTGCTGTTGTTGATGCTGCCGTTATGTGTTTACCACAGTTTGATCAGAAGTTTCTTGTTGAGACTGATGCTAGTAATGTTGGTTTGGGTGCTTTACTTCGCTAGTCACAATGCATTATTGCTTATGAGTCGCGTCGTCTTCGCTCTTATGAGCAACGTTATTCTGTGCATGAGAAAGAGCTTCTTGCTATTATCTATGCTCTTAAGAAGTGGCGTCATTATCTTTATCGAGTTCCATTTGACATTATTACTGATCACCAGTCTTTACGTTATCTGTTTTCTCAACGTGACCTTAGTGATCGTCAATTTCGTTGGTTGCAGTTTTTACAGTCTTTTAATTTTTCCATATTGTATCGTCCTGGTCGTGCTAACACTGCTGATGATGCATTATCTCGTCTTCCGGCTTTGTTGAATACACTCGTTTCTACTATTCCTACATGGTTTGATGATCTACCTGCAGCATACCTTACATGATTTCGTGATGTTTATAGTTCTGCCCCACCTGTTTCGTCCCATCCTCATCAGGTTTACTCCGTTGTTGACAACCGTCTTTATCGTTATGATTCTCTTTGTATTCCTAGTTCCTTGGGTATCCGTTCCCAATTGTTGTCGGATGCTCATTCCTCCCCTGTTGGGGACACTTTGGTTTTCAGAAGTCTTATGCTCGTCTCAAAGACCATTTCTATTGGCCCTCTCTTCGATCTGAGCTTGCTGTACTTATTCGTACCTGCCCTTTCTGTCTTCGTAATAAGTACTCCCGTGCTAAGTCTGCTAGTTTGCTCCCGAGTTGGCCTATTCCTCATCGCTAGTGGACTGATATATCTATGGACTTTATCCTTGGCCTTCCCCATACCCAGCGTGGTCATGATTCATGTATGGTGGTAGTTGACAGGTTCTCGAAACAGGCACATTTTATACCAGTTCGCAGTACTTTCACAGCAGAGCAGTGTGCACGTTTGTTCCTATCAGAGATTTTCCACCTGCATGGATTTCCTCGTACTATCCTTTTTGATCGGGATAGTAAGTTTACATCTATATTCTGGACAGAGCTTATGCGTATATTGGATGTACAACTTTTTATGGGTTTTGCTTATCATTCTACTTCTGATGGGCAGTTTGAGGTCCTTAACAGGATCCTTGAGGATTATTTACGCCATTTTGTTACTCCTTCTGGGAAGGATTGGGATCAACATTTATGTTTAGCAGAGTATAGCTATAATAGCTCTGTTAGTTACAGCACAAGTGTCTCACCATTTTTATTATCTCATGGCTCTGCACCTCTTTTACCTGGCATTCCTCTCCCTCTTGAGGATACACCTGTCACACTTGCATCTTTTCTATCAGGTGCCTGAGAGCTTATTACCCGGGCTAGTTCTCATTTACAGCATGTTCAGCAGCGTTATCATACCTCAGTTGATCGTCACCGCCGCCATGTTGAGTTTCAGCTTGGAGATATGGTTTATCTACGCCTACAGTTTGCACGTCATCATTTTGTCCAGGGCCATGCTTCTACTGAGAAGCTTGCACCACGTTATTATGGGCCTTATCGCATTTTGGAGCTTCTTAGTCCAGTTACATATCACTTACAGCTTCCTGCTTCCACACGCGCCTGTGATGTATTCCATGTCAGTTTATTACGTGCTGCTATTGAGGATGACGCTCCTTGTGATGCTGAGTTTCCTACTGCTCCAAAGTTATTTCCATTTTTACCTACTGCTATATTACAGGTTCGTCTATACCATAGTCGATGCCGCCGGCAGATTCAGTTTTTGGTCCAGTGGGATGGTCGTCCTATTGAGGAGGCCACATGGGAGCCTATTGATGTCTTTTATCATACACCATCACTTGCGGATCAGGCTCGTGCTCTTGCTGCACTTGTTGATTCCTCTACATCAGATGTTGTTCTAGCTGTTGATGCACCAGGGCTTGCTGCTATTTGATCCAGTTTCTTTTCGGCAGTTGGGTCTTTTCTTTGTGCCAGGGAGAGTTATGGACTCGGCTCATTACATTCGCCGTGTCCATTTACATTTACTTTACTTTATGCATAAGCAGGCCTTGGGCCCTTTTTTATTCATTAGTGACACTTAGACTATATGGTTGGCCTTTGGCCTTATTATTCATTATTAGACCATTTGGACATATTACTGGAGAGTGGGGGCCTTCTTGGAGGGCGCACTATTTTCTCTCCCAGTTGGGCCCTAGCCACCGGAAGCTTCCTTTTAGGGCTTCCTGTTGGCTATAAATAGGGAAATTGTGTCATTTGTTATTCAGCTGATGATATTGATCTCTCTCTTTCCTGCTTTCTAGGGTTAAGTCTTGCTTACGTGCTGCTTTCATAGCTTAGCTCTAGATCAGCTGTGGCTGTATTCGTAACTGGCTTGGCCAAGACCATGAGAAGGAAGAGAAGTATCAACTTGAGACTGAAGAGTCGCAAGGCAAATGGAAGCATCATCTAGATGTTAGAGACATAGAGCAATAGCATGGTCAAAAGCCCACTAGATAAGCTCTTTCATGGGATCCTGAGGTGGCTCACAAGGCGTATGGTTTGGAGAGGCCATCAAGCAAAATATGATTTGAGAACAAGTGAACAATAGATATGAGGGAGCAGACTCTTGTTGTCATAAAAAATTAGTTCATTAAATCTACAAGAATCACAAAATGGAAAGTATGGAAGCGATAAAAAAAAAAAACGGACAACAAATAGAAAGCTAGAAAAACAAAGTAATAGACTGCCATAAAAGCTGGATATAAAGGTACCTCCAATGAAATTGAGAAAGGAACAACAAAAGAGAAAGAGAAACCAACCAGATCTGCAACACGACTGAAAAAAATGCTGAAAAAGAGAGGAAGTAGGGCTCTGGACAGCCACCAATTGGAGCTGCAAATAGGTTGCAAGAATGCTGAAAAACATGTTGAAGTAGGGCACATGAGAACCTCTAATTAGAGCTGCAAATAGGTTGCAAAAAGGCTAAGAAAGATGGTGAAGTAGGGTGCTGGATAGCCACAACCAGATTTGCGAATGAGCTACTAAAACGCCCAAAACTGTGGTGAAGTAGGGGGCTAGATGTTGGATTCTTATCCTCTCCATCCCTAATCTCACAACTAATGTAGATCCATTCATTTGATGTAAATACTTGTATAGTTGCACACTCTGCAGAAATACATGTGTTTTAGAAGCCATGGATAGCTGAAACCTACTTAGGACTAAGAAAGTAACCAACATCGTAAGCTACTTAATGAGAAATTTAAGCCCTATATATACTATCTAGAGGCCCTTAGTAGAACCTTCTAGGGACTAGGGCAACTTAGGGTACTTCGGTCCCATAAGAACATGCCCTTAGTGGTAATGGCCCAGTACGTAAGGGTATGCTAGTTAGGGGCTAGTTCCAGTACATAGCTCGACACATCTCAATTACAACTGCTTACCACTAGGACATTCAAAACTGTTCCTAGTTTATGACGTGCTTCCATTATGCCCAATAAGCCTTGTGCCGCTAAGTTTCTAGCTAAAAAGTAGACGCATTTTTCTATTTTTATAGACTACTATTTTTCAGGTGCTTTTTTAGCACAACAAGCGCGATATAGTAGTTTTTGGGATTTTAGATTGATTGATGAGGCCATATGGGAGCCTACTAATGTCTTTGCCTATATACCATTGTTGCAGGATCAAGCAAGAGTCCTTGTTGCCACTTTTGATTTGTTAGATTCCATAGGTTGTTCACCCCTTGTTTGGGGACTCAGGTGAGTGTTATGGACATATATGACAAAAATAGTTCATTTGGCCTTAGTGGTAGTATTTGATATCATGGGGCTTTTGCTCCATGCTTTATTAATTTTAATGACTTTATTTATTTATTTCACCCTTCTAGACAGTCGCAAGGTAAGGCCTGGCAACTCATAGGCTCATGGTGCCAGGGTGATGTAGCCCAAATTTGGTAGATTGTAAGTAGGCTTAGTAATACTCATTAGTTAGCTTATGATTTGAATACTCATTAAGTTCTTTGTGGGGGAATCATCAACTCTTCTTTGTAGGAGGCCAACAATTGTGAGGTGTCGTACATCACTCCTATTGGGGGTGAGCCTTAGAAAGAACTTTCCTAACTTTAAGTTTTGAGGGTAGAACTTGTTTGAAGGGGGAGTATGTCATGCCCACAAGTTGTCTATTGACCTCGGATCTATGTCCCATAAGGAGGTCAGAAGGCCTAACTTAACTCACGAATTAATCATGATTATGAGGGTTGGGGACCCTTATGGTATCAAGTCATAATTATGGCTTGCAAGCCTAAAACCAATGATGGTGGACTTATATGGAATTGGCAATGATTCATCGGTCAATGGCACAATGCTAGCCGACAAGTAGTCGGGGTGACCAAGCGGGTCACAGGTCTTTGGCGGGGCATGGGGTGGGTACCCTATGAGTCACTCAGTATTCACAGGTCACAGGGGTCATGCATGCCAAGTGGACTGATCACCCACAGGTGGATGCCATGTGCTAGTTGATAGGAATAGCAGGTAGAAGGACTCAATGAGGGGTGCCTATGGTTGGGAGGTTCATTCTACACACCGGCCTTCTAGGATTCACGAGCTTGGAGAGACTTGCTTGTGACAATTGGTATCAGAGCCTCGTTCTAGAGAGAGAACCGCCTGTTCTAGTGAGAGAAAGTGGAGAAATCTTTGATTTTTGCTTGTTTTTTAAGGATTTTGAGGGGGGAAATCGTGGAGATAGCTTTTATAGGTGTTCTTGGACCTCCATTGCTGCTGCTCCAGCCCAAGAGTTCGATTGAGTTGCTGTTTTTCAGATCAGAATTCTGCAAAACGTCCTACAGGTCGATTGCTGCCTAGGAGGGGGAAAAAATCAGCGCTTCAATTGTGGACTTAACTTCTCCTATAGATGTCGGATTGCGGTGAGATTTTGGCAAGCTATTGTGGGTGCTGGATCGCTACTAGGGAGGCTGAAAATCTGAGAAAAAATGTCGAAATCGCTGATTCTGTTCAAAAAAACAGATTCTGGATGATTTTTTAGAGGTTTGGAGTTGAAATGTCATAACTTCTTCGCCTTATGTCCGTTTGACCTGAGATTTGGCACGAAGAATCCTTACAGGAGGGCATGTCTCATGTCTTAAAGGGGGGAGTGACCATTAGTTACGGACTACAGGATATAGGCCTATTGGGCTACTCTGCATATATTCCGCAGGCCTCTTTACATCTACTGTTGGTTATGTATATTTCTGGTTACGCATTTTATATTAGTCATGTACAGGCCCTAGAGCCTTTTTATATGCTTATGACCCGCACTGGGTCCTTTTTTATGACATTGACTGGCCTTGGGCCCTTATTATATGGTTATATGTGGAATGGGGGCCCGTAGGAGGGCGCACTATTTTCCCTCCACATTTTGCCTCCCTTTACTTTTGAATTCCTATTTTAGGGTTCATTGGTAGGGTATTTATAGGGGCATTTGTACACTCATTTTTCA
Organism: Diphasiastrum complanatum; assembly: GCA_029204225.1. NCBI lineage: Eukaryota > Viridiplantae > Streptophyta > Lycopodiopsida > Lycopodiales > Lycopodiaceae > Diphasiastrum > Diphasiastrum complanatum. The sequence continues at coordinate 6,121,989 of CM055098.1, forward strand.
GATTATTGATTGGTATTGCTTGGGCTCTTCGTGGGAGAACCTATTGTCTTGTCTATTGCTTGTAGGGCTTTAGTCTATTGCTGTCTTTTATGCTTCATTGATTCAACATCTGAGATTTTGATCATAACTTGGTATCAGAGCACTTTCCTGATTGCTGAATTTCAGATCTGCTTTTCTGATTGGGTGCCCATTTTCCTTGCTGATTTTTCTCTCTTTGCTGAGGGCTTTCGTCTCTTTGCTTCAGAAACATTTAGCACAGTTTGGAGGAGGACCAACTCCCATCAGAGCATTTTCCTTGGCGGAGCTTTAGCAGATAGTTAGCGGAAGTACTTCCGCTAAATTTGGCGGCCGGAAAAAAAAAAAAAATTTGGGCAGATTATTTCCGGCGCCCAGGTTCCAAATCCTTTTCACTCTTTTTTTGAATCCTCCATTTGATTCAGGGAGAGGATTCCCAACCATCTTTTCAGCATTGATTGGAGGCTGTCCAGCGCCCTACTTCATCACATTTTTCAGCCATTGTTCCAGCAGAGTTTCAGCCATATTTCAGTTTTGATTGGAGGCTGTCCATCGCCCTATTTCATCACGTTTTCCATAGATTTCCAGCCATATTTTCAGCATTGATTGGAGGCTGTCCAGCGCCCACTTTCATTCTCCTTGTGGTCACATTTTCCAGCCAGCTCTTCGCATACGCTTGGAGCTCTATTGAGAGGTATCTTTGCTGGTTTTTCCTTGCTTTCCACACCTTTTCTTGACATTTGTCATTTCCTTTCTTGCTCTTAGTGTCGTTTGTGTACCTAAAGCATATTTGGGGTGACGACAAAAGTCCGCTCCCTCCGATATTAAGCTTTTCTTACTCTCTTCACTTTCTGCATTCCTTGACCATGGATACTTCCCCTACATCTTCTGAGCCTCGCATACCGTCTTCCACTTACCTTGACGAAGTACGGCATGAATTCCGAGATCATCTTAGGGAAGCCATGAGTGATGTACGCACTGATTTACGCCAGGAGTTACGAGAGACGTTCACTGCTCTTTCTGCCCAGATTGCTACACTATCATTACAGTCCAGTGTTTCTCCACTATCTCCACTTGTTCCCCCACAACGTACATATCCACCACCCGAGACTCCTTCATCTTCTGGTCCTTTTCCACGAGACTTTAAGGATAAGGTTCAGCTTACTGTGTATGGCCTTGCTAGTTGGACAGAGTTTATGACAGCACTCCGCCTAGCGATGATTGATCCTCAGTGGCTTATTCGACAGCGCGACATCTTTCACAGTTTATCTCACACTGGTGACTTGGCTGCTTATACGACACGGTTTACAGAGCTTTCCTATCTATTCCCAAATATTTCTACATTGGAGCTCATCTCTCGCTACGTTGCTGGTCTACGAGGCGCACTCAGGTATGATGTTTCTTCTTTTTTGCCACTCACTCTTTCTCACGCCATCTCCCTTGCTACCGCACTGCAGCACAAGTAGTCTCCCATCTCTTCCTCTGTTTCTCGTCCTTCGCATCCTTTCACACGTCCTATTTTTTCCTCTGCATCCTCTGCTAGTCCCACATCTGTCAGTTCACCTTCATCCACTTATGTTTCAACTATAAGAGTCCTGATCATATCGCCCGTGATTGCCGACAGCCTGCCACTGCTACTGCCGTCTATTTCCATGATGCTGACACACCTGATGATAGTCCCGATTCTGCCATATGCCTTCATATTCTTGATGATGACCCACCTGTTCATCAGTTTGCCACACCCACTGAGCCTGTTCCTGATCCCCCTGATCTAGCTGTATGCCATGCTCAGCTTGCTTATGGTACTTGGGCCGGTAAGCCGGGTCCACGCCATATCCGTCTTTGCGTATGTATCATTGGTCGTGAGTTTATTGCCCTTGTTGACACGGGTAGCACTCACTCGTTTCTCAGCAGTCATATTACTACACGCATTCGTGCTATGCCAGTCACTACGCCTCATCCCCTGCATGTTGAGGTTGCCAGCGCACACTCTTTTCCTAGCACGTAGATGTATCAGCAGCTTTCATATCGGATTGGAGACTTCCTTGGTCAGGAAGATTTTCATATTATTCCACTTACACGGTACGATCTTATCCTCGGTGCTGATTGGTTTGCATCCCTTGGTGCGGTTACAGTAGACCTCCAGCAGCAGACATTGACATTCTCTAATGATGGTACTCAGCATATATTTTCCGGTATTGATTCTCGGCAGGACTATCAGCTTATTTCCGGGAAGCAGTTCATACGGAGCCTCCCGAAGGCCCACTGTGCGGCTATTCTTTCTGTTCAGCCAGTTCAGCCTATTGCGGATGCACTACCTTTGCCACAGGTATTTTATGAACTGTTGCCTGAATTTGAGCATGTTTTTAGAGAGCCGACTCAGTTACCACCTTTACGAGATGTCAACCACCATATAGACCTTGTTTCCTCTGCATCACCTCCTTCTGGTCCTCCTTTTCGTATGTCTATTGTTGAGCGTGAGGAAGTCCAGCATCAGGTGTCTGATTTATTACGTCAAGGCCTTATTGTTCCTAGCCACAGTCCTTTTGGTGCTCTTGTTTTACTTGTTTATAAGAAGGATGGTACTAAACGTCTATGTATAGATTATTGTGCTTTAAATAAACTTACTATCCGTAATCAGTATCCTATCCCTCATATGGATGACCTGTTTGACCAGTTAGGCCAAGCTAAGATCTTTTCTAAACTTGACCTCCGTTCCAGTTGTCACCAGATTCGTATGCATTCTCATGATGAGCACAAGATAGCTTTCCGTACCCACTTTGGTCTGTATGAGTTTCGTGTCCTTCCTTTTGGTGTTACCAATGGCCCGCCCACTTTTCAGAATGTCATGAATAACATCTTTCGTCCTCTGCTTGGAAAGTGTGTCATTGTTTATTTTGACGATATCCTCATTTATAGCACCACTCTCTCTCTTCATGTTCAGCACGTTCGTTTTGTTTTTGTTTTGTTAGTTACTCATCATATGTATGCTAAACGTTCTAAATGTTCTTTTGTTGTTGTACAAATCGAGTTTTTGGGCTTCTTTGTTACTAATGGTACTATTCGTCTCGACCCTCGTAAGGTCCGTTCTATTATCATGGCCTGTGCCTGCTGATGCTCTGTTGAAAAAGGAAACTTTGTTTGCTTGGACTCCCGCATGTCAGTAAGCTTTTGATACTTTGAAGGTTAAGCTTACCACTGCCCCTGCTTTATGTCTTCCAGACATATGAATCCCGTCGTCTTCGTTCGTATGAGCAGCGCTATTCCACTCATGAAAAAGAGTTGCTTGCTATCATTTTTGCTTTAAAGAAGTGGCATCATTATCTATATCGTGTTCCGTTTGATGTTTTTACTGATCACCAGTCATTTTGTTATTTGTATACACAAAAGGATCTTAGTGATCGTCAGTACCGTTGGCTTCAGTTTTTACAGTCCTTTCATTTTGATATTCATTATAAGCCTGGTAAAAGTAATGCTGCTGCTGATGCTTTGTCTCGTTTACTTGCTCTTACTTACAGTGTTGTTACGTCTCCCCACTCTTGGTATGATGATCTTCCTCAGGCTTATGCCACATGTCCAGATTTTCGCCTCTCGTCCTTCCTCTCACCCTCACCAGGTTTATTCCATTGTTAATCATCGTTTGTTTCACTATGGTTCGTTATGTATTCCCAGCACTCTCGACATACGTCCACAGCTCCTTCTTGATGCCCATTCCTCTCCTGTTGGTGGCCATTTTGGTTTTCAGAAGTCCTTGTTCCGTTTGAAAGAACATTTTTATTGGCCTTCCATGAAGCGTGAGCTTTCCCACCTTATTCATACTTGTGATTTTTGCCTTCGTAACAAGTATTCCCGTGAAAAACCTGGTGGTCTCCTTCAAAGTTGGCCCATTCCTTCCCGCCAGTGGACTGATATATCTATGGACTTCATTTGAGGTCTTCCTCGTACTCAGCGTGGTCATGACTCTTGTTTGGTGGTAGTTGATAGGTTTTCTAAACAAGCTCATTTCATACCAGTCAGACGTACTATTACAACAGAGCAGTGTGGTCGTATATTTATTTCTGAGATTTTCCGCTTACATGGTCTCCCACGATCTATACTTACTGATCGGGATACCAAGTTTACATCAGGTTTTTGGACAGAGCTTATGCGTATTTTGGATGTTAGGATACTTATGGGCACTGCTTATCATTTGCTCAGCACAAGTTTGAGAACTTGATGGAGGCGCTGGCCACGGCTCCAGTTCTCAAGATTGTAGATACCCAAAAACCGTTTGACCTAGAGATGGATGCAAGTGGCATTGCCGTAGGTGTAGTGTTGAGCCAAGATGGTAGACCTGCACAGGAGCGCAAGAGCTGTATGCGAGTACATGTGCTCAAGGTGTGGAGACATTATTTATATGGCATCGAGTTTTATGTGTACTTAGATCATCATACTTTAAAGTATTTTTGGTGAGCTTATAAGAAGGCATTACCCACGACTACAGCGAGACGTAAGAGAGTAGCGTTGCACGGCTTGTCAAGTGAACAAGGCCGAGAGAGTAAGTCCTCTGGGCTTGCTACATCCACTTGAGATACCTACAAGAAGGTGGGAAAGCATCTCTATGGATTTTATTGTTGGTCTACCATGGACCCAAGCGGGGTTGAACTACATTAAGATAGTGGTAGACAGGTTTTCCAAGATGGCCCATTTCATCGCAACAACCAAGAGGGCATAGCTCTGCAAGTAGCCGAGTTGTTTATCCTGAATGTGGTCAGGTTACATGGACTTTCGAAGTCCAGTGTGTCTGACAGGCACGGGGTTATGGGTAATTTTTGGATAGAGGTGTTCGCCAAGCTGGGAACACAATTCCGGATGAGTAGTTCGGAGTATTCTTAGAGGAATGGCCAGACAAAGGGGGGGTTAATTAGATCTTGGAAGACATGCTTCGTGCATATGTTAGTGGTGCGTAGATAGGCTGGGTGAAGCATTCACCCTGAGTAGAGTTTGCGTATAACGATAAGAGACATGCGTCCATAGGATTGAGCCCTTTTGAGCTCAACTATGGTTATAGGCCAGCTAGCCCAGCTACCATAGGAATTCCATGAACGATGCCTAGCGCTGTGGAGTTTTTAACTCAGAGGCAGTAGGCGGCATGAGCTAACTTGTCTCAGGCAGTGGCCAGGGCAGAGAGGTATGGTCGTGAGGACCATACCTATCGGGAATTTGAGATAGGATATTGGGTATATTTACTAGTCCCTTCTAAGTCGAAGGTACTACGCACAAGAAGGTGTGCCAAGATATCTCCTAGGTATTGTGGACCATGGCTAATCGTTAAGAAGGTTGGCCTCATAGCTTGCAAGGCTACAGTTACCCTTGGGATGCAAGGTGCATCCAGTATTCCTTGTTAGCAAACTCAACCGATGTTTTGCATGATGGCGATAACTTGGTAGAAGGTCTTGTGTCTCTGGAAGAGACAGACACTACAGGTTATGGGCCAAAAAGAGTTCTAGATCAGAGGGAGTGAGGATTGCGGAATCGTCTCCTCCAAGAGTAACTAGTGACTTGGAAAGGTCTTCCATTGTCAGATGCTACCTAGGAGACGCGATGTGGTTGCAGAAGTCTCACCCAAAGTTTGTCATCGAGGACTGATGACTTGCCAGAGGAGGGAAGGATTGTTTGAGCCCAATTACGACTCTATCATGACCTCGGCACGGCTGGTTACCAGAGGGCCTGAGGCCTAGTATTGGCAAAGGTCGGTGACCGACGAGGACATCTGTCCCAAGTTGGGACCGGTGCGTCACAAGCAGTGACCCGGTGTGGCCGCCTGACAAGCTGTTAGAGATGCGTTGTGTTTTGACCGTCGAGATCCTAGCCGTCAAGTTTGTGGGTAGGTTTGATCCACTACATGTTCTTTTTTTTGTTCGTTGGATTCAGCATCCTAGTTGTGAACTTGGAGGTCTTGAAAGATAGTTACTAGTTTTATGACATGCTCACCTAGCAAATGAATTATGTTCCATCATACGTATGATATTGCTTTGTAGATTGTGAGACCCATCATCGTTAAGCATATAGCCTTCAAGTGATATGGCAGATGTGATTATATCCTACCTCTTGACCACAAATTTTACTAGATTGGAACAAAATTGTCTATAGAGAAATGCAAAGTGCACTTTAGTTTTTTAGAATTCTTTAGTAAAAATTGCAATCATACCATTCCTCTTTCTAATGGTGTAGTGTTGTCATGTAGAATCAGGCACTTTCTAAATCCTTTGAACACAAGCAATCGCTGTCAACCAGATTAAAAGGTCAAATCAATCTCATCAAAGAAGAGGTATAAGGTTTTACTTATTGCTAAATATCTTCTTACAACTTATTTGTTGTTTGTGTTTTCCAAGATTAACAATTTTCTTTTCTGAACATCAGAGTGAACTTTTGTTTATGACAGTTCAGTCATATCCTTCATTGACCATTTCATGCAACAATATTGATCTAGGAACTTTGGTCTATAAATGCAAAGTACAAAAAAGTATGGAAGGCACAAAATGTGCTGTTTGTTTGGTCCAGCTTCTCCGAAGGAAGGAAGAGAGGAAAACTATAGATGGAAAAGATTTTCCCCGAAAGAAGACCCTAAAGCAAGTTCATGAAGGTTTACAGTGGAAGGAAAAATTTAACCAGGTACTTCTTCTTACTTTTGAGTGAATGTCTTTCAAAATTTTGTGACTTTGTTTTAGTTGAGCAAGCTGGGAGTATTCACTTCCACTCTTATAAAAATGCTAGTACCTAGGGCTCATGTGGATGTCTTAAAGATTACCTTAAGTCTCCATACTTTGTGCTTTGGTTAGAAAATATAAATGATGTCTTATGATTGTATTAGTGACACAATGCATTTGTAGTTAAAGTCCACTTTTTACACTTGTGGAAGCTCAAGGTGGGAAATATGAATTATCTAGTACGAAAAGAGCATCTTGGATTGCTTTACAGTTTACTTGATGCATGCTTCATGATGGCCATATCATGACAATTTTGATACAATTGACAAATTCTGCCTCGGGAATCCTTTACCGATCAAAGTTGTGTTTAAGCCATTGATCCGTGTCCTAGAGATGATGATGGCCTGTGTACTCAACACAACTCCCTCAATGCATCTATACCCCATCAATGAGGAGCACTGTAAAAAACCCAGCAGCTTCATCAAGGTCACTGTCAACAAGGATTGGAAGATTGAAGGGGCTAGAATTTTGTTGGACTCATCCACCAAGGTGTACAAGAGGCCAGGGACAGTATAACATAGCCCGTATTGGCAAAATCAATGATGTTTAACTAGCATCATGGGGGACACCTTTTGAGGCTGGTGACAACAAGTCACTGACATATAATCATGCACATGGGCATCCATATGGGTCATCGGTCTACACTATTATTACTTTCACTTGGATCATTTACGTTTAGCCATTGGGTCTATTTTCTTATTATTTTGCATTTCTTTATTTTGGGTCATATCATCATTATTGGGTATGTAGCCATAGCTCACAGACTTTAGGGCCTTAGACAATATAAATAGGCCTGTGAGCCTCATATTTGATGGTTCATTGTTTGTGGAGTAGCTTCTTAGCATTATAGTATAATGTATCTGACTTGGCTTGATTACTTATGGTTAGTAGTTCACTATGAGTTTACATCAGTCTATTATTGATGATCAACGTTCTCCAATGTTTGTCTATATGTTTCAGAATATCCCCTCTACTCTTTATACTCTGTGGATATTCGTTATGCTATCTGCTATTTAATTTGTAACTAGAAAATAGGGCACTTTTTTTGGCACAAAGAGGTTAAGCGACAACTTCTACTACATGTAGATCCTCATTTTTGTTGGCTGCCAAGATGATTTATGATCATATTGGTGGACAACCTAATTTGGATTTTTGCTTCTAATTCTCTGTAAAAATTAGTCAAATTTTTATTGTTGTTGTCACTTTTGTACCTTTTAACAGATTTTTTTGAAGATATTTTTATCAATTTATTTCCTAGTAGGTGCCATTATGCTCTTTAAAAATCTTGACTTCGATACTTGAATGTCGAAATAGTGAGTTCTCCTCATTTTCAAATTTCAGCAACTTCATCTTTTTCATACTTTTAGTTAAATTTTCGATTCTATAGTTTGAGATATTAAAGTCTTTGTTTTTAAGCATATTATCATGTTTATTTATGGTATTTTACAAGGTCTAGATCGCATATGGTTCAACATATAGAGCTTAATGAGCCAAAGAGATCTTCATTAGAGCTTTTAGCTACTGTTTAAACTATGTGTAAATTCTACTCAATAATTTGTTGTGGGGTATGAAGTTAACATTCACATGCTTGGGGTTTATCTAGAGTGTGCCTTAGTAGTTGAAGCTTAAATTGTCATGTGCACCCTTTAACAGTGGTGAGTGCAGGTGATGAAGTTAGGCTAATTGGCCTGTAACCATAGTTGAGCTCAAAAAGACTAAATCTTATGGATGCATGTCTCTTATCTTTATACTCAAATCGTGAACCAAATATCTGAAGTAAATAACCAGTTTGACTAAATAGTAGCCATGATGCCATCTCATGAGATGAACACATGAAGAAGATTGAGATGGTGAATGATGTGGTCACCATAGGTTGTGGAGGACGTGTTTGAGTATATGAAGTTTGTTGTGTAGATCTTAGTATTTGACAACGTTGTTTCTAGTCTCGGTGTTTGAAAGGGACAATCACCTCATCCTCTAACTCTGCCTCTACCTTTACATAGGCACTAGGTCTTTGTCTGAAGAAAAAAGAAAGTCTAGAGGTTGTAGAACACTCATTTTGGGTCACTGCCGCAAGGTATTTCACTCCTCAAACGAAACATCTCTTGTACTATCAATGCTACACATCAACATAGGATGTCAATGAGCAGAGCATAACCAACTAATTGCTCCTCAAACGGAATCTCTCATGCATCAATGCTAGAATATGCGAAGCCAGTGCCATGAAGGCAGTGCCGCAATGAAGGCAGTGCCATCTTGGTGCTCTTATCCCAAACAAGATACCTCATCTCCATCCATTATCTCAACCTCACAAAGCCCACTGTCAATCCATATGGCTGAAACTAGGTTGAATGGAAACACTCCACCACCTAAAAGCCAAATAGTGTGATCAACACACACTCCAATAGGGCTGTTGAAAGTGCCCTACTGCTTGCTGAGAATCTGCAAATTTCCAGCCACAAGTTGACCTAACCCTGAATAGGGTTTGCTGAATTTTGGGCACCCTCCTACACAAATGCAAACCCGAAAACAAAAATAGCAAGATAAGGAGACACCACAACCAAAAATCAGTAGCAGATTTTTGGGTGCCTTCCTCCAAACAAAACTTGCTGAAAACTGGTTGCATAAAAATCAGATTTGAGATTCTGATTTTTGGGTGCCACAAATTACTCCTCCAAGATCTCTGTTGGGCGCCTTCCTTCAACCTGAAAAGAGAGACAAAAGCTGATCCAAACTCCACTTCGAAATACCAGCAGGATGCTGAAATTTCACAACAAAAAGCAGAGAAGCTCCTCTTCTGGTAGGGCGCCAACAAACAAGCTTGCTGCAGACCCGGTAGCTCTGATACCATGTAGGAAAGCAAGAGTCAAGTCACCAAGATCTAGTTATCAATCAATCTCCACAAGAAACAAGAGAGAAGAGGCTGGGCGCCCAACTCTAAGAGAGAGAGAGAGAGAGAGAGAGAGAGAGAGAGAGAGAGAGAGAGAGAGAGAGAGAGAGAGAGAAAACAGTAACAAGAGCAATGGAAAGCAATGCTCAGCCAAACTGTCCAAAATGGAATACACAATAAGCATCTAAGTACTCTACTTGGATGTGGCCAAATGCCAACAAACCCTAAGTTTAACCACTTACTAAATGTAGGGCACCCCCAAAAGTCAAGATAGGGCCCCTAAACAAAATTAGACCCCTAAGGACCCACGAGTCAGTACATGACCAAAATTGGGTCCAACTGAACTTAAGACGAACTTAAGATGGCCTAAATAACTAAATACCCATGGTTACACAAATCTCGACCTTTTGGGTCAAAGTAACCTATGGATTAACTTCAGCATAGTCATTTATTTCTAATAGGAATGCCTATGGTAGTAGGAATGGCCTAAAACCATAATTGAGCTCAAATGGACTCAATCCAGTGGACGCATGTCTCTTATCATTATACGCAAACTCCAATAGTGGTAAATGCTTTACCTAGTCTGTTTGCGTACCACTAACATATGCTCTAAGCATATCCTCTAAGATCTGGTTCACTCTCTCTGTTTGGCCATCCGTTTGAGGATGCTCTCAGTACTACTCATCCGCAACTGTGTCCCCAGCTTTGCGAACACCTCAGTCCAAAAATTTCCCGTAAACTTGGGATCTCTGTTAGAGACAATGGACCTAGGAAGACCATGTTACCTGACTACATTCTGGATAAACAACTTAGCAACTTTCGGAGCTGTGACCTTCGTGGTCGTTGCGATGAAGTGAGCCATCTTAGAGAACCTGTCTACCACTACCATAATGGAATTAAATCCCTTCTGTGTCCTGGGTAGACCAACAATAAAGTCCATAGAGATGCTTTCCCACCTTCCTGTAGGAATCTCTAAAGGGTGGAGCAAGCCCGAAGGACTTACTCTCTCGGCCTTGTTCACTTGACAAGACGTGCAACGCCCTAACGTCTCGCTGCAATCGTGGCCAGAAATAATGCCGTCTGACTAACTCAATAGTCCTATCAATACCCGGGTGCCCTGCGCAGGGACTATCATGGCATTCATGAAGAATCCTATGACGAAGATCCTTCAAGTCTGGCACGAAAACTTTTCCATTTCTCAATAACATACCTTTCTTCACGATGTATGTTAAATATGTCCCAGTGTGTGTCTCTAGGGGAGCGGCAACCTCAGCTGACTCTTTCGCATGATCAATAACCTGGCGTGCCTCAGGCCACACACGCTGACAATGTGGATCGTCCTGCTGAGCCTTCTTGATCTCCTCCATGAGATCATTGTCAACTACAATAAAGCTCATCTGATGCAGTATCCGAGATAGTGCAACTGCGACCACATTTTCCTTCCCTCTTCGGAAGCGAATTTCCAAATGAAATTCCTGCATCAGCTCGGCCCACCGAGCTTGGCGGCCTCTCAAATCTGGCTGAGTGCAAAAATACTTCAAAGTATGATGGTCAGTATACACGTATAATTCAGCGCCATATAGGTAATGTCGCCACACCTTGAGCGCATGTATGATCGCATACAGCTCCTGTTCGTGCATGGGATATCTCTGCTGTGCTGGTGTCAATTTCTTACTTTCAAAGGCAACAGGTCTACCCTCTTGACTTAACACTGCACCTATGGCAATGCCACTTGCATCCCTCTCTAGGTCAAAGGGCTTGTTGGGATCAACAATCTTGAGCACTAGAGCTGTGGAAATTTTCAGCTTATTCACAATTTAGAATTGAAAGAGGAAAAGGCAACTGGAAAGTAATAAAACTGTGGGGAAAAAAACACAAAGCCAAGGACAGGTAGTACTTCCCTTCCATCCTACACTGGTACAAAAGTTGGTAAAAACTTTTTTGGGTACCAAATCGGCTTGAAAAGTCAAAAAATCAGGAAAAAAGTGGGCTGTTTGACGTCGAGTTTATTCCAAACGGCAAAAGATTTTCACGAACCGTCAATTGGCATTAGGTCGCCCTCCTACTAGGCCCAATCTGCACCCTTAAAAGCAGAAACCGGAGAAAAATTGGAGAAGTTATGCCCAATCCAAAAATCTGACCTGTTTTTTGCTCGGAAACCGGCTTTTTGGTGAAATAGAGGCAAATCTGCTCCAAAACCGGCGTATGATGGCTCTATAGGATCGCTATGGATGCTAGGAACATGCTCCCAAAAGCTGATCAGGATCTGAGAAGGTTTTGGAGAAAAAATGCACTGGCCCTCCAAAAACTGTGAAATTTCTAAAATCTGAGATTTGCAGTGAATCCCTACTGATCTACAGCGACTGCCCACTAGAAATGATCCGAGACAGATCTCCCTCAAATCTGAGCATTATATACCAAGTTATGGTGAAAAAACCAAGCTTTTTCCACTCTCTCTCTCTCTCTCTCTCTAGAACGGGCTGTTCTCTCTCTAGAACGAGCTAGAAAAGGCTCTGATACCAATTGTGAGCAACCAAAGCTCTCTAACCTGCTCAACTCCTGAAGGCTGGTGTGTGGAATGATCCTCCCAACCATAGGTACCCCCCCTCTTGAGTCCACTACTTGCTATTCCTGTCAACATACATGAGGTACCCCCCCAGTGGTTGATCAGGCCACTTGGCGTACACACTGCATGCGACCTATGAATAGTGAGTGACTCACGGGATACCACCCCCATGCCTCGTCATTACTGATGACACCAACTGGTCACCCCGACTGCTTGCCGGCTAGCACTAATGGCTAGGGCCCCAACGGTTACGCGACCGCATCTCTGACAGCTTGTCAGACGGTCTCACTGGATCACGGGATTTTGTGACACATCGGCTCCCACTTGGAAGCGATGCCCTTCCCGGTCACTGACCCTTGCCAACTTGGCCTTAGGCCCTCTGAGTGACCGGTCGTGCCGAGGTCATGTCAGAACTAGACCGAGTCGTAACAGAATACATAGAATTACTCAAGAAATCCGTCACTTTATTAATCTCAAGAAATGGACCTAAATCAACAAGCAAACATGAGAGCTTTGTTGCAAGTCTCCTCCCAACCATAGTTGCATAGGAATAAGATAGGGAATGCCTGGCAAGGCTCACACTATATCCCCTCAAGCACCCCTTAACCCTGACACATCCTAATGTCATTACATGGCAAATTCCATGCACAACTGACCTTGCCACTTGGTAGTACCTTGACACATAGGCAAGCAAGTAGGAGGACCGTCTGACATGTGTCACTCATACACTGGACCAAGTATCCCAGGGAACATTTGATACTTGACTGGTCAACCCTCACTTTTTAGGAGGTCAGGCCAACAGATTCTCATGAGACCTAGTCGGAATTAGTCACTACAACTGATATTCACATTGCAATTTACAATTGTCTCCACAGGCTGGTGACTTAGCCATTGACAATAACTGTGACATCTTCAAAACAATAAACTCGTGACTTATAGACACTGATATATCCACAGTCTTGAAGCCCACACTCTATTGAATGTGGAGACAAGAGTTTCGACATGTGAAGACTCCAAAAAGACAAAGAATGTCTAAATGCAAGACATGAAATGACCTCAAAATGTGATAGAGACAAATATTGACAACCAATAATCTCAATTCACAATATACAATAGGCAAAGGGATTCAAAGTACATGTGACAGAACTAGTGAATGATATATACATGTCATGACCTAGTCTTACATAGCCACAACCCAAGCTATATTCCCAAGAGTGCTTATGGGATTTAAAACTCCTCATGCATGTCCATTCTAGGGTCCTAGGACTCACCCTTAACTTAAAGTCATGGTCCTAACCACTAAGGGTATTTTTTGACCCTAGGTCTTGTACCAACTAAGTTATGCTAAGGCCCTGGCTAATTGCACTTGATCAACCCCAACGTGACTTTACTCAGTTGGGGATGTAACAAAACCCCTCTTCAAGCTGCCTAGAGGTTAAAATCCGGTGATTTTTCTCTTTACAAAACCCATGTATGATGCTCACAATCACTTTCTTGCTGTGTTTAGCTTCAATTCAAGCCCTCGTTAGCTACTTTTGGCCTCTTGTAGACTTTCCCACACTCTTTCACCAAAAAAACGCATGCTAAAAATAAGGACGTTGGACGAAATTTTTCCCTGTTAAATACTCTATGTTATAGTATGACACTAGTATTAGAGTTCAGAACGTGTTTTATGGCTAGAATCATATATGCTTATCTTGGTTCTTAGCGGTCATGATGAATATGAATTGTTCAAATTTTGGATTGTAGGTAACAAAAATAATTGGAAGGATTTGTATGTGTTTTGCATCATAAACTCAAGTCTACCTTTTTCAATATAAATCTTTGTAAACAACTGTTTAGCTGCATGTATCATCTGTTTTAAGCTCAAGTTTTTTTTTTTTGATGAAGCGTTTTAATTGAAACATGGACATTCCAAATGAAAAGCATGTGAAAGAACTTCCAAATGCATGGGATCTGTGCAGTAATTTATAGTTCTGATTGATTTCAATTTGATCCAGATTTTTTGAAGGATTGTAGTTTATGAATTTACAAGACTTTAGGGTGTATACATGAATGTACATTTATCCACATTCCAAGAGATTTTATTTCTTTACAGTTCATTAGACTGCATGAGATTAGATCTTATCAGAATACTCATATATCAAGCTAGAAAATGCAAATCGATTAAGGTTTATAGCTAGATTCTACTTGATTATAATAGAGACTCAATTCTATGAGATTCGAATTAATTAGGGATTATAACCATCTGCATTAAATTCAAATTACTGACGTCCATAGATAGAATGCTCATAGACTTACTAGATACTCAATCTCAAAGAGTTAATTTGATCAAGGTTTATATATATAACTTAGCTGGCCAAAACTCGAAACTATCCTTGAAACGTCGTGTTTTGGTCTTTAGTAAAAGTTTCGAATGACATCTTTTATTTACTTGGACACTAGCTTGGAGCCACAAAGTCATTTTTGTTACAGGATTCAGTGAAAGTATGTAGATTGGGTGGTTTTTTCTAAGGCATCAACAGAGGCCCAATGTTTATTTCTGCATCAGGATGATGATTTTATAACTAAATAAGAGTTCAAGCTTCAGTCTCATTCTCTTGGATGGCAAAAGAGTCTCAAAGTGAAAGCCTTGCCTTTTACAATTGGGTATGCTCTTTGTTGGGGAGGCAGAGGACCTAACATTTATATCATATTAGCTTGCTTGCAGGGTCCGCTCTTGATGTAATCTTCAATGTTAGAAACCTGTTGCGACCCTTTTGGGTCGGAATGTACTGTATGTTTGGGAACGTACTGGGTCGGAACAATTTTTTTTTTTAAATTAAAAAAACAGCACACCTGCTGGCCGCGATCTATGGAACGGGCAACTATGGATCAGACATTGGTGGCATTATCAAACGGTGTCCGAAGTGCTGCCTTCAGCGAGTGACAGTATGATCGTATTCTGTTATCTGTTTTTGGTCCTGGTCCTTCATGTATTCTTTTATTTTCTTGATTAGCTCTATGGACATTATGTACTTTGTAACTCAATTTACAGCAGTCACCTGATAGGCATAGCCCATATGGAGCACGGAGATCCAAAATTTTGGAGCCCGTGGGCTCCAAGAAGTCCTTGCGCGAAGATCGGACTTCAATCTTGAGTTTCCATTTCCACAACAATTCGACCCAACTCTGCCACTATTTTATCATCCAAAGAAATAAGTGGTTGCAAGCTATTGGAAGATTGGACGATGCTTCCTGTTTTTTGTAGTCATAATTTTTTTGAGGGCATGATACTTGCTTGCACAATGATGAGACATTTGAATACTTACCAGCTGAAGATGCTCCACCATAATCTGTTGAACCGTAATCTGCTGAAACCTGGGTCGGAACGGGCCCTTTGTTAAATATTCAAACTATGGTTGAGAGGTAGGCCTTTGGGTGCTACATAGATAATTTTGCTGTTGCCTTGGTCCTAACTCTGACACATTTTAGAGAGTTTGCAGTATTAAGCATCCAAGTTTGACCCTGAGTAGGTTTTAAGCTAAAATATTCTCTAGAAGCAGATTTGTTTCTTAATTATGTTGTTTCTTCTTCTGATATCGGTTTTTGTTCGCTACTGAATATGACGTTAGTGGGTCTTACTACTCTAGAAGCAGATTTGCTTCTTAAGCATGATGTTGTTTCCTCTTTTGATAATCTGTTTTTGTTTACTGTATGTTTCCTATTGCTCACTTGACTCAGAATTGGAAGAAACTAGACAAGTGCTTTGTTTGTTTCTACATACAATGAATGACCAAAAACATAGACAGCATAGGTGAACAATCTCCTACATCTAGAATATTCTAATCTAATGAAAATGTAGGTGAATGCAAAACTTCTGGAAATACAAGGAGCAAAGTCAATGCTTTCTGCCGAAGTAGGCAGATTGCAGCATGCCTTGCAATGTGAAGTTGGGGAGCACATACCTCTTTCAAAGGTAGACAGATCCAGAAAGCTTGAATGGAATCATAGAAGTTGTGTATAGCTTTTTCATTTTTTCTTTGGATGGAAGATGACGTTCTGAATAGATTAGCAAAACAACAGGCTCTTTGTTTTACCGATCTATAAGAATTTAATGTGCTTTAAGTTCCAAAAGAGACTGGTATTTGAATGTGGATCTTGAGATGATGGCTTGCTGTGTCCGGACAACAATTGCTTTGAAAACCTATCAGAAAGTATTCTAGGGGAGGAAAAATTGCGGTCGGTGTGGTGGTTTGAGTGTAGCATTGTTTGTTGAGGATCGAGGTGCAAGGGGAAGTATTGATGCTTGAGTGTTTCCAGATTTTTATCCAGATAAGTTCGGAGTTTTTCTTGCAAGTTTAACGTTTCAAAGTTTTCAGAATCAAGCTAATGTGAACATTGTTTAATTGGCTTACGTCCATGCACTTCTACATTGAGCAGCTTTTTCCTGTTTGGCATGTAAAGTTTTTAGGATCAAGTTAATCAGAGCTTGTTCAAGTTGCTTACATCCATGCACTCCTTCCTACGGTAGCTTTGTCAGACTCACAATTGGTGTCTCCACTTTGGTCAATTCTGAATTAGATGATCACAATTGAATAAGATTCAAAATTGGATCCTGTTGATTCAAATTGAAAAGAATTGGCAGGAAACATGTCGTAAATATATCTGCAGCTGCAGTTCATTATTGTGCATTCCTGAGAATGAAAATATAAAATCTCTTGATTGTTTCTAATTTAAATCGGACGAATTGGGAATCTTGATTCAGTGAAACTTAAAACTCATTGGAAGTTCTTTCTTTGAAGAAGTGGTGGGATTTGAGCACGTGGGTCTTTGTATAAGTGAATTAGAATCAATGTGGATGTACTTCCATGAGAATGACGTATATGAATGCCTATGACATCAGTATAAATGTAGCGTCTCACACCTCTTGGATGTGCAATGATGTTGGCTTTACAGACTTGAACACATAGTGTAAAGGTTGTGTATTATCTTCTATCTCACTCCTGTGTTTTTGCCATACTTACGGATGCTACTTCATACATAAACACATTGAGGGCCATGTTTTTTCAGTAGGGGAGCATTATGGATGTCTAGTCCATCTAGCAATATTATTGGTGCCTCACCTTTTTGTGTCTGTATTTCGCTCAATGATGACCCTACCTCTCTCGTTCCTTTCCATTGCTGCAAAACCATGCAAAATAGATACTATGTAAATACTATATTCTAAATGAAATAATTTATGATGTAGCTAAAGAAGAAAATATTTCATCAGGGATAAGAAATGTTTTCAAATTTGTTGATTTCTCAAATCTTTGAAAGAAGAGACTTTCTCTTACAAAAATATACTACTAAAATCTTTAGTATGAGGAGTGGGTAGCGGGAATCGAACCCCCATAATTAGCTTGGAAGGCTAATGGTTTAATCCATGGGATCGGACACCCATATTCCGGGACCAAACAACATGGAATCAGCAAGAAAGATGTCATCGAAGATAGTTGATGTCAAGCCACATAAGTCAAAATGCTAAAAATGAATCCATGGTAAGCCATAAAGCTTCAACATAAAGAAAAACATGAAGCAAGAAACATCAACATAGATGCCAAGAATGCCAAAGGAAGATCGATCTCCTTAAATGTTGGAAGTATGTAATGGCGGCCAACACAAGTGCAGTATAAGCCACTAATAGACCTCTCAATCTGATCACAAACAAAAAAGTTACAGCGGAAAATGTCTATCAAGGGCTAGAGAAAGAAATTGGCTAGAGAAAAAAAGAAGGTGAACAAAATTTCTACAGAGAGAAATTCAGCAACTAAAAAAGGTAAGATAGTACTCTATACCATGTTATGAACATAATCATAGCATAAAGAGACAATACACGAAGCAAATGATAGTTCTCCTACAAAGAATGACCAAAAACATTACATGATATCATGACTAAATCCTTACAAGCAATAGCAGTGAGTTCTCTTGTAAAGATCTCAAGCAGTACCATATGAATAAGCTAAGAAATCAGTGTTTAGAATGCCTAGTTTTAGTCCCTCGAGGAACCCTAAAAGCAATATTCAAATAATCAAGGGAGGCAAAACTTCTTTGCCCTCGTATAGGATCCCCTCTCTAGATAACTAACTATTGAAAGTTGGTACATGAATAAGAAAGGGCTGTTGGGCCTATCCATGAATGAAAGGGCCCGTGGACAACATAATAAATAAAAATGGCAGGCTACGAGACATTAGTTGATTGTGAGACACTCACGTGGTGCTTGATGATGCTTAGCATTTTTCAAGATGTACGCTTAGCCACACTGTTTTAAAATACATGTCATCTCTCAAAAATAGATGAAAATCAAATTTTAAATAGGTTCATCAAAATATACTTTGCTACCTTTAAATATATGTTCATTTGTATTAAGATAAAATATTCAGAAAGCTGTAAAACCTAACAAGAAAATGTGCTAGCTGTGAAGAATTGCAAAACATATCTATCTTATATATGTTGATTTTGGGGGTTCTATCCATGTAAATTGATTGTACATATTCAAGGTGTGTGAATTGAGCACATATCCTTGTAGAATAGGGCGAGTTTGGGTTAGGTAGATCAAGTTTCAATGACATGCATAAAATCTAGTTGGTCTAGTATGACATGCAACAATGTTCACAATGTCTAGATTGACATGCATGTAGATTTACACACTAATATGGACTTGTAGAAACTCGAGCCATCGTAAATGCATTGTGTCCTAAGTTTCTATTGTGACATGCAAGGCATGCAAATATAGTAATGGACACATGCATGTAGTTTTATACATATCTAGTTGAGAAATTGACATTTGGAGAAAGTAGGTAGAAATTAGGTGCAATTTCTGCGTACAAGCTGTTAGGTGTCAATATAGTGGAAGTTTACACTTGAATAGGTGTAGGGAATGCTTTGAATGCTAGTAGTACCACAAATTTTGGCTCTCCTATATATGTACATATGGTTCTCATTCATTTCTAATGATGAATCAAGCTTTGGTTAAGGTCATAATGTCAAGATTGGATCTCATTCTATTTAGCTTGTAATTGTATTCTCTCTCTAACTCGAGATTGGTGTCTTTTTCATACGCCTCAGATCTGTTGGTAGATTGTAATATTACTCTACAGGTGATCTGTGTGCTACTACAAAGCATGGTAACGATCATTCACATTTTTTGTGTGGTTCCCCACATGTGTGAAGTTGTTGGATTTTTCACATGGTATCAGAGCCATACCATGCTTTGAATGCTACTAACATCAGGTGTATGAAGAATTTTGTGACAATTCAAGCTAGGAAGCTGTTTAGCACTTTTCTGCTATCTATTCTTGAACAGTTTTTGGATGAATGAGATTAGAACTGATATTTTCAGGTCTGAATACAAGTTGTACAGAATTCCGACTTTTCACACGTGTGAAAATCGGAGCACTTCATTTCATTCTATTTCCTTGATGTTAAATCCAAAGGTAGTGACATTATAGCTTTCTGAAAAGCTAGAAGAGTCTACTTTCCATTGCAATCAGTTCCAAATCAATCTGATAATCCTAGTAGGAGTTATAAGCTCTTAAAAGTGACCCAAAACCTGAGTGGACACTGATCATTTTGATTGCACGATTCATCATTCATAGTTTTTGGTACTCAATCAAAGATAGAATTGGATAAGACAAGTTTCTGCTATCATAGTCACATCATTTCACACAAAGGGACCCAACGAGGTTGGCTCAGTTGGTTAGCTTGGCATCCAAAGTTTCCTTGGTCCCAAGTTCGAGCCTCCTCTTGGAAACCAAGAAGCATTTCACACAAAGGGTTGCGTTTGAGTTGCATGTTTGTTTCTAGAGTGTTTTTCATTCATTTGAAACTCGTGGAAAAGACATCTGACTTGTAAATGCTTCATCAAGAGATAGAGGCTAGATCCAAATTCAAAGTGATTGATTTTCTATTGTGAGCAAGAACTCACATAACTGTTGCAAGTTTTTGCATAGGATTTGCTAGAATACCCAATTGTTTTTTGTTCCTATTGTAAAAGAGAAGCAACACATTCAAATCCATTTTTTGAGTATACCAATCCAACAAACTCGAGATCTAGACAAAGTTTTGAGTTATTTAACACATTGCTTCAAACAATTTGAGTATTTTGAGTCAATAGTGTTGTCTTTGAGCATACACATGTGCCAAAAGATGAAAGAACCAAAATTTGTCTATACTCCAATTCACTTTGAGAGGTTGATCTAGTTTGCATTGTATTGGTGAAATATTTGAGACCTATCTCAAATACAGTTGTAAGATTTCACATAGGATTTGGTAGGTCACCCTTTGAAAATTCCTATAGTGAGAAGTGTAGCAACATTTAGTTATATTGTTGTCCATTTACAAGAAGTCTTCACATTCATGGCATCTGTAGGAGATTTTCTCTTTGAAACTAGTGAGAGACTAGATACTTCCAACTATTCGGTTTGAAAGGATAGGATAGAATCTTTGTTGGTTCTATATGGTGTAATGGACATAGTATTAGGAATTGAAGTTGAACCTGAAGCTTGTGATGAGGCTCAAAGGTTCAAGAAGAGAGCAAGGATTGCTCTTCATATCATCAATTTGAACATCTCTGATGAGATGTTGAGAGAAATAAGTTCATGTACCTCAGCCAAGCAGACTTGGAAAACCTTAAGAACATTTTTGAAGCAAAGATCACATCAAGACTACTTACTCTTAGATATGAGATTTTCTAGTTTTCAAAGAGTTGATGAAAGTTCTTCAAGTTTTGTAATGAGAGTTAAAGATCTTCACAGAGAGATAGCATGCATAGGAGATACTCTAGAGAACAGTCAACTTGTTCAAGTAGTCCTTAATGGACTTAGAGAAGAGTATGCAAATGTTGTGCAAACTTATGCTATCATGGAGGAGCTACCATCTATGGAGACTCTGCATGATGTTCTTATTGCTGAAGAATGCAGGCAAAAGAACAAGCCGTTGAAGATCAACACACTTTCAAGGAAGGATGGTGGTTACTTTTCCAAGGACAAGTCAAGAGAGAGGAGCAAGAACAAATTTTCTCAAGCCTTCACCAAGGACAAATTAAAGGACAAAACAAAGGACAAAGACCAAGAAGGAGTAGAAGATGATTCAACTCATTCTTCTAACTTCAAGAAGAAGACTCAAGGAGATCAAGCCAATTATACCATAGAAGATTTACATGCAAGTTATGGAGAAACATCTCTTATTATGTCTAGTTTCTCCTCTTTACCCTTTAATGATGTATCTTGGTATATTGATAGTGGAGCTACCAATCACATGAGTTGCTCCAAGAGTTCTTTTACTTCTATTGAATCTTATCAAGAACTTCAAGAATCATTATACACTACTGTTGGTGATGCATGTTCAATTGAAGGGGTTGGAATTTGTTCCTTGAATCTTGCATCTTCTATGAGTTTATCACTTTCCAATGTACTTTATGTTCCTAATCTCACAAAAAATGTGATTAGTGTTGGAAAGTTATTTGATGATGGTTTTGAAGTGGAATTCAATGTCAATAATTGTTTTATAAATAAAGGTGATGAGATCCTAGCAAGTGGATATAGATATGGAGGCATTTTCAAGTTAGATGAGCATGAGAATGCAAGTACTTGTGATTTTGCATTGATGACTTGTGTTTCCAAGGAAGAAGTATGGCATAGGAGGTTGCATGTTTCCAATTTCAGATCTATATGATCTTTGTGATCATGATGAGGCATGGAAGCCGCGGATTTTTCAGATTCTTATGCAGCCATCTTCATGCATGTGGAATTCTCAAATCCAAGATCAGTATTAAGCATGGAGGAGGCACATCGACATAGTGGCAGATTGGTGGAATATATTTCAAAGGCATTTGGAAAAGATTTCTATCAAAGAGATCTTATCGTGGATTTGGTAAGCGTGCTGCTATGATGGATTCTTTGGATCTTCACTTCAAATACAAAACAAAGAATCCACACACAAAGGATCTTCATCAACATCATATAGATATATTTTAAGTAGTGTGAAGAATTGCAAAACATATCTATCTTACATATGTTGATTTTGGGGGTTCTTTTTGTGTGGTTCCCCACGTGTGAAGTTGCTGGATTTTTCACACTAGCCTACCCAAAAAACTTTAATTTTTTAAAAAAAATTGAATTTTTTTTGTAGCCAAATTGAGTAGCAAGCCTATGTGCTAGCCACGAAAAAAGTTAAATAAATGATTAAAACACACACACACACACACACACACAGACACACACACACATCTAAAAAAAAATTGGGAGCCGACTCGGACAGCATGCTGGTGTGCTATCCAAATCAGCTTCAAAAACAGTTTAAAACAAGCACGTCGGTTTGCTAGCTTTTATAGCTTCATGAACATTTTTCCACAATAAAAAATAAACCTATATTTAAAGAATAACAAAGTACCTTGTGATGGACGTTCAAAATTTGATGGATAGTCAATTTTCAACTGTATCAAACGACAATTCTTTCATAAAAAATCATGTAGTGTCATAAAAAGAGTAGCGCACCATGTGCAACCTTTTTGTTGGATCATGGGTCGAAGAAACTTGCAAAAAATTTACTTGTAGAATGTCAAAAGCCTTTTTCTTGTGAAAAACAAAAAGGATGCTTCCAAGATTAAGAGTCTTTGACTATGTGAGCAAATCGCTTCACTGTGAGTTAAAAGAATACATAGCTCGATCATCCAACATCATGACCCATTAATGACCTAGACGTGAGCCAGCAAAATGCAAGAATTCGTGTTGGATTCTGTTAATGATCCTAAGAACCCATGTTGGGTAGTATCGATTATTCATAGATCTAAATAATAATAGATCAATGGTCGATAATTTGGGCCTAGGTAAGATACATAAGTCATGAGTCACCTATGAAGTTAGGTTTAATAGGTCAGGTCAGTTCTTGTTGGGTTATGTCACTAACTTGGGTCAAAGTCTTGGTACATTTATCCCAATTTGGTTGCCCAAAAAATCATTAGGATAATTGCTTATCATCATTCACAAAGATGCATAAAGTTTTGTACTACATTCTATGTACGGAATACTAGGATTCCAAAACAAGCATTTTGGAGCACTATCCTCTTCAGAACACATTTTGATGTAACTATAGGAATATGTATTTCTTAGCTCATTTGAGGATATATGTTTTATGCACTTTCAATGTGCCTTACATGTATTGGGTTATTTCAAGTCATTTTGTTTGACTTGGTTGTCTATTCTTGTATAATTTTGGTTCAATGTAGTGATACTTTTATGTTATAATATGAGTTTTGACTACACCTCTTCGTCCATCAACTTCTCATAAAAAATCATTGTTGAATTAGTGAATTGACCTGTCTACATTTATTGATTATGCAAGAATTTTCCTCAAAAGGGCATGGTTTTTCAAACTTGATTCATTAGCTCTTGTCAATATGTAAAGCTTCACACATATCCCCTCAGATTCAAAGTCCTCCTCTCATTTTGATATGATTGCAACTTATTTTCTCAATTGGAATACCTTGAGGCTTTAATTAAACTTGGTTAATTATTTGGAATCCAATTTTTTTGAACCATGCTCTACAAGTAAATGAGCTTGTTGAAAGAAGCATTGTTCAAGCTTCTTGTCTATATCCATAAAACTAGTTTCAACGCTGCTTGTCAATAGAATATAAAAAGAGTGCATGCACATTATTAGACGATTGAAATAATCTAATCGTTAAACTTGAGTTCAATCATGAATAGAATTGTCCGATCATCATAGTTGTAGTTATTCCTTAATTTTGTCCACAAAAAAAATCTCATATACACTTAACAAGAGTAAAAGTTTTATCATCATTGATTGTATTGAACACGTCCTTACATAAGAATGTTGGCTATATTGTAAGTGCATCGTCACCTTCTCAATGGCCCTTCAATGCTCGCACATATCAATTGAGTAGTTGGAAAATCACCATAATTTTTCTATTCATGTGTGTGTAATGTTAGCTTATTTCCACTTTAAAAAAAAAATGTTGAATGATTATTAAACATTCATGATTAGGTTTTAGAAGATGGAGGAGGATGGAAAGGTCGAGGCCAACAAATTTGTCTTTTAAAGGTATTCTATGCTATTTAGGTATTAATATACAGTGTAGTTTTGAACTCTTTTACGATGATGTTGTCAAGTTGCACCTTTCGACAACTCACTATCTTGGAATGAAAAAATAAGAATTACGTTTGTCACTTGTTATATAGGATAAGATTACAGAATTGAAAGGCAAGATCCAACTATCAAGTCTAGAAGATTTTCAAAGAAGCAAATTCGAAGCTCGAGAGATGATTCAAAAACAACGTCTCGAGAGTTTGGTTGCAGACTTCTTGGTTAGTCCACCTTACTTCTTGTAGTGACCTAGTTAAGTATCATAATTTTTTGTCATAAATTATTGTAGATGAGAGATATAATTGGTTGGTTCCTTTAGAATGTCCCAACGATTGAAAACTTCTGTAAAGTGTGTGCAATTTTATTAGGGGAACTTTTGTTTTTTCTCATTGAGTATGTTGATGAGAATCTTTGTACATTTCATTTATTTATTCAGTTTCACTCCAACCAAATTCATTTATTTTCTCCTTGTTACATGTATCAATCAATGCAAGGATTTCCTTTTTGAATATTCTTGTACTTCCTAGTATTGACATTATTGTATGTACTATCAACTTGGCTATGTTGTCAGAGTTAGAGAAAGCAAACCAAGATTGAAGTAATGTTCAATCAAAACTTAATAGTTTCAATTAGACAATAAAGAGAGTTATCTTCAAAGAGGATCTATTACGAGAAGCTACTCAACCTAAAGCTAACTCTTATGCAAACTCTATAAAGGAATGAATCATTTTTGAGAGTAACATCTCCTACTTGGTAGGTGATGTATGTGGAAGCTTATGACTTCTCTAAGTGTTTCATGATGTAAATATGTAGACCCACCCAAAGATAAAACTCTAGAACCAACTTGTTTTGTATTGCAAGTTTGTACAATCAATGTACTAAATGTGATGCTTTGTACATTCACTGAGATATTCACCAAATATTTAGTTTCTTGAAATTAAGGTGTGGAATAGGCTGGCCTTGTTTTCAACAAGGTAGAGAGGGAGGCAAAGAGAATCAAATGGTCATTTATTTTTTTGCTATTATTTGTTTGAGATGAGAGTTTGCAACATCACAGAGAAAAGAAAAAGAATTCAGGGAAACCTTGACGCATGTACTTATTATGGACTATTCCATGCAACAATATCGATAGAACTATTACAGAGTACATCCTTGTTGATGAAGTGAATGTACAACATTATCAAACTTATGAACTAACCAAATATGTTGCCAAATCAATGCTATTAATAGGCTAAATATGATATATGTTGAGCCAATGTAAAAATATGATATTCTAAAAGCTACTATATATCAAAGCACTTGTAATTTGTGATCCACACTTGCCTATGTATAAGGTTCATACGATTGAAACTAGTTTCAAAGTGTCCTCTAACTCTAGCCTAGGTCTACTTAGAAGCCTCAATTAAGTTTAGGTCTACAATCAACATCCTAAGACCTCATGATACCAATATCCAATAATAGATAGATGACTTCTATAATGGCATGAATAAAGAAAGGACCAAAACTCAAATCATATGATCTATTGCCAAATATTGATGAATAATAACATAGGGCCCAAGGCCTAAATACTTACTGATGACACTCTCGGAACAACAATGAACATGACATTTCAAAGCATCACACATAACAAAATAGACAACAAATTGCTATACAATATAGCCATCTCCAACTAGGAAGATCTTATGAGCACTAACTATTACTCATTGAATAATGATAATCCAATCTTTAACAAAGAGCTTAAGCCTCCCACCAAGAATTCGCAAAGCACAAAAATATCAACCGTCAAAATAATGTGTGGAGCTTCTTGTGTTCTTTGTGGACCTCTAGAAATTCCACTCTAGAAGTTACTATGGATTAGGGCTAACATCAACTATTTGCCAAGCCATATGTGCCTAGTGGAAATACCAATGAAAACAAATCATGTGATTCAACAAGGGCCTCATGAGCCCAAATAATAATCAATTGTATGACTAAATGTCTTAGGGGTCTAAAAAAGGCCCCATTGATATGATGTTTGCGTATGTGTCCATGGTTGTCTCCCATTGAAAAGCATTTCCCTAGATGTTGGCTAATATTAGTAGCACATATTGAGAATAGAATATGATGTGACTATTGTAACTTATGATGCTCCATGACGAGGGTGATGGATCTGTGAAAAAAATCTGTCGTAAGAACTTGGCAGGCTTGTAAGCAGTTGCATCACTGCATCTTGATCGTCTATGACAGATCCGACAACGGCCGTTTGTTAGCAGGTTCTTGAATTGATTAATGTGATTCTACAGAGAATCACCATTCGTCATCTTGAGGGAGTAGAATTTCTTCCTGAGATGTAGCTTAGAAGCTATATTTCGCACTTCGTGTAGCATGCTCAAGATGTCCCAGACTTCTTTTGATGTCAGAGCCTCAGATACATGGCCGATCTATGTATCCGTGATATTGCGGATGACCAGTGCGAAAGCCTTTCCATCCTTTAGCTTCCATCTGACGATTGTTGTGTCGTTTGCTTCGGGTTTCCCTTCTGCACCTGTGACAATGTCATACAATTCCTTTGCCATTAGTACAGTTTTCATCTTAAATTTCCACAGATGGTAATTGGCTCCATCAAGCTTGTCCATGAGAGGACTGGCTTTCCCTTGAGAATCCATGTGGAAGAATTAGCCTAAGTGATAGGTGAAACTATCAGTGACTTAAGTATGAAAATCTGATATTGGAAAAATACAGAACAAGAAGACAATTACTCTATCGGTTAGTAGAGTCTTGTACTGTGGAAGCTAATCAAGCTATGAACATGGCTCTGATACCATGTTGGGAGAGAGAGAGAACGAATAAATGACGAACAAGACGCGAACCAGAAACGAACTCGAACAAGAAACGAACGAGTAGCGAACTCGAACAGAAAATATTCGTGCACAGCGGAATGAGTTAAATGACTCTCTTCCTTAGCATGACTACGCCTATCAGAATGAATAGAACAGATAGTGATTGAAATCACGGTCATTCTAGATTACGTAGCCAAACCTTTGAATGGACGAAGCGCTAGAAGAATAATTTGTCGCGAATGATTCGCGAAGTGCTAGACAGTGCTCTACTGATAATTAGTCGCAAATTATTCGTGAAAGATAAGAATAAAAATTAATCGTTCATTATCAGAAAGAACAACTAGAACAATCAGACAGAAAGAAGAATAAGCATAGCAATATTGACAGATCTTAAACACAAAATAAATGAACTGTGTCAGATTAAGTATAGCAAGTATACAGATCAATAATGCGATAGAGCACAAGACAGTAGCGGACGAAACCGCGTGCCCTACCAAGCTTATTTCTATCTATAATGAGGAATATAACCTCCTTTGCTTGTTCTAGACTTATCTTGCTCTTCTAGCGTACACTGCTTCATCGTCAGCTCTTAAATACACAGCTGGTATCTACTATATACAAGATATTACAGGTGTGCAGATATGAAAGTACAGAGTGGATGTGTTGTCTGTAGGAGACCGTGGGTGGCTATAGTCGTTGTTCAATCTGTTAGCGCAACTGTAAAGGGTGAGTGTGAAAAAGGGTGTGATGTCAAGTGAACGTTCGTGATGATGCAAGAGTGCGTCACTCTTACGAATGGCCTTAGGATAAGATCTACAGGGTGCCTTAGCTTTTAGGACACTTTGCCATTCTGTGAGGTAGTGTCCTCCTTTCGCCTGTCACCATGACTTGTGTAAGAACACAGTGTCGCGATTCATTTGCCTTTTATTCGTCTATGCGAATTTGCGTGTAAAAATGCAGACTGCATGACAACGTTAGAAAATATATAGCATGAATGGAGGCAGATTAAAATTGGGATTTAGGAGAGTGGAAGGAGTAAATCCAACAATATTTGCTACATTTGTTTATATGGCAATTGAGGCCAATTTCATATTAGACTTAGAGTTTGACTTTTCAAAGTTATATTAGTCTAAATGCATTTGAATAAACACTTTTGGAAAGTGTGGGAAAGTTTAGAAGTCGAATTTGAATAAATTCAAATTTGAATGTTGGGTACATTGAATCTAGTCCTAAAAATAGTAGGGTTTTTCATATTGGAGGGAAACCAAGTGGCAAGTTAGATTTTGGACCTGTTATAAAAGGATGTAAC
Organism: Diphasiastrum complanatum; assembly: GCA_029204225.1. Taxonomy (NCBI): domain Eukaryota; kingdom Viridiplantae; phylum Streptophyta; class Lycopodiopsida; order Lycopodiales; family Lycopodiaceae; genus Diphasiastrum; species Diphasiastrum complanatum. The sequence continues at coordinate 6,150,463 of CM055098.1, forward strand.
TCATGGATAGAGATAATACTCTCTCTCTCTCTCTCTCTCTCTCTCTCTCTCTCTCTCTCTCTCTCTCTCCTATCTCATTAATGCTTATACATGGTTTTCTTGGGTTCTACTATCCATTGTGTTGGAAAGAGGTGTGTAAAAGATAGGTCTAAAAGAATCAAATAACAATTATTCAAATGACAAGAAAGAAAATTTATCGTGCTCAATGGAATAAACTATCTTCCTTTTTCTTCATGCATGACTACGCCTATCAATTTCGAACAAAACAATAGTAATAAAAAATCATGTTTGATCTTATAGTAACTAACTTTGAAATCATTAGTACTACAGTGATTACGTAGTTAAACATTTAAGCATTGAATTATCAGACAAATAATCTGTCGCGAAGAATTACAGAAATGCATACATTCTGAGACAAACCTGAACGCAATAAAAGATAGTATTAATTCAGTTTGAAACGAAACAGAGATAAATAAGTACAACAAGTTTGCGGATCGAAGCCGCGTACTCTAAGCTATTTTTGAGCGACTAAATAAAAAGTCTGAATTAAGCACAATTACTAACAAGTGGTAAGCGCAATAGCAATCTCTAATCAACTCTAAAAAACTGAGCTAGAATGCTCAAGGGTGTTCAAGCTCGTAGGCTTGAAAGAGAGCTAACTATTCAATACTTGATCTGATATGATCTGATTTGATCATAAGATGTTAAAATATGAACAACTATTTATACTAAGCAATTAGGTCGTTAAATGTGGCTGCCAGTTGACTGGAGTTTGTTGGCATTCATCCAATTTTTTTCAGAAGTTGCTTCCTGATCAGCGGTGACATTTGGCCGTAAACAGTCTGTTTGTGTAAATGAATGTAACTGTCACTCTACATAAATGAACGTGAAACTATCATCAGAAAAAATGACAGTGTCGCAAAAAGACGACAATGTCAGCTTTTTGTGAGAAATATGACAGTGTCACAAAATCTCATTTTCTCAATATTTGGGATGGTGTAGGAATCCAGAATTAAGACTATTCATTAACACAAAGTATTCTCAAAGAGAAGAGAGAGATGGTTAGATGACCCTCTTGTAGAAACTTGTGGACAGCCAATATGAATAGTAGATTGCTTAACAAAAGTGTCTTATACAAATGGGATGCATACATATATATAGTCCTATCTAACTTCATGACTATTGGCTATCCAACTACTTGACTATTGGCTGCCAACTACTTGACTATTGACTATCCAACTTTATATAAGTTACATAAAAAGAATAAGGTACCTCCAATATGTCAAGTTGGGGTACTTAATGTCTCAAATAGGCCTAGTGGACCCATGAGTCCCTACCAAGTTAATTTCATACTAACTTAGCTAACTCTAAGTTTAATAGGCCTAATATAATAAATGACCATGGTTACACAACTCTCGACCTTTTGGGTCAAAGTAACCTATGGTAATGTAAGCAATTCCATTTACATTCCAACAGATAGCTCCACATTTTGCCAAAGTCATTTTCTTAATATTTGAGGCATTTTGAAAAATGCGAAAAATGCAACACTGTATTTTTACTTGCAATTTTTGACAGTGTTGCTTTGAGAGAAAATTGACTATAGCAAAAAGACGACAGTGTCGGGTTTTGTAGTGAGAGAAAATTTTTGACACTGTTGTCAAACTCTATGTATTTCTACAGACCGTGTAAAACACGAAAAAATCCGCAGAACTGGATAAATAGTTGGATGAAGATTAAAAACCGTTTAGTCGCTTAGTAGGAAGGTAAAAAAATCCAACACTTCCCCTTAATCTGAATCCATGAATGCCTTGACCTTCAAACTTAGTTTCGCACAGAACTTTCTGTGTGCATCCAAGCTTAATGCTTTAGTAAAAATATCTGTTGTCATATCTTGTGTTCGACAGTACTTCAATCTGACCTCTTTGCCGAGAACTTTGCTTCTGACATAATGATACTTCAAATGTCGGAGCATATTGATTCAGACTATCTGAAAGTAAGTTTCTCAACCAAATCGCTTCATTTGTAGCTTGTGAGGCTGCAATATACTATGATTCTATAAAATATAGAGCTATCGAAGATTGCTTGCGACTGTTCCAAGGAAATTAGACCATTGTTGAGGAAGAATGTAAACCCGAAAGTGGATCTACGAGTGTCTACATCTCCTGTCCAACTTGCATTTGTAAAACCAATGAGTAAATTGAGTTTGTCGTTGTTGACTGCTCCATAACAAATGCAAAAAGTCCATAATAGCTCGAAGATATCTCATGACTCTGATCAGAGCCTTCCAATGTGTTACACCAGGGTTGGTCATATACTGACTTAAAGAGCTGACTGCAAAAACTATATCTGGCCTGGTACAGATTATTGCGTACAGAAGAGATCCTAGTATTGCATGATAAGGATACTCACACATCTTCTCATTCTCTTGAATTGTTTTAGGACATTGGTCCTTTGACAATTTGAGACCTGGTTCCATTGGTGAGAGAGCTAACTTGTAATTAATCGGACTATATCTAACTAACATATTGTAGATTTACCTCTGTTGAGTAATGTAGATCAACTTTCGATTTATGTGCTCTACGGATTTGAATAGCAAGGCAGAAATGAGCTTCATCCAGATTGGTCATGTCGAATTCAGAAGATAGCATTGACTTGCCTTCTTTTATTAGATACATTCATAGTATGTGGACTTGTCAAGCTAGTATGCTTAATCTTGAAGATCTACACTTTTGCTCATCTTATGATCTTGATCTCTATGATCTTTGTGACATTTATGAGGCATGGAAGTCTCGGATTTCCATCTCTATGGTGCAGCCATCTTCATGCAAGTTCAACTTTCAAATCAAAGATCATCATCAAGCATGGAGGAGGCACATTGAATTAGTGGCAAATTGGTGGAGTACTCTTCAAAAAAATTGGCAAGAGATTTCTACCAAAGAGATCTTATCATGGATTTGGTGAGGTGTTGCTATGATGGATCCTTTTTCTGGTTTTCTACTTCATATACATACAAAAGGATCCACTCAAAAAGTTTCACAAACTTCTCAAATGATCTAGTACCTTTCCAAACTATCTTTTTGAGGAGTGTGAAAAATTGGCAAAAATCTAGCTTGGCAATTTTATGTCTTTTATGTTTGTGAGTACATTTCACATGTGTGGAGCATGTTCCCACATGTGTAAAATAGTTTATCATAGCTTTACGGGTTTCATAAATTTTTTATGTCAAGCTTCTTTGTGTAGAGTTGTGATAGGGCCAAAAATTGGCATATATGACAAATCGGCAAAATCCACATGTAATGTCTCTATTGAGCCAAAAGTGAATCATGATGCAATGTCGAGCTAGATAGGCACATGAATAGGGTTTTGACACTTGTAATATAGTAATTTGATGAGCGATGGAGTCAAAGGTCGGTTTTGGTCAAGGGGTCCAATAGGAATTAAGAACTCTTCAAGAGGGGTCCAATAAGATTAAGGAGGTGATGACTAGGGGTCCAATAGAATTGAGGAGGATATCATTAGGGGTCCAATAGCATGCAAGGAGAGATCTCCACAAACTCTATATGTACTTCTACTTATGATCATTATGTAAGTTGAGTTCTTGAGTCAATCTTTGTATGGTAAAATTTGCTTGTTCAATCTTCTCTCTCTACTCGAGTTGAATTAGCTCAATCTACTTGAATGATCTTTGGTTAGAAAGAGAAATACACTACCAATCTCACCAATGTAGAAAAATCAGCATCTACACATAAATTGAGATGCAAACACCAATAGAACCTGATCAAACTTGAATGAAATGATTATGTACTGTTGTTGTCCATACAAAACCAGCAAGCTACTGTATTTTACACGTATGGATCCAAAAATAACAAATATAGATCATTCTACACATAGAATTGCAAGCAATCACCAAGATAGTGCACCAATGGATAGTAGAACCCAAGAGAACCATGTATAAGCATGAAATGAGATAGAGAAGAGAGAAGATTGCTCTCTCCACGAGTTACATCCTTTTATAACAGGTCCAAACCCTATTTAGTCACTTGGCTTTCCCACCAAAATGGTAATCCTACTAATTTTGGGTCTAGATTTAATGTACCCAACTATTCAAATTGAATCTACTCAAACTCACATTCTAACTTTCTCACACTTTCAAAAAGTGTTTATTCAAATGAAATTCAAACTAATGAACTTTGAAAAGTCAACCTCTAAGTCTAAAACAAGTTTTGGCCTCAATATGTCAAATATGGAAATATTGCAAAATGTGATGAAACTAGTTGAATCTTTCACACTTCAGTCATCAACAAATGCGTCCATCTTTGCCTCTATGCCTTGTTTTTTTGATCTAGATCTTGGAAATCAATCTAGAATCCATCAACAAGTGCAGAAGCTTGCTTAGGAGATCAATCACACACTTTAGGGCATTCCCACTCGGGTGAAATTTCACATATGGATGATGTATGCATGTTACAAAGTGTTCTTGCAGCTTTTGAGGATCAATCAACTTTTATTGAAGAATGATGGAGAGGTGAAAGCATACTCCACAAAGGACAAGCCAAGAGAAAGGGGCAAAAAGCATCATCAATATTTCAAGAAGGACAAGTTAAAGGGGGAGAGTGATGAGAATTCATCACAAACATCAACAAGTTGCAAATCCAACAAGAAGTGCTTCTTTTGTGGTAAGAAGGGGCATTGTGCTTCTAATTGTTTCAAGAAGAAAGCGCTCCTCAAGCAAGCCAATCTTGCTAAAGAGAGTGAAGGTGAGTTAGAAGGGAGTTATGAAGAAGGATCTCTCATGATGTCTTTGTAATCTTCTTCTAGTTTTGAAGCTGAAAATTCATGGTGGATAGTGTTGGAAAGAGGGAATGCAATAACGACAAGTCGAAGACTGTGGCCACTTATCGAGTAGCGGAATAAAGCCTTTTTTTCTAATGCATGACTACGCCTATTAATATTGAACAAAACATAATCACAGAAGTCACGTTTAATCGTATAGTGACCAACTTTGAAATCGTTAGCACTACAATGATTTCATAGCCAAACAATGGAGTATTGAATTATCAGACAAAACAATAAGAGATTATCAGTTACAAACAATCACAGAGATGCATACATTTTAACATAATACTGAACACAATAAAGGATAGATTGATTCAACATAAAATAGATGATGATGAGCAAGAGACAATTGCAGATAGAAACCGTGTACTCTAAGCTATCTCTAAGTAACTGGAAACTTTGTCTGACTACGCTTTCACTTATAAGCAATAAGCGCTAATAGAAAAACTCTAAAATGAACTCTAAAGAACTAAGCTAGAATGCTCAAGAGTGTTCAAGATTGAAATCTTGAGAGAGCTGCTTCAATACGTTGATTCAATAACTTGAAAATAATAGAAGTATGATCAGCTATTTATACTAAGCATTTTGACGCACGTCCAATGGGACAACTAATTAGGTCGTAGATCGCAATAGACAGTTGGCCATAATGAGCTGGCATCCATCCAGTTAGGACTTCCCAAAAATTTACTTGGTAAATAGTTAGGGCAAGTCTTTAGCTTCAATTCAAGTGGAACAATAATTGTCTTTCATTCGACATGGCTGAAGTAACCAAAGTCTTTGATATGTCGGATGATGTCCAACATCCTTCTATTAGTCGACATGGCCAAAGTGGCCGAAGTGTTCGACTTTCTTTGGGGACATTGGTATGTCGGAGCCACCTGTTAGCGATTCCCGAATATTTCTGCAGACTGTGTAGAAACACAAAGAGAATTGCAGAACTGGATAATAAGTGGATAAAGATTAAAGATCGATTATTCTGTCAATAAGAGAATAATCTAACACTCCATCTTAATCTGAATCCATGAATGCTTTGACCTTCAAACTTAGTTTTGCACAAAATTTTGTGTGCGCATCCAAGTTTAATTCTTTAGTAAAAATATCCACTGTCATATCATATCTTGCGTTTGACAAAAATGCAAGTGAACCTCTTTGTCGAGAAATTTGCTTTTAACATAGTGATACTTAATTTCAATGAGGCTTACTCCTAGAATGAAATCTAGGGTTGGCTGATAAAGCAATGACACTTTAATTATCACAAAATATAATTGTCGGAGCATATTGGTTTAGACTAATATCTGAAAGTAAGTTTCTCAATCATATTGCTTCCTTTGTAGCTTGAGAGACTACGATATACTCTGATTGTTCGCTTGCGACTGTTCCATGAAATAGGACCATTGTTGAAAAAGAATGTAAATCCAGAAGTGGATTTACGAGTGTGTACATCTCCTGCCCAACTTGCATCTGAATAACCAAGGAGAATATTGAGTTTGCCGTTGTCGACTACTCCATAACAAATGCAAAAGTCCATAGTAGCTCAAAGATATCTCAAAACTTTGATAAGAGCCTTCCAATGTGTAATACTAGGATTGGTCATAAACTGACTTAAGAAATTGTTTGCAAAAGCTATGTCTGGTCTGGTACAGATCATTGTGTGTATAAGAGATCCTATTATCGAATGATAAGGATACTTATGCATCTGCTCCTTCTCTTCGATTGTTCGAGGACACTGGTCCTTCGACATCTTGAGTCCTGGCTCCATTGGTGAGAGAGCTAATTTGCAATTTATCAGATTATATCTGATTAAGACATTATGAATGTATCTTTGCTGAGTGATGTAAATCAACTTTTGCTTTTCGTCTCTTTAGATTTGAATACCTAGACAGTAATGAGCTTCGTCCAGATCGGTCATGTCGAATTCGAAAAATAGCATTGTCTTTGTTTCTTTTATCATATCAATATTGTTGTTGAAAAGCAATGTGTCGTCTGCCTACAAAGTGATAATAACAAAAGAATGCTGCACGGACTTGAAGTAGATATTCTAATTTGAAGAGCTTGGTGTGTAGCCGTGATCGATAAGAAAAGTATTGATCCTTTGAAACCATTCTCAAGCAAATTGCTTCAAGTCGTAAAGTGCTTTATGGAGTTTACACACATGATTGTGTTCACCTTCCATATTGTAACCTTCAAGTTGCACCATGTAAATGTCCTCTTCGATAACTCCATTAAGATATGTTATTTGTACATCCACTTGATGTATTTCCAAATCTGCTAAAGCAACAAATGACAATAGAAGTATGATTGAAAAACGTTTAACTACTGGACATAAGGTCTCAATATAGTCGACGTTGTATACCTAAGAGAATTTTTTGGCGACAAGTCGAGCTTTTCTTCGATCGATACTTCCATCTGCCTTGTACTTGATTTTGAACAACCATTTGCAATCAACTACATTTTTGCTGGCAGGTAATTTGACAATAGTCCAAGTCTGGTTCTTGATAAGAGATGAATACTATTTTTTCATAACTTCTTTCTAGAGATCGGAATCGGGCTACTGAGTGCCTCTTTGATAGTTGTCGACTCTTGAACAAGGTAAGCTGCAGACTCGTTGATATACCTCATAGGTGGTCTACGTTCTCTTGTCGATCTTTTGGGTAGTGGTCGAAGTTGATTACCTTCATCATGTTGTAGTCGTTGAATTGCAACATCATCATCTTCAGATTTGATGCTGATAAGTTGTTCGTCAGGAGTAGACGAGCTTGGACCTTCAATAGGAATAGTCGACTTTTGAACTGAAAAGTTCAAGAGAGTCCGATAGTTTGGCTATGTGAGCTTTGCAAACGACATCCCAGCTAGTAAATATCTTCGACTCGACAAGATCATACAACTTATAAGCTTTATCTGAAGTAGTGTAGCTGATGAAAATAGACTTGATACTTTGAAAGTCGAGTTTCTTCTTGAAATCATATGGAATTTTTGCATAAGCGATACATCCAAAAACTTGTAAGTTCAATAAAGGAGGTTTGGAGCCTGTCCAAACTTCGTATGGTATTTTGTATGAGAGACCTTTAGTAGGACATCTGTTCTGAATATAAGCTGGATCTAAAGAGAATCCTAGTCTGCTTTCCAAGGATGCATCTATGACAGATAGGGAGGTTGACTTTGTCGGCTGGATAGTCAAGATCAAGTGCTAGATATTGTTTAGACATGTTTGATACAGATGCATGAATCAAGTGTCCTAATCTTTGATGCCATAGTAATGGTTTATTGATAAGAACAGAGGTTTCCAACGCTTGACTAGTGTCAGAATAACAATATGCCAATCTATATAAGTATCCATATCTCTTGCCAAGTGTAAGGACCTTACTTGTCCTATCGATAATTCAACATTGATCAGACTTGAAATCTACCTTATGACCTAAATAGTGATTCTACTTACTAATAACATATTTGTAGAGAGCTTAGATACATATAAAATATTTGATAGTAGTTTGAATTGATCGTGCTAGAATTTCAATCTCACAGTGCCTTCACCTTTCATAATGTGAGTACTATCGTCGCCAAGATGAACGTATCTCTTTGTACTGTAAGGCGTATAGGAGTTAAAATTCTTACGATGACTGGTCATATGTTGAGTAGCTCCAAAATCTAGAAACCAAGAATTATCCAATAGTGCCTTTTGGTCTTTGACCATAAATGCTCCTTCGTCCATGTCGAGATTGGGAGATGTTGTGACTGCATTCGCCTGTTGATCTGGTTGTTTGCTGGCATTCTTCGCTTTGAGTACCTTCGCAATTCTGGATCTCATTATTAGTGCGCTTGCAATACTTACAAAACATCTTCTTCTTCGATTGTGGATTTGATAATTGTTCTTGACTTTGCGTCAGTTTCTGATTTGATGCGGACTACTTAGAGCTTTTCTGCTTTTGTCATTTTGAGCCTTTGCTGACATATAGAACATGAGATGATGAAGTTGACGAAGCGTCTTGACTTCTTCGATTATCTTCTTGCAGCAACATATTCATAACTCTGGTAAGAGTTAAATCAAAGTGTATCGATATGATCATCACCCAGTTCTCATATGTAGTGTGCAAGCTTGAAAGCGATGTCATGATTGTGTCTTGATCATCTATGATCGATCTGACAACGACCATCTGTTGCAAGAGATTCTTAAACTGATTAATGTGATTATGAAGTGAATCACTATTCGACATCTTGAGAGTGAAGATATTTCTTCGTAGATGTGACTTAGAAGTTACGTCCCTCACATCATATAGTGAGCTCATGATGTCCCATACTTCTTTCAAAGTTTGAGCTTCAAATATGTGGCCAATTTGAGTGTCTGATATATTGAGAATAATAAGCGCGAAAGCTCTACCATTCTTCGACTTCCATTTTGAGTCGGTTGTGTCATCTTCAAGCTTCACTTCGATACCTGTGACAACATCCCACAACTCATTGGAGATTAGCAAGGTCTTCATCTTAAATTTTCACAACTAGCAAATGGATCCATTCAGCTTGTATGCAATAAGACCGACTTTACTTTGAGAATCCATCTGCAGATTTAGTCTATTGATAAATCGATGATGTTAAGAGAGAGATGTCATGCTGCGCTACAATTGCAAATCAACTACCTGATACTGAAATTTGATACTAGAAATTGAAGAATATGATACCATGAAGAGTATCTAATGATATCGATTTGATATCGTGAAAGATATCAAGTATTAGAGCTTTTAATTATAACAGCATATGCTCTGATATCATGAAGGTATATTTTGATACTATGTATTAGAGCTCTGATACCATGTTGGAAAGAGGGAATGCAATAACGACAAGCCAAAGGCTGTGGCGACTTATCGAGCGCAGCGGAATAGAGTGTAGCGCAGGCATCCCAAAGGGAGCCGAGAACCACGACTTAGCTTCCCAGCCTTCAACTCTTGCCATCCAAACCCACTTGACATACAAGTAGCCAACTCACCAACAACGATCAGACTTAACCAACTTGAAGTTCCGAAAACCAACATTGAGATCCAACTTGGCGCCATGCCAGATCGGGGGTCCCGATGTGGGTGACTTCCCTCCAAGCAAGCCGCCCGACATACATCAAACTTAACCAACTCAAAGCTTCATTACAAACGAGTAACATCCATTCCAAGCAAGTGGTCTGACTTACATCAGACTCAACCAACTGAAAGCTTTGTCATGAGCGCTGGAAGCCAACCTGGTGCCACGCCAGACTGGACAACCATAAATAGGTAACTTCCACCCAAGCAAGCCATCCAACTCAGCCGACAGGTTAGAGCCCGTTCTCCAAGAGATTAACCCATTCACGTTCATGCAAGGAACACTCAGAACCACAAGCCGCGACAGATATGGAGAAAACCAGTTCCTGGATAAAATGGTCCCGACAGCATACTGCTGGCGCCACAGACCGAATGGTCCCGACGACATACCACTAGCGTCCCGGGATACGACCCTCATCTATGTGCCAACTTAAAAATTTTGAAGTGGCCTTACAACTGGCGCTTTTATCGAATACTGAAACCCAGAAGGTAATCAGAGTCAGTTTGAGAAAAATCCCACTTTATTGATAAATTTGAGAAGGTTACATTTCAAGTGTGTGACCGACCCTAGTCTCCGGGGAGCTGGCATGCCAAGGCGAGTGCCAGGACAACATTCCAGCAAGGGAGGCTGAGACTTGGTTGGAGCTCGCCCTGAGTCGCAACCCGCACTCCCCTATAGTATTGGTGGGATTCGGCACCCCCCCTCATACCAAGTACTCTACCCAGGCTGGTAAAGCACGTTTTTTTCTCTCTAAAAGTCATTTTTCTCTCTCTAGAACTTATTGATCCCTAGGCTTCCTTTAATCATGCCTAGATCGTGTGAGGTGATTGCACATTGATCTGAGCTCTCTGGACTTCGCTAGAACCGATCAAAGATTTTCAGCCATAGGAACTTGGCGCCGGCTGGATTCTGGTCACAATGGCACTGGGAGCGGCACCGGCGTCGGGGGCAGCAGGGGCGCTGCTGGCACCGGGGATAATGCTGGCACCGGTGGTGCCGGAAGTAAAGCTTGTAAATGTAGCTTTACAACATCCACCCCACCTTTATAAAATCTGATGTCCTCATCAAATATCAGATTAAAGTAAAGGTGTCTCCCAATTAAAATAACTATACATTTAAGCTACTTGGCACAGTACTCAATTTACTGGCCACCTTTTATTAACATTGAAACTGGCACATCACAAGTCGGAGGCTCAACTCTTTGTACTGAAAAATTACATAACTTGAAAATATCTCTTTGTCTGGGAAAAGCGTAGATTTTATGTCGCTTACGTAAAACCCAAGAACCTTATTAACTGATGATAGAGGCCTTTTTGTGAAATGTTCGTCCCTGTCGCTTCTGACTTTTTGACTTTGGAACTCCTTTGAGCTCCTGATTTGTCCTTGATGCAGTTTGTGTTGAGCTCCCTGAGCTCCAGATTTGATCAGTTCCGCACAGGTATCAAGGCTCCCTAAGCCAAAAGATTTATCGTTTGATTGCCCACTTTATGGTCCACTCCGTGCCTTGTTGCTTCTGCACCTTGATTTCTCTCCTTGTCCCAACCTGATCTTGATACTTTTCCTTCTTGGCTCTTTAAGGTAGGCAAAGATTGAGTACTCCGCAATGCATCTCTCACTTAGCTTGAAGTAGCTTTTTGAATCAGCCCAAATGTAACCATTGACCTCGTGGAGAGCCAAAGGGTCGCACCAGTTTGATCCGCATACGAACTATCTCTTCGCGTTTGTTTGAAGCACCATGTCCATCGCGCAAAACTTGACTTTCACAATTCCATCACTGGTCAGTTGCCTCACAGTCAAAACAAGAAGTGTACATCGAGCTTGGCTTCAAGTAGCTCTCTTTGAATCAGACACATGCACCCAGAGTTTGCGCTAGTCCGATCTCAACACGAACTGTCCCTTAGCGTCCGTTCGAAATACCAAGTCTCTCATGCAAGGCTCAACTTTCACAGTTCCTTCATTGATCAGCTGCCTTACACGTAACACAAGCCAGTGTACTCATATGTTTCCTCATCATTGCTGGTCCAGAGAAAGCCTATAACAAGCTTTCCTTTCCACAACAAAAACTTGTCAACTTGTTAGGTCCAAAGTTCGCCAGTCTCCTCGTGTGAGTATGGCTAGGTCACCTTGAATTTGCCCCCGTTTTGATCAACTTTCATTCAAAATTTGCCCCAAGAGAGAGGTGTGTGTGATAGTTTCCCTCTTGCTTATTATATCAGTTGACCGGACTTAAAGTAGAGTTCTTCGGACAAAAAGCCTTTCCAACGCTTTGCTTCCCATCTGCTAGGATTATGGCTCGATCCAACTTGTTGCCAATATCTGAAGAGGATCCTAGTCTTTTTCCCGTTTGAGGAAAAACCTAACTGATACTAGATATCACCCATGCTCAGTGAGTTTCAGTTCCGAAGGTGGCCGTCCCAAATGAAGACCAACTGCTCCATAGAAGATCTCTCCTGAAATTGCCCTTTCCAACTTTTGACTTCTTGCTTGCGTCTGGTGGGCGTTGTCGCAAATGAAACTAACCCAAGAAACATGCTAGCCATCCATCCTTTTCAAACATTGAGTCGTTTCGTTGCCGTTCACGTGCGAGTACTTGAACTACAAATCCGTCCCACAGATTCTGTAGTCCTCTTTGTTTGATGGTATCAGCCTTCAAAAGAAAGGTTCCTTCTCGAGCCATCAGCTCCTTGTATCACAAGCAATCATGAAAATCAGACAAAACACGAGTAATAAGACTCATCACGATACATACAAGCAAGACACTCATGCAAGTTTACTAACATGTAACAAAGACAAGGTCCCCCTTTGAGATAGTCCTACCAAAGGACCTTTGCCTGGCCGCGTCCATACAGATCGATCACAGAATCAGCCCACAGAGGACACCCATTCAACTATCCGTGCTTTCACCATTAAGCAGCACATTGCCTCAGTCACGCACCACTACTTTTTGGTTGATAGCCCTTATAGCTAAATGATCGGCAACTATCCCGCACCGGCAGCTAACCACCCGTGCGTTACACCCGAATTCGAGCAACATCTCTGTATCAATGGTTAACCCGTAGAGTTCGAATATGTCGTCCCACACCTCACAAGGCACAGACCGTGCTTACACCAACCTAATGGTAGCACACTGCCTCATCTGTCCTACGTGCAGACAGCGCCAGGCCCGAACCGCGAGAACTGACCATGCTTACACCTCAAGGGCAGCACCTTGACTCATCAAGTCCCCCGTTCTGTCGACCACCCCGACCGTGGACGCACCCATGCTTACACTGTGGGCAGCACCTTGCACAACAGTTGTCTTGATGAACCCCAAACTGTGGCCATTTCCGTGAGATCCGCATAGCTGACCGGCCAGTCGGCTCTGATACCACATGTAGCGCAGGCATCCCAAAGGGAGCCGGGAACCACGACTTAGCTTCCCAGCCTTCAACTCTTGCCATCCAAACCCACTTGACATACAAGCAACCAACTTGCCAACAACGATCAGACTTAACCAACTTGAAGTTCCGAAAACCAACATTGAGATCCAACCTGGCGCCATGCCAGATCGGGGGTCCCAATGTGGGTGACTTCCCTCCAAGCAAGCCGCCCGACATACATCAAACTTAACCAACTCGAAGCTTCGTTACAAACGAGTAACATCCATTCCAAGCAAGCGGTCTGACTTACATCAGACTTAACCAACTGAAAGCTTCGTCACGAGCGCTGGAAGCCAACCTGGCGCCACGCCAGACTGGACAGCCATAAACAGGTAACATCCACCCAAACAAGCCATCCAACTCAGCCGACAGGTTAGAGCCCGTTCCCCAAGAGCTTAACCCATTCACGTTCATGCAAGGAACACTCAGAACCACAAGCCGCGACAGATATGGAAACAACCAGTTCCTGGACCAAATGGTCCCGACAGCATACCGCTGGCGCCACGGACCGAATGGTCCCGACGGCATACCGTTGGCATCCTGGGATACGACCCTCAGCTATGTGCCAAGTTAAAAATTTTGAAAGCGGCCTTACAACTGGCGCTTTTACCGAACACTGAAACCCAGAAGGTAATCAGAGTCAGTTTGAGAAAAATCCCACTTTATTGATAAATCTGAGAAGGTTACAGCTCAAGTGTGTGACCGACCCTAGTCTCCGGGGCACTAGCATGCCAAGGCGAGAGCCATGACAACATTCCAACAAGGGAGGCTGAGACTTGGTTGGAGCTCGCCCTGAGTCGCAACCTTCACTCCCCTATAGTATTGGTGTGATTCGGCACCCCCCCTCATACCAAGCACTCTACCCAAGCTGGTAAAGCACGTTTTTCTCTCTCTAGAATTTTCTCTTTCTAGAAAGTCATTTTCTCTCTCTAGATTTTATTGATCCCCAGGCTTCCTTTAATTATACCTAGATCGTGTGAGGTGATTGCACATCGATCTGAGCTCTCTGGACTCCGCTAGAACCGATCAAAAATTTTCAGCCATAGGAACTTGGCGCCGGAAGTAAAGCTTGTAAAGATAGCTTTACAACACTTCAACTCTTGCCATCCAAACCCACTTGACATACAAGCAGCCAACTTGCCAACAACGATCAGATTAACCAACTTGAAGTTCCGAAAATCAACATTGAGATCCAACCTAGCGCCATGCCAGATCGGGGGTCCCGATGTGGGTGACTTCCCTCCAAGCAAGCCGCCCGACATACATCAAACTTAACCAACTCGAAGCTTCGTTACAAACGAGTAACATCCATTCCAAGCAAGCGGTCTGACTAAATCAGACTCAACCAACTGAAAGCTTTGTCACGAGTGCTGGAAGCCAACCTGGCGCCACGCCAGACTGGATAGCCATAAACAGGTAACTTCCACCCAAGCAAGCCATCCAACTCAGCCGACAGGTTAGAGCCCGTTCCCCAAGAGCTTAATCTATTCACGTTCATGCAAGGAACACTCAGAACCACAAGCCGCGACAGATATGGAGACAACCAGTTCCTGGACCAAATGGTCCTGACAGCATACCGCTAGCGCCACAGACCGAATGGTCCCGACAACATATCGCTGGCGTCCCGGGATACGACCCTCAGTTATGTGCCAACTTAAAAATTTTGAAGCGGCCTTATAACTGGCACTTTTATCGAACACTGAAACCCAGAAGGTAATCAGAGTCAGTTTGAGAAAAATCCCACTTTATTGATAAATCTGAGAAGGTTACATTTCAACTGTGTGACCGACCCTAGTCTCCGGAGAGCTGGCATGCCAAGGCGAGTGCCAGGACAACATTCCAGCAAGGGAGACTGAGACTTGGTTGGAGCTCGCCTTGAGTCGCAACCCGCACTCCCCTATAGTATGGTGGGATTCGGCACCCCCTCTCATACCAAGTACTCTACCCAGGCTGATAAAGCATGTTTTTTCCTCTCTCTAGGATTTTCTCTCTCTAGAAAGTCATTTTTTCTCTCTAGAACTTATCGATCCCCATAATTCCTTTAATCATGTCTAGATCGTGTGAGGTGATTGCACATCGATTTGAGCTCTCTGGACTTCGCTAGAACTGATCAAAGATTTTCAGCCATAGGAATTTGGCGCCGGCTGGATTCTGGTCACAGTGGCGCCGGGAGCAGTAGGGGCGCTGCTGGTGCCGGGGACAATGCTGGCACCGATGGCACCGGAAGTAAAGCTTGTAAAGGTAGCTTTACAACATAGAGCCTCTTTCCTAATGCATGATTACGCTTATCAATATTGAACAAAACATTATGACATAAGTCGTTCAATCTTATAGTGACCAACTTTGAAATCGTTAGCACTACAATGATTTCATAGCCAAACAATGAAGTATTGAACTATCAGACAAAACAATAAGAGATCCTCAGTTACAAACAATCACATAGATGCATACATTCTGACATAATACTGGACGCAATAAAGGATAGATTGATTCAGCATAAAATAGATGATGATGAGCACAAGACAATTGTGGATAAAAACCGCATACTCTAAGTTATCTCTGAGTAACTAGAAACTCTGTTTGACTACGCTTCTGCTGATAAGCAGTAACCGCTAATAGCAAAACTCTAAAATGAACTCTAAAGAATTGAGTTAGAAAGCTTGAGAGAGCTGATTCAATACGTTGATTCAATAACTTGAAAATAATAGAAGATGATCAGTTATTTATACTAAGCATTTTGATGCACATCTAATGGGACAACTAAACAGGTCGTAGATCGCAATAGCCAGTTGGCCATAATGAGCTGGCATCCATCCAGTTAGGACTTCTCAGAAATTGACTTGCTAAATGGTTAGGGCAAGTCTTTAGCTTCAATCCAAGTGGAACAATAACTATCTTTCATTCGACATGGCCGAAGTGGCCAAAGTGACCGAAGTCTTCGATATGTCGAATGATGTCCAACATGTCAGATCCTCCTATTAGTTGACATGGCCGAAGTGGCTGAAGTTTTCTTTGGGGACGTCGATATGTCAGAGTCACCTGTTAGGGATTCCCGAGTATTTATGGAGACTGTGTAGAAATACGAAGAGAACTACAAAACTGGATATTAAGTGGATGAAGATTAAAGATCGATTATTCGGTCAATAGGAAAATAAGTGGATCTAGTTCTCATATGACTAGTTCAAAAAAGTCTTTAACTCATCTTGCACCTTACAATGGTTCTAGAAAGTTTAATTTTATTCCTATTGATGGTGAATGCAAGATAGAAGGAATCAGTAGTGTACCAATTGGTGTTGAATCCACTATGATTGTTGAAGATGTACTTTTTGTGCCTAATCTCACTATGAATCTCATTAGTGTTGGCAAGATGCTAGATGATGGTTTCCAAGTTGATTTTGGAAAAGATGCTTGCTTGGTTAAGAGGGATGGTGATGTGGTAGCAAGAAGAACTAGATGTGGGAATCTTTTCAAGTTGGAATCTAATCCTTGTGGAAGTGTGGTGAAGAGGAGCTTGGATCATCTCAAGGAGGAGAAGGCAATTTGAGTATTTCAGCCTATGTTTCATGATGGTAAGGCTCATTGCAATAGTTGAAACTTTGGGAATCTTTAGATCCATATGCTTTGTCAATATTCCTTTGCATGTAAGGAGTAAGGATGATCTAATATCAATCAAGAGGATGATGGTAGAATTCTCAAATCTACCAAAAATCCAAGTGCATAATGGAGATTTGCCAAGGCTTGAGGAGGAGTCTTCTCAACACATGGTTTCAAGGAGATCTTCAAGAGGCAAGGCCGAGTCCATGTGGCTCACAATTCCTGGAAAAGAGGGGAAATTTTCAGGTGGTATCTACATATTCACTTTTGGTTTTCTTCAATTATTGGATATACCATCTTGCTTTATTGAGATTTCTACATCTCAAAGTTCAAGTGAGGCAATGCTAGTCTTGTATGATGCCTCTTGTATGGACATATTTCATGTCTTTAATGGCTTAGATATGTTTCCATATATCTTTGAAAGCAAGTGGTTGTGTCATCAAATGTATGCTCTTGAATCTTGTAAGAGCAAGTATGAGAAAATCTCTCATAGTATGAAAAATCTTGTTTTTTCATTATGAGACAATTTGTAAACTTCTCTTGAGATTAAGTGAATCATCCACAAAGGACACTTACATCCTTGAGTAGTATTTAGTCTCAATAAGATCAAGATGGTTGTTGATTTCAGGATTAGATCTGTCATGGAAAAAGTTCATAGTATGTGGACTAGTCAAGCTAGAGTGCAAAATCTTGGAAATCAACCTTTTTGCCTATCTTGTGTGAAAAATAGAAAAAGTTATCTATGTTGAGTTAGGGGCTAAATTGACTTTTTTGTGTCATTACACATGTTAGTAGGTGATTAGGCGAATTTTGGCATAAGAGGTAATTCGAGCAAGTACACATGCCACATGATGATTAGGCCAAATCCAAAATTAAGTTAGGCACTCGAGACATGTCATGATGGTGAGGGCTAGTGACACTTCCTATGTGTTGTAAGATCATGTGACCAATCACAAGTTAGAGATCCATGAAATTGGTCAAATCAAGTTAGAGGGTCATTATGTCACTAGGCCAATCACATGTAGAGGAGGAAGGGGTCCAAATCTTTGTGCAATCACCAAGTTTTAGGAGATCACAATCACACTTTTAGGCACTCCCACACATGTGAAATTTAACAGATAGAAAGTCCACAAGTGCTTACACCATCTTTATTGGAGGCAATCTTGTATCTTGGTTATCCACGAAACAAGAAACAAGATACTATCTCATTATCATCATGTGAAGCCGAGTACAAGGGCCTTACAACAACCACTAAGGAAGTCTTGTGGAAGAGGCTACTCATGGAGCTAAGGTGCATCAAGGATGAAGATCTACCTATTGTAAAAAATGATAATATCTTAGCACAAGCTCTTGCAAACAATCCAATATTCCATGCAAGAAGCAATCACATCGAGGTAGCACACCACTTTGTAAGGGAGAAAGTCATTGGGAGAGAGATCACCTTGGAGCATATTGGATCATCATCATGTGTTGCAGATCTTCTCACAAAACCATTGCTCAAGAATGCTTTTGTCAAGTTTAGATCTAATCTTGGCTTGATTTCAAAATCTATGATAAGTAGATAGATATCTTTTAAGGAGTGTGAAAAAATGTAAAAGCTATCTATCTAGGATCTTGAGTTTTGGGGGTGCTAGGCTACATACACTTTCATGTACACTTGTAAATATGTTAGTGGTCAAGATTCATTTCATGTTTTGAGAAAATTATTATCTAGAAGAGCTTGAGTTAGTGTAGGTTGCTTACACTTGGCATGATGGTAGAGAGAGCAAGGATTATGCACCTCATCATTTATTTTGCCATGTGGAACAATAGGAGCAAGAGGTGTACCAAAAGTAGTCCAGTCATAGTAAGAGGTGATTTGAGAGTGGTCCAATCATTGAGCTTTGTTTTCACCTATCTTGGATCTTGAGCCACTTTATGAGAGAGGGAGAGCATGAATTGACACTTAGTTTTTTGATGAGAGTGTAGCTCCAACAGTTAAATTTTTTTTATGTTCTCTCTCTAACCGAGAGCCAATGCCTTGTATTTCTCTCTCTATCTGAGAGCAACAAGTTTTTTACTTAGTTTTTCTGTCAACTTTCATAATACTATGTGATTGATAGTTTTTGGATTGCGGATGCATGCATGTGTGCTCTTGCCTTGACATTGTCGAGCTAGATTCATGTGCAATCACACACACCTTCCAGTTCTTGAAGAAATACAAAGAAAATGCAGAGTTGCAGACATGCAAGAAGATCAAAGGTCTTAGGAGCGACAACAACGATGAATACATCTCAAATGAATTCAAGGATTACTACTCAAGCAACGACATCGAGCAGTAGTTTGCTGCTTCCTATTCTCCATAGTCGAATGGATTGGTAGAAAGGAAGAACAAGACTTTAGGCGAGTCTTTCAAATGCATGATAACTCATGCTTCGTTGCCCAAATCATTCTGGCAACATGCTGTATCAACAACAGTCTATGTGTAGAATCGATGTATAACTAAAGGCCTTCCTGACAACAAAACCCCTCATGAAGTCTGGACATGATCCAAGCCTTTATTGAAACAATTGAGATTATTTGGATGTACTGCTTATGGTCATGTCCCAAAGGACAACAAAAAGAAATTAGATGAACATTCATTCAAAACTATTTTTGTTAGCTATTGTACTTGTGATGGAATGATAGACTGTACAATATAGAGACTTGCAAAGTTTTCACTAACAAGGATGTGACTTTCTTTGAAGATCAGTTTATTGATTTGAAGGGCAAGGACCAGATGTTGTCTACAATTTCTGCCCCGACAACTGATACATATCGAAAAACTATTTTGATTTCTTCCTGCAGTCACTCTGAAGAAGCTGCATGAAAGATATCACATGCTCTCTCTAGTAGTAGCAAGCAATAATAAGCTATAAGTAACTATGCAAAACTTCTGTAGAATACAGAATGGAACATCATATCATTGGGCCAATTTATTTGCATAAGATTGAACTTGTATAAACTGGTGCATGGAAAAACATAGATACAAATGAACATCCTAGCCCTCATTGGACTCCACAAATTGATTGTGTAGATTCATAATAACCATTACTATTTGTTGTATCCTTTGCACATGTACTTATGTGAAATGAGGCCATTAATGTGACTGGTTGTCATAAAGAAGTAGTGAAATGCTTGGTAATGCCAGAGAATACCCCTACGCTAGTAAAAAAGGATAGACATCGATGCTACCGCTTACAATAATATTATACCTATAATTTGCTAGATAGAGGTTGATACCAATCCTAGCTAGAAAATGAAATGCCCAAAAGAATATTTTAAAATGTAGTTTAATACTTTTGACTGACCATTGCAGTCTACATGGTATGCGGTTCTCGTCAATATCGAAATGGCCAAATACATGAGCTCTACCACAAATGTGGATGTGAACTTGGTATCTCAATCAACGAGGATATACTTGGGTATACCATGTAGCCAAAATATCTCTACTCAGAATAATTGTGCACATTGCACATAGCTCTATCATGATGATGGTTTTTTTGAAGAACTTTCCCACAATTACACAAGTGCCATGGGCTCTCTTTGTGTTTGAGAGGCCTATCATAAAATTCATTGAAATGTCTATCCACTACCAATCAGGAGTAGCCTTGGTTTTCAGTAAGTTGCCAAAATGTCCTATGTACCACTATGTAATAAT
Organism: Diphasiastrum complanatum; assembly: GCA_029204225.1. NCBI lineage: Eukaryota > Viridiplantae > Streptophyta > Lycopodiopsida > Lycopodiales > Lycopodiaceae > Diphasiastrum > Diphasiastrum complanatum. Next base: position 6,171,055 of record CM055098.1, read on the forward strand.
GAAGTTACAGCTTGACACCTTTATTAAGCATTGCAATCTTCAAACCTAATTTAATAGACGATTGTTATATAATTTTCACAAATGGTATTATAATTATATCTTCACGAAGTCACTACTTTCTTCTTATGAAGACTCTATTATATAATTTTGAACTTTAGGTTACATGGCTTTTTTTTTTCTATCTTTCTTTAAATAGGAATACATGTCATTGTCTTGCAAGCACAATTCACATGAATCAATGATCTTCATCTCAATTTTGTAGTATACCATGCCAATTTTCCTCTACCAACCTAAGAATAGTGTGCTCTTGCTGGGGGTCTTACGAGCTATTCATTTGAGCTACATGTGGGGACCGTTGAACCAACTAATTTTAGCCTTATTTATATACCATTCAGATATGGGCTTTTAGGTTCCTATGAACATGATCCTTTTTGTGTTTTTAATGGGAAATGAGTTGGAAGAAGGTTCAACCTTGTTGCATTGTGTAGTTCATTGCCTCTTCTTGTTGAGTATCTAGGAGTAACTTAGGTTATTTTAGGACATTCAAGCTTATTGTATCCAAAAGAGAACTGATTCTCACAAATTAGCATTGTGAATATTGTTTTTATATTATATTACTTCATAATTAATTTTTTTTTTCTATTACATGGTTTTGAATTGTAAGTATCCTTAGCTCATGCAGGCTACAAGACAAGATTTATGTGATGTGAAACAAAAGCTTGGAGGAGTTCTTGCAAGGAGGAACATTTTGGAATCAGAGGTATATATTCTTGAGTTATCCTTCTTGAACCATGAAAGCTTGATATACAATGCGACATGTACGTTTTAGAACCCCATGATGTGTATGGATCAATGAGCAAATGTTCATATGGAAACTTAATGTAGAGACTTTATAGCATGTAATTCTTGCTTTTTGGTATGAGAATTTGTTGTTGGATTGCAAAAGGTTAAATCATTTTTTTGATGATGTCAAGAATCTATCTACTTGTGCTAGCCTTGATCATGTTTACCTTTCACCCTAAAAATGTTAAATTGCTTAACACATTGGACTGCCTAGAATGATTGCAATTGTAGACATTTGAATTGTATCTACACTTCTTCATTGCCATCAGTAAAGACAATGAATATCAATATCATATAGTCCATGTGCATCATGGAAGTTTCAAGTCATGGGTAGAAGAGCAACATGCATTTTGTAAAACTTAGGTACCATGCATCTTTCTTATTTGGGATATTTTTGTACCAACATCATAGGAAAGGAGCTATGACCAAATCTTGAAAGAAAGAGAAAGAAAGAGAGAGAGAGAGAGAGAGAGAGAGAGAGAGAGAGAGAGAGAGAGAGAGAGAGAGAGAGAGAGAGAGAGAGAGAGAGAGAAGACAACACTTAGTTCCTCTTGACAAAGCAAGACTAAAGCTCTTTAAAGCCTTTATTTATAATCCAACAAGGTAAATTATAGCTAAAAAGTAAAATACAGTACTAGAAAGCACCATAAAGCATAATCACTTTCAAAACGTCCAGCTGATACCTGCCACCATCCCACAAAACAAAACCGCTCAAGTTAGTTTAGTGAAAAAAACAAGTGTCATAACTGAACGACAGTTGTTATTCATGTCCAAAAGAAGTTATACTACTTAACAACTTTGAATAGCACTATAAAAACATACTCCTGTCTTTCCAAATAGTGTTTTAGTGATAGGCCAAGCTGTTATATCACCGTATCAAGGCGAGTGCCATACTGATCAGCTTACGGTCAATTGGTCTGCATCAGTTCGTTTTAATCAAAGACGAGTATGAAAAGTTTAAACCGTTAAGAGTTTTATTTAGCCAAAAGACTTGGTGTGAACACGTGTGCTGGTATCAGAGCAAATCCATGCTATACTGACCCAAGTGACCCTTACGGCGTAAGGTATGTCATGCACTGCTGTTCATATTCCTGAGCATATCCATGCTTGCTAGTTCTATCTCACCAAAAGTCTAAAGTAATACTAATAGAGGAAAGGTGAAGTGTTACCCTGAATGTTATATCAAAATGATATAATATCCACGATATTAGGACATTGTATAAGAAAGATGTGATTAAAACATAGTAAGAGACTACCAATGTTTATACCGGGTAGTAGGGCAGATCGTGCCATTCTACTCCCTTAGTATAAACTATGATTCTTACGCATATCCATGCTATCTAAGATCATAATACTGGAGTCCTTACTGTTACTTTTATTGACCAATTCTTATTTCAAGGTATTTTAGTTTGATTTGAGTGTGGTCTTATATCGTACTTACTTTCGAACAAGGGAAGTAGAAAAGCGAAAAGAAAAATGGAAAGAAAGAGTGAATTTATGTAGAGTGAAGGTATATCATAGCCTTTATAGAACCAAAACTACCATACTTACCGAAGTTGTGAAGAGTATATTTAAACTCGAAAAGTATACCTGAATAGTTGTAGATGTAGCTTCTTGAGAGACAACCATAATAGTTTTTAAGCGACTGAGTTCTTCCTCTTTTAGAACATAAGAAAGCCAAGAAACTATGGAGTGAGCGTATTGCTTCGAAAAGTTATGTAGAAAGCACTTTACAAGACAACTTTTGGCTATGTTAGTTAACTTACAATTCAGAGATCCAGTTGGTTGCATAAATTTAATAGTGAGTAGTCGGAAAAGAACCAAGTAATAATTTGACGAAGCCGGAGCAGTATAATGAAGCTACAACATGAGATATCATTAGCTTCATACTGTGAGATCACAAGATCTATTGCATTTTTGGCATCAATTTGCTCAAGGAGATTTATCATTTTTCTTTGGCCATTTTCTAGAAACAAAAATTCAAAAAAAAGTAGATTGTTTAATCTGTGAACAAAGTCATCTCCTTTGTATATTTGGTGACAAAGGTTGAAAATAAATACATTTTGAGAGTGGGAGATAAAGGTGCATCTACAGAACTAGATGACATGTAACCATTCAATAGAATACAAGCTTTATGTTGCGATTTTGTGGTTCCACATTGATACTCCATGCAATAGCTTATTAGTATATGCAGTTTTGTGGCTTGTGTATGAAAACAACCTTCATTGGAATTTCCAAGGTATGCAATTTAAGAGCTTTTATCTTGCAACTGCTACATTAGATAAATTTCTCATTTCAATATGTGTTACTTTTATAACTGACACTGTGGCCAATGTTTTTGTTTGTGGGATCATTAGGGACACTTAGGCCTATTATCATTTTTCTTTGGACACCAAGCTTTTCAAGTCCTCCTCCAATGATCCAAGACTACGCGATTGAACAAAGAAAACCAAGGGAATTGAATGGTGAATAAACCAACCTAGCCAAATCTAGATTGATCGGATATAGCCCCCAAGCTATGGACTGAACAATCACAATAGGAGAGAGGGATCACGCCAGCAACATATAGCTACAATAACCAAAATCATACACTAGTGAGAGCCCTATGGATATAATTATACTCTCAAGGTACATCCACTACTAGTAGTGAATTGTGACATCTCACTGGACACATCAGCGGCTAACTGGGCCACCTCATCTACTTCTCCTACGAGTTTCTATTAGATCCATATCAATCCACCAACTTGAGTTTTAGGCCTCCAACCATTAATTATGACTTTAATTTCGCAAGGGTTAATCCCTCATAGTCATAAATAATCTACGGGTTGAAGTAGGTCTACTGACCTCCTTACAGATAATAATCTGAGATCAATCCATATGTGGGCATGACATTCTTCCCTCTTATTCAAGTTTTGTCCTCAAAACTTAAAGTTAGGAAAGTCTGTAGTCTTGCCCACATAGTATTCGATAGTTAGATATTCTATGTATAATATAGTTTGTGGTTGTAAAAAAATTGTAACTTTTGAACCACATCTCTAATGAAATCCCTTGACGAGAGCTTTCAAAGACACCCAACATGACCTAGTTCCAAACTACGATTAAAAAGATATGGTCAGACAAAGTTATAGGCAGTCAAATGCATTGACCAAATATAAATTTGATTGACCATATCTTTTTAACTGTAGCTCGGAATTATGTCATGTTGGGTGTCATTAGAAGTTCTCATTGAGGGCTTTCTAGTGGCACCATAATCATCTCCATCCAAGTTGTCATTCAAAAGTTACACTTTTTTTTTTTTGTTAAATTGTATACTATACTACATATAAATTGGCTTGATTACGGACTGCTCCCAACACAAAATAAAAAAAAAAAATTAAAGGAGCTATGTTACGTAGATTTCAAATTTGATTGGTTCATGTGTAAGAAACTTTTGAGGAAAAAAAATAAAAAAGTATCTTTTTGGAAGACTCTTTTTGTGCTGAAATTTTTTCTAATGTTGAATCACGATCACTTGCAATGTCACCTCTATAAAGTCTGAACAAACGTTCAACAAACATTTGAGCCAAATTAGAAGCCTTTGCGAGGATCTTACCAGATAAGTGTAGCCAATTTGGTAAGACGACCGACAACTACCCAAATTGCATCATTTTGTTTATTCCTCCGCAACAACCACGAAATCCATCAAATAATGTCCCATTTCTTATTAGAAATATTCAATGGATGCAACAATCCACCAAACTTAAGACGCTTGGCCTTTTTTAACTAGTGTTGGTCACACTTGACCACATAAGATTTTACAAAGGGTTTAAGTTTTGGCCAATAAAAAACCTTTGTACTAAATCTAAAGTATGATGTATGCTTGTTGGATGTGTCACAAGGTAAGTCATAACATTCATAAAGAATTTTCTTTTAATTGCATCCACATTGGGCATGCATATATTCTCTTTCCTAAACAAAACTCCATTATAGATAGAGAAGTCATCAACACTCTTTTTATCTTTTTTCCCAAATTGATCACCCTGTAAATCAGTCTCGCTTGATGAGTCTACTAGTACACTCTTCTAGAGTGGTCCAAAAAATGAGCCTTTTCTCACAAAGACCTCAGGGAGAGCTAAAAATCCTTGCTAAGTCTTAGTAAAGGAAAGTTCATTGTTCCTAAAATGCCCACATATATCAAAACCGAACTAGAATACCATTAAATAGGAGAGAGATTGTAGCAAACCAAATCTTATCAACCAAATCCTAGATTAATACGGATCTAGCTCCTGAACAATAAGAAGAAAGTAGAACCAATCTATTGATATGCTTCTCAATCTGACAACATATGGCCAAAGGACTCTCCATAATTCCCATAGACACTGGTAGGTGTTTATATAGAATAAAGAGACTACCCTACCTGTCAATGCACAAAATCCACATGGAAGCAGTCTAATTGATCATGCCAACCTCCCATGCATGTCTATTGCATGTGAAAAGACCCTTTACCCATAATAGCTAGAAAAAGTAGAGTAAGTGCACATCCACACCCAATGCATGCGTGCAATATCCATGCTATTACTACATGCATGTGGTCACCAGTCCACAATGTCCTATCCGACTATTACCAAAGTTAGGTCCATTCTCTTTGTCCAAGATATTCGCTAATGGTCTAAATCCAATTAGGGCCATGACAATTCCCTTGATATACCGCACTTCAAAGTCGAATTCCTACATGAGCTCTGTCCATTATTGAGCCTTATGACCTCTCAAATTCTTCTAATTACAAAAGTATTTCAGAGGTTGATAATCCATGTTCATCATGAACTTATTACCATACAAGTAATGTCTCCATGATTTCAGAACATGGATCACCACAATTTTTTTTTTTTTGAGTAATATATTTGGCTTGCGCAGAAGACAACTTTTTGCTCTCAAAAGCAATAGGCTGTCCTCTTGTAAGAGAACAACTCCAATAGCCATATCACTCGTGTTAGTGTTAATGACGAGAGAGAGATTTGGATCCACTATTCTCAACATAGGAGCTAAGACAATTAGGAGATCAAGTTTACAAAAACTCTCATCTAATTTCTCATTCCACTTTATTGAAGGGCTAGGTTTTCCTTTCCAACTCTTTACCCCCTTCAAAACAATATTAAGGGGAGCAACAATTTTAGAATATTCTTCAATATCAGTAGAAACACAATAAAATCCAAAAAAGACTTGAGGGACTATTTCAGAAATTGGCCATTCCATTATTGTCTTTACTTTTTCTTCGTCAATCTTGACCCCCTGAGCGGTGATCTTATGACCAAGGTAAAGAAGTTCCTTTTTAGAGATTTCACATTTAGATTCTTGAGCAAAAAGCTTTTCTTGCTTTGAAATCCTTAAGACAGTATGGAAATATTTTATATACTATTTTAGTGTTCTATTATAGATCAAAATATCATTTAGAAACACTACTACAAACCCAAAAAAAAAAAGAAATAAATCATTCATTGTTTTTTGGAAAGTCGCTGAAGCAAAAGTCAAACCAAAAGATAAGACTAGGAACTCGTAATGGCCAAATCGTGTCCTAAAACAAATCTTAGATACGTCATCCGGATGTATCCTTATCTGATGATATCCCATTCAAAGATCGATTTTTGTGAAGTATTTCGTTCCATTTAACCGATCTACGAGATCGTACATTGTAGGGCGCAAGTATTTATTTTTTATGGTAAGTTTATTTAGATTCTTGTAATTCATGCATAGTCGAAAACCATAATCCTTCTTATCCTTAAGAAATTAGGTGCCTATCATGGTGATTTACTTGGCCTAATGTATCCCATTCTGAGATATTTTCCTAGCCACTTTGCCCTCTTCCTTTTGACATCGGTATGGTTGTCTAAACATGGGGTGGCTACCGACCATCAACTCTATCTTATGATCCATAGACTGTGTGGGTGGTAGACCATAAGGTAGTTTCTTAGGAAAAACGTCACTAAATTCTTGTTTTAGATCTTGCATTAATGGTTGCCCTTGATGAGAATTTTGGTGTTACAGTTAAAAAACACATATACATCAAACTCGTGAACAATATCACAATTTTAAATAGTATGAAACAACTCATAATTGGAATTGTTGACTTTTTCCATTGATTGAGCGAGGAAATTATCGACAATGAGAGTACATTGGTCTCTCCAAAAATAGAGAAATTTATACCACATATACCTTTAAATACGAATGAGTGATTTTTAGAATCAATATCTAAAGAATCTGATTTACTAAAAAAACACTCATATCCTAGAATTACATCAGTGTGATCGAGATTCATAACGTGAAAATTCAATCGCTCAACATAACTTTGTAGTTGAAGTTCCAAATTTGTGACTTTGACATCCCAAATCTTCATGTCTGACCTCAAGGCTAAGTGGACCACGTATCGGTGATCATCGACCATGGTGGGCATCCAAAGCTTTTGCACAAGCCAAGAATTCATGAAATTGTGAGTGGTTCAAGAATCAAATATGTTTACCAATAGCAATTCCACCTAACTTTGGCTCTGATAGCACTTTCAAGTCCTCCTTGAAGGATCCAAGACTAGGCACCTGAACAAAGGAAACAATCGAAGTCGGCGGATGGTGGATAAACCAACCCAACCAAACCTAGATTGATTGGATCTAGCTCCCAAGCTATGGACTAAACAATTATAATAGGACAGTGGGATCACACTAGCAGCATGTGATTACAATTACCAAAATCAAGCCTACACTAGTGAAAGCCCTATGGGTATACTTAAGGTACATCCACCACTAGTAGTGAACTACGACACCTTAATGGAAACTAGTCATCCACTTCTCCTATGAGTCAATGTTGGATCCTTACCAATCCACCATCTTGAATTTTAGGCCTCTGACTAATTATGACTTCAATTCTATGAGGGTACCAACTCCTCATAATCATAATTAATTTATGGGTCAAGGTAGGCGTATTGACCTCCTTACGGGATAATAACTTGAGATCAGTCCATATGTGGGCATGACATTGTTTCTTGCTTACTTTGCGGCTTTCAAATCCTCCTCCAAGGTTCCAAGCCTAGGGTGACTGAACAAATGAAACAATTGGAGTCAGATGTGGTGGATAAACCAACCCAACCAAACCTAGATAGATTGGATCTACCCCCAAACTATGGACCAAACAATCACAATAGGAGAGAGGGATTACACCAGCAGCATGTAGTTCCAATCACCAAAATCATGCATACACACTAGTGTGAGAGCCCTATGGTATACTTATACCCTCCAAGGTACATCTACCACTAGTACTGAACTGTGACATCTCATTAGACACATCAACAGCTCACCTCATCCACTTCTCCTATGAGTCACTGTTAGATCCATACCAATCCACCATCTTAAGTTTTAGGCCTCCAACCATTAATTACGACTTTAATTCCATGAGGGCCCCAACCCCTCATAATCAAATTAATTTATGGGTCGAGGTACGCCTATTGATTGCCTTATGGGATAATAATCTGAGATCAGTCCATATGTGGACGTGACATTGTTTCTTGCATACTTTGTGACTTTCAAGTCCTCCAAGGATCCAAGACTAGGCAACTAAACAAAGAAAACAAAGAGAATTAGATAGTAGATAAAGCAACCCAACCAAACCTAGATCGATCAAATCTAGTCCCCAAGCTAGGGACCAAACAATCACAATAGGAGAGAGGGATCACACCAGCAACATGTAGCTACAATCCCCAAATTCAAGCATACTCTAGTTAGAGCCTTATGGGTACCCTCCAAGGTACACTAGTAGTGAACTGTGGGATCTCATTGGACACATCAACAGCCTAATTGGGCCACCTCCTCCACTTCTCCTATGATTCACTATTAGATCTATACCAATTCACCATCTTGAGTTTTAGGCCTCCAACCATTAATTATGCTTTAATAATATGAGGGCCCCAACACCTCATAATCATAATAAAATCATTGGTCCAGGTAGGCCTACTAACCTCCTTACGAGATAATAATATGAGATCAGTCCATATGTGGGCATGACATAACTAATGGGCACACATTTGTATTCCAAGAGTTGCACCTATGTGTGTTTTCAAATAGTGCGTTAGAGATTTTTAGAGGGTTCCTAGATGACCTCACATATGTGCAGGGGGAAATAGTGTTATAGCAATTGGGGAGCCTTAAGGTGCAACATATATGGAATGGCTCACACACCCTCTTCACCATGTGGTTTTGAAATTAGTGGTTATGATGTGTTGTATAATAAAGGTCTTGAGTTCCAAGGTCACCCCTAACAATTGTATTTGAGGATGTCTCAGTAATCTTCAAAGGAGATAGTTTATTACTCATCACTTATAATCTTTTATGCTTTATGTGATGCCATATTTGTATAACCCTACCAAGTGCTTATTTTATCTTGCTATAGCATCTCCTTGTTGAATGTTTTAACCAATATAATACCTTCCTAAAGCATGCATGCTTTAACTTCGTGAACTTTCATCACAAATCCCTCGTGTTGTTGTAGATAAACGTCTTCTTGTAAGCCACCATTGAAAAAAGAAAATGTTACATCTATTGGATGAAGTTTCTATAGATGATGCTCAATGATATTTATGAAAATCCTAACGGTGGATAGTTTTGCTATTGGAGCAAAGTCTCTTTAAAGCTAATATCTATGTAAGCCTAAACTACAAGCACTACCTTATGTATAGTAACATCTTATTTAAATTTTGTCTATTATACTCTCTTACCTTGAACCACAAGTTTTCTTGAGGATGATCGGTAGTTCCCATGTGCCATTTTTCATGATAGAAGTAAATCTTCCTCTCCAATAGTCCTTTGCCATTTCTTGGATTCTTTAGCTTATTCATAGGTAGTAAGTTCTTTCACTTTCACAACACTACTCATAAATGCAAGATTTATGTGTTTTACTCTTGGCTACCCATGGAGAATAGATGATTTACTTGGCCCTTCTTGTGCTTCATAATTTTTGGAACTCACATGATTTAACTATTATTTGTGGGCTCCATTTAAAAAGCCTCTTAGCAGATGTGGGCCTTGGTGTAGATGATGGTGATTGATTGTCTTTAGCACAACTTATTTTTATTTATCTCTCTAAGATGGTGGTGTGTCAATTATGTCTTCCTCAAAGAAGATGATCACATTGCTACTTTTCAAAATATTTTATAGTTTAAAGGCATTTGACCCCTCACTATAACCAGCAAAGATGCACTTTACACCTTTGTCATTTAGCTTAACTCTTCATTTTCTAGGTATGCGAGCATAAGCATTGCATCCACATATTCTTATGTATCAAGGTTTAGGTTCCTTTCCTTCCACTCTAGGCCTCTTGTGTTGCCACATTACTAAACTGTCATGGAAATTTGAATAGAAACAGATTGTTGTTTTAGCTTCCTCAAAACATAACTTGTTGCAAAGATCCTTACCTTTTAATTCATCTCGTAGTCTCCGTAATGTGATTATTCTTCCTCTTAGCAATTCCATTTTGTTGAGGCCTATAGGTTATGGCAAAGGTCATCTTCTTTCCTATTACTTACAAAACTCAAAGTTATCTAACACGAACTCACCGCCTAACTTAGCCCCTTATTTGACTAGCTCTTGAATCTTTAATGAGATTTTTGAATGCCACCTACAAGCCCAACTATGTCATACGTATCAAGATTTGAAAGATGATAAAAATTTTACAATGGTTGGTGGGATCTTTGTTGTCATGAATATTTTCACAACCATTAAAATAAGGCCAAGGACCTATTGCAATGCTCCAAACTAATTAATGGATATTAGTACATAAGATCATAATCTCCAAGTGGGGCAAGCAACTTCCACTTTAGTTTTCTTGGATCATCAGATTTGGCAATAAAGCTATTGATATTTACATTGCAAATTCTAGCATGCATGAAAAAGTATAAATAGGAATGAACTTTACCAAGTAGTCCTTACCTTCAATTTAACATTTGTTAGCTCGCGTCTATAAAGTTATTCCACTTCTAGAAGATTTTTGTAGAGATCATTGTTATCATTAGAGAAAATTTGAGCGCAAAAGGGGCCTTCCCAAAAAATATTTTTTATTTTTTTTCTCAAAAGTTTCTTACACATGGACCAATCAAACCACTCAAATTTGAAATCTGTAACGTAGCTCCTTCAAATTAATTCTCTTTTCTTTAAAAAAAAAATATAATTATGTGTTGATGAGAGCTTTTCAACGACACACCCAACATGACCCAGTTCCGAGCCATGGTTAAAATGATATTCTTAGTCAAAGTTTTGGGCGGTCAGTCAACGGTCAACTTGATATCACTTTGGAGCACGGTTGACCAGATCGGGTCAAACTGGTAACTGCGTTCAAAAGCCATATCAAGTTGACGGTTGACTTTGACCAGGAAAAACTTTGACTGAGAATATCTTTTTAACCGTAGGTCAGAACTAGGTCATGTTGGATGTCGTTGGAAAGCTCTCATCAAGGGCTTTCTATTGGCGCTATAATCGTCTCAATCCGATATGTCGTTTAAAAGTTACAAGTTTTTTTTTACAACCATAGACTATACTATGCACAAAATGGTTAACCATCAAATAGTGTGTGGGTAGAATGGTGGGCTAGAATTTTTTTTTTTTCCATTGTACGAAATTTGTCATCCTACATGGCAATTCTTATAGGGCCCTTTTCATAGCCAAATTTTTTTCTATGTCCACTCTTTCCAACTATATTCCATTGCTTCATCGATATATTTACACTCTCATCTCTATTTTGTGGTTCTGCATGCATGTTGTCATCATAATTTTATCAAGAAGCTTACTTTTACAAACACTTAGAAAAACAAAATACTCATAGGTTGCTGCTAAAATAATATTTGATTAAGACACAGCTTAATAGGTGTTTGTCTCCAGTGCTAGGAAAGTATATTTGTAACTACTACGGATTGTCGTAGTTTTGAGTATATCAATTTGATTTGAAGAATAGTTAGTGTGCTTGAAAATATAGTAAAGAGCAATATCCTTTAGTTTCGAGGCCTGATAATTGATAAATATCAGATTAAAGGTGTAAAAGAAAGGATGGCATTACTTCTTAGTAAGAGTGACAATGATAATCGTCTGATATCAGTTCTTCGTATCGAAATTAAAGCATACAAAGAGGTAAAATAATTTACTTAATGAACAAAAAACATGTTTAAGCTCTAGTTTCAAATCGTGTTGTTTATAAAAATTTCTGGTGGAGATTACATGGAATTGGAAGTTGGTGTATTGTCACATATTTGTTGTTGCTTGTATAGAGCATGGATGCTGATCAACTAAAGAAAAAGGTTGGATGTCCTATACAGTTTGGATCATTGCACATAGAGCATCAACTTGCAGCTTCATTCAATGACTTGAAAAAGCATTGCGAGCAACAGGCTCTCTCTCTCTCTCTCTCTCTCTCTCTCTCTCTCTCTCTCTCTCTCTCTCTCTCTCTCTCTCTCTCTCTCTCTCTCTCTCTCTCTCTCTCTCTCTCTCTCTCTCTCTCTCATGTTATACTTGTATAGAATTAGTTAGGCGATAGTATTGAGATCATCGTTGAACTATTTTTATGTTATCTATATTCATCCCATAAGCTGTTAGTGTTTCATGGATGTGTTAGGTTCATTTAAACCCCTGTAAGGTAGTTTAGTAGGCTCAATATTTTTCACCATTTATGAGTAGTTCAGTAGGCTCAATATTTTTCACCATTTAGGAGTAGACAAACTAGTTGTGATTGATTTACAAGTCTTTATTTGACATAGCTGTTAGAATTCAGTTTTGAAATCATTTTGTAATGTGGAACTACTCTGCAATTTTACTCGCATTGTCGAGATAGTGTCAAAGGTGTTGAAGACCGTTTGTAAAAATACACATGTTGACAACACAGAGTCAAATCAATTGTCGAGAGTTACCAAATAATGACTGAAGCAGATTTGATAGTGGATTCTTATCCACTACATATCTCAAGTTCAATCTCTTATTTCCATGTGACACTTGCTAGTTGGATAACGATGCATTCCATTACGACTGTGCTATCTACAACTATAAACAGATCATTAAATCAGTTCATTTTATTATTCACATTGTCGATATAGTGTCGAAAGTGTCGAAGATTGTTTGCAGAAATACACGTGATGTTGACACAGAGTCAAATCAATTGTCGAGAGTTACCAAATAACGATTGAAGCAGATTTGATAGTGGATTCTTATCCACTACATATTTTGGGTTCAATCTCTTATTTCCATGTGGCACCTGCCAGTTGGATAACGACACATTCCATTACGACTGTGCTATCTACAACTCTAAAGAGATCATTAGATCAGTTCATTTTACTATTGTTATCAACAATCAACAAGTTCAGTAGTTCTTTATTAGAAGTATCCATTCATTCATCTTCTCCTCTCTATTCCTCCATAGGCATAGATTGAACATTAATAAGCTATCTCGATTACAACTTATGTAAGAGCGGAATTAATAGTAGAATTAGATGAGTTGTCTTGTTCTATTGTTTCTGTTATTCATGCTATTATGATCCGAGTTCTGATAATTGACAATGAAGTAATCTAACTTGTTCATTATCTACACTTGTGAATGATAGTAAAGTTGTGTTTATAATAGTATCAAAATAGTTTTGTCATTATATTAACTATTGTTTCTGCTATCGACGATCGAACTATCGGTATGAAATAGTCATTTGAACTATCGTTGTCGAATAGTTATTTGACTAATATGCAATTTATTTTTTCAACATGGTATTAGAGCTTGATTATATCTTTGGTAACTAGTTCAAAGTGTTTATATTCATTCCCAGATTTTCAATATTGGATTTGTCTATGATGGATGCATCATCTTTGAATTCTATTGAAAAGTTGGATGACAACAACTATCACTCAAGGAAATTCAAAATGAGGGTGATCCTACAAGTGAAAGAGCTTTGGGAAGTTGTCAAAGGTACTGAGGTTAAGCCTATTGCTGATTTGATGGCCATTGTTACCAAATTGGAAGTAGAAGGATGAGAAGGCTTTTGCCCTTATTACTGTCAATATCAGAGATAATCATATCAGTCATATTCGAAGTGCTCGCTCGAACTTCATTAAAACCTTGGAATATTCTCAACTCTCTCTATAATATTAGAGACGTGAATGCCAAAAAATTTATCTGAATTTTTTTTTCTTCTTATTCAAAATGCTTGATTAAGATTCGATTACAAATCATTTGAACAACTTCATAAAATTTCTTGAGCAGATGTTTGCAAGTGGCGCAGAAATCAACGATGTAGATCTCGTCATGACTCTCCTATCGAGCCTTCTTGACACCTACAAAAATTGCATAATCACTAGTTTTATTGAGCAAGGTCTTACATTAGCACAAGTTTTATTTCTGCTATTATAGGAAGAGATATGGAGAAATGAATTTTCTCATTTGGCACCAAAATCAGAAGCTCTTTGTTCGAAGAAATTCGATAAGAAGAATTTGAAGAACGTACGAAAAGTACAAAAGTCAAATAATAATTTGAATTCAGAACAAGGCACAAATTTGAATTTAGCTTCATCAAAATCAAAACTATTTTACAGATATTGCAAAAAAATCGGACATTTGCTAGAGGAGGCAACATTTATGACAAATGAAGATCGACAAGATATCTATTCTTGGTATTTGGATTCAAGTGCTACTCGGCACATCACAAACCAACGAAAGTGGTTTCATGAGTACAATCGAGCTACGACTCATAAATATGTTTCATTGGGCAATAACAATATTGATAGTATCAACGGTATCAACATTGTCAAATTGCAATTTCAGGATGGTACCACTTTTCATTACAAATGTTCTTCATGTTCCAAATCTTACCAAAAATCTACTTTCAATTGATAGAATCGTTGATTTGGGCCATAACATCGAATTTGAGTCTAATACTTGTTCAATATTAGACAAAAGCAGAAAAGTACTTGCACTCAGAAAGAGGCAAGACAATCTTTATAAGCTTAGTCATTGCAACGTTTCGACTGTTCAAGCTCTATCTACTTCTACTTTGGAAGGTAGAGATTTTCTATGACATTATAAAATGGGTCATGTCAATTTTACTTATCTTCGAAATATGCCTTCAAAAAAATTTGTTGAGATTTCAACTACAATAGTATTTCAAATGTGTGGATACTCTTTGAATCATAAAGCTTATAGGATTTACAATCCATTGACTAAGAAAATTACTTTTAGTAGAGATGTTATCTTTCTCGAAGATTCGTTTGTGAATCTCAAGAAAAAGAGAAAGTTATAGATGTTGAATCAATTCATGATATCGCATCAAGTTCAATTCTCGACTCTACTGTAATCAATGATTTATAAGACAACTCAACACCACCACAACAATAGCATCCAAAAAAGCTAATTTTTTGAAGATCGAACCGAAACAGATTTCCTCCCAATAGATTTATTGACAATTCCATAGCCACTTGTTACTTTGTCAAGGAGCCAATCAATTATTTTGAATAAATTTCTAGTCTAGATGAAGATCAATGGAAATCAACGATGGACAAAGAGTATCAAAAGTTTTCAAAAACCAAATATGGACTGTTATAGACTTGTTGGTTGGTGAGAATATCATTTCTCGCATTATCCAGATGGGTGTACAAACAATATTTTTACATGGAATTATCGAAGAAGACATTCATATGTCTCAACCTGAAGGCTACGAGTTGGAGGGAAACACCCATTAGGTATGCAAACTTTTGTAGTGGGTTTCTTTCCTTGCCTATCCTCAACCCAAGATCTAATCAATCTAGCATCAAGGAGATGAAGTTAGTTGTCACGCGTAGGTTCGTTCCCATGAGAGCGATAGTATACTTCAGATTTCAACATGAATGGAGGATCTAACACTAACATCCATTAACACTAAGCATTAACACTACATCCATTAACCCTACTTCCATTAACCCTAAATTCACAACAATGATAGAAATTTACTCTTTCTTTCTCTCCCTTTCTCTCTCACAAAAAGCATAAAAAATAGCAATCCCAATAATGATCAAATCCAAAAATTAGCAAAATCCAAAGAAAGCATGAGAAATGGAAGAAAAGAGAGGAAGAGCAAGGACATTCATCAATCCATTTCTAAAGAGAACCAATCTGCTTTATTGAGATGAGAAAATGGACATCAGGAGCAACTTGTAAGAACTTCTGAATGCCCATAATGCTACATATAGTTTATGTTCTCAACCGGACCGACTTGCTTCAACTGTCTTTGTCAAAATGGTGCAGAGAATCTTATTGGAAGATTCAGCTTAGTAGAGAGTACTAAATCTGTGTATAACAAAAAAATCTTCTGGCATATCATGTTGGACTACATTTGTTTCTTCTTTTTCAAAAGGACTTGGATCTTCGTTTAGTCTTCTTAGCAGGAATTGATCGTGGAGGTGATGACTTTCGAGATGATAATTCTTTCTTCACAGGTGAAGACTTCCTAGACGATGATGTCTTGCTGGAAGTCTGACTTGAAGAATCATTCTTGACTTTTCCTTTGCCTTTATCCAATAGAGGTGGCACTTCCTTTGAATCAATCTTCCAAGGGAGATTTTCCCATTTCAAGACTGTATTATAATGTTGCTTAGCTTGTTTCTTCATCATCGAACCTGTGATTCTATCTCCCTTCAATATAACTGCTTTGGGCGGTTTGATTGTTGGTTCATCAGGAACATTACACACTCCAAATATGGTCGGATCCATATGATTTAAAATCTGCTCATCTGTAAGTTGTGCATTGCCATCATAAGTCAAGGCATGGCTCACTGGTATGCATCCTCAATTGGATCTGGTATAGGTTTTGTTGATATCCAGGCTACATTCATCACATTTAATGGAAACGTAATTGGTGTATCCAAAGTTCAATCTAATAAGAAAATCTCGCTCAACTCTGATCGAATATCTTGTTGACACATATATCCTGTTGTACAATCAATTGTCGCAAGAGCTTCATTCCAATTGACAGTATCCATTTGAGAATCGTAGTGAACTCCCAATTTTGTCTCTGGTCGATCACAAGTGTGATCCGTTGTTGATGAATCATCATCTTTTTTTTGAACCACTAGTTTGATAGTCCAAGTCGTAGGATCAACTTTAACTACACATTCACGATTTTCAAAAGTGATTTTTCTGGTGCCCCAATTATGAATTACTTACGCAACTCGTAACCATGGACATCCTAATAGAACTTGGTAGACATTTGGCGCTTCTGGTAAGTCCATCACGACGAAAGTAATGACGAACTGTACTCCTGCAATCTTGACATGTATATCTTCCACCATTCCTCGTGGACGAACTGTCGTTTGATCAGCTAGCTTAATAGCAAAAGTAGCAAGTTTGATCTTTGTAAGGCCCCATTTTGCACATAGCCTTGTAGAAATCAGGTTAACTCCTGAACCGCCATCTATCACGGCTGCTTCTTTAGGAAATTGTCTATGTTGTATCGACAGAGTGATATTCTTTTGTTCACTTTCCCAAGCGGCTCCAACATGGAGTACATCGTTAGATTCTTCAAATCCAGCCCAAAAAAGTGGCTCCTGATGGACTTCTGGTTCTTTTTGAACTAACTTTTGTGCTAAGACTTCTTTTGCTTTTGGGACCAACTTTAGAAACTCTCCCAATGAAATATTGATCTTGCTAGACAAAATGTTCATGAGTAATTCTGTATGCGGTGCTTCCGGTTCAGTCATCTTGAAGGGTTCTTCATGATGATGTAATTGATCATTCATATCCGTACGTAAATTTCTTGGAGGCTGCAATGGTGAAGACCGAACTTCAGCTGTTACTTTAGCAGCTTCAAGTTCCTCTTCTTCTTGCAGATGTTTAATCCACTGTCTCATATCCTGATATCTTCATTTTTTTGTAGTAAGATTTGGATAGACTCCCGATGTTGTTGGTGTATCGTTCAATGGTATAGAATCAGCAAGTAGTGGATCCACTACTGGTTCTTTTTGCTTTTGTGCTCTAGTGACCACCATCAAGGGTGCCCTTGGTTTATTCTGAGCTACTGATCCTTGCTGGATTGTTATCAAATTTACAGGTGCTGTAGCTGGTGGTGGCTTCAGTCTTGTTGGACAGTCTTTATAGCAATGCCCATATCCACAATCACGACAGAATGGTACAAACTTTTCTTTATTTGGGCAATCTGCAACTCTGACTTTCTCCACATGCAAAGCATCCAAGTGGGGCTCTGTTCCAACTTCTCGAGGTTTGTTATTGAGCAGCAACATAAATGGCATACTGTTCTGAAGATCCACCTTCTTGATCATTACCATAGCTCCATTGCTCAGCACTTCCGTAAGGTTCTGGTTCCATCAAATTGGCAGGAGGAGCGGAGTGTTTTGGTGGGGCTGGCAAAGCTAAACGTTCCGGGTATCCAAGAGTAGATTGTCGCAGTCTTGCTGTTGAATTTCCTCCATATTGTGGTTCTCGATATCCCATCTGGGCATACCGTTGCTGAATTATCCGAGGGTTGAAGTTGCAAAAAGCAGTTTCATGGTCAAGTGAATTACATAGATGGCAAACACTGATTTCCATTCGTTTTTTCAATTGAAGACACTCGTTCATTGTGTGATTTCCTGTACAAATAGAACACCAGATATTTTTCCTGGTAGGAAAAGTCTTTGCAACCTTCTCAGGTTCCTTGTTTGCTTCTCCATGGAAATTTTTCAATGCCTTGATTTTCTCATCAAATTGCAACTGCAACTTTTCCATCTGTTTCTGTTGGGTCTTCCCAAGTTTCTCGAACTCATTGAGCATCATTTCTGCAGTAGCATTGGCATTCATTGATGCAATAGTGGTGGATGTCGTAGTAGTCTGCCCTGCTGTATAAGGCAACATACTAACATTCGGCTCATCATTTGAATCTTCATCCTCCTCCCAGATTGCATCGTCCATAGCATTTTGCAAAAGTGCGTACTCATTATGGCGTTTCAGCTCACGTCTGATCCATTTAGGTAGACCTGACAAAAACTATATAATCATGGCATTTTCATTAATCAGCTCAGGTTTGCATTTAGGTCTGAGACGTTTCACCCTTTCGATATAATCTCAAATCATTTTTCGCTTTTCCATTTTAACTTTACTTAAAAGTAGGAAAGGGTCTTCCATAAACTTCCGCGGTTTGAACCGTGTGATAAGGGTTTGTTTAACAACCTCCCAATCTGTACGTTCCAATTCATCTTGGTTATAGTACCAATCTTGTGCTGTGCCTATTAAGGCCATAGGAAACAACTTAAGTTTATCTTGAGGATAAATCTCACCATAGACCTCACAGGATTCAGCATAGATCTGAAGAAATCTAACTGGATCTGTTAATCCATTATACTTGGGTAGATCCAATCGGGGTGCTTTTCTAACAATAATTGGATTGACCTCCTCTAGAACACTTCTAGGAGCAGCTCCAAGGACAGCCATCTTTACAAATTTAGATCAAGGGGACAATAAGATTGGATCTAGATTTTTCCAAAAAACTATCTCAGATCAAATCTGCTAGATCTATTCTCTTTTTCAAGAATTTGACTCTATATGATAAAAAAACTTTCCGAAATTCGATCAATCGATACTTCTCAAAAATGATAAATCTATCAAAATTCAATTCAGAATATATCAGATTTGATCCAAAGTTTGACAGAGACTTGATCTAAAAAATCAGAAACTAAAAATAGGACTGGCGAAGGTTCACTAGGCGAAGGTTGGCTTGGCGAAGGTTAAACAGTGCTATTTTGGAAAAAAAAAACTCTCTGAACAACTTTTTTGACAATTTCTTGAGAAATAACCTTCGTCGACATCTCTGGTGAAAGATCTGACATAGATAAAACTATGAAAAACCAGACGAAGGTTTATGACACAAGGAAATATAGTTTCTATTGTCTGGCGAGGATAAAATTCAAGATTTTCTATGATCTGATCAAGAAGAATCTTCGCCGAACTCAAAAATAGTATTTTTTTTATAAATAGAATGTCCTAGAAACTCGACGAAGGTTATGGCAAAGGATCAAGAGTAATACTGGTAATTTTGCAAAAAAGTGACTTTTTTGACAAAAATATGGCAATATGACATTTGATCCTTTGAAATCCTTTCTATTTTTGATATTATTCTTTGCCGACCTGGCAGTAGATAGATCTGAATCACTTCTAAGCACAGTGAATTGGGCGAAGGTTTACTTTATGTATTTCTAGGGTTTTGATAATTTTTTGGTGTTTTTTGATGGTTTTTTTGATGTTTCTGGAAATCTGCTGGGAATTAATCTTCGCCCTTCAAACTAAAGGTTCTATGAACAAAACCGAAGGTGTTTGTAACTTGGCGAAGGTTTCCTGAAAGAGGGTAAAAAGGTTCTAAGCTCTGAGAACGCTTTTTGCCTCTTTTTGACCAAATCTAACAGATTTGACCGATTTTTGTTATTTTCTCTGATATCTCAGATCCAAATGGATCTTAAGATTGGTGATCTGAATAGGTTTTCCTGTTTAACAATCGGATTAGATTTCAAACAAGCAAACCCACTCAAATCAAGCAAAATCAATTCCAAAGTAACCCTACAATGCGGATCTAACAGTATTCATGCCACGACAAGATGCCTAATGCAAGCTAACCAACAACCAAACATGCTGTTAACTGACAAATTGGCTTAGCTCCCCGGCAACGGTGCCAAAATTGTAGTGGGTTTCTTTCCTTGCCTATCCTCAACCCAAGATCTAATCAATCTAGCATCAAGGAGATGAAGTTAGTTGTCTCGCGTAGGTTCGTTCCCTTGAGAGCGATAGTATAGTTCATATTTCAACATGAATGGAGGATCTAACACTAACATCCATTAACACTACATCCATTAACCCTACTTCCATTAACCCTAAATCCACAACAATGATAGAAACTTACTCTTTCTTTCTCTCCCTTTATCTCTCACAAAAAGCATAAAAAATAGCAATCCCAATAATGATCAAATCCAACAATTAGCAGAATCCAAAGAAAGCATGAGAAATGGAGGAAAAGAGAGGAAGAGCAAGGACATTCATCAATCCATTTCTAAAGAGAACCAATCTGCTTTATTGAAATGAGGAAATGAACATCAGGAGCAACTCGAGTTGGTCCCTTTTTATAGTAGAGAGGAGGACCTTGGCCTCTGAATCCTATTGGTCCATTCTTGCCTCTCTTTTTATTCAAATTTAAAAAAGTGTAGGAACCATCAAAATTGGAGGAAAACCCAACTTTATTCACTAACTTGACATTAGGCCCTTGCGACATTAAAAGTCCCGCAAAAAGGCCTAAAGTCCTTTTATTAACTTCTAACTGAACAATCAAATAACTATGTGATCACTGGGTTGGACTTACACACGTAGGGTGCCAAATCCCTTTCACTTATTAACTAGGGTTAGGGTTGCCTTGGGATCTGCAAACTTTAAAAATCTCTCCATGGGCTTAAACAATTGTCTCATGCATGGTTTCATCAAATCAACAAATTTTCAACAAGGTTTTATACCAAGTTTAGCTTATTGTAACGTCTACTAAATATCAGTGAATTCATCTTTTATTATCATTACATTATATGTTGATAACACATCACTTTTTAGTAATGAGATTCAAATGCTAAAGGATGTCAAAGAGATGTTATTGAATGAATTTGATATGACAAATTTAGGGGAGCCCATTTTTGCCTTGGTATACATATTTTCAAAGATCATGATCATAGATTGTATATTAGTCAACAAAGGTACATTTGTAACTTCAAAGATCAAATTGCCAACTATAAACTTAGCCAAAATTCCAATGGATCCAGGTTCAAAATATTTGAAGGAACAGTGTCCCCAATTTTTCAAAGAAGTCAAACTAATGAAACAATATTCTTATCATTCTATTATTGGTTCTCTCATGTATGCCATGATATGTACTACACGTGACATTGCTTATTCAGTTAGTACACTAATTAGCCAATATATGTTGAATCTATATTTCATTCACTGGAAAGCTCTACTTACAGTTCTTTGATATTTACAGTCGACCCAAAATTATTGCATTGGTTATGGTGAAAATTCAAATGACCATGTTAATCTTCTTCAAGGTTTTATAGCAGATTGGGGTGGAGATGTTGACATGAGAAAGTCGACATTAGGATATGTCTTTGTATGTCTTGTCTCTTGGAACAACAAGAAGCAGAATTCGACTACACTATTTGCCATAGAGGCCAAATAAATTGCTGTCGCACATGCTGCAAAAGAAGCTGTGTTAAGGCATCTATTGTCGAACATTAATCTTAGTCAGTTACAACCAACTTTTGTCTTTTGTGAAAATCAGAGTACAATCGCTTTATTTGTTAATCCTATGTATTATTTCCAGAGCAAGCATATTGAGATAAAGTTTTTATTGTTGTCACCAATTCTCTATCTTGATGTATTTCATATATTAATTGGGTGCTTATTTTTTGAGTAATATAACGTGAAAGCGATATTTTTTCAGATTACAATCCTATCAATTCATTCCAATATGATGTTTCATCCAAGGACGCCAAGTACTTATTTCGGGTCTACTTCCTCTATAATTGGTGCATAGTCATGTACACATCCACATCTTCAACCATTTGGTGTTTTACGCCCGTATTTATCCAAGAAAATATCAACTGAGCCCCGCAACATGTATTTCGGTCCTTCCTATAATAGAAGAATCCTCACCTATCAAATATGCCTTGTCCTTGAACTTTTTTTAAAAATTGTTACCATTTGGTGTTTTGTGCACCTATTTATCCAAGAAAACCTACAACATGTATTTTGGTCCTTTCTATTTTCGAAGAATCCCCACCTATAAACTATGCTTTGTCCTCAAACTCTCTATCTTTTTCTTTTTTTTTTCCAAAATTTTGATGTCTAAAATTACATCCTTTATAATACCATGTATGCTAATGAAGAGAGGCACTTTGGAGCTTCATATCAAGGTCCTCAACACCCCTTTCCTCCTTTGGTTATAGGTTGAAGTGCTTCACAAAGGCAAATGCATTTTATCGGAGACAATAGCCTTCTAGTCTAGAATTTGTTACCAAAACTTCTATAGTGCTAACATCTTCTTAGTTGGGCAATCTAGAATGACTTCAAAAGCTAATTCTTTAGCAACCGATTAATATACTAGCTCAAGATAGCTTTTGCATTGTTTGGTAGCAAACTGAAATAAAAATTTCAAACTATCAACAACCATTTAATTAATGTAAAAAAATGGGAGCTACCTATATTGAAGAAGCAAAGATTGGACATCATTATGAAGCTCTAGAATGCCCCTCTCTTGATAATATTGAATCATCAGTTGTGATTGCAACAAGATTGTGAAGGACTAACATTGATACAACATGTCTCTTTGAACCCAATACCAATGTAAGAGCACGAGTGCCATCCTTAAACAACTATTATGGAAGTTCTCATAGTTTAAATCTTCTATAAGTTCAAATGATGGATTGAATTAATTAAACCAAGACACATTCTTAATTGCAATTCATAGACTAGTAATTTGTTGTCGCTTGTTATGTCAAATGAAGGCTATGTAAATCAATGATAAACGATTTGTTCACTTATATTGCAAGATGTATCAACCCAATTCAACCAATAAAAGGGGATCAAAATATTCCCATTTGGCTATCAATTGTATCTTCTATTGTACTCTTTGCTTCTCTCATATGCAGGTCTCTTAAACATATAGCTCTATAGATATGTTTTAACATGACTATGGTGTAGTTATAATATTAAATATTATATAAAATTACATTCTCTTAATATTTAAAGGTGTTTGTGGAAGTTACAGGATTTGCAAATTAGAGCCCAAGCTGAACTTATTGAGTACCTTCGAGCTATCACCGGATGTGAGAGCAATAAAGATGGTCATGAAGTGCATGGTATGAAAGAACGAAGTTCACTTGGTCTTCCTGATTGTTAGACCCAAATTGAGTGAAAGAGAGACCTAATTTCAATAATAATTAAAAAAATGAATGGCAGTCTTTCAATGATAAAGTATATACTCATCTATTATAATTTGTTGTGTATCTTGTACAAAATTGGAATGGTACTATTGAGTTGTCACCTATTCCATAGATGTATTCATCATGCATTGGTATAAGAATGTAGAATTGTATTTCTTTATGTCTATTGGCATCATGCATATTTAAGTGGCTTTGTATTTTCTTTTAACGAGCATCTGACATAAAGATAAACATGATTTTGATATTTAGGTGTTCAAAACCAATACATATCCTTATCAAATACTTCAGTAGGATGACATTGTTTGACATCAAAGCTACACTTGCCTTTCGTGGTAGAATCATTTATGCTCATATATTTATAACCTGAGTAATGGTTGTCCCTTTCAATTATAAGGTGACATTGAACTGGATAAGGCTAGTTGCAGTTGCCACATGTCTCTTTTTACTTCAACATTTTGGTGTAAAGATTTTATTTCTTCCATAAAAAAGGATTGATATTTGATCAATTTTTGCAAGGACACATTGACTACAATGTAATCTAGCATTCAAGATGCTCAATATCATTGTTCAATCATCATATTTTCTTTGATGAAATTCACTCTAACTTGTGACGGTACTCTACTTTATGAACTATTAAGATCCTATTCATGATTTTGAGGCACTTATCTTTAACATTTACTGTATTTCTATGACTGCTTTTCTAAATTGGTGTGTTTAATAAATTTGTTTGTTTACCATATGAAGCACAACAATAACTTCACAAACAGTCTTGCAAAATGGTCTATACTTGGATCTCATTGACAAGATATTCTAAATAAATGTCAATGTTCTTCACCTCATGTTTGATTGGAATGATGATTGCAAGTAATGGCCTTTTTTCATTGCTAACCATAGAGGTATGTTGTAACTCACAAGTACCACGAGCCATGTTGAGCAAGTTGAATATCAATGCTTGGGAGGATTTACACCATTTCCTAGACTCTTTGTAGAGTATTGGCCATCTATCTTGTATTTGGTTTACTCACCTTCCTTCACGAGCCATGTTGAGCAAGTTGAATATCAATGTTTGTGAGGATTTACACCATTCATGGCTAATCCCAATCTTAGATTCCTAGACTCTTTGTAGATCTATCTTGTATTTGGTTTCCTCACCTTCCTTCAGACTCTATTTTATAGATCCAAAAATGGCAAACAAACAGTTTGAAGTTAGTTTTACCTATATTTCCACCATTGTGGAAAAGATGTAGATTCTACAATCTCTACTTGAAGAGCAAAACACTACCATTATTCCTATCATTAAAATAAGATAATCTTTGGTCCTTACATTGGAATGATCATGCACAAAACATGTGGACTCAAAGAATCTCAAGTACAATTCATTGAATGATGTTTTTCCTTTTAGGGCACCATTTTCCAAACTCTCACATAAATTTCTATATACTAAAAGAAATGTGGTTTTCGGGCAGCTCACGTTGTGGGCTAGGCATCGTGAGCTGCCCGTGAACCCTCTATTTTTTTGAAATTTTTGTTCACGTTCTTGTGCTTTTCCTTTTCCTTTTCCTTCGACCATGCGTTTGTTTTGCTTTTTACTCCTCTTTCTTTTGGCAAGAGCTGGCGAAATAATCAGTAAAGCAAATTCCTCGAGGTGGCATCAGGAAGAAAGAAGGTAGGTGTTTACAAGGGCCAAAGAGCGTGGGTGCTCATTGCTTTTGTAAAAGTTACAAAAATTCGAGTTGTAAGCACTAAGAAAAGGAGGGTAGACTTGAGCAGGAAGCGAGATGGAAGGTGGAATATGATTGAGATGTGGAATATGATTGAGATGCTTCTCTCTGATTCCTTCTATAGTGGTGAATGTGGCTCAAATTATCTACGACAGAAGAAAGGATGTTGATCGTCTTTTGAATAATTGAGGGCAGACTTTTGCTACAAGATGTGAAAAGATT
This sequence comes from Diphasiastrum complanatum, assembly GCA_029204225.1. Classification (NCBI taxonomy): domain Eukaryota; kingdom Viridiplantae; phylum Streptophyta; class Lycopodiopsida; order Lycopodiales; family Lycopodiaceae; genus Diphasiastrum; species Diphasiastrum complanatum. Next base: position 6,196,808 of record CM055098.1, read on the forward strand.
TGCAAGCTCCCACAAGGTTCTCATTATTTTATCCTTAAGGCTTCAGGAGGTTTGATTCCGAGAATTTGAAGCTGCTTATGATACTCTATGGATCTTGTAGCAATCTGATGCTTCAAAATGTAAAATTGTTTGGCACCCCCAATGCAACATCTGAAGATTCTTCATCACTACATGTTAGGTGCTTTCATAATCTCTGCTCTTTTGGACGAGAGAAGCATATAGCAAACATTCATATCAATAGTAGGATCTATATGCTACATCAGCAGAAATGGTGAAGTGGGTTCAATTGATGTGCTTACTGTTTCTTTAGATACTGTAGTAAATTCTTTAGATAGAAGCAAATTTAGATTCGAGGACATTTTCTCCATAACGTTAAATGAAAAAATTCTGGATACAGTTTTCCAGCTTTAGCCGTTGTTTGAACATGAGAAATTTTGCTTATTGACAATAAAATCAGGATTCTTATGGTTCAATCTCAGTAGATGTATATGCGCTCTTCAGATTGTTATTTCTCTCATTTTCAACTTTCATTTTTGAATTATGTATGCAAGAAAAAGTAGGCAATGGGCTACAAATGACAATAAGAATGGAGATTTTTGGAGTATTGGGATTGATCCTGGGGTCCTAGGTTGTTAGTTTACTTCATGGTTGGCACTCGATAAAAAAAAGAAATATACATGATCTTAGAATGAACCCCCCCCCCAATCTCTCTCTCTCTCTCTCTCTCTCTCTCTCTCTCTCTCTCTCTCTCTCTCTCTCTCTCTCTCTCTCTCTCTCTCTCTCTCTCTCTCTCTCTCTCTCTCCTAGAACTGATTTGCAGGTTCAAGTGCATTTTCACATCATGCACTTTGGTTATACCAACAATGTAGATGATCTTGGATGATGTAAATCTACAAGGGTAAATAAAGAGAGAGCCATAGATGAGGAGCTGGAGCTGCAAATGGAAATTATGCTGGAGCTAGAGATGGAGATGGAGTTTATGCTGGATCTGGAGATGGAGTTTATGCGCTTGGAGTTGGAGAAAATTACGTTTATGTTTTTTGTGTTTTTTTATGTATGTGTTTATGTTCAGAGCACCCATCACCCGTAGGCTAGGAGCTCTTTCACCCTCATATGTTTACAACATCAAAGAAACCATAGGCATGTGCGTGCAATGGCCTCTCCGATGTACAAACCTTTGTAAATAATGTTAAGTATTATTGATGTTTATGTTTGCTATTTGTTTGTATATGTGTTCATGTCAAAGCGCGGGTAATGCTTGACAGATACGTGTATCTAACGTTGGATGTATCGATACATATCTAATGTATCCATGCGCATCGGATCCCCGATCCCATGTTGGGCACCAATGGCGTATCACACAAAATATGTATAGTACAATACAAAGCAGGAGCTTAGTCCATATGCAGACAAGGAAATAAGTGTGTAACTAATACAATTGTAAAGCTGAAAAGTTGCAGGAAATGAATTGCAAAGTATTGAAAACCATATGAGTACACGGTCACAACTCGTAGCAAGCCTAGAAATCTAAAACAAAATGTGTCTGTAACCTATTGATATCGTTTTGAGGCAATTAAAAATATTTCATCTCATATGTCCGTTCCCGATGCACCTTGCACCCCACTAACCTCTGTGATCCCCGCCTCCACAATCCATCCAAAACACCACCCACCAAAGGATTGATGAACTAATTTTGGCCGCATCTATGTCCGCCGCCTTCGGCGATCACACTTTGCTAGTAGTTATCTAACGAAATTGCTTTATCAACAACAAATGTAGATTGGAAAGCATTCGCCATCATTGTCTTGTCATATCTACATAAATTACTAAACATCATCAATCTTAAGGATAAGAGACATGTCACTTCATGTCTACTAACACTATCTATGAACAAATCAAAGCTAGTAGCATCTCCAATGCTCTCCACCCTTGCAAGATGCACACTTGAATGAAAAATTTGCATGCAATTTGATGACTTTGCCTTTGCCTTTGAGGTCCTTCTTGGAGCTCTCCAGTTTTGACGTTGATCCTCAAAATCTTCTTCTCTTTGCTGCTCCTCCTCAATCCTTGAAAGCTTCTTGTCAATCCTTACTTTTGCATGGAGCATCCTGCACTCTTCAACCACTAGAGCACTATGAAGCTTATCAATTGATGGAAAAGTGTCTTGGATGACAAAAATTTGAACCAAATTAGAGAACTCATCTCCGAAGCCATTGAGGATCACTTGTACAAGCTCATTATCAAGAGTCTTTTTTTCTATAGAAGCCAACTGTTTGTTGAGACTTGATTCTTAGCACATACTCTTGTGCACTTTCATCACTTCTCTTCATGCTTTGTAAGATTTGGTTTCTTGTCATAAGCACTTTTGAAGTGTTGTTGGATACATATATAGCTTATAAAGCATCCCAGGCTTCCTTGGATGAAGTACAAGAGGATACTTCCTTTAGAAGGTCATTAATAACATTCATCCTAGTAATGCAATGCAATGCTTTTGTCTCTCTCCCTCTCCCTCTCTTTATGTAGATAGCTAGGACTGTACCAAGTTTCAAAAGAAAGAGATGGAGAGAGAAATAAGAAATGAGAAAGCGAACTAACCTGGGATAAACTTTTTATCATCTTCATCTATATTTGTACAATCTTTCAGAGTTCTTCCATTTCTTCACTTTGTCTCTCTATCTCCTTCCTCATTTCATCTACTTGGGAAGAATACTGCATCTCTTTTCTATAGACACTTAGGCCTCTTACTCTCTTTCGTCCCCAACTATTTTCTTCTAAAATCTTCATTACTTTGTCGTCAGGGTTTGTTCCTAACATATAATTAATTAAAATTTTCGTTCTACACAAAAAAAAAACATAGCTAATCAAATTTACATGCAAAATCATATACATGTTCATCATTACATTTTATAAAATTAAGTGCATTTAAACCATAATTTCAAAAAATATATGTTATTATATCTCATGTTGGGTGTTACCTTCAAAGTCTCAGCCACAGGTCAGGATCCAACTCTCCTGTTTTTAGTTTGCCAAAACCTTTACTAGTATGAGCATCCACATAGATCTCGGCAACAGTTGGAGCTGTATTCTTTTCTTGTGTCTGAAATTTGGCACTCAACAATAGACAAAAATAAATGACATCATGAAAAAAGAAGTTTTGCATATCGGAGTATACAAATGCAAGTTTTGTTGTATACACACATACCAGTCTCATATTGATGCCCGCATATCCAGCTCGACCAACATTCGGCATCTTTTGTTGTTTTGATCTGTTGATTTTGTTTTGTTGATTCAATTTCTACCACATCAAATTTTCCACAGATGTCAGAGTGTACCAGTTCCAGGAGTTCTTTCATTCTGAAAGAGTCCTTGGTGAATGATATACGTGACATCTTGCTTTTGTTACAGGCATCGCAGGACTTCAAGCATGCTGCATCCTTGATACTGACACCAGTGAATGCTCCGCTCTGGCTAGCGTTGTATAGAACAACTGTATTCATGTAATACAGCCTCCATATACAATATCCATTGATTCATTGATCTGGTGAGCTTGCTCTGAAGGTACGCGGATTCAACCACTTCGCAGGTATCGCCTTCAAAGGCGATTGTTAGTCCTGCATCTACCATCTTAGCAATAGATAGTAGGTCTTTCGAAGAGTGGGCATGTATAGAGTGTCCTCAAGCCTTCTGTCTCTTCCTTTGGTGCTAAACCACAACACTCTAGCCCCGTTGACTTTGTGTCTGGAACCATCTCCCAAGATTATATAGCTTGAAGATTTTGATTTTTGATAATCAGTGATGATGTGTCTTGTTGCCACAAAGTGTGATGTTGCACTTGAATCAAGAATTAGTTCTTGTGTATCTGAAGTTGATGTCGCAAAGACATTAGTATACAAGTAGGCAACTGGATTCTTGCCATTGTTGACTCTTTCTTAAGCCATTTTGGAAGACTCGGGTTCCTCCATATAGGATGGGCTATTGTCACTCTTCCATCTGCTCTGAGCTTTCTTGTTTCTGGGATTTTGGTAAAAATCAACAATTGCATGACCCGTTCTGTGACAGTGGACACACTCTATCTTTGGGTTGAGCCAACACTTATCAACAATGTGGCCTTCTGGTGTGTATCTCGTGCAGGTCTTCTTCTCACCTCTCTGCTATCTCGTCTTATTTTTGCTCTTCCATTTGTCTTCTTTTCTCCCTCTGACTGTTGCTTTCGATGTTGTCTTTGGTCTGACTCCCTCTTAGGCTTGAAATTATTCTTCTGCTTCTCTTTATTGCTATAGAGAGCTTGATCAGAGCTATCCTTGTCGTCAAGGTGTTCATGGGCTTCCACCTCTTCTATGATCTCGATTATAGCCTTCTCAAGGATCATTTGTGGATCTTTGGCAAGCAAAGTTTGGGTCGTCTGAAATGATCTTGATAGAGCTCGCAGCAGGTATGTGAGCTACTTCTCTGCTGAGACTACATTCTCTGCTCCGGAATTGTGTAGTGAAAGGAACAGGGCCTTCATTGTTTTAATGAAGGAGGTGAGGTCTTTACCATTCCATCTCAGATTGGTCAGCTGATATTCAAGAAGCATAATTTGGATTTGTGACTTCGTTTGAAATCTGGTCCGCAAGGTATCCCACATTTCTGTTGCATCGGAGAGTGTGGCTAGATCAAGCGTTCGATGGAGGAAGATAGGACGACTACTGCCTTGTCGTTTCTTTCTCTCCATTCCCATAGCTCTTTGCCAGTAGTTGTGGGAATTTCTTCTGCGCAGTCAACCCAGGGCCATAGACCTTCTCCTTTCAGTATGAGAGAAATCTTCATCTTCCATGCTAGGAAGTTTGATCTTGAGGAGTCAAGGATCGTGTAGATCTCTGATTGAATGCTGCTAATGGATGCCATAGCTTGAAGGAATCAGAGAAAGCTCTGATAGAGCTCATGGCTCTGATACCACTAATGGAATAATTTTTGCGAATGTCAGACGCTTTGATAGCGCTGATGGAGAAATTCTCGAAGGATGAAAGTCAAATAGAGCCGACTTGGCAGGAGTAGCTACTACTACTAATTGCGGTCTGATTCTCTTCCAAGCCCCATATCACTACTGCTAATTTATTCTAAAAATTAAAGTTGTACACAGCAGAAAATATTGAGCAAAAGACAACAGAAATATATCTACTGCTAGCATGCATTCAAACATTACAAATCATACACTATAGAACAGAGTATTGCGGAAATCTCTTCTATTATCAGAACTGAATATACAATGTTTTCTTGAGCTAGATGTTTTCTAGATCAGCGCGTTGGCGCGAGAGAATTGTTCTCTTTCACGAGTAATGTGACTAGCTACTGTTGATTGCTACATCAGAAACTTACATATTCTTTTTGTATCCATAACTATATATCTCTCTTTCTGTGATTTCTTTCTTATGTGATCAATCCAGAGAACTGATTAAGTTAAAAGATCTAATGAAAAGAAATGCATTAGGCTTAATGAAAACTGATTCTACTTTTTTGTCGCTATTCTCCGTGCATTAGCCGCCTTCTGCCCGTTACACGGTGCCTTTACGCTGCAGACCTTCGCGTTTTGCTAAAGGACACTTTCGTGATTTTAAGGGCAGTGTCGCTTTTTTTCGAAAGGCAAAAAATCCAACAGTAGGCCTAAAAACTAGTTCTAAGTCAGTGTCGCATTTCTAAGGGCAAGTGTCGCTTTTTCCCGAAACGCAAAAAACGTGACAGTATGCCAAAAAACATTTCTAAGACATTTTGGCGACTATCGCCTTTTTCGCAAAAATGCAAAAAATGCGACAATGTCGGGAAAAGTTGCCAGAGTTATTTTCTAAGCGTGTTAGACCTAGGGATGAATTTTCCTCATGACCCAAAAATGCGAACTGTGCGAGGAAACAATTCAAAAATGTAGACTGTGCGAAACAATTTTCAAAATGCACAGTCGCTAAAAGCAGCAAAGGAAAAACCAACAAAATATGCTAAGGCTTTGAAAGACATAAACTCTTAGTTTCTTCAATATGTATAAACATAAAAATGGCATCACATAAAAATTGTAAGAACATAGTGAAATAGATTTAATAAGTACATTCAATGGAACTATTGAAAATGTATAAACATAAAAATGGCACCACATTCTAATTGTAAGAACATAGCGAAATAGATCTAATAAGTACATCTAATGGAAATGCAAAAGTTTTTTTTTTTTTTTTTTCGATTCAAAATCCAGAATCCAAACACAAATACGAAATATGATATCCAAACATAATCACTCTCCTTCAATATTTGAAAAGTAATTAGAAGCACTATATTATGTGAAATCTACTCTTAATCCCCTCTAATAGCATTTGATAGAAATACCAATTCCAAGATGAGATTATGTTCTAATTCCTTCAGGCCAATCATGACTTGTAGCCTAGCCCATTATACATTCAGCCTCAAATATAATTTCCAGTACTATGTACATATGATAAATGATTCCCTGAAGTAACTCAGCCCTAGCGACAAGATCCTCTTTTTGGCAATCTATGTCTATAATCCAATTTAACCTCAATAATAAACTCAATATCAATCTTGTTTGAAAAATATTATTTGCAATGTTCTTCTTGAGCTACAAAACGCCTTGCTAAATTCTCACATGCACTTTTATAGCATGCCTCTACTTCTTTGTCCATATATTGTCTCAAGCTAAAACTACTTAATAAACAAGTGAAATCGGAAATGAGAAAATGGCTATTCCCACCTCCAAGATAAACAATGTTACCAAAGGCCCTTAAAACTTAATGTGTGAATTGAAACTTTTCATACGTAATATAACTGTCCTTTTAAACACCAAACAATAACTACATGTGCCACCAAGTACTCGAAAAACAATATGCCCATGAATAGCATAAAAGTACCCTCCAAATTATGGGTCAGAATCCACTTAACACAAAAAAATAATTCCAAAAGTTATCATACATCATAATGACATATCAAAAGTTACCAATCTTCCTTAAACTTGTGTTTTCCTTTGTAAATAGTTGTCTTATAACAAGACAACTAATTAACATTAGCAAATTTGAAGGTAATACCTCCAATTGTTCTCAGCTCAGCTTGTAGATATAGAAAGTCTGTTAACCGTAAAGGCTCAAAGGTATGCTTGCCATCACTGGTTGGTCATTGATCATCCTATGTTGAATGTAATGCATCAAGTGGAATAACAACCCGTCATTTAGCAGGTAGAGTATCCTTTCGTAAGGAGTCTTTTTTTCACACAAATTGTGGCGCCTATGTGGTGCTGGCTCCACGACACGTTGGTCACTAAAAAGGGTTGTTTTTTAACATGTGTCGTGGCGCTGGCCGCCAAATTTTGTTGTTTTTTGACATGTTTCTTGGCGGCCGCCAATGTTTGATTTGAAATGTGTGAATACCAAATGCTTGCGCATAGAGACTATAGCTTGCGATGGCACGCAGATGGAGGTAGAATATTATGGACTAGGTAGCGGGCGTGAGCAGGCCCGCTACTGGCTGTAGCATGCAGCCTTCATGCACCGAGCCGCCTTGCGACGAGGTGCATTGAAAGCTGCCTGCTACTAGGTAGCAGGTCTGCTTAAGCCTGATAACGGGCATAATTGAAGTTTGGGTCTTTCAATTGAAAGTCCCAAATTAATATGAGTTTAAACATTTGTGGTCAGATCCAATTAAAATTTGTCACCTGTCCACTATGAGCCCAAACATCAATTATGGTGTCCAGCATCTCTCGATTGTAACGTCTCTCTGGGCAGATCATTATCTACGTTTTCAGGCTAGGTTCGTAGGTATCATATAGATTGCCACCAATTGTCAAACAACCGTGTGTTGTAAGGTTCCAAACAAGCTCGGTGTGTGCACTGAATTGATGAAGCAAGCCAACGTCACTTGTGAACAATTTTCCTCCACTTTCTTTTAGAATGGGTGCAATTTGGGATATTCAAGATAAAATATTTACATTGTGGGGCAGACCAAGACCAAAACTAAGGATGATCTCTCCATTGCGCTCCAAAAAAAAGATAGAACCATGGATGTCTCCATCAAAACTTTGCGTGATGATATGAAAATCCATATTGGAGATTAATGCAGGGCATCAAAGACAAGAATATTATCTTAATTCTTTTTTGAGTAAAGTCTTTGGATTTGTCACTGAGAAAATGGCAAATGAGTTTGAATAGTAAGTTACTTTCAAAACTAATGCAACTTCTTCTATTTGGATTCTCTTGTGCTTAATTTTACAATCAGGTCGATTTATTTTCATATTTGAATTGCAAGCACAAAACTTTGGCAAGAGGCGGACCCTGCGGAAACTCCAGCCACTCCAATGTCTCAAAGCGATGCATCACGAACAATAAGCAAAGAATGGCGGGCTTGCTGATACACTTCTGACAGCATTGCTCCTGTGTGTGTGCCCCATTGATGAAGCAAACTTTTTCCTTCTTTGGCAGTGAGAACAAGGTAAATTGTTCTTGATTTTGTTCTGTGGTCAGAATCGACACATTGTTTAGAACAATGAGGCATTGAAATGCAGATCTAATGCAAAATAGTTTCAAAGTCCAGTTTTGTCAGAGAGGCTCCTTTATGTTAAGAGACTCTCCATTCCTAATTGACTGGTAGTAGCCAAAGACGGGCCATAATGGCAGGCTTGCCAATACACTTTTGACAATATTGCTCTTGTCTGTGCATCCAATTGATGCTTCTTGGTTTCCAAGGGGAGGCTCGAACCTGGGACCAAAGAAACTTTGGATGCCAAGCTAACCAGTTGAGCCAACCCCGTTGGGTGTGCATCCAATTGATGAAGCAGGCCAGCCCGCAATGCCTTTTCCTTCTTCAGCGGACATTATGGAAACTCCAGCCACACGAGAACGAGATAAATTGTTCTTGATTTTGTTTTGTGGTAAAAAACAACACATTGTTTAGAACAATGAGGTATTGTTAGAGAGGCTCCTTTACGTTCAAAGACTCTCCATTCCTAATTGACTGGTAGTAGCCAAAGATGGGCCATAAAGTGGCTAAATTGTTTTGGAAGACTGATATAGCTGAGTTCATTAGAAATATGTATACTACATGTTTTTGTTACATGTATTTTTCAGTAGAACATCGAAATGTTTTACATAATGGTTTGCATTACCATCAAATGCGATTGCATCTTGATGATTAATGTTATTTCTACTTCTTGCTGTTAATAATATGCCCGTGAGTTTATGAGTCGTAGGTTTGAAAATAGCCATCTTATTACTGGGGACATGATGTATTCCATGTTCTCTAATTTTCTTGTAAGTGCCTCAACTTACCTTTGTTTTTCTAGTTCTGTGAAAGTTGAAAGATGGACTGAGGAATTTTCTGTGAAAGATTTCAGATCCATAATATCTGAATCCATTTAATGATCTGGGGTTAGAAGAACAACATATCACCAATCTTGCCAATGTAGGAAAATCAGCATCTACACACAAAATGAGATGAAAACTCTAATAGATCTTGATCAAACATGAACCAAAACAAAAAGTACTGTTGTTTCGTACATTTACAGTAAGATATTGTATTTCACACGTGTGGATCTAAAAATAACAACTATTGATCATTCTACACATAGAATTGCAAAATATCACAAGTATAGTGCACCAATGGATAGTAGAACACAAGAGAACCATGTATAAGCATGAATGAGATAAGAGAGAGAGAGAGAGAGAGAGAGAGAGAGAGAGAGAGAGAGAGAGAGAGAGAGAGAGAGAGAGAGAGAGAGAGAGAGAGTATCCTCTCTATCCACAAGTTACATCCTTTTATAACAGGTCCAAAACCTAACTTGCCACTTGGTTTCCTTCCATTAGGACTAGATTCAATGTAACCAACATTCAAATTTCAAACTCGACTTCTAAACTTTCCCACACTTGCCAAAAGTGTTTATTCAAATGCATTTAGACTAATATAATTTTGAAAAGTCAAACTCTAAATCTAATATGAAATTGGTCTCAATTGCCATATAAACAAATGTAGCAAATATGACTAAACTAGTTGAATCTTAAATGTCCTAATCTTTGATGCCATTAATGAGCATATAAAGTATTCTCAATAGTATTAAGTGCATACTCATGACCCAAAACATACAAATTACCTTATCTGTTTGTAGAGAGGATTTCTTCACAGTTCTTATCCAAAATGATATACTTCTTTGAGTTGAACATGGCTCTACAACCCTGATCTGTAAGCTTGCTGACTAACAGTAAATTCTTTGTCGGTTTGGGTACATAGAATATATCCTTGAGCAAGGTTAGTTCACCATTTGGAGGGTAGAGGCATATAGATCTTTTGCCTCCAATCTGTAATGCACTAGAGTCACCAAAGTAAACAAACTTCAAATCTGCTGGTGAGGTCTTCAAATAGGAATTTGCAGGATGTCATGTGTTGAGAAGCACTAGAATCAAGATATCAATCCAAGGCATCTCTACATCTTCTACATCACCTTCTCACCTTCTTGGAAATTTCTGACGAAGTCAGAGTCTCCTTCTTGGTGTTGTTGCATCTTCTTCTTCGCTTCGTCGTGCTTGAGGATATGACAGTCTTTAATGTCGTGATTAGATCTCTTGTAGTATCTGCAAAATAGTTTGGTCCTGGCAGGTTGTTGTTGTCTGTTGTGTTGTTGTTGTTGTTGCGTCGAATCTGGCTGCTCTGCCTTGGTCTTCTTATCCTTGAAGTTCTTCTTCTTGGACTGCTGTTTATTTGAGTACAAGGCCATTGACTTGGTACTAACTGTAGATAAGCTCTTTCTCCTAACTTCTTCCTGCAATAGACTATTGTCAGTTTCTGGAGTGAAAATTTAGGAGTCTTGCTCAAAGCAACACCAGATAGTCATAGGAGAGTGGAAGACTGGCGAGAAGAGACATTGTAGAGTCTTCTTATGAAATAGGAGAACCTATGACAGCTAGTTGATTCAACAACTGCTTGAACTCATTCAAATGATCACTGACTGAGGTGCCTTCACTCATTTTGAGAGTAAGGACCTTCTTTTTCAAAAAGAGATGAGTTGATACATCCGAAGTCTCATACATACACAAAATATCTCACACTTATTTGGAATGTCATAGAATGAGAGGATTGGCAGCGAAAGCTTGAGCGAGTGGGTGATGTAGGAACGAAAGCGCCACAGTTAGTAGCAAAAAAGTTCAATATGAATGAATCAGATAAAGCTCAAATGAACAATGCAGTAGTGAGACAGAAATTGCACTCTGATTAATATCAACAATGAGTGCAATGGCTTGAAGTAATAACTTCAGCTTGAACGTTGAGCATGGTAACGCTGAAAATAGTAAAACTCAATCGACTTGATCAAAATCTTCTCTAAACAGTCTAAAAATCAATATATTGCAAGTGTCTTCTACTTGCTAAAATATCTCACAAGCATTAAATGTTATCTGTTATATTTATTACAACTGCCTTGTATCTGTATGAAGTAGGTAACCGTCATTGACATGTCGGGTAACTCCAGTTTTGTTTTAGGTTTGATGAAGTTGGTTTGTCATTGGAACGAAAAACCCAAAAAACTAAAAGTGTGAAAAATACGAACGTGCTCCAAAATGTGAAGTTTGCTAAAAAGCTTAAGTTGGAAAAAATTGCGAAGGTGAGAAAATCCCGAAGGTGCAAAAAATGTGAAGGTCCGACAGTCGGACTTTGTCAATTTTTCAGGATGCTTATTATTTGAATGGTTTTAAGGCTGAGCATTAAAATCTAATACTCCCCTTTAATGTGGATCCTAAAAAACTTTGATCTTCAGATCGTTAAATCTGAGATGTTGCTCCTTCGATAGAGCCTTCGTGAAGTAATCTGCTGCCATGAGATTTGTCCTACAGTAAACCAATGCTACTTCCTTGCTTTGCACTTTCTTTCTAAGGTAATGATACCTGATTTCGATATGTTTGCTTTGATGTTGGAGGGTTTACGAATCCCAAGGCAATTGTAACTCTAGTTGATAAGTGAGAGGGATTTGGCACCCTGCGTGTGTAAGTCCAACCCGATGATCACATAGTTATTTGATTAGTTGAAAGTCAATAAAAGGACTTTAGGTCTTTTTTGTGGGACTTTTAATGTCGCAGGGCCTAAATGTCAAGTTAGTGAATAAAGTTGGGTTTCCCTCCAATTTGGATGGTTCTCACTCTTTTTTAAATTTGAATAATTAGGGAGGCAGGAATGGACCAATAGGATTCAGAGGCCAGAGTCCTCCTCTCTATTATAAAAAGGGACCAACTCGAGTTCCTACACATGTACATTTCTTCATTTCAATGAAGCAGATTGGTTCTCTTGTGAAATGGATTGATGAATGTCCTTGCTCTCTATCACTTTTTCTCCATCTCTCATGCTTTTATTGTGTTTGCTAGTTGTTGGATCTGATTGTTATTGGGATTGCATGTTTTTATACTTTTTAGAAGAGAGAGAGAGAGAGAGAGAGAGAGAGAGAGAGAGAGAGAGAGAGAGAGAGAGAGAGAGAGAGAGAGAGAGAGAGAGAGAGAGAGAGCTATCTTCATTGTGTATCTAGTGTTAATGGATGTAGTGTTAATGCTTAGGGTTAATGGATGTTAGAGTTAGATTTGGATCTTCCATTCATGCTGAAATTTGAACTATACTATCGCTCTCATGGAAACGAATCTATGCGTGACAAAAAGTTGCAATCACAATTTGATGAGAAGATCAAAGCATTGGAAGATTTCCATGGAAAAGTGAACAAGGAACTTGAGAAGTTTGCAAAGACTTTTCCTACCAGAAAAAATGTCTGGTGTTCTATTTGTATAGGAAATCACACAATGAATGAGTGTTCTCAATTGAAAAAACGAATGGAAATCAGTATATGCCATTTGTGTAAAAGACTGCTTTTTGCAACTTGAATCCTCGGATAATTCAGCAACGGTATGTCCAGATGGGATATTGAGAACCACATTATGGAGAAAATCTGGCAGCTAGACCTTGACAATCTGCTCTTGGATACCCATAACGGTTAGCCTTACCTGCCTCACCAAAGCACCCCGCTCCTCCTTCCAATATGATAGAACCAGAACCTTATAGAAGTCTCGAGCAATGGAACCATGGTAATGATCAAGAAGGTGGATCTTCAAAACAATATGCTATTTATGCTGTTGCACAATAACAAGCATCTAGAAACTGGACCAGAGCACCACTTGGATGCTTTGCATGTGGAGACAATCACAGAGTTGGAGAATGTCCAAAAAAAGTTAAAATTGTACCATTCTGTCGTTTCTGTGGTTATGGGCATTGCTATAAGGAGTGTCCAGCAAAACCAAAGCCACCACCAGCTACAGCTCCTGTAAATTTGATAACAATCAAGCAAAGACCAATAGCTCAGAATAAACCAAGTGTACCCTTGATGGTGGTCACCAGAGCACAGAAGTAGAAAGAACCAGTAGTAGATCCAGTACCTGTTGATTCTATACCTTTAGCTGATATACCAACAGTATCTGGAGTCTTTCCAAATCTTCATGCAAAAAAAAGAAGATATCAAGATATGAGGTAGTGGATTAAACATCTGCAAGAAGAAGAGGAGCTTGAAGTTGCTAGAGCAATAGCCGAAATTCGTTCTTCACCATTGTAGTCACCGAAAAATTCACATACAAATATGAATGTTCAGTTGCATTATCATGAAGAACCCTTTAAGATGACTGAACCGAAAGCACCACAAACAAAACTGCTTATGAATATTTTGTCTAGTAAGATTAATATTTCATTGGGAGAGTTCCTGAAGTTGGTGCCAAAAGCAAAAGAAGTATTAGCGCAAAAGTTAACTCAAGTTGAACCAAAATTCCGTTAGGAGCCACTTTTTGTGTTGGATTTGAAGAATCTAATGAAGTACTCCATGTCGCAGTAGCTTGGGAAAGTGAACAAAAAAATATCACTCTGCCGATACAACATAGACAATTCCCTAATAAAGCAGCTATGGTAGATGGCGGTTTGGAAGTTAACCTGATTTCTACAAAGCTATGTGCAAAATGGGGCCTTGCAAAGGTAAAACCTACGACTTTTGCCATTAAGCTAGCTGATCAAATGACAGTTCGTGTCCGCAAAGAATGGTTGAAGATATACCTGTCAGAATTGTCGGCTTACAATTCGTCATTGCTTTTGTAGTAATGGACTTACCAGAAGCACCAAATGTATACCGAGTCCTATTGAGACACCCATGGTTATGAATTGCGCAAGTAACTCATAACTGGGGTACTGGAAAAATCACTTTTGGAAATCATGAACGTGTAGTCAAGGTTGATCCTGCAACTTGGACTATCAAACTAGTGGTTAAAAAAGAGGATGATGATTCATCAACAACGGATCATACTTATGATCGACCAGAGAAAAATTTGGGAGTTCATTACAATTCTCAAACCGATACTGTCAATTGGAATGAAGCTCTTGCAACGATTGACTGTACAGTAGGATATATGTGTCAACAAGATAATCAATTAGATTTGAGCGAGATTTCATTACTCTGTCACCTTGGATACACTGCTAACTTTTCCATTGAATGTGCTAAATGTAGCTTTTTGGATATCAACGGAACCTATACCAGATCCGATTGAAGATGAACTCATTCCTATGAGTCATGCCTTGACTTATGATGACAATGCAGAACTTACTGATTGGCATATTCTAAATCATATGGATCCGACCAGATTTGGAGTACGTAATATTCTTGATGAACCAGCAATAAAACTGCCAAAAGCAGTTATATTGAAGGAAGACAGGATCACATGATCAATGACGAAGAAACAAGCCAAACAACATTATAATACGGTCCTGAAATGGGAAAATCCTCCTCAAAAGATTGATTCAAAGAATGTGCCACCCTTACTGGATAAAGAAACAGAAAAAATCAAGGATGATTCTACAAGTCAGAGTTCTAGCAAGACATCATCGTCTAGGAAGTCTTCACTTTCAAAGAAGAGTTTATCTTCTCCAAAGTCATCACCTCCATGATCAATGTCGCAAAACTGTCTCTTTTTCGTTTTCATTGTCGCGAACGATTTTGTGTCTTTTAATTTTCTTCTTTGCGCGGAACCTTCACAGGAATCTAGACACGCGACTGCACATCACATAACACATTCTATTCTAGCAATCAAGACAGATGGCACAAGACAAGGAGATGCACAAAAAATAGAGCGACTGTATTATCAGTTTGTTATTGCTTCTCCAAAATCTGTGATTTCATAACTTTCAGAAATCTGATTCTTCATGTCTTTGATCAACATCAAGGAACTTCCTATCATTAGGAAAATCATCCACGAAGGTTGTCAGTATCACAAAATTTTTCCTACTCTTTTTATGTAGACATTGCAGTCTGGTTGCGTAGGATTGAAGTCTAGAGACTTTAGAAAACCATCAAGCTTCTTATACCAAGCTCGTGATGCCTGTTTTAGACCATAGATGTATCTTTGCAACCGACAGACATATTGTCGATTGTCGGGGTCCTCAAAACCTCCAAGCTGCTTCATGAAGATTTTCTCCTCTAGATCTCTGTGGAGAAAGGCTGTTTTCACATCAATCTGGTGAATTTCCAGATTGTGTTGTGTGGCGTATGCAAGGAGTAGTCGTATGCATGTCATCTTGACCATCGACGCATATATGTTAAAATAATCAATACCATATATCTATGTGTAGCCCTTCGCGACAAGCCTTGCCTTGTAGCAGCCAATGGTGCCATCTGATTTCATCTTTTTCTTGTATACCCACTTGCAGTCGACAATTTTTCTATTTTATGGCAGTGGCTCTAATGTATATCTCGTTTTGCCTCATCGACTCGATCTCCTCTAACATTGCCTAGACTCTGGATAGCTTCTTGATATGTTATTAGCTCTTCAGTGAAGCTGTAGTACTTGAACTGTGTGTCTTTGCTCCACTGAAGGTTGTCAGAATAACGGTCTGGAGGTCTTCTTTGTCTCGTTGACCTTCTAGGTTCATTTCGTTGCTGTTCGAACGTTTCTTGTTCGTGGAGTTGATCCTCTGCTTCCTACTGCTCTGGAGTCTGTGGCTCTACATTCTGATTTGATGTCTATTCTCGATCTCTCTCTCTTGAATAGGCATCAATGTGAAGATCTCATGGCCTCTTTTGTCTTTCAGTCCAGGGAATGTGGACTCATCGAACTTCATATCTCTACTCGAAACAAACTTTTTCGTGGTTGGATCGTGGAGCCTATACACTTGTGTTCCATTCGAGTAGCTGACCATGATCGTTTGCTCTAATTTGTCATCTAGTTTGCTTATTTTTTCTTTTGGAATGTGCTTATATGTTGCACATCCAGACACACGTACGTATGATAGATTAGGCTTTCTACCTGTCCACATTTTGTATGGCATCTTATTATCCAACGCCATCATTGTTGATCTGTTCTGTAGGTGTACAACTATAGCTATTGCCTCAGTCCAAAATTGACTTGGCAATTGAGCCTGTGCCATCATGCATCTGGCTCCTTTGACTAGCATTCTGTTTCTTCTTTCTACAACACCGTTGTATTTTGGTGTGTATGCAGGAGTGAACTGGTGTTCAATCCCCTGTTCTTCACATAATTTTGAAAATTCTTTGCTTTTGTATTCACCTCCATTGTCAGATATGAGGATCTGTATCTTTTTCAAGGTGCATCGCTCTGCAAATGCCATGAACTTATTGAAGGAATCAAACACTTCGGATTTCTTCTTTAAGCAATAGATCATGGTCATCCGGTTGTAATCATCTATGAACGTCAAAAAATACCTCAAACCTGAGAGCGAATCCATCTTTATTGGTCCACAGACATCAGAGTGGACGAGCTCAAGAACTTCCTTGGCTCTTCTTCCCTCATGCGTGAATGGATTCCGATGTTGCTTTCCTTTCTGACAAGCTTCGCAGAACTCAGTTTCGGGCCTTGATATCTTTGTGACAATGTCTTTCTTGTACATGTCATGCAGGCTCCGCATGTTCAGATGATACATTCTCCTATGCCAGAGCTGATCTTGATTTTCTGATACATTTAATATGCTATCAGAGTTGCTGATTATCTTGGCCTTGTAGAGCTTTCCTTCTCTACATTCGACCATCAGCAACTTGTTTGTTGTTTTCTTAATTATACGGCATGTGTTGCCGTCGAACAAAACTCGAATGCCAAGATCTGCCATCTTGGAGACATATAGCAAATCTTTTCTGAGTGAGGGCACATAGAGTGCTCCTGGCAGATCTGCTTGGCTTGACAATGTTTGCAGCTATAGAGTGCCAATGCCTTTGACATCGTGTCTGCTCCCGTTACCTAGAATCACTACTTTGTTATTTTTGAGCTCTCTAAAGTCGATCAAGATCTTCTTGTTGCAGGTAATGTGTGATGTTGCTCCTGAATCAATGACTACATCATAGTCGTGTTCAGTGTAGCTCGTTGAAGCTTCATCGAGTATCGTGAAGGCTTCGTCACCTCTATCAGCATCCTTGAATGACTCTGCAACATTAGCTTTTTCAGCTTTGTTTTTTCTTTTTGGGTTGAATCCGCAATTGTATGCATAATGCCCATTCTTCTTGCAGTGCATGCAAGGTATTGCTAAATTGAACCAGCATTTGTTGGTTGTATGGCCTGGTTTGTGACAGTGATCACAGGAAGACGATTGTTGATTCGAGGAGTTCTTCTTCTCAAATCTTGGCTTGTTCTTCTTCTTGTTATTTCCCTTTGTGAAGAGAGCCTTCTCTTGATCAATGCTTCCCTCTCCTTTGTCTCTCATCAGTCTCTCATCAACGACAAGACTGACTGCCTTGTCGAATGTCATATCTGGTAGACTCAATATGGGCATCCTTAAAGGTTGATAGGACGTCAGTAGAGATTTCATGAAGTACATCAGTTGCTATGGTGCTAGGACCTGGTGCTCCTGTCCTGATGCAACAAGTTGAGCAAAGATCGTTCTGATCTTCTCAACGTGCTGATCCAATTGGTTCTCATCCCATCGTATGGATTGCAGCTGATTGTGAAGGTGCATGACTGAAGATGCAGTCCTCACTTTATACTTCTATATTAATCTTTCCCACGCTGCATGGCTGCTTTCGTAGTCTTCAATCTGCATGAGTAGATCTTCGTTTATGGACAAAACAATAATCGTCATTGCGCGCTCATCTATTCCGATCCATTTAGCTCTCCTCGGGTCTCCCTCTGGAGGCTGCATCTCTGAGAGTTCGGTCACCAACCAGATGCCTTCGTCCTTTAGAAGCATTTTAATTTTGAATTTCCAGATTTTGTAATTTGCACCATCAAGACTGATTTTGCTACTCTTGTCTAGATTGTTGTAGCCCTATTGTGTTGTCTAGAGAATCACTGCTTAGGTATCAGTAGTGATAACCTGTGTGCTCTAATACCATGTCGCAAAACTGTTTCTTTTTTGTTTTCGTTGTCACGTACAATTTTGTGTCTTTTAATTTTTTTCTTTGCACGGAAGCTTCACAAGAACCTAGACACGCGACTGCACATCACAGAACAGATTCTATTCTAGCAATCAAGACAGATGGCACAAGACAAGGAGATGCATGAAAAATAGAGCAACTGTATTATCAGTTTGATTTGGGATCGAGATCGTCAGTGTCTCGCTTGTTGGCGGTTTGACGCTCTGCTCTTTCACTATGTTCTGCTCGTTGGCAGACTTTCATGCACAGCTCTTTCATTTCTATTATTTTTGTTTTTTGCTCTACTTGCTACGTCTCTCTCTGTCTCCTACAGAAATTCTGTCTATTCTCTTGCATGTATATGATAGAGAAGGGATAGTTTATATCTCCACTATGTGGAGTTTACAAGATAGCTAAACGCAAAATCACAAGACTAGTTAAGGCTAATCAACTAATCAGTTACTCTCCGTCGTTGCCACTCGTTTTAGCTGGGCATGAAGTCTACGACTCCAAGCCCATTGAGCTGCCAGCTGGTAGCGCGAGAGATTCTCCTTCGTTTGTTTCATTTCCTTTGTTTCCTTTCGTTATTTTCGTTTCTTTCGTATCTTTTCATTTTGTGTCCCTTTGTAGTTGTTGCGGTCCTGGAGGTATGTTTGCAATTCACGAATGATTTGCGAATCGTTCGTCCTTCGAGTCAAGGGACGTTGACTTTCGTGAATTGTTCTCCATTCGACCTTCGCTTCGTGTTCGTGTTGCGGTAAAGTTGCAAGAGTTTACCATTTCTGGCAATCAATTCTTGCTAAGAAGGCTAAGCGGAGATCCAAGACGAGTTCTTTTGATAAAGAATAAGCAATTGTAGCCCAACATGATATGCCTGAACATTTTAAACAGTATACACTGGATGATGTGGTTATCATGTTACCCAAAGCACATCGTGAATCCGAAGAACAGGTGCCAGAATCAAAAGATGTTTATGATGGCCCAGCTAGGACACAGCCTATGAATCTTGCTGAACTAGGAGAACCAAAAAAGATTGTACAAGTTGGATCACAACTAATCCTGAACAATATCAAGCACTCCGAACGTTACTTATTAAGTATCAAGATTGCTTTGCATGGACTTATCAGGATCTGAAGGGTATTTCGACATCAGTTATTGAACATACCATACCTTTAGTACTTGATGCAGTTCCAAAGGTCACAAATTTCTATCGTTGTAATCCTAATGTTGCGGATCTGATAAAAAAAGAGCTTCAGAGATTGTTTGACGTTGATTTCATTTATGAGATCAAGCATACTGAATGGGTTTCACCGATTGTCATTGTTCCTAAGAAGAATGGGAAATTGAGAATCTGTGTGAATCTCAAGGCTTTGAACAAAGTGACAAGGAAGGATCACTTTCATTATCTTTTATTGAAAGCATTTTGGACCGCCTTGCTGGAGTGGAAGCTTATAGTTTTCTGGATGGATTTAGTGGTTACAACCAGGTCAATATTGCACTTGCAGATCGCCACAAAACAGCTTTTGCAACAGAATGGGGCACCTATGCTTACAAAGTAATGTCGTTTGAACTCTGTAATGCACCAAGTTCATTCCAAAGAGTAATGCAATTTGCTTTAAAAGATTATCTACAGAAATTCCTCGAAATTTACTTGGATGACCTTGGAGTCCGTAGCACAGATACAGACCACCTGGATCAATTGGAAAAGGTATTTGAAAGATGTGTCACGTATCAAATTTTCCTGAATCCTAAAAAAAGTCAGATATGGGTTTCACATGGAGTTGTGCTTGGGCATGTGATATCGAGACATGACATTGCCACAGGTTATTCTAAAAACAAGGTTATCATGAATGGCCACCGGACCTATATGGCTATTATTGAAAATTTGCATTCAAGATTTAAGGCAGGTGTCATGGGACCGCCACCAGTTTTGGTGGGGGATACTGTTGGAGGGTTTGCGGATCCCAAGGCAACCCTAACCCTAGTTAATAAGCGAGAGAGATTTGGCACCCTGCATGTGTAAGTCCAACCCGATGATCACATAGTTATTTGATTAGTTGAATGTCAATAAAAGGACTTTAGGCCTTTTTTGCGGGATTTTTAATGTCGTAGGGCCTAAATGTCAAGTTAGTGAATAAAATTGGGTTTCCCTCCAATTTGGATGGTTCCCAGTCTTTTTTTTTAATTTGAATAATTAGGGAGACAAAAATGGACCAATAGGATTCAGATGCCAGGATCCTCCTCTCTATTATAAAAAGGGACTAACTTGAGTTCCTACACGTGTACATTTCTTCATTTCAATAAAGCAGATTGGTTCTCGTGAAATGGATTGATGAATGTCCTTGCTCTCTATCACTTTTCCTCCATCTCTCATGCTTTTATTGTGTTTGCTAACTGTTGGGTCTGATTGTTATTGGGATTGCATGTCTTTATACTCTTTATGAGAGAGAAAGGGAGAGAGAGAGAGAGAGAAAGAGTAAGCTATCTTCATTGTGGATCTAGTGTTAATGGATGTAATGTTAATGCTTAGGCTTAATGGATGTTAGAATTAGATTTGGATATTCCATTTATGCTGAAATCTGAACTATACTATCACTCCCATGGGAACGAATCTATGCGTGACAACTAACTTCATCTCCTTGATGCTAGATTGATTAGATCTTGGATTGAGGATAGGCAGGGAAAGAAACCCACTACATTCAAGAATGAAATCTTTGATTTCATGATAGTGCTATTGTGCTTTGATTGTCACAATAGATTGTTGTTGGAAGTGGTTATGCAAGGTTGATATCCGCAAGCATGTGCCTTAGCCAGATCGCCTCCTTCTGGCTGTGACATATAAATTTTCACTTCGATGGTTCCATTGAGGAAGTGGTCTGGACATCCATTTGATGGACTTCAAGATCTGCTGTGACTGCAAAGGAGAGGAGTAGTCAGATCGAAGCATGCTTGACAATTGGGCTGAAGGTTTTAGAATAATCTAGATCTGAAATCTGGGAATAGCCTTTGTGACTAGCCTGGCCTCGTAGTGATTTAGCCTTCCTTTAGCATCATATTTTGTCTTGAATATCCATTTGCATGAAATTGGTTTTCAGTCCTTTGGTAGCTCCGTTACTGTCCAGATTTGATTCTCTATTAAAGAATTGAATTCAGTGTTTATTGTTGCTTTCCACTAGTCAACATCAAGAGTAGACATTGCCTCTAAAACAATGGTTGGATCCTACACAAAGTAGCAAGCTATATCATCCATAAATTGGGATGGAGGCTGTATGGATCGGCTTGATCTTTTGGGTTGAACTTCGACCCTCTGATGTGATTCGACCCATTGGGGTTTTGAGATTCTGACTCATTGTCGGAGTCAGTATCGATATTCTGCAGTTGAATCCCTGGATTGCAATTTGGTTGTTCGATCCTTGGGTTTTTCTGTAGCTTTTCCCTTGTGGTCGATAAACTGGTCTTCCACAAAAATGACATCTTTGCTCATGAAAGATTTCTGGTTATACAGATTGTAGAGCTTGTATGCCTTGTGGTCTAAAGAATAGCCGATAAAAATTGCTTTTCTATTTTGTCGTCCAATTTCTTTCTTAAATTTTCAGGGATCTAAACGCAAGCTATGCATCCAAACACTTGAATATTTTTGAGTGATGGTTTCAATCTTGTCCACACCTCATAAGGTGTCTTGCCATTCAAGGCCTTTATAATTTTGAAGATAAGCTGCTGTAGTAACAGCTTCTTTGGGAGAGAAGCATGGGCCAACATGCTCTTGGCATTTTTGATGAATGTCCGATTCTTCCTTTTAGCTATACCATTGGAATGAGATGCATAGCTCGTTGCATATTGTTGATGTATTCCATTGGCCTTGTAGAGCTCCTTGAATTCTATGGAGATATACTCTCCTCCTCCATCTATGTGTAGAGTTTTGATCTTCCTCTGGGTCTTATTCTCAACAGATGCCTTGAACTGCTTGAAGAATTTGAATGTCGCTAATTTGTTCTTCAGGAAAAAAGTAGTAGTCCTTCGAGAGAAGTGATCAATGATGGTTAGGAAATAGAGAGCTCCCCTTGTCGAAGCAGTTTGCATCAGGCCACAAATGTCGCTATGTACAAGATCTAGCAAATCCTTAGAAGTATGAACTAAATCAGAAATGAATAGACTTCTACCATGTTTGCTGATAATACAGCTTTCACATGGAGACGTTGGTTTGCTGACAAAAGACAGATCTTGTACTAGATTCTGAGTCGACATTTACTGAATACTATTGAAGTTGAGATGGCCTAATCTGAAATGTCAAAGAATGTCAGTTGATTCAGAAGTGGATGTGCGAAGAGCTTGACTATTAGAAGAATAGCAATGGCTGAGTTTGTAAAGGTAGCTGCTTCTTCTTCCGAAAGCTAGAACTTTTCGGGTTTTGTCAAGAGTGGTACAACTGTCTATATTGAATTCAACCCTCCGACCTAAATCAATGATTTTGCTAACTGAGAGTAGATTTTTTGTCAGATTTGGAACATGGAAAATGTTGGACAACAACTTGACTTCACCTCTCTAAAATTCTACCCTGACTATTCCTTCACCTTCAATTGAATGAGATGAGTTGTCTCCAAGTTGCACAACACAAGTGTGGGTGAATGACTTGTAGTCCTTGAACCAGTCACGATGGGGAGTCATATGTTGAGTTGCTCCGGAGTCTAGATACCAAAAATCAATATCTTGTTGTTCTCCATCCTTGGTCATGAAAGCTGCTTCATCTTCCTCTTGTTGCTGGATCAAGGGACTGGTTGTAGTAGTACGTGCTTGTTGTTGGAACTGCTTATTCTTTCCGTTGTTGTACTTTAAAGTTCGATAGTCTTTTATTTCGTGACTAGTCCTCTTACAGTATTTGTAGAATAGTTTCTGCACTGGTTGGAATGATGAAGAGTTTGAATTCGATATTACAACCGCCTTTTATCTATATAAAGTAGGTAATCGTCTTTGAGATATTTTACATGTCGGATAATTCCAGTTTTGTTTTAGGTTTGATGAAGTCGGTTTGTCACTGGAGCAAAAAACTCAAAAAACCAAATTGCCAAAAATGAGAAGGTGCCCTAGTGAAGTTTGCTAAAAAGGTTAAGCTGGGAAAAATTGCAAAGGTGCAAAAATCTCGAAGGTGCAAAAATTACAAAGGTCCGACAGAACGTAGTCGGACTTCATCAATTTTTCAGGATGCTCATTATTTGAATGGTTTTAAGGTTGAGCATTAAAACCTAATATGGAAGTGGTACTATTAGATACATGAGCTATCTGAGTATCTTTCAAATATAAGGATACAATGGCAAGAGCTTTGCCATCCTTTGCTTCCCATGCGGGTTGCATTTGGTTCCGTCGATTTGGCTATAGAACCGTTTACATATTCTCATAGCTCCTTTTCGATCAGGATCATCCTCATCTTGAATTTCCACATGTGAAAATCATCCTCGTTGAACTTGTTGATCAAGCGGATCTCAGAGGTTGAACCTTTTATGATGATCTATGAACAGAGATTGAATACAAAACAAAAATAGACTAGCTCTAAAATATGAACGTATTAGGTTCTTTTTAATCCTAAACTCTATTAGCAATTTGTGATAACATGAACAAATGGGCCGCAACAGAAATGAGTAAGACCGCCCTCACACCAACAAATGAAAACGATGAACAATAATAACTGTGATAACAAGATTTGGATTACTTAGAGAATGGTGTAATAGAACAATTATGAATGTGATAATTACGAGTATCAGTGTAGGTGCTGTAGACAACCATAAAGAGAGATTGCCAAAAAGTAGGCATCAATGATAGCCATGCAATTCTCTTTTATTGATATTCTGACATAAAAAAATGTGAAACAATTAGGCGTCAACGACATCCATACATTTTTGTTTGATCATATTTGCTAGTAGACAACTGAGTGATGCAGAAATGAACTATTCAACCATAGAACGAGAAGCGTTGGCTATGGAATTTTTAGTGAAAATGTTTCGACATTATTTAATGATGACACATTTTGCTTTTTATACCGACCATTAGCCTTTGCTATATTTGGTAAACAAGACATGCAATACGGGACGCATTGTAAGATGGTTATTATTATTGACTGAATTTGATTTCTGAGTCGTAGTTCAGAAAGGTAAACAACATTATCTTGTGGATCATGTCTCAAGAATTCAAATAGCATCACTTAATACAGTTAGAAATCAGGTTGTGATCTGATTCATTAGTGTAAGCTCTAAATGTGATAATGTAATTAATGTACAATTTATTTGGTTTATTGTATTTGGTTGTGACCAGGACGTGACCCATCATTGACTTATCACTTGTCCCGTAGCCGGCTACTTGGGTTAGCTGAATAGCCACACGTAGGAAAATTAGACTGTACAGTGGTTTTTGGTTTCATTATGCTATACTCGAGGGCATGTGTCGGGTTTGTTAGTCATTTAGGCCATATTTAGGCCATATTGGGCCTTACTCTAGTTTGGTTAGTGGTAGGCCAGTTTAGTAACACCTGTTGAGCCCATGCACTTTGGGGCTTTTCCTATATGTACAGTGTTTCCTTGTAATCTATTAACTTTTGTTGTGCCATCTATGAGAGCTTGTGAGGAGTGGCTATGGTGATTGTGTGAGGTGATCTGCATACTGCACTAGATTCTATCAAAATTTCAACTTGGTATTAGAGTGACAAGGTGATGCAGGTATGCACAATCCGGTGGAGCCATCGTCGGCATCTTTCACCAGGAAAAACGACACTAAGAAGCGTCTCAGGAGAGAGGACTCCATACGGGGTATCGGCAGTCCAGATGATAGGAGACAACAAAGTTCCTTCAATCGAAGCTTCGGGAAAGACCAGAACAATCATCGTAGGTGAATTCTGGGGAGGATTCACAAAAAATCTTGCAGTTTTGGTGGTTTTGGAAAAATCATCGGTGGTGGCTTAGTTATTCACTGTGTGGAAAGCCGTTTGGCACAATGGGGCTTGCAAGGCATTTGCAAAGAGCAGTGATAGAGAGCCATAGAAATTTACAAGAGCAAATTGGGTGAAAATCTGAGAAAATTACGGAATTTTCAGATTCTATGAGCTATTGAAGGCTTTCTCAGAAAAGAAAACTATTAGCAGGCAATTGGACACCAATCGAAGTGCTGTAAATTGCATTAGAGAGGTAGAAGTAGGGGAACCTCTACTGATGGAAAGATGCAAGTTGAACGTCAGTAAAAGACTGAGAAATGCCCAAGAAATCTCTCTTCTTCTTGCAGCTAGGATTTACAAAGGAAAAGTGTTGAATCTTTCTGCATACAGAAGTCTTTTTGGATCCGTAAAGCCATAGATGGGCATCCTAGTGCTATAAAATCAATGCCTACATGCCATGAGCAGCTATGAAGGATTGGAAGAACAGTTCATCTCTGAGTTATGGAGATTTTGCTAGGATTTTTCCAAGCAAAAACCATTATTCCCTCTCTGTAGAGAACAAAATTTGGACCTATAAATGGTTTATGGAGGCACCCTAGCTATGTGAGGCTGATGGTAGAGGGCTGCCGTGGGGCTGAAACAGATACCTAAAGCTTGGTTCTAGAAAATCTACACATTGGTTTTATTTTAAACTCGGCATAGTGGAATATTTACTTCAAGTCCGTATCAGATTACTTCATCATCATCACTCTCTATGTAGATGATACACTCCTATTCAGTAACGATCTGAATCTGATGAAGGATACGAAATGCATAGGCCTAGGAATACAAGATGACTGACATGGGTCTAGCCCACTATTGTCTTGGAATCGAAATCCAACGAGCTCGACCTAGAGGACTGATTTTCATCAGTCAGCAACGATATCTCAACAATGTGCTGGAAAATATGGAATGGCCAAATGCAAACCAAGTCACTTTCCACTCGACCCTGGACTAAAATTATCAAAGGAACAATCTCCTCAAACTGAAGCAGAAAAGGAGGAAACAAAGCGCTACCCGTTTCAATCCATCATCGGCTCACTAATGTACACAATGATCTGCACACGACCAGACCTTGCATATTTGATCAGTACACTCAACCAGTTCCTATCAAATCCAAACTTAACTCATTGAAAAGCACTAACAAATGTCATGAAGTACAACCAAGCAACGAAAACTCTGAGCATCTGCTACGGAAGCAGCCAAACTGCCAACATCTTGGAAGCCTACACAGATGCGGATTGGACAAGAGATGTTGATACTAGAAAATCAACTTCTAGATTTGTAATTTTATACAACCAAGGCCCAATCTCATGGAACAGTCGGAAGTAGACCTTAGTTCATTATCATCAACGGAATCTGAATGCATAGTTGCCACAAATGCTACCAAAAAGGCATCTGGCTAAGGCAACTACTTGCAGACATCTACCTTGCACAAACACTTCCTACAACAATCTATTGTGACAATCAAAGCACAATAGCATTATCTCTAAATCCAAGATTTCACTCTTGAAGCAAACATATCGAAATTAGGTATCATTACCTTAGAGAGAAAGTGACAAGGAAGTAGCATTGGCTTTCTACAAAACAAACTACATGGCAGCAGATTACTTCACAAAGACTCCTTCAAAGGAGCAACATCTCAGATTTAACGATATGTTAAATCTGAAGATCAAGGTTTTTCAGGATCCACTTTAAGGGGTATTGTTAGATTTCTTATGCTCACCCTAAACAAATCGTACAAGTAATGAGCATCTCGAAAAACCAAAGGATGACTACGTGTTTCGGACCTTCACATTTTTACCTTTGGGAATTTTTTGTGCCTTAACCATTTTTTAGACGCCTTCACCTTTTTCGCATTCTTCACACCTTCGCAAAAAAGTCGACACAATGACCAAAAATCTTAAACAATTTAAAGGCACCTTCGGGTTTTTCGGATTTTTCACAACAGTAGCAGACCGACGTCGCCAACTTATCATCAACCCTAAAAATAGCTGGACAACCAAAATATACAAAGGGCGGTTATCTACTTTATACATACAAAAATTGGCTTAAATAGGATTCAGTGCTTGTAAGATATTTAGAAGACGCTTGTAAATATATATATTACAAGCTGAATCAAGCTAAGTTTTATCATTATCAGAGTTATTTGTAGCCAGCGTAATCATGCTCAACAATCAAGCTGAAGTTATCACTTCAAGCATTGTACTCATTTGTTTTGATATTAATCAGAGTGCAATTTTCGGTCTCACTACTATATTGTTCATTTGCGCAATTTGTATGAATCATTCATCTTGAATATTTCTGCTACTAATTGTTGTGTTTTTGATCCTACACTCCTACGCTCAAAGCTTCCAGCTTCTGCTGCAGTCAACCACATTTTACGACAGAGGAGAGGCAGCATAGTGCTTTGAAGGGATCCACGGACCCAGGGCTGAGAATCAGTACGCGGTGGCAATCTCGACTGTCGGATGAAGGATAGGGAGGATAGATGGTGGAGATCGAACCTCCAGCAAGCGATGTAGGCTGTAGGATTGAGAGCCACCATTGGATGGGAAGTGTCCTGAAGGGGAGTTAGCCATGCAACTTTATTAGAAAATTTCATGGTGAAGTGCATGAAGGGACCCGCCGTTTAAATTGGTTATTCTTCATTGAAGAAACTTTAGTCTAAAGTTTTAGTTAAAAAATGCAAGACAAATTAGCATTGGGGCTAATTGGAGCTAGAGGGCATCTATTTTGGCCATCCTTGGGCCAAAATGACCTAAGTGCTCAAAGCCAACGGACAGAGCAAGGTCACAAAGCAGAGAGAAATGTGCTTTGGGTGTTTTCATCACCATTCTATCGAGCAGAGTGTGGGTGACTTAGTAATGGGCTACATTTGCTTTCACGCATTTGGCTATACTTGCAGGATTCTAGGCTTGCACAGGTGTTGGAACCTGTATGGTTCAGATCCATAGGTGGTGAGATCAGGAAGCCTAGAGAAAGTCACTCAGATGCATATACCTCAGTATGATCAGGGAGACAGTAGTCTCGAGATCCCGTGAGTGGCAACTCATGGATGAGCTTGCGTTGGCATGGTGTCGGGTGGCAGATAGCCAAGGAGAGTGAGCGACACTACTTGGAGTCAGGAGAGGCACAGGTGATGCTTCGGCAATCGACTTGGATAGCAGGATGGTGACCTAGGATCGGTCAAGCCTACTTGAAGGTAGGTGGCATGGAGTGTACCTGGAGGTGGTACATATCTTGAGGGCATGGAGTGCATTACTGTTTAAAGATTCTCAGCAGCTTTAGAGAATTAGTTGGCTATTCTTTCTTGTTTCTTGTTTACAAGAACTGTTTTCTGCCTGTTACCAGGATACGTTGGGTAGTTTCTTGAAGTTAACATTCTTATTCAAGCCCAAACCAGGCAAAATGGGCTGATAATCTTGTTGTATTGTCTTGCTTGTCGAACGACTCAGGAGGGTCACTCTTGAAATGTATCACATGCATTCACAACCAAACATGTAATCAAACCATTCAACCATAGATCAGCATGCAGTCCAGGTGAACAAACCATGATTCTACTTCTGCTTTGCTGAAAAAATGAATTTGAATCAGATCCTAAACATTAAACTATTCTACACATGCATTAATCCATAATACAAGAAACAAGAAACTAATCCAACAACATTTTAGAAGTCCAAGAATCAAGAAACACTCATTTACATCCCAAGAACATCAAAAACTGGTCTGTAAGAATATATGCAAGATTTCCATCACAAATCCAGTCTATTTAGTTTACCTGAATGCTGGTTCCTACATTAATCCACAAGAAAATAGGAAAACTAATCCACTCTACGATCCACAACCACACACAAAGGATGGAAGGGGAAAGATCATGAATGCATCACTCAAGAAACAAGCATGATCAAGGAGCTCAAAGGATGCACCAAAACTCGTGGAGGATCTTCTCATTTGGACATGGAGTAGATGCATTACACACAAAGCTCCTCTTCTCAAAGAGGGAGTCTCTTAAATAAGAAAGAGAGCTCCTTAGGTGGCATCCTAGTGGCATTTCGACATTTTACAAATTACAAGTAAAATTATGCTCTCCACTAGATGTTACCATCAAAAGGTGGCTCACTCTACTTTCTTTAAGAGGGGTCTACTTGGATTTATTACTTTGTCTAGAAATACTAGTTCCTACATGCTCATTCCATCTTTTGAGATTCACCATGAGGCTTACACAGTTCTTGCTTGTCATTCTTAACTAGTACTTTTTGGATCTCGTACTCGGCTCTCAGTCTTTGTTCGTCTCATCTTCTCAGAGACCTCCTCGGTCTAAGGTGAGAGGTGCTCTTGGTTAGCTCTGGTTAAGTATCTTGGGGATTCCTCAAAATTAGCCAACATCATTCCACTTCTAATGTGTTGCAAGACTCACTGCAACCCATATTGAATGATATTGCTCCGCATTGGCATTGGCATCATCCTCGTTCGCTTACATAAAACCAAGTGCTTATTGTTGCCAGTCTTTACCACAAAAAACTATTTTTCGCAATGTAACCAGAATGTCTTATTGCTGCAAGTGGTTGACATTCTCAAAATTGGAGAGCTCCCAGTAGCTTCACAATCTTGTCTACCTAAGTGCTTTCCTTGTGTCTTTTGTTTTATCACTTGTATCTACCGTTGACAGTTTCATCTTTGGTTTCTTGGCAGGTACTAACTGTTGGGAGGTCTGTATCCCCCATTTTGCTTCTAGGCATTTTGCAGTTCTTCTCTCAGTGATTTCCAGTCTTGTTGATGCTCTTGCCTTGACAAGAAGAGACAAATCTTCAATTGGTAGGTTGTACAAGCCTTGGGTTAACAACCTTCAAGAAAATGGACTCATCAACACATTGGTGGTAGGAACAGATTTGGACGGATGGTTTGGTGACGGTAGGGAAACAAGATGAAAGAATGGTGGAAGGGTGAAGGAACTGATAGTTCTATAGTTGTAGCCTTGGATGTTTGCAATGTCGAACTTTGACCACCACTTGTTCTGTGAGGAACTCACTTTATTCTGTAGATTCACGGTTGTCTTCATCTTCTCTTTTCTACAACTCTTTCTTCCTTTGATCCATTACTCTTGGATCTCTTCGGGCTTCATAGGAGGGGATTCAACTATCATTGCTCCAGAGAGTTTATTTTGATCAAGATCGATCTGGCTCATTTGTTGCTTAAGTTTCATCATTTCCTCCTCAGCTTCTTTCCTTTACTTTTTTTTATGTCTTTGAGTTGCTTCTTTTGCTTCTTAGATCTTTTTTGGCTGATCAACCATTGTAGGTAGTAGTTGGCCTCCACAAGACACTTCTAATGATCTTTTAGCCGCTTCTAAAAAACTATCATGATTTGAAAAAACTAGAGATTTTTCAGATGGACAATGGTATGATGGCAAACAGACAGATAGAGGGTAGGGTGGAGGCGGTGACATCGGTAGATGGTGTGGGCGAGAAGCATGAGAATGGATGCAGATGTATGGCAAGAGGCTGCTTGAAGATGGAGGCTGATTTTCCAATGCTTGTGCTTCCATCTTCTGAAGGATCTTTGTCATGACTGCAGTACTTCTTCTGATTGAGTCGCTTCGGATTGCCCATCTACTTTCTTAGGCTTGTCGTTATTGTCTTTGGTTTTGTGACCTTGGCTATCAATCTGCTAATGTTGTTGCTGGCAATGTAACTGCTCCTAGTGGATGCCTGCAAATCCACTCTCTCCTCTCCCAAAAAAATCTGTTGGTGGAGATTTTATTATCTGTAACTTTGCATGCTCAAGGTTGGATCGACATTTGGAGCATGCAGTTGAAACACGTGGAACATGGGACTGGACTAAAGATTGAACAAATTTTAACTAATTTGTCTCGATCTTGCTGTGGTTGACTCAAAACTAATATGGCAATAATATCCAGGAATCAACTCTGATGTGACATGATGCAGAAATACCCATGAGTTCTTCGTGTATTTTGTTGGCTTCCAGTTATCAGCTTCATCTTTCTCATTGTAAAGAATCACAGAATCGATTGTAGATTTGGATCTCCTCGTCATTGCTATTTTCAAAGCTTGGGCGCCAAAAATCTCTCTGATATGTTACTTAATTTTAATTTTTCGTATCACATTTAATCTAATGTGAATGCCAACATAGTCACAGTTACTGTGTATACCATATTTTATGTAACTGTACATACTATATTTCTATAACTGTAACTAGTATCGTTAGAAAATTTCACTATACTAACCAGCATAGTAAAGTAAATTTAACTTGAGATATTGACGTCAGGCAAATTAGCACGTGTCGGGTAGGAAGAAGAAACCAATGGGATATGTCCATGCTGTCCGGACACAAATTTCAAAGTTTTCTATATTGCACTTTTATTTTTTAGTTTATTTGAACAACGTTACGTAGATTTCAAATCTGTGCATTTTGATTGGGCCTGGTGACGGTCGAAACTAAAGAAAAAAAAAGGTATATTTACAAAGGGTCTTTTTGATATTGAGAACTCCTCTAATGTCTAAGAAATTAATGGTGATCATTTATTACTAGTTTATAGCCTAGTAGAAATCCCTGCAATTTGTGATCAGAAAAGCTTTGTGTAGATCTGTCCATCATTGCTGGTTACCCTTCCGATCTATCCATCACTGATCAAAGCTATTCTTCAATCCTTTCTTGCTGCCAACGGATTTGCTGGCTATCTACCTAACCTGCTGGCTGGACAGCCTAGCTAAATTCTTTCTAATTTCCTACAGGTTTGTTGTGTGCACGCACCTCACACATTACCCTGCGGCCCTCTCCGCTCCTTACCTCCCTGATCTGTGCCCTACTTGTGGCCCGCTCCCTCCTCCTGCTTGCTCGCTGCCCTGTTGTGGCCACACCCTCCTACCTGCAAGTTGCCCTGCTGGCGGCCCACACATCCTCACCACCCTACCAACGAATCTAACAGTATTCTTTCTTATTTGGTTACCTTTGATCTCCCTGCCCACTCCTCGTTTGTGGCCTGCTCATCCTTGCTAAAGTGCCAGGTGCTAAATTTGCAAAACCAACACAACGTTGGTTACCTCACATTGTGGAATTACTAGCTGGGTACATCAGTAAGTTATACCACTAGTAGCGTTTGGGGTTGGTCTATCGTTGTTGCATTTGCATAAACTCCAAAAGTTTTGTCATGTCATTCTTGCTAAATTTGTAGCTAGGCTCTCTTTCGTATGTCTAAAAGGAGTTAACTATAGAAATTCACTCACTACCCTTGCTGCCTTTTGGACAACTCGGGGTTTCAGTTCTTCCATTCTTACAATAGTAGCTCCTAGCCAATGAATTCCATAGTGGGCATAAGTAAGGCGATTGAGGCCAAGTCTAACAATTTTCAGACTCAAAATAATTCTTTGAAGCAATAACTTTTGGCTGCAAATCAACACAACGTCACTCTCCAAAAATATTTACAAGAGGAGCAAATGACGCGAATAAAGACAGAAGCTGCTCTTTCTCTGAGCACCAATGCAGGGTCAATCACAGTCGGCCTCATGAAGCTGAACCAGCTCCAAGGCCAGATGCTCAAAAATTTTCGAGTCGAGTTCTCACAACTGCTCGAGGATGCGAAGGCACTTGTCGAAGAAGAGTTGGCTGAGAAAAAAGAGCTGTCTAGTGAAGCCACCCCATCTTGCAATGGGACGAATACCTTCAGGCTCTGCTTCACATTGATGACCTCACACAACAAATCCAAGCTGTGCCTTCCTGCTTCGGAGCCTCAGACCATCCCAAATATCTGGATGCAGTCGTGAAGATTGAGAAGCTCGCATAGGAGCTGTCAGATATCAAGCAACAATTGGAAGATAAGAAACTGGCTGTTGAGTTGCAAACTCAGGATTTGACAACTGCATCTACACAGCCCAAGCGAACACGTTGTAATCAGTCGAAGGTATGTGCTGACAGATTCCGTGCATTTGTTGAACGCTTCTGGAAATGGTGTCCACATGCATTTAATATTGAATTGCAATGGCGTGTGAATTACATGATGCTACCAGGCGCAATAGGCATCGCCTTCAATGAGTGGAAGCGACCTTGGGACAAGGATGATTTTCTCTAGTTATGGGCCCAGCTCTCTATCGAGCAGAAAGGATGTCTCTTCTGGTGCATAATCCAGGGTAAATTCCAGGTCGTGCCTTTCGGTTCAACAGAGTTATACATAGGCTCTTCGGCTACGTATGCTCTTGAATATATGCGAATCAAAGAATTTCAATTTTTGTGGAATGAAGACAATAAGCGACATTTTTGGAAGCAAAAGTCACAGTTTCAACTGTACAAACCACAAGCTGCTGCGGATCTAGGTGCTTTCAATGATGCAGGGTTACTGATTCATGTAAATATGGCCTATCCCAAATTATTCAATCTTTATGCGGATTGGGAGTGAAACCTTGCAGATTATTCTTCATTCGACACAATCTGCAAGACAGAAGGAAGTCATTTCGTTACAAGCAGTTCTGTACATATTCATTTTGACAGTTTGGTACCTTTGCGGCAAAGACATTATTTTTCATTCAAAATTTTTATGTTTAAAGCTCTTTTATTAGATGTTCAGCTCCTTACTATAAAGAAATCACACTTCGTAGTTAGACGAAGATAGAAAGTTAACTCAGGAGTTGTTTGATGGAACCTTGCTCCTGGTTAAGCTTCAAGAATTCAGCAACTTACCAGTTGGCCGTTATACAAAATCAAAAGAAGACTTTCTGTTGATTGAGGCCCAACAAGACTTAGAGTTTGCTCAAAAATTACATGAAGAATTGAATCATTCTTGAAAATTCATTCATGCCTTTGTCGTGGTGATGTTTCTATATGTGATGCTGAATCCAGATCTTTGAAGTTTGATGATGTTTTGAAGATTGATTCCAGTTTTTATCAACAATTCAAAGATAAAATCAAAGCAACCTATTTAACGAAACACCAAAGACACATATTCTCTAAGACGAAGAAATATCTAAAGGAAGAATCATATGAAGAAATATCTTTTCGTCTTAACGAACATCTGAAAAACAAGAATGTTTTGCGAATAATCCTTGAAATGAAGATGATATGTTCACAAGGACGTTTCACATTTGAATAAGGGGATATGTGATGCCACTTTATTGTTAAGAATCGAATATCAACATAAATATGGCATGATATACTCAAAAATGAATATATGAGCTGGATAAGTATAAATCATGAAGAGGCCTAAGTCATTTTTCGGGAATATATCTAAGTACTTGCCTTGTAATTAAGGGCAAGACCTTTAAAAGGAAAGACATTACCTTGGATAACCTTTACTAGGTCGTCCACGTGAAACGACTAGATATGGAAAGACATGTTAAACTAGAGTAATCTTAACTCTTAGTAAAATATACCTCTTATGGTATAATTGAACGTATTTTCAATCTAATTGTTAACTAGACCCTTTCGCGGGAGCGACGCACCTGTTGTTTTAAAGGTGTGTTTGTTCGCCCCATAGAAAATAGATTGATCTCACACTTCAGTCTCGAGCATCGAGAGAGAAGAGTTTATGCATATGTAAGAGATTGAAGAAGTGAATAGAGTGCTGAGAGTTATTCTCCCATAACTCTGTTCTCCGCACTGTTGAGTGTGAGTGATCCTGAGTCTACTAGCAATCTTTAATGCATTACATGAATTACTCTCTGATCAGACAGACTCTCTAGTGCACTATAGTCGTTTGTTGTGTATCCGTAAAGCATGCTCTAAAGAACTGTCTTATAATCATCTTATTCGTCTGTCGCGAATACTTTCTTTTCAGCACTCGAATAACAACTATCTTTGGTACATTCTAGCACAGTCATTGAATAAAACTGTATGTATACATATGAGATGACAGTCCCTATCTGAAGAATTGAGTCCTTGATCTGTGTTCCTGATTGTAATTGGCATAAATTTCTAACGTGTTCTAAAACTATTCGTGTTCTTTAACCATTAATTTGGACTTAAGTTGTTGAGGACTTTTGTCTAGAAACGAACAGTTCGCAAACGCGATTAATTAATTGTCTGCACAACCATGAATACATCGAACATTTCTCGATTCTCTGTTGACACCTTAATCAGCCAGAGTGTAGCATTGTTGTACTACTCTAATAACATCTCATCTGTAGACGCATTTCATTTGATTTGATAGAGGCCAGATTGTTGTTTTGAAATTATTAACATTACATTCTCCAAACACAAGTAATACTGGTTACTTTCTAATGTCTGTCAACAACCAGAATAATACTCGAAACCATTTGTCATAAACTATACCAAATACATAACTTTCTAACGCTGTCCTCTATGGGAATGACACTATTTACCACAAAATCTATATGTTGGTATAGTACGACAAACACCAAATCTGATGGTAAAAGCACAATGCTAAAAATCAAACCAGTGAATCAATAGCAGTGAAATGGAATACACAGCAAGGTGGAAGAGGCTAAGAGTGGAGGCACCAAGCACAACAGCTTCTTCTCCTTCCTTCTCTCTTCAGCTTCTCATCAAGAGCTCTCTCCACACAAGTTTCTCTCTACAAGATTTCCTCTCTCTCTCTCAAAGTGAACAATGACAATGAGAATGTTGTCCCACACCCTCCCTATACGTAGGGGCTCAATGGGCTGGAGGTGCACCCCTTCAAGAAATGGGACACCTCCTTATGACTTTTCAAAAATTGTCTCTAAAAATAGGGCACTGGCCCAAATTTCTTTTTAACACCTAACTTGGCCTCAACTTGCAATTTCAAAGTCAAGTTGGGCTCTATTTACGGTTTCAGTTTTTATGGGCTCACGGCCAAGTTTTTAACTACTAAAATTGTATTACAAAAATACTTGGCACCTCCTAGTCCTGACAAATCGGAAACTAGGGGCATAGGCCACATACATGGAATTTTCATACAACGTAAATTAGCAAATGAACAGTATTTTAATAGCAGTGCAACCGGCCATTATGGGCCATTTACGCGTCATTTTCTAATAGTTTCGCGTCAGCGTAATAGCGCACGACAATGATTTTTCATCGAAAATAGTTTAAAAAGAGGTCTTCTTCCTTGCAAACAACACTTGCGGCATTTCAACTATCCTTGAACGATACATTTCGTTCATGCTTGGGTCAATGCAAAGTGGTATTCTTAGATGATGTGTTCATCTATAGAGGAACGCTTAAGGGGCATGAGAGAATTCAATGGCTAGAAGTATCTTCTAAAATTGGTTGTGAATCTTATCTTGTTTTGAGGCATAGGATAACCAGATAGTCTTTTTGACTTTTTGGTAAACAGATCTAGAAGCAAAGAATTCTTGGAGAGAAAGCTGGTGGTATGGGACATCAGTGATTCCAAAGGGAATTTATTGTGTGAGAATGATCTGTAGACTGATGGTTAGTGATTACTATAATGGTAATACTAACAGAGAAATCCATTTGTTATTTGTTTAGGGTATTTTGGAAAATATGAGATATAGATCTGGATCACAAATGGTATCTCATTATTTACAAAATTTGGAGTCCCTTAAATCTATTGCTCTTTTATTTTAAACCTCTAATTTTTAGAAATTTCTTAAATACGAGACAATTGGATTGAGATTCATATAATTCATTCCAATGTAGAACTATGTTCTAAAGGACTTATTATAGTTATATAAAATTTTATTTCCATACAATTATGAATATGGCTTAGAATCTATTGACATTTTCAATTGATTCAATGGAATTTAGACTTCCTAGACCCTAATGTTTATCTCTATTTGATAGCTAATCATTGATATGTAATATTTCCATAGCTCGGGATAAGATATTTTATGGTTTTTGAGAAAGTCCGATTTGTAATAGTATTGGATACTCATTACTGACTTTTTTAGATATTTGATATCTTATACATTGAGAACTTTTTAATGGAAATTATGGAATTTCTTTTAAAAGGGGGAGAAGATAGGAATAAATGA
This sequence comes from Diphasiastrum complanatum, assembly GCA_029204225.1. Lineage (NCBI taxonomy): Eukaryota > Viridiplantae > Streptophyta > Lycopodiopsida > Lycopodiales > Lycopodiaceae > Diphasiastrum > Diphasiastrum complanatum. Next base: position 6,234,087 of record CM055098.1, read on the forward strand.
AGCAGCTTGCATAGATTTTTTGTGAAAAATCCAGTATTTGTACAAAGGCTGAACTATTCAATTGAAATAGAGGGACTCTCTAGAGATTATTTTGCATAATCTGGAATTAGAGGAGTTTTAGGGGTAATGAGCTGTGAGATATTCATGATTATGAATAGTAGTGGTAAAGATTAAATTAAGATTTTGCTGATCGATTTTGCCAAGTACCATTTTGTTATGGATTGGATCAGGTGGGAATAAAGTTTTGATCTTAACCTTATGTCCAAGATTTTTGTATATGTCAGCATAACCTTGGTTTGAGTACTAAGATCTGATGTAGGTTGATTGGTTGAAGGAATTTTGTTAGTAAGAGTTAGATGGTTGGAAAACTTGTGATGTGGAATTATTCACTTGAGAGATTTCCTAGATATGTTATTTACTCATGAGGAATAGAGCTCTTTTGATTCTCAGTGAGTTATGTTGGTAACATATGTGGATTATGGATGAATTTACCAGTTTATAGCCTATGTTTATGTATAGGAACATAGTTGAATATGTTGGTTACGCACGTTCTAATCTTGTGAATCTACTATGTGTTTCTTGTACTGAGTTTATATAAACTAGTCAGTGTACATAGACATATGAACAAGTAATGTTCAGAACAGTTACTTGCAGGTTAATGTCTCTTTCTGTGGAAAAGGTAATTCATTAACTTGAATATGGTTTAGAAGAGAATCTAAATGTGGTGTTGTTTCGGGATATAAGAATTTGGCAGCTAGATTTGAGATTTTTGAATCATTGGCAATTGACTTGAGTAGTTGGATTACTCCTTATTAGAAGTTAATTGGTTGAACAAGCAGTGTGCAGAGAATTTGCCAGAAACTGATTATTTTGATCTTATAAGACACATGATTTGTGATTCACCAGGATTCATCGGTAAAGTTGTGTTCATAGAATATAGGAAATTCTTGATATAGAATGATTCTTAAATGAGGAATATATCCCAAGTTATTGATTGTATCTCAGTGAGCTCATATAGGATGACAAAGTTTAACTAATATCAAGGATAACCACTAGATTTAGTTGGAATTCAACAGAACTTTGTAATCTCTAGATGTTGTTCTAGGTGATTGTATAAAGTTTATGGTGTTAAAGACGGGTGTTAAAATGGTCTTTAATTATTTGGTTGATTGTAGAATTTGGATAATTCATAATCTAGTTAAGAATCTGGTTGGAAGAATATTTTGGAATCTAGTAATTTTCCTTGGAGAAAGAATTTCAAAATGATACTTATATTTCTTGAGTGGTATGATGCACATATACTTCAGTATCTTTTAATGATTAAGTATGGTTTTGGAATCCTATAAATTATGATTGACAGATCATACGATTCTAAATGTTTATAATTGACGAATTATAAATTGATACTTAATGGTCATTAGAAGATTATAAAAAAATGTGACGATTTTTAAATTGATGAGTAATTCTCAATCAATTGAACAAGTCAAAGATTTGGATCATTTATTTGGAAGTCTAAATTTGTTTACTCTAGTATCTATTTGAGATTGTGTAAATCTCATAGGCATTTTTATAAAGGTAATTTGGTTACTTATGAGAAATTTTCTTACTTAAGTAGATAAAGTTCTACTACTGATTGTAGTCAATGAATGCTTGTGTACTATTTTCAGCCTAAATCCCCGGTTAATTAGGAGACAGTTAAATCTATTGAGATTGTATGGTTGCTATTTTCTTGCATGAGATGCTAGGGCTAGAGCACTTAACTTGAGAGTATCTGGGGCACTCAAATCTGAGTTAAAGTCATTTTTTATCTTGATGGATCTCCTAAGAGATTTTGGTAGGATGAATTGTAATACCTTATTTTTTTATAAATCTAAGTATATTTATACCAAGAAGCATTTATGGCAGGTCTACAAGAAATTGTGGATAGTCTTGGACTATAATTGTTTGTTTTTTTAACTTTTGAACGTTGATTTCCAATGTAAGGTGACATTTCACCAAGTGGTTCATGTAAATTGAGATTACATGAAGGTGACGTTACTAGATTGGAGAGAATCAAACCCAATAGGAAAATTTAGATATAGTACTTCAATGTAGAGATAAATAATTGAAAAATTGTTCCATCTCTAAGTACTTGTTTGATCTTTGAAGTCAAACTAAGGATAATGATTTTTTGGGTAAATATGAAAGTTGAAAGAATGATTTATTAGCTTTTGAACTTGATCTTTAGGATTAGTCAACTGCTCATCCAGTGATCATGTAAACTTAATTTATATGATGATCATAGTTGGATATATTTAAGTTTTTACCCATTTGGAGGACTTATTGCTCAATGTACCTTTGGAACCTAAAAGAGTACTCAAAATCAGAGATAAACAATTGAGAAATTGTTCTATCTCTAAGTGCTTGATTAGGTTGGTTGGTTAGATTGAGGATAATGATTTGTGGGAAAGAGTTAAAAGCATACAAAGTGGATCTTCCCTAGTTTTCCGTTCTGAGGACATAACTGGTTTAAGGGGGAAGAATGTTACGTCCATGTCCAATATGTGGGATTCGGAATAATTCCTGGCATGGATAGTTGATCACTCTAGTGTATAAGGTTATTAGTTATGCCTCGTCATTCCGGGCTTGGCCGGTAATGTAATTAATAATCTTATGAAGGGCCGGACCTATAATTGGACATAGGAGCACTTGCATGGTGTTTGATTGTTATAATGCAAGAATAGGAGGTCAATAGCTTAAATTTGGGTTGGATGGGATCCTAAGAGGAATATTCTCTCCTCAATGGAGATTATATATACTATGGAAACTCACCCATCTCCTCATTGGATTTTCTGATCTATGAAGTCAGGATCCCCTCCTCTCTTGCATTCATTCACCATGGCATGGGGGTGAAGTGGTTCGGGTATTGACTAGCCATTTCTTGTTGGTTGGGTGGTTTTGCTCCACAGGTGTCTTTTTGGTTGCATGCAACAGGATCTAGTTGGATCTTCATTTGGCAATTCTTACAAGGATAATATAAATGTCTACTTCATGGGGGACTATTTTAGTAGCTTGTTAGTAGTAGATATACCAATTATGTAAATAACAAATCATTTGGTTAATATTCCAAGTTAAATAAGTTACAATTAAGATTTAGTTCTAGTCATAAAGACATCAAAACGCATTTAGTAATCCCTAACATATCTTTCTCGTGTCATTGGTATTCAGCTGGCAAGATTCTAATAGTTTCATTTAATTAGAAAAATAAAACAAGTATGATAGATACGTGACATAAATTAACATATGTACTCTTAAATGCAACACTACCATATCTGTATACTTACCAGCACGTAGTTATCCATCCACTAGACATGCATGATGGAATCATTTGCTCTATGAGACACGTACCAATGCTCTCATATGTGGGTCTCAAATCCTCTCAATGTACATTGTCCTGTGTAAAACTCATAACCAAGTTATTGTATCTCCAAAAGTTATGATATTGACATTCATTATACGTGAATGATTTTAATGTTATTTCATGTAGGGAGAATGCATTACCTCACCACATCTAAATATTCTAGTTTTAAATGCAAAGTTTAAAGCTCTCAAGTCCTCCTATGTAATTGTCAATACAAGAGAAAACAACTATGTAACTAATCAAAACATTATCCTAGGAATTTATCTCATGCATCTTCATATTAAAACTTTGTTGATACAAAAATATGGTTTAGAGTATAGGTGGAAATCTATGTAACCTCTTTTTCATTAATCTACAAAATATCATTTCTTTCACATAAAACAATGTGGCTTTGTCATAATATATCTATCTTAAACTACATTGAAGTTAGTCTAATATTTCAAATTCAAGTGCGAAAGAATTGTACTTGATGATATTACTCTCTTCAAAATATAATTGAGTACTTCAAATATATTATTCTTTTGATGAAATTTTTCTATGAACAAATCAAAGAATTTTACATTATATCTTGAACTAAATGCAATGAATTTGTTTCCTGGATTTTTATCAAGTCAAAATGTAATGAACTTCTTTAAGAGATTCTTGAAAAAGATGTAAAATATCACGCACGACATCTACTTTAACACCTTCCAAATGATTATCTAAGGAATAAACAAAGAATACTAAGTGAATCCTTGAGTTTTTTATTCTATGAATGTAATAAAAGTCGATACAAGAAAGATGCAATTTTAGTTGCACCATGAAGTGCCATTTTTGTACTTAGGTGGCAAAAAAAGTGACATAGCTTAAAGAAATAAAAGTAGACACAATTTTGAATGTTACGCCATGCCACACCATCTTAAAGAAGTTATTTACTTTTTGTAAAAGTGCAACAATAATAGACTTTTATAGCAATACAAGTTTACTATCAAGCTAAAAAAACCACATAAAAGTCAAACAAGTTCTTATACTTCTTAATTCAAAGTTTTCCAATAGTTTGCACCATGCCGCCATAGAAGGGACATCCTATTGTGAAAAATTGTCAACTAGTTTTGTTGGTTTATTGGCATTTTTGGAGGCCAAAATAAAATCTCAACTTAGAAATAGTTTCATATTTGTCAATAAAGGCCTAAATAGTGTTTATACTATTTTTGGCAAGTAGATGAGGTCGGATTTGGACCCATTCTAACTGGTTAATTTTGGTACATTGCATCTAGACTAGTATTTCTAGGTTTTTGATTAAAAGTCTAGAAGTTTCCAAATTAGGTCAAGTTTGGGACAAGTGGCCAAATGACATTTTGAAAGCTATAAATAGCTGAACCTGCATGGAGAAATAATCATCAAGGTTTTTTTCTTTGTGGAGAATTCATCTATTGTATTTCTATGTCCATCTCATGTGTTTCTCTTTTGATATCTTGGATTTCTATGTGTAGAATGTTGATTTTCTTGTAGATCTTGCTTTCACACGTGTGAAGAGATCTATGACCTAATTAGCTGTCCTACTGGACTTGCGGCATTTTTGCTTAGTATAAATAGTTGATCATACTTCTAATACTTTCAATCAAGTAGCAGCTCTCTCCAGCTTTCAAGCTTGAACACTCTTGAGCATTCTAGCTCAGTTCTTTAGAGTTCATTTAGAGTTTTGCTATTAGCGCTTACTGTAGTTTTAGATAGAGATCTACAGTTACTCAGAGATAGCTTAGAGTATGTGGTTTCTATTCGCAATTGTCTTGTGCTCATCATCATTTGTTTCATGCTGAATCAATCTATCCTTTATTGTGTGCAGTATTATATCAGAATGTATGTATCTCTATGATATTTTTGTAGCTGATAAATCTCATATTGCTTTTGTTTGATAATTCATTGTTTGGCAACGTAATCATAGTCATGCCTTACGAAAGCATGCTCCATTCCACTGTGTTCGATAAGTCGTTCACTGCCTTGAACTTGTCGTTATAGCTATCATCTCTTTCCAACATGGTATCATAGCGTACCTTCATGATATCAGAGTGATCTGTTATAATAGGGCTCTAATACTTGATCGCAGACAAGCTGAATAAATCCAATTACTACTTGCGGAAATTTAAGATGAAGACCTTGCTAGTCGGCAATGAGTTGTGGGATGTTGTCACAAGGAAGAAAAGCTTGAAGACGACACAACCAACTCAAAATGGAAGTCAAAGGACGGTAAAGCTTTCCCACTTATTATTCTCAATATATCAGACACTCAGATTGGCCACATAGCTGAAGCTCAAACTTCAAAAGAAGTAGGAGACATCTTGAGCTCACTATATGATGTGAGAGACGTAATTTCTAAGTTACATCTACGAAGAAAATTATTCACTCTCAAGATGTCGAATGGTGATTCGCTTCAAAATCACGTTAACTAGTCTAAGAATCTCTTGCAACAGATGGTCATTGTCGGTGGACCAATCATAGACAATCAAGATGCAATCATGACATTGCTTTCAAGCTTGCTCTCTACATATGAGAAGTGGGTGATGATCATATCGACACACTCAAATTTAACTCTTACCAGAGTTATCACTATGTTGTTGTAGGAAGATAATCGAAGAAGTCAAGGCGATTCATTGAATTCATCATCTCATACTCTATACGTCAACAAAGGCTCAAAACAACAGAAGCAGAAAAGCTCTAAGCAGTCCGCATCAAATCAAAAACCGACTCAAACTCAAGAACAATTATCAAACCCACAATCGAAGAAGAAGATGTTCTATAAGTATTGCAAACGCACTAATCATGAGATCTAGGATTGTAGAGTTATCAAAACAAAGAATGCCAGCAAGAAACCTAATCAACAAGCGAATGTAGCCTAGATTCTAGAGCTACTCAACATATGACTAGTCATTGTGAACATTTTCACTCTATATGCCTTACAGTACAAAGAAGTAAATTCATCTTGGCGATGATAGCACTCACACTATTGAAGGTGAAGTCACTGTAAGATTGAAATTCCAGCATGATCAATTCAAACTACTATCAAATGTTTTGTGTGTATCTAAAATCTCTAGGAATATGTTATCAGTAAGTAAGACCAATAATTTAGTTCATAGGGTGGAGTTTGAGTTTGATCAATGCCAAATTATCGATAGAACAATTAAGGTTCTTGCACTTGACAAGAGGCATAGAACTTATATAGATTGGCACATTGTTATTCTGATACTAGTCAAGCCTTAAAAACCTCTTATCTTGCCAATAAAGCATTAATATGACATGATCAATTAGGACACTTTAATCATACATCTGTTTCATACATGTCTAAATGATCCTTGCACTTTATCTCGACTATCATACCGATAAAATCGACCTCCCTATCTGTCATAGCTGCATCCTTGGAAAGTAGACTAGGATTCCCTTTATATCAAGTCATAGGCATGCAACAATAGATTTGTTAGACGTTGTTCATTCAGATATATGTGGTCCAATGCAAACTTTGTCGTTGCTTGATGAAGAGTATTTTATTACCTTCATTGACGAATATTCAAGAAGAACAACTGTTTATTTCATTAAGCAGAAATCGGAGGCTTTCAACAAGTTTCGACAATTCAAAGAGCATGCAAAAAATCAAACTGGTAAAAGGATTAAAGCATTGAGATTTGACAACGGGAGAGAATACATTTCTACCGAATTCAAGCAATATTGTCTTAGCACTGACATTGAGTAACAATACATTACCTCCTATTCGCCTCAATTGAATGGTCTTGTTAAGAGAAAGAACAGAACCTTAGTCGAATCGGCAAAGTGCATGTTATCACATGCGACACTTCCGAAGTCCTTCTGAGCTAAAGCAATTTCAACTACAGCTTATATTCAAAACAGATGTCCTACTAAAGGTCTCTCAGAAAAAGCACCATACAAAGTTTGGACAAGCTCCAAACCTTCTCTATTAATCTTACGAGTTTTTGGATGTATCACTTATGTGCAAATTCTGCATGATCTCAAGAAAAAGCTTGACTTCCAGAGTATCATATCAATTTTCATTAGCTACACTACTTTAGATAAAGCTTATAAGTTGTATGATCCTGTCGAGTCGAAGATATTCACTAGTTGGGATGTCATTGTCATCGAAGATCAATTTACCAAGCTCAAAGATAAGACCATCAAAGCATAAGACATATAGATTTGGATCAAAATGTGTTCTCACCATCCTTTTGAATGAAAGTAGGCATCAATCCTGCTATACCACGCACGTGGTGCTTGTTTAAGACCATAAAGCGCTTTCTTCAAAAGACATACTTTACTTTCCTGTCCCTTCATTACAAAGCCTTTAGGCTGATCCATGAACACTTCTTCTTCTAACTCACCATTTAGAAAAGTAGATTTCACATCCATCTGATGCAAAGGCCAACCAAAATGTGAAGCTAAAACAATAAGTAGACGTAGAGTATTCCACTTACAAACCGGCGCAAAGGTCTCCTCATAGTCGATGCCTTTATTATGTGCGTACCCTTTGATCACCAATCTTGCTTTGTGCTTTGCTATACTTCCATCTGCATGGTACTTAGTCCTATATACCCATTTGCAACCAATGGGTTTCTTGCCAACTAGTGGTTCTACTAAGTCCCATGTGTTATGCTTAGCAATTGACTCCATCTCCTCTCCCATGGCCTTGACCCAAATGTCATCATCCTTCGCTTCACCATAAGTCAAAGGTTCTTTGCTTTGAATAATGCTAGATAAGAGAGCATAATTTGCTTCATACCTTTCAGATAGTATCTTCTCTCTTGTTGATTTTTGTAGTTCACCCTGGTTAGATGATCCTGGAAAGTCATCTATATCACGACTCTCCAACAATCTCTCAAACCACTTAGGGAGCTTCCTATTAGGTTATTGGATTCCTGGTGAAAATGTATCCCACGGTACATCCTTCTCCTTGTCTTTGTCACCTGCAACTTCAATCCGTTTTTCACCAAAAGGTTTGTCCCTACCTCTCCAACCTGTTTCTTGAGGTTGAGTAGTAGTATCTTGAGATGTATCCTCATGTTCATCACTCGGAAGGTCAATGAATGGATCATCATCAGGTGGTATCCTCACTATACCATCTTTCCCAGTGGATGTGTCTATCTTCTCAGCATCCTCATCTTCATACATCTTGGATTCATCAAAGATAACATCACGGCTTATATGGATTTTGTTTTCGATTGGATCAAAACATCTATAGCCCTTCACACGATCATCATATCCTAGGAATGTGCACTTGATAGCTTTTACATCAAGTTTTCGTCTCTCTTCCATAGGAATGTGTACAAAGGCCTTACATCCAAAGATTCGCAAGTGGTTCACCTTTGGCTTCTTCTTCGTGAATGCTTCCTCAGGTGTTATCTTTGGTATGGCAATGGTAGGACTTCTATTTTGAAGATAGACTGTCGTGCTACATGCTTCTGACCAAAAATCTTTTGGTAGTTTCATCTCAACTAGCATAGATCTGGCACTTTCCACAATCGTATGATTCTTGCGCTCAGCTACACCATTGAGAGTAGGAGTATGAGCTTGCATAAATTGTCTTTTAATCCCACATTGATCACAAAGATCATTGAAGTCATTAGACTTGTACTCACCTCCACTATATGATCTTAGGACTTTGATCTTCCTACATGTCTGATTTTTGACCAATGCTTTGAAGCTCTTGAAGTTATCAAATGCATTTGATTTCTTCTTCAAGAAGTAGATCCATGTCTTACGTGACATATCATCAATAAAAGTCATGAAATAGAAGGCTTTACCTAAGGACATGGTCCTCATAGGCCCGCATAAATCTGTGTGGATTAAATCCAGGATGTTTTTTGCTCTTGCAACACCCCCTTTATTGAGCGTCTCTCAATGCTGCTTCCCATATACACAAGATTCGCACATCGATTTCAAATGATCTTCTATGGTAGGAAATCCTGTTACCATCTCCAATTTTCTCATCAAACTGAGGCTTCCCAAGTTCAAGTGACCAAGCCTCTTGTGCCACAACTCAGTTCACGAAGGAACGGATGATACAAGTCCATGTTGCCCCTTGATTGTAGCATTCAACTTGTACAATTTTGTATTGGGCTCTCTTACTCCATTCGCAATAACTTTGAACTTTTGGTTCGCATCCTTCACAAAGCAACGATCATGGGCGAATTCTACTTTCAACTTTTGATTAGTAATGACTCCAACAGAAAGTAGATTTTTCTTTAAACCTGGTACGTAAAGTACCTCCCTGATCATCCTGCTTTTGCCATCAGGCAGTTGGATTGAAAATATGCCTATCTTCTTGATCATGCACACCTCACCATTTGCTTGTGAAACAGATGTTCCATTATCCAACACCTTCAAACTAATGAACCAATTCTTGTTACTTGTCATGTGTCTTGTGGCTCCCAAGTCAATATACCATGCTTGATCATCTTGATTAGATGACAATGCAGATATGAAGATGCTAGAGTCTTCAATCTCACCCTCATCGACAAGGTTACCTGCTTGTTTTGGTTTCCCCTTGTCTTGTTCCACCAGGAATTTGCGACATTCACTTTTCCAATGGCCCTTTTTACCACAATGGAAGCACTTGCCTTTCTTCTTAGTTTTACTGGATGATCCCTCATCCTCATGAGACTTGGCAAATTGCTGCTTAGACTTCTTCTTGCCCTTGCCCTTGCCTTGTTTTTGGCGTGTCGCAAGTGCCTGATCGTCAGTATTTTGATGTCTAGCTTTTACCATACTGATTCCAAGACTGTAGAGTGTTCACTCAAGACATTCTGTGGAGAAACGGTGATTTTAGCTCAACTTGACAAAGTGGCTTTTTTCACCTATTTACCACAAATATGCTAGGTTAACTGTCTGGAGACAAATCTCTAACATAAACCTCAGAATCTCTCCGTGGTTGGTTAACAGTGTGATTAGCTTCCTTCCTGTCCTTACGACATCCAAAACAGTGCACAAACAGCGAAGAAATCACTAGTTATGTATAAAAACCGCAAGCCCAGTTTCAATTTTCAGCTGGCTTCAAAATTGTCAATTTTTCACCAAATTTTTCCTTGTCCGATGCTATGCACAGGCTAATAATATCTCTGCTGACTTAGCAAGCCTCTATAAACTAGAAACCGTGCACCAGTGCTTCTCTTTCCCTCTTCAACCCGCCGTAGACCCCGAACTCTCAGAAGACAGTTCTCCCGAAGCTCTCTTCAACGACGATGCTGTACTGTGTACACTCCCTGTACGGCTCTGATACCAACTTAGAATTTGCTTTGCACAGGAACACAGATCATGCAATTAGACAAAGCAATAAGAGAGTTAGACAGAAAACAAAATAACAAAATGTAAAATTCTAACAAAGACTCTGAACACAAAACCAAGACAGTAATTGATTCAGATTAATGTATAGATATACAAGTCAGATTGATGCTATGAGCACAAGACAATAGCGAGCGAAACCCCGTGCTCATGAAGCTAACTCCTCTTTGTAAAAGCTATGAGCTTATTACTGACAAATCAATCTGAAAGAAAAAATTGATGCATGAAAGCATCTATTGTGTTTGTCTTTGATTAATTCATTCTATATTGATTGATTACAATTGTTGTATCTATATACAATTTACAATTGTACAGATGTATGTAAAAGAAGGTGGCCTGGAGCCATTGCGCCGTCTGGAGTAGATCGCGGCTACTGCTACCATTGTCCAAGTAGCTGCACAGTATAGGAAGTGGGCGAGAGAAGGCTTCTATTATTCAGAGTCGAGTGTGCTGTTGCCGATAGTCAATAAAGTTGGGATAGTCGTTTGACGGTCCTCAACGATAGTCGGGTGACTCGACAAGTCGAGCTTCCCCGATAAGCCGGGCAAGTCGAGCTCCTCCAATAGGTCGGCTAGTTCGGGCTCCTTTGATAAGTCGGCCAGTATGACAAGTCGAGTAACTTCGACAAGTCGGACTGCTATCTTCGATAATAGAGTATTTCTGCAGATTGTGTGACAATGCATGTAAATTTGCAGCAATATGAATGGAACTAGATTAAGTTCATGGGATTTAGGAGAGTAGAGGAATAAATCCAAAAAAAATTGTGGAAAAGGTACAAAAAGGACCAAGAGTGAATCCTAATCTGATCCTCAAGAGGGATTGGTTGTCAGATTACTTGATCTATCAATCTACTTCAGATTAAGATCAATCTAGATCAATTCTAGACACAAAATCCTAACAAGAACAATCATTAATTGAAGGTAAGTGTACTTTATGGTTTCACACGTGTGAAACACTGTCTGAGTACGGACTCCAATTTGAAAATCAAGTACACATTGATAGAACCTCAAAACAATCAAAACAAATGTAGACAAATGGAGAGAATCACTCAAAATTGCTTCCAAAACCAAGATTGGTGTCTCACATTGATTATGGCCAAATGTGGTTCTATATATACAATAAGTGAGAGCTCGTGGTACTGATCATCCCTATGATCCCACATGTGTGAAGGTGCTTTGTCATATGATAATTCATCATGCAAAACTGACACTTGGACAAAACCTTCTATTTTGAGCACTTTTGGTCCATTTTCCTTCTATATGGAGCAAACTTCGCCTACTTTAGCTTATTCCACACATGTGAGCTGTCCTCTACACATGGGATATGACACCTAACCAAAGGATGTGGCTCATGCAATCAATAGATTGATGCCATGTGTCATATGTCTAGAAAACTAGTTTTACGTCTTTTTAGCCACTAGAACTTGAATTAAATCATATGTACAACCTATATGAATATGGTACATGACAAGTACACTATTTTCACACGTGAGAACAGGCTCCACACATGTGTGTTTATCTATATACAAGATTTTTGGCCTCTACCAAGCTTATTTTTGCATTTTTCACACTCCTTCTCAAAAATCTAGCTTGGTAAATCTAGCTTGATGGAAAACGTGATGATTTTGAGCTTGAATCCATGGCCTGAATTGGTCTTTTGCTGGTTCAAAAGGTGTGAAGATCAGCCAATGAGCTTGATGTTGATCTGAAATCACCATATCCATGATAGTGCTTCTTTGATGTTGACATCTTTGATGAGCTTGAGAGCTTTGCACCATCCTAGCACCTCCAAAATTGATTCCTTCCAAATTTCATGTAGATGCTTGACTTTGAGGCTTGCTCCTTGTTCATGTGCATGCTCCTTGCATGAGAAAATAGATATTTCTTCTTGATTTATTAGGATCACAAAGATCTAACATCATGTTACCACGATCTAGAGAATTAGACTCATGCAAATTGGCAAGACTATGCATGCTATAATAACAAAGTGTTTGCATCATATCTTCATGCTTGTTTATCATGCTAATCTCTGATCCAATGAGGCTAAATACTTCATTATGAAGATAAGTGTCTTTAGAAGATGATTCACTTACTCTCATAAAGAGTTTACAATTTGCCTCAATACAAATTTTCAAACTATGAGTGAACAAATCACTTTTGCTCTTGCATGACTCAAGAGCATACATTTGATGAAATAACCATTTGCTTTCTAATTGATTTAAAATCAATTTCAGCCTTTTAAGAACATCATCTATGTTCTCAAGAGAGACTTCATACTCAACTAGTATGGTTTTACTCCAATTTTGAGATGCAATGATCTCACTAAAGCAAATTGATTTATCAAATGACATAAGAGAAATAAGTATGCGATGTATACCACATGAGATATGCTCCTCTTTCCCTTGAAATGTGAGCCACATGGACTCAACCATATTTCTTGAGTTTCTTTTTGGAATCACAATTTGAGAAGGTCTATCCTCCTCAATCCTAGGCACACTTGAACCTTGAGAAGGATTCTCCTCCTCAATCCTTGGCACATTTGAACCTTGAGATGACTCCTTAAGATTATCTTCATGGTGCTCCTTTTTGATGGAAATCTGAGACCTCCATGTCTCATAATGATCACAACAACTATGACCACACAATATGCACTTCCTATGATTATCAAAATTACTTATGCTAGAAACATAAGTCCAAAAATCACCACAACTTGGCATGATTTTTCTAATATTGAAATCAAAAGGCATTTCCATGAAATCAATGACTCTTTCTTTTGAAAGTTGAAATGGATATGGAAAAGATTTGACACCTAGATTTTCCTTTTCAATTGACTAGTTCTCTCAACACTTGAGATTCTTGAACAAAAGATGGGTTTTGTTTCAAATACATGAAAATCAAACTTAATCACTTCTTTTGGACTCACTCTTGACCCAAATAATCTCACACTTGAGATTTAGAATGAATTTGATTTGACAACAAACTATACCACCAATTTTTCACAAAGCTTAAAAAATTAGACAACTAGAGATTCACAAAGATCTCAACCATGCATGAATACTCAAATATGGATTCCTCCTCATTCTAGACATCCAATGGGATCTCAAATTGACCCTCACACTCTCACAAAGAAAGTTGAATAGAACTAATTTGAGTTTCATACATACTATGTCAATTTTTGCTCAATAAATTGATTCAATCACCCATATTGGATTCCACCAATTACTCTACCTCTTAAGACTTGGAATGAAATTCAAAATCAAAAGTTGTGATTTTTCTCACTAAGATATTGTGCTTCAAAGAGATAATGCCACTTAGAAAGATTTGATCACCTGGGAAGAGACAAACTCTCCACCAATAACAACACAAAATGAGCTTCTAGATCTTGTCTTTTACAAAGGAAGGAACTGTTAGAAAATTGGATCTCTCTCTACACATTTGCCATAGACACCTTAATGACTCTTTTCAAACCTTACAATCACTCAAACAAATTGAGTAGGGTTGAACAATGTGACTTGGATCTCAATCTCTTTTCTAGAACTCTCAATTTAAGCCAATCTATGTCAAATTCTACAAAAGATTTGCATAGATGCTCTATATGCACTAGAAACTCTCAAAGGTTTCACTTGGAGGACAGATTCAAGGATGTTTTCTAGCAAATTGATGCTTCTAAACTTGACCCTATCACTCTTGAACAAATCTAGAGTGATGGTACAATGGATTACAACCTCTCACCTTGCATATCACTCCTTAATCTATGATTTTTAGCAAAATCTCTCTCAACCTCAACATGCACTCAAAAAATCAGAGATAATCAATTAATGCACCTAATTCAAGCTTCAAATTTAATTTCTTGGCTGATCTAATCCAAGAACTAATCAAGGGATTAGATTCTCTATAGAAAATGCTTGATTTTGCACCAAAAATCACTCAAATTGGGTGTGTGAGTCAAATTCTACAAATTTTTGAATTTTTTCAGCCAAAACCGGAGATGTACGACCTCACACGTGTGAAAAGGGTTCCTACAGCCCACAACAAGTTCTGGTCCAAAAATTTTGAGAATATCTATCAAATCCAACTCGCTACCCAAAATTTGACTAGTTTCCAAAAAACTGCTAATTTTGGCTTTGATTTGGATTAACCCTATCAATTTCAACAAAACCTCTTGTACTTGGCTCTGATACCATGTGCAAAAAGGTACAAAAAGGACCAAGAGTGAATCCTAATATGATCCTCAAGAGGGATTGGTTGTCAGATTACTTGATCTATCAATCTACTTCAGATTAAGATCAATCTAGATCAATTCTAGACACAAAATCCTAACAAAAACAATCATTAATTGAAGGTAAGTGTACTTTATGGTTTCACACGTGTGAAACACTGTCTGAGTATGGACTCCAACCTAAAAATCAAGTACACATTGATAGAACCTCAAAACAATCAAAACAAATGTAGACAAATGGAGATAATCACTCAAAATTGCTTCCAAAACCAAGATTGGCATCTCACATTGATTATGGCCAAATGTGGCTCTATATATACAATAAGTGGGAGCTCATGGTACTGATCATCCCTATGATCCCACATGTGTGAAGGTGCTTTGTTTCTATATGGAGATCTACTTGGAAATTTTTTAGAAGTCAAAATTCGCCTACTTTAGCTTATTCCACACATGTGAGCTGTCCTCTACACATGGGATATGACACCTAACCAAAGGATGTGGCTCATGCAATCAATAGATTGATGCCATGTGTCATATGTCTAGAAAACTAGTTTTTGGCCTTTTTAGCCACTAGAACTTGAATTAAATCATATGTACAACCTATATGATTATGGTACATGACAAGTACACTATTTTCACACGTGGGAACAGGCTCCACACATGTGTGTTTATCTATATACAAGATTTTTGGCCTCTACCAAGCTTATTTTTGCATTTTTCACAAAAATGACATTAAGCTCCACCTTGTAAGAGTACTGAATGCCATTTTTTATTTAGTTGTTGATGGGTGTTGGTCATTCAACGGCCTTGCCATGCTCCACCTCACAAGTTTGACGAATGACATTCATAATGCCACAATTAGTGGGTGTTGGCCCTTCATCGACCTTTTTGGGAGCATTTGTATTAATTTAAAACGATGGCCAAGGTGCATTTGTATTAATCTAAAACAATGGCCAATATTTGTATTCTCAACCTCATATCAATGGGAAGTAACTCCCATTGCACTAAAATGATGAGTAACCTATAACAACATGGCAACTAACTCTTGCCAAAAAAATATTAAAAACTTTTCACATGGTGGGAGAACTTACTTTGTCCCACAAGAAATTCGAGTCCCCCATTGTGTCTAAGTTGGATAAGAGGCAATAGGGACCGAGGCTTAAATCTAGGTTTGCATGTGGAAAAAAGGCATTTAGAAATCCAAATGCTCCAAAATTGCTTAGCTAAAATGTGGATGTACAATGTATATATTTACCTTTTAATGTTAGGAATAAATGTAAATGTGAATTGAAGTGTTTAATTTGTATCTCATTATCTTAGGGCAAATATTGTTGCAATATCTTCAAAATCAAAGATAAGAAAACTAAAGAAATGAAGATGATGTTATGTATAATATCATGTGAAACCATGCTCCAAAAGGAATTCTTTGCACAATTGCACATGAAGTCCCCAAGGTGCTCAAACTATTTGCTTGTGCGAGTAATTAAGTGTGGCATGCCATGCATGGTGTGGGGGTCTAACCCTTCGTCGCTTCCAATATTGCATACTAGTCACTCTCACACTATTTGTTCTCTACTTTTTTGCAAATGCGGCAGGTCACGATTGGTGATATAGCGCATATCAGCTACATTGGTATCCTAGTCCTCACAATCCTTGGGGTTACACTAAATGCTTGGTAGAGCGAGCTGAGCTAAATGCATGCTTTGACCTGGTAGAAGAGAATCATGCCTACACACGTAGCCCTTCACCCTTTGTGTGAAGTACTAAGAAAGAGTGCTTGGTGTGCTTGAAATCTCTCAACATCTGACTTTTAGGCTTTGGAGGTCAGCTCGTGTGTCCACCATGCATTTAGCTCACACTGCCAAAGCTACATCAAGAGTCACCTGCAAACCTCAAACTAAAATGTCAAGACGCTTGCTCCCACTTCATATGGAAGCAAAGGGCTGGGGATGAACTTTATTCCTCACCTTCACTAAGGGAGCTCCTTGATTAAGGGTGTAGGCATGACCCCACCCAGTGCAAAAAAACCATAAAGTGGCATGATAAGATCTATACTTTGATGCAATCTCCTACTGTCTACACCATTAAATGAGGTTGGGGCACATATTCCGACACCAAGTGATGTGTGTTTAAGCTTGCATGTCCCTAAAGTGGCATGATAAGATCTCCTACTCTCAACACCATTAGATGAGGTTGTGTTTAGGCTTGCATGTCCCTGTAGCACAAAGCAGGGTGGCATTTAACTCCACGTCCACCCGAACAAATGAAAAGTTCAAGGGCCCACCAAATCAGCGTTTCAGGTGACCCACCATACGGTCTCACGCTCTCCCAAATAATATGGCTGTCACTACGGTCACCTACTCAAACGTACATTAATTTTGTAGAGAAATCGCTGGGGTCACTTGGGCCACCAAAGTAGCGGCCTTGGTGGTCCTTTCACCCCAAAAAGGCAGAGCCTTGGCCCTTGGGGGTGGAGGAGGAAACGGAGCCAGCTCCGGTGGCGATGGCAGAATTCAAGGAGCAGCCTTTCTTTGCTGTGCTGTGCTAAAGATGGGATCGTGAACTGTTCTTGGAGAACCAAGAACATCTGGTCCCACACTTGCTATGGCTGGTGTTTAATGCAGGTGGGCGATGTGAATGTTCAGCAAAGCTGCCTCCTTGGTCTTGCTAAGCAACAGGCTTTGGGAGCTCCTGCTGAGCTCAATCCTCAACCCCTGAGCTTGAGAAATTGTGGTTTTTGCATCTTATTGCTCTTGCATTTTTTTGGTTTTTGCTGCTTTATGGATCTTCCCCTCCTTTGGATCATTTCCCCCCTCCTCCAAGTGGGTTCTTTTGTGCCTTATCAATGGAGCCTTGCTCCCTCCTTGCCAATGTAGATGCAAAATAGCAATTTTTGGTTCAACATTGCAATGAGTTGAGTATACAACCAAGAATTTTGAGGAGGAGCAGCAAAATCTACTTCTTCTTTTGTAAAATCTTGTCTCTTTCAAACTTCAGGCATTGAGCAGGCAATGTCAAACAGCCAGATCTAAAACCCAAAGGAGGAGGAGCTCTTCTTGTTGGTTTTCTCCCTTAAAACTTCCCTCTGCAGCCCTGGATTTACCAACCTTGTTCACAGGCATGTTTGAAGAAAAAATAGAATGTGAATAACAGGCCAAGGGACTCAAATTTCTCTGTTTGATTAAGATGTGAAGTTGCATCATCTGTGAGAGCTTGTTGAGGATCTGAACCATGCCATCAAGCTTACCAAGGCTTCACCAGTTATGGAAGCTTGCTTCATGGCAGTGTCAATGATGATCTGAATGTGATGGATGACGCTTACTACACTTTCGAGGTAAGGTCACTCTTCTTGTTAATACGAATCCACAGAGAGAGAGAGAGAGAGAGAGAGAGAGAGAGAGAGAGAGAGAGAGAGAGAGAGAGAAATCTCATCCTGCACTACTTTGGTTAAGAGAGTATCAAACTTCAAAAATAGCTTGGTAGTTTAAAAACATGAGCATACGTAGATCGGCGATCAAACCCATAAGACAGATATCCAATATGCAATGATCACAACAAAAACGAGCAGATCTCTCTGCAAGTATTGTAAGATCGGCCAGCGAAGCAGCGACAGTCCTTAGCCCAGAATGTTCACAGAGGAAAGTGTCCCATCTCAAGATCGTGTAGCACGCTGGGCTACACTTTTTTCTGAAATGCAGTCTGGAGAGAGAGAGAGAGAGAGAGAGAGAGAGAGAGAGAGAGAGAGAGAGAGAGAGAGAGAGAGAGAGAGAGTTTTATGTTTCATTTTTTCTCTATATCCTGTTGTTTGCAGATTGTCAATGTGCCACGAGGAAAAGAGAAACTGAGACAAATTTCTTTGTACAACTACATGGGCTCCAATGGCATTGATGTTCACACCTCTGTGCCAGTCTATCTTAATATCTATGACCTGACTCCCTTGAACGGGTACATGTACTGGTTGGGCCTGGGGGTTTTTCATTCAGGCATTGAAGGTGTATAATACTTCTTCATTGCCTGCAAATTTACCTTCCTTACCAACATCTTGCTCTTGTAACATTTGATCTGATATCGTTGTGATTTTATTGTTCATATCGTACTAAAATTATCGTCTCACATTTAGTCAGTCCATTTAGTGATTGAGGGTTCTATAATCATGTCAGAAGGTTTGGAGGCTGTCTTTTTCCCTGCAGTCTTTAATTTTTTTAAAATTATCTTGGTCCCAAATCAGCAGCATGCCTATGTTGCTGTCTGCATGCTGCTGTCTTTTGAGGTCTCTTCACAAAGGGATAACACTGATTAAATCTATGCTTTAATCGATATTATAAAAGTAATTTTGGTAAATTGGCCATCATACACATCACTTTATGGTGAGCAGAGCATTATTTGGGCGCAGAAAAGCAATTGCCAAAGTTCTGTATCCATTTATTGGCCAGGTTGTGCCACTGCAGATGAAAAGGTTTTATTACATTTTATGCCCAAACTTTGTGCTCATGAACTCACCCCTACATGATATGCAAGAATCTGTAGCTTGGTGGGTAAGAACTTCTCTTGTAGGTTTACCCACCCAGGATCAAGTCTCCATGAAGCGCTTGTTTTCTCTTGTATTGTCATTGTGCCTGTTGGATGTTGGGCCTTTGGGGCCTGTTGCTTCTATGCTTGCCCTTTAGGGCCGACGTACTGGGTCTTGGGCCCCCAATTTAATACAGTTGTAAATGTTATCATTGGTCTGCTCGTTTCGGGTCAGTCAATTTTGCCCCACTTAGATTTTCAACCAAACTAGCACATGTGTGTGTGTGTGCGTGTATGTACGTTTGACATATCAATTTTTTCTACGTGCTTATGAGTGTTCCTCCCATGTTGACGAAGAGACTTTTCTGCTCCCAATGGAACTTGGAGATGCTTATGCTGTGCGGTAAGTTAACTTTGAATAATTTTTTAGTACTAGCTTCAGTTTAAGCTTAGCCGTTTGGTCATGTGTTGCAGCTCATGGCGTGGAATATGGATTTGGTGCACATGATTATCCAACAAGTGGTGTTTTTGAGGTAGAACCTCGAAACTGCCCAGGTTTTAATTTTCGGCGATCGATACTGCTTGGTACAACAAGCCTTAGTGCATCAAAATTTAGAGAATTTATAGAGAATCTGGCAGCCAAGTATCATGGTGACTCATATCACTTAATTGTGAAAAACTGCAACCACTTCACCAATGATGTCAGCATACGGCTTACAGGAAATGGAATTCCCAGCTGGGTCAACCGGCTTGCAAGAATAGGTTTGTGCTCCTTTGCAAGTTGCATATTCTGTTACCGGCTTCGTGTGAAGTACCAGAGCTCAATAGTGAAATTATGACAGCATGAAAATTTTGATTGCCACTGGCCAAAGGGAGGCCAGCGTTTATCAAAGGGTGTTCAATAACTGCTGAGTGTAGTTTATGGAGAGGCGGTACTTTTTCACAATGCTGGCCAAATTTTGTATAGCTAAGTCTTTAAGGCAAATAACATTCTTCCAATGACAGAAAGCAAGATCCTTGGTCTTGCTCACATACATGTATAATAGTTGTGTTGATCTGACACATGATCTTGTGAAATGTTTTCTTTTCTTGTATCTGCGCCCCACACAGCCCTGTGAAATGTTTATGAAAGAAGCACAGTTTATGAATGAACAGTATTTTGTGCATATCTCCAGTCAACCACCCATCTGCACCTTCTATGTCATCTGTGATATTCTTAAAGCACAGAATGCTTCTTATGGATAAGGTCTTCACTGGCAGTTTGGCTGTGTAAATGTGCTTATCTGAGCAGCAGGCATCTGTTTATGCCTCATCTGAAGGTGCAACATTATGCCTTTAATATAAAACTGATTTCATTTGCTTCCAAGCGCAGCTGCTACTGTAAAACTCAGGCCTGCAAATTTTTTGATGATAGTGCATTAAAATAAAAACTCCTAGCTGAATCAAAGTGATGATATGATATTTTCGTTTATCTTTTCATCAGAAAATGGTGCTTTGCTCTTTAGTTCTAGGCTTTCCTTAACCTCAGGAGTCATATAAATCATAGAAATTCAGTTCATGATCTTTGCATAGCTACAAGCATCTGCAATCAGTGTACTTAGTCACTATACTACCACAGAATGGCTTGAAATATAGCCTGTTCAGTCTGTTGGATATTGTTTCCATTCACAAAAGTGGTTGATCCATGGTGCTCACCATGGACTTCCCAACCTCCATTTGGCCTCCTATGCATAGCTCTGAGAGTGCATACAATCTTCTGAGACTGTGACTCTAGGATTGAGTTTAGTCCACCATACCCAATTACTTCCACAGCTCCAAAGTTTGTCTGCTTTTGCCATATCCATCGCCCATGTTGTTCTTAGTCTAAAATGATGTATTTTGAAGGTAAAGCTTAGCATGGAGGCAATGAAGTAACTTCAGCTTTTCTTTGCTACAGCCATTTCAAATTTTTTTGTTTTGTTTTTGTTTTTTTGTTTTTTGTGAAAATGTGTTGAAATAAATGAGCTAGTTATAGACCCAGATAAGCATAAGCTACTTAACTGATTCTTCTATACTTGTAGATGGCTCTACTTTCAGTCAGGAAAGTGGATACATAAATGGCAAAATGGGGGGGGGGCATCTTGGATGCACTGCCCATTTTGGCCCGAGCTTAATCTCAACCCCACGTTTCTTTTGATTGAAAAAATAAATTTTTTATTCACAGAAACTTGCTCAAAGACTTTGCCCAAGCTTTTGTGATTGACACGTGTTCTTTTATCCCATAAGTTCCTTGCAGTTAGTCCAATTGCTAGATATATATTGAAAATCACATTAAGTCTTTTAAATTGTGTGCACACGAGTGCGTGGTCTTGTCAAAAATTTCGTGGGCTCTCGCACGCCCAAATTCATGGGAATTTTGAGGCCCACCAAACATTTTAAATTTTTGGTGGGCATTTTGTAATGATCGCCAAGCGAAGATCTACTTAGATCTTGTTGCGTGCAACCAAAGGACACCCAAACCACCCAACCAACAGAAAACAAATAGTCAAATCTCTAACCGCTTCACCCCGAAGCCATGGTGACTAAATGCAAGAGAGGAGAGGATCCTGGCTCTTGGAAACAGGAAAACTGAATGAGGAGTAGGGCGAGTTTCAATAGGTTATATAATTTCCAAAAGCTAGAGAGTATTCTCTCTAGGATTCCTCTAATCCTATCAAAAGCATTTGATCTCCTATTCTTGCACAAAAGATGTCAATCACCATGCAAAAGTTTCATAGGTCCAATTAGAGCACCTGGGCCTTCACAAAGGTTATTAATTACATTTCTAGCCTAGTTCGGAATGATGTGGTGTAATTAATAATCTCGTACACTAGAGTACCGGATATCCAATTCTAGGATTATGCTGAATCCTATATACAGGACATGGACGTAACATTCTCCCCCCTTGGAACTACTTCTATCCTTAGAAGTGAAAACTAGAGAAGATCCTCTTTATGCTTTTAACTTTTTCCCATGAATCATCATCCTCAACCTGACCCATCTACCTAATCAAGCACTCAGAGATAAAACGATTTCTCAACATGGCGAAAATTTTCAGAGATAAAGTTCTTGAAACGGTTAAAAGAGTAACATTGACAAGGATGAATGTTATCTATATCAAAATGGAAAAACACATCATCAGAAAAATACCATTCACATTTAGCACTTGGTAGATAAGTCCAGCCTAACGTAATATCATAAAAGAGTTCGTCAACAGTACCAAAAATCCTGCTTAAAACATGAGCGTAAAAATGCTTCACATGGATAAACTCAAATACTCTATTTCGGTAACATAAATGTAAAAAAAGTCTCCCTGAGTGGCTACTAGTGGAAAACTAGAGACGTCCGGTTGCTGAAACGCTGATTTGTCTTCTAACATTGTCTTCTTCATCTTGCACATCGATTAGGATTTGTAAAAATTCAGCTATTTAATTGGTAAGTCCTCTTTGTTTCCACTGCTCCGTCCTTCCTTTGCTTTGTAATCTGAGACACGCTTTTTCTTCCCTGTTCCTGAACCGGAAATGACTGAGTTTGGATTATTCAAATTGAAAGAGCTCATCCTTTTGTTTGATTTCTGGAAGTATTTGTCTTGGAGGGTAGAAAAACTAGGACGTTTTAAGAGGCGTTCTATCTCTCGGATATTCTCGGCATCTCCTAAAGATGCAAGTAATCTGGCGGAGGGGTCCTTAGCCAGTTCAATAGAGGCATCAATCATGTATTGGCGGATAAAGAGAAAAGCGATATGAGATTTTACCACATCCCTAGCAGGTTTATTTAGCCACATGAAAAAGGCATTTATCTGATTATGGACGGAAGCACCAGGAAAAAACTTGGCAAAGTTATTCATAATGAACCAGATAGCATGATCAAACCAAATGATGGAAGAACTATTTTTACATTTACCACATCTACATCTTTTCCAGTTCCAGATTCTGGCTTGGTGTAGGTTCATTCTGTTGAAGCTAGTCTCAAAGTGTCCTCTGGTCCTGGCCCAAACTTGCTCAGAGGGGCAACGAGAGGGTTCAAATTTGTTCATGCAGATAATGGTATCAAAAGAAACAGGGGTCTCAAGTGAAGGATTTTTGTGCAAAGCGGCCAATTTGCAGACTTGTATTTCTTTTTCTGTCAAATGAGTCATCAGAATCCAAAGATCAATAGGTATCAGTGCAAGAAATTAACAGAAGGAAGACTCTAGAGCTTGTAAGAAGTGAGAGTAGCTTTAAACTCAATGATTCTAATAGGAACAAAAGGGACTTGGCAGTTTTTGGATTGACAAAAATCAAAAGAGAAAAGGTCACCAATATCGCAAATGTCTTGAGAAAAGATCTCAAGCTGAGAGGCACTGTCTTTATCAAGGTCTTCAATATAAATAAGCGGGTGGAGCATCAGAAGCAGCAGGGGTAGTGACAATAGGGGAAATACCATTTTCATTTTCTAAACACATAAACACTATTCTGATGTGTGAATTGCAAAACTTTTTTTTTTTTTCAACAAAATCATTAAGACGACTAAAAAGATTTTTCACAAGGCTCAGCGGTTGTTTCTTCTTAACAAACTCAAGATAAATCTTTACCCAATCAATGGTCTCTAGCAAATCAATCAGACAAATAATCTTATCCTCAGGTCCAGCAGAAGCACAAGTAGCCCTATTAGTGTTAATAATAAATTTATGTAGCTCAACGGCCTTCTTCATACAAAATATAGTAGTCTGAACAAAAAGGTTAGGAGGAGGTAGGGGCTCCCTATAGCCCAAAGCTGCAGCTTCTTTAAACCATCCTGTGGACTAAAACATACAAAAGGACCTATGTTAGCTTATGAATCAGATAAAAGGTAAGAGCATCAGTACTATTCCACCCAAGGAATAGTCGGATTTACACCACCAAGATGCAAGAGAGAGAGATACAAGACAACACTTAATTCCTCTTGACAAAGCAAGACTAAAGCTCTTTAAAGCCTTTATTCATAATCCAACAAGGTAAAGTACAGCTGAAAAGTAAAATACAGTAGTAGAAAGCACCATAAAGCATAACCACTTTCAAGACGTCCAACTGATACCTGCCACCATCCCACAAAACAAAACCGCTCAAGTTAGTTTAGTGAGGAAGACATGTGTCATAGCTTAACGACAGTTGTTATTCATGTCCAAAAAAAGTTATACTACTTAACAGCTTTGAATAGCATTTTAAAACATAGTCCAATCTTCCCAAACACATAGTGTTTTAGCGATAGGCCAAGCCGTTATATCATCGTATCAGGGCGAGTGCCATACTGATCAACTTACGATCAATTGGTCCATATCAGTTCATTTTAATCAAAGAGGAGTATGAAAAGTTTAAACCATTAGAATCTTTATTTAGCCAAAAGACTTGGTGTGAACACGTGTGCTGGTATCAGAGCAAATCCATGCTATACTGACCCAAGTGACCCTTACGACATAAGGTATGTCACGCATTGTTGTTCATACTCCTGAGCATATCCATGCTTTCTAGTTGTATCTCACCAAAAGTCTAAAGTAATACTAATAGAAGAAAGGTGAAGTGTTACCCTGCATGTTCTAACAAAATGATATAACATCCATGGTATAAGGACACTGTATAGGAAAGATGTGATTAAAACAAAGTAAGAGACTACCAATGTTTATACTGGGTAGTAGGGCAGATCCGTGTCATTCTACTCCCTTAGTATAAACTATGATTCTTACGCATATCCATGTTGTCTAAGGTCATAATACTGGAGTCCTTACTGTTACTTTTAGTGACAAATTCTTATTTCAAGGTATTTTAGTTTGATTTGAGTGTGGTCTTATGTCGTTACTTACTTTCGAACAAGGGAATTAGAAAAGCGGAAAGAAAAGCAAAAAGCAAAAGTGAATTTATGTATAGTGAAAGTATATCATAGCCTTTATGGAACCAAAATTACCATACTTATTGAAGTTGTGAAGAGTATATATAAACTTAGAAAGCATACCTGAATAGCTGTAGACATAGTTTCTTGAGAGGCAGCCATAGTAGTTTTTAAGCGACTGAGTTCTTACTCTTTTAGATCATAAGAAAGCCAAGAAACCATGAAGTGAGTGTATTGCTTCAAAAAGTTATGTAGAAAGCACTTTACAAGACATCTTTTGACTATGTTAGTTAACTTACATTGTAGAGAACCAGTTGGTTGCATACCTTTCAATAGTGAGTAGTCAGTTCAGGAAAGAACCAAGTAATATTCTGACGAAGCCGGAGCAGTATAATGAAGCTACAACATGAGATATCATTAGCTTCATAGTATGAGATCACAAGATCTATGAACACTTGTAAAGAGAGCACATATGTAAGAGCGAAGCTTGAATGTGCCCATCCTTCCATCACTGGTTGGAGGAGGCTATTAAAGTGAAGAAGTCTATAAATGGATAGCATAAGTTCATGGTCCATCGCTGGATAGTTAGCCATAAATGAATTTACAGTATTAACATTTGAAAAGGAGACCACTCTCCTGTCCATCACTGGAACAGCAGAGTCTCTATGTGTAGATTTGGTGAGTAAATGTGTGTCTATCATGCCTATGCAATCCATCGCTGGATAGAACATAGCAATATTGATAAACACTCATCTTTTGGACAGTTTGCAGCGATCTGTCCATCGCTGGACAATGCCCATTCCAATCACCAAAAGTGCATATAGTATGTGCAGGAGTGAGGCAGCCCTCCATCGCTGCTCTCTGAGCCATAAGGAGCAAGCCAAAGCATGGAAAAAACGTGATTATATCATTAATATTACCTGCGATTTCAGAACATTATCACATAACCACAATTGTCCATCGCTGCCTATTGAGGCAGGGTGGACAGTTTCAAGAATCAAAGAGTGACATTGTTGTCCATCGCTAGACCTCAATGTGTTCTTGACCTATCACAGACTTTACATGGTTTAGAGAGATGAGTGGCATATCAAAGCAGAGCATTATTAAAGTATCCTTCTCCGGAAAGTAGAGTAAATATGAGCGGAGTGTAAGAGAGAAGCAGATACATACCGTAAGCTATCAAATCATTGATTCGTAAGTAGTTTTATCTCAGCTAGCATAGATCTTGCACTTTCCATAATCGGATGATCCTTGCGCTCAGCTACACCATTTAGAGCAGGAGTATGAGCTTGCGTAAATTGTCTTTTAATCCCACATTGATCACAAAGATCATTGAAGTCATTAGACTTGTACTCACCTCCACTATTTGATCTTAGGACTGTGATTTTCCTACCTATCTGATTTTCGACCAATGCTTTGAAGCTCTTGAAGTTATCAAATGCATCTGATTTCTTCTTCAAGAAGTAGATCCACGTCTTACGTGACATATCATCAATAAAGGTCATGAAATAGAAGGCTTTACCTAAGGACATGGTCCTCATAGGCCCGCATAAATCTGTGTGGATTAAATCCAGGATGTTCTTTGCTCTTGCAACACCCCCTTTATTGAACTTCTCTTGATGCTGCTTCTCATATACACAGGATTCGCACATCGATTTCAAGTGATCTTCTATGGTAGGCAATCCTGTTACCATCTCCAATTTTCTCATCAAACTGAGGCTTCCCAAGTTCAAGTGACCAAGCCTCTTATGCCACAGCTCAGTTTGCGATGGAATGGACGATACAAGTCCATGTTGCCCCTTAATTGTAGCATTCAACCTGTACAATTTTGTATTGGGCTCTCTTACTCCATCCGCAATAACTTTGAACTTTTGGTTCACATCCTTCACAAAGCAACGATCATAGGCGAATTCTACTTTCAACTTTTGATCAGTAATGACTCCAACAGAGAGTAGATTTTTATTCAAACCTGGTACGTAAACTACCTCCCTGATCATCCTGCTTTTGCCATCAGGTAGTTGGATTGAAACGGTGTCTATCCCCTTGATCTTGCACACCTCACCATTTGCTTGTGAAAGATATGTTCCATTATCCAACACCTTCAAAGAACCAATTCTTGTTACCTTTCATGTGTCTTGTGGCACCCGAGTCAATATACCATGCTTGATCATCTTGATTAGATGACAATGTAGATATGACGATGCTAGAGTATTCAATCTCACCCTCATCGACAAGGTTACCTGCTTGTTTTGGTTTTCCCTTGCCTTGTTCCGCCAGGAATTTGCGACATTCACTCTTCCAATGGCCGGTTTTACCACAATGGAAGCACTTGTCTTTCTTCTTAGTTTTATTGGAAGATCCCTCGTCCTCTTGAGACTTGGCAAATTGATGCTTAGACTTCTTTTTGTCCTTGCCCTTGCCTTGTTTTTGGCATTTCGCAAGTGCCTGATCGTCAGTATTTTGACGTCTAGCTTTCACCATTTCTCGCCGTTGCTCTTCCTGCATCAAGATTCCTGTGAGCTCGTCAAAGGTTGGCAATCTTTCTCTTGATGCTATTCCACTCACAAACATCTGATAGGGTTCTGTAATGCCGCACAATGCATTGTACACCAGCTCCACATCACGTATGCGCTCACCAATAGAATGCAGTTCATCTCTCATTGTCTTGATTCTGGTCATGTACGTCTGAATGTGCTCTCCTTGCTCCATGCAGGCACTATTCAACTTTTACTTCAGAAACATGATTCTTGACGGATTTGACGTCTCGAACTGCTCCTGTAGCACATCCCATGCCTGTCTGGGTGTAACAACATCACAAATGTGGGTAATGATGTGATCCTTCACTGACAAGTTAATGAAGGTCAAAGCTTTCCTCATCTTTTTGTCGAACACTTTAATATCTACTTCATTTGGCGGCCTTCTCTCATCACCTGTGATGACTTCCCACACGTCTTTCTCCATCAATATGTTTTTCATTTTGAATTTCCACATTGCATAGTTAGAAATCCTGTCCAATTTGCTACTTTCACTCAAAATGGACTCTCCCATGTTTGCCATCGCAAAACTGCTTGAAACTTCTGTCGTAGGCTAAAAACAGTATGCCGAGGTCAACAGTGATGTCAGAAGTTGAAAATAATGACTTGAACTTTTTCCCTTACCAGGCCACTCGCTGTTTTTCCACCAATTTGAAAGCCAAATCGGCGTCGCCTTCCGAAATGCACTCAGTCGTCAACTCCCAACAACGTGCCCAGTGGAATAGTGAAATCACTTCTGGCGTACTCCAAACACTTTCTCTGCTGCAATCACTCTGTTTTGTTTTACCGTACTTGTAGGTACAGTCCGGGTG
Organism: Diphasiastrum complanatum; assembly: GCA_029204225.1. Classification (NCBI taxonomy): domain Eukaryota; kingdom Viridiplantae; phylum Streptophyta; class Lycopodiopsida; order Lycopodiales; family Lycopodiaceae; genus Diphasiastrum; species Diphasiastrum complanatum. Next base: position 6,262,742 of record CM055098.1, read on the forward strand.
CCCTTCGTTTGGAGGTTATAGCCTTTCGTTTGGGTCAAAACGGGCAAAGGACCCAAAAATATGGACTTTTTTAGTTTTTGAACTGTTTCTTCACCTTGAAGAAACTTCACTCTTCACTTGTGAAGGGACCCAACTCCAATTTCAGTATGAAAATTTTTAATGAAGTTGAAGGCTAAAATGCACTTCACTTCTTCAAGGCCCTCTTCAACAACTCTTCAGACTCCATCCAATGGTTGAATCTGATCCAACTATGGATATCCCTTCTGGGTAGCACAATCTGAGCCGTCGATCTTGTAACTCCTCTATCCAACGGATCTGAGCACTTTTGTGCACCAATGGAGAGTCTTGTAGACACTGTCCACTTCAAAACGCTATGCTCTCACCCTGGTTCCACGCGCGAACAATCCGCGACCTCCCTGTCTGCGGCCACGCCTCCCCACACTGATTTTTGTTTGATCTAACTCACATGTGGATCGTTTTGAGCACAATCTGAGGCCTAGAGCAGGGTCGGCCTACTGATTCCAAGTCTGTAGCATGTTCAATCAAGAAATTCCGTGGAGAAAAGGTGATTTTAGCTCAACTTGACAAAGTGGTTTTTTTTTTTTCACCTTTTATCGCAAATCTGCTAGGTTAACTGTCTAGAGACAAATCTCTGACATAAACCTCAGAATCTCTCCATGGTTGGTTGACAATGTGATTAGCTTCCTTCCTGTCCTTACGGCATCCAAAACGGTGCACAAAAAACGAAGAAATCACCAGTTATGTATAAAAATCATAACCCTAAACCCAGTTTCAATTTTCAGCTGGCTTTAAAATTGTCAATTTTTCCCTGTCTGATGCTATGCACAGGCTAATAATCCCTCTGCTGAGCTTAGCAAGCCTCTATAAACTAGAAACTGTGCACCAGTGCTTCTCTTTCCGTCTTCAACCCCCCGTAAAGCCCGAACTCTCAGAAGACAGTTCCCCCGAAGCTCTCTTCAACGACGATGTTATACTGTGTACACTCCCTGTACGGCTCTGATACCAACTTAGAATTTGCTTTGCACGGGAACACAGATCATGCTACACAGTAACACAGACAGAAAACACTCTCCACAGCAAGCTCACATAGCAACTGTATTTCTCAAAATGAAATCACACTGTACATATAGTTGTTCACTCAGGCAACCCATGCATGACCCAGGTTGCCGTTGGCGGGACGCGTGTCCCGTCGACTTGCCTCGTGGCGAGGCCAACTGATCCTTATCCACTGATAGGACCCACAGTACAGTAACACAGTAATTCTACTTTAATTCTAACTGGTAGGGCGCACTTTCAGCGAGTGACAGAGGAGCAGAGTTCTTTGCTGGTCACTGTAAAGCAAAAGGGTTGAAAAGAACATGCACTTATAGTGTCCAGTAAGGTAGTAATCTAGAAGGAGAGAGTGGGAGTGAGAAATTCCATTTCCTTCCAAATTATTTTAAACAGACCAAACCATTTCAAATACTTGTGGAAAACCTTCTAAGTTAAAAATGGAACTTCATCATATGCAAGGGTACAACAATAAAAACCTTGTAAGTTTGACAATAGAGAAAATATGGGCCCAAAGAGGGTCCTATAAGAAATGCGATGTAGGAGAGAGAAAAATAACTATAAAGTAATTATAATATCATTTTTCAACTTCTTTACGCATATGCCCGCACTACTTTTCATGTAAATGAATGCACCTTAGTTTGGTCAGATCAAACTTCACTGGTGCTTAACCATAGTTAATATATAATTTTTCAAAATGCTGAGATATTCCCTCCCAAGAGTTGGGAACACTCAAAAATTTGAATTAGGAGTGACATTTCTGAAAAAAAACCTACGCCATCTCTATCTCCAGGGTCAAAAACAAGTGTTTAGCACCATCTCTATCTCCAACAGAGCTGTTAGTGCCATCTCCAACTTTGTTATTGTCATTCTGCTGTTTGTTACTATACTATTGTACTAATGTTAAAACTTTATCATCTTCATGTGGATCTGTCACCAGAATATGCTCCACTCAAGACAAGAAATTCAAAGCAACCCAAATTGTCAACTTCTGATATGGTCCGATACAGGGAGGAAAAGCTAAAGCATGTAGATTTATGGTCATCAGAAACATTGTATCCTATTGATCCATGTTTATTGCAACATCCAGATTTTCATTCGGTGAGTTAGTTAATAATCTATATGTGTCATGGTAAAAATGGCCTTTTGGGTTACTGTGAGAATTTGATGCTCTATGGGAACGCACATTCAATGCAAAGAATACATTATTTGGAAGAGGAATCAAGGAAAATATCAAAGGCGTGTGAAGAAAAATCTACAAAGATGAAAACTCGTTTGGATGAAAATGAGATGCTCAAGGAGGAGATCCAAAGGTTGAGATCTTCTTTGCATCATTATACAACTAGTAATGATGAGATAAAAATTGCATTTCAATCCATGCATATCTCATATTTGTCTCTTGTTAAAGATATGGATGTGCTCAACATAAAGGTCCGAAGCAACAAGAGGAAAAGACTGGTAAACAAGGATATATGTGATCTATCTGTCTTTTTCTATGACCTCTACAAAATGTTCATATCTGTACATTGCATGTGGAGGTGCGTATTATAAAAAAATAATATATCTTCACATCTTGTTTGCATGGAATTTCGAGCCATAGGCCTCTACGAAGGAAGCTATTTCCAGATTAGAGGATATGTTGTCCAAAGCAGGCTTCCATAAAGGCCACGTTAAAGTAAAAAAAGATGACAAGCTATCATGGTAAAACATGAAATATTCCATGCAAGCCGAGCATTGGAGGATCTAATGCTCGAAGGTTTTTATCAGATTATTCTGGCAAACAATCCAAGGTTCAATACATGGTTTGGAAAGAAATTATTGCAGCAACTCAAGATTTCGAAGAAGAAGGTTCTACTCGTATACACAAAGTAGAAGTTTGGAAAAAGTTAGACAACATGGTGAAATACTTGAGAAAAGATAAATTTTCAAATATTGATGTACAAATGATACAGAAAACAACCAATGAATTTGTGGATGCAGTTAAAGTGCATGGGGTGTTGATCATATAACACATTATATGGTAAAATTTTGATTTTACACTACGATAGACAAATATGTGCAATTAAATTAGATACTTTTGGTACTGATTAAGATTATGTTTTTATGACATGCAGCACATATTACGACATCATTCGACATTATTTGCAAGAAATAGTGGAAGTCTTAGCATATGGTCATCACAAGGAATGGAAAAATCTCATTGGCAAGCAAGAGCGGCATTTCATAAAAGTACACAACATGGCGGGACTAGCACAAAAAACAGCTATATATTGCAACTTTTCCAATGGTTTTACAGAAGAATCCAAATTCGTCATAATACAAAATTGACGAATTATAAAATATTTAAAAAAGCATGCAAATTATACAAACCAGTAGGCTATAGACACACAATATAATTTTGTATATTAAATAAAATTATTTACAAAGTACAATTCAACAGTATCTAATCTACTTCCGATATTTTCTCCAATGAAAGTTGCAACTTAGAATCATGCAACAATTTTTTTCTTTCGTGGATCCAATAGCTCATAGTTTTCATGCTTAAGTGGTAGACATTTCAAAGTGTTATGAGAATATACCCTTAGATAGTCCAGAAGGACTGAAACTGTCATGAAAAAGACAATTAAGAACCTATGCCCAATACGGTGTAAGCGTTGCACCTGGGATCGAGGGCCCTCAAAAGGAAGCTGCTCCTGCCCTAACAGCCTTGCAGGTTGCTCAGGATGCAGATCTTATTTTATATGATCAAAAAAAAAATTAACTCTGGACCCTGTTAACCATGATTTGACAATGCATATACATTAATGGTACATCGATTTTCTCATCTCAACCATCTGTCATATTCATTTTCAATATTTTTGGGTCTCTTTGGGCAGTGATGAGCTGGAAGGGCAGGCCTCATCAACCAATAGCATTTCCACATGCTGCCCGACGAAACAGCAATATAATGTAAAAGTTTTTATTTTATTTATATTTGAAAAATTCTACGTTACGTAGAACCCTGATTTCAAGGTTTCAATTAGTCCACATGACAACAAAATAAGAAAAAAAATAAAAAAACATCTTTTTCAAAGGCCTTCTTCAAGCTCTAAGTTTCTCTAATGAGTAGCGGTACGTCAATATCTGTCCACTTTTTCTGTTTAATGCAGTAGGGTGAAACTGAACAAAGGAGCATCCGTGTGTGGTGTGTGTGTGTGTGTGTGTGTGTGTGTATGTGTGTGTGTGTGTGTGTGTGTGTGTGTGTGTGTGTGTGTGTGTGTGTGTGAGAGAGAGAGAGAGAGAGAGAGAGAGAGAGAGAGAGAGAGAGGAACCCACCAACCGACCTGTAGTTAGTGAATACCTTCAGGGTTAGTTAGCTCCCTGTAAGAATTAGCTAACTGCATGCCAAAAGACCATCAATATCATGTGGTAGAGTGTAAGACAAACCTGGAAATACCTCAAAGATGTAAGTTATTGATGATAAGACATAGTTTATCCCTCATAAACCAGTTTTTTTGAAAAGCATCAACCAAAATTTCGACCTCTTTTAGGAATGTATCTTGTTGTTACAACAATATATTTCAGCAGTGGCCTATGAAACGATAACCTTATATGAATTATAGATCGGTCTATTTAAAGCCAGATGTATATACTGCAAAAAAGGAAAAGGTAATTTTCTTCCTTTGTCAAGCTTTGAAAGGTGTAATAAATTATAATTTTAATCAAAGGCAATGGATATATTTAAAAACCTGATAATATTAGCTTCCAAAGTTTCTTTTTTCTATTTCTAGAAAGTCTAAAGGGTAGATCCAGAAAGGGTTTTCAAGAGTTCTTGTTTGTGTTTTATCTATGAAGAGCTCAATATCAGGGTTATTGATGAAACATATGTCATCAATGTATTTGAAAGAATGTATAAAGTCATTCATTGAATTAGTACGACCCCTAGTCTAGCAAGTCTCTTTATAAATTGTGCCTCAAAGAAGGATAAATACCAATTACACCAGGTAGGTGAACATGAAAAATCCATAGGTATACCATGTATTAGTCTCCAAGTCTTGTTTTCTAATCTGACAATACCGTTGTCGATCAGAAGTATCCTAAAAAAACTGAGACAAAAAATCTTCTGCAGCACCCTATAAGGCCTGCATGGCTATCACGGCAAAACGAACATTCAACCCAAGTGACAGAGTGACATTTCGTATAGATCGGCCGAAAGGAGCTCTAGGGATCAACAATTCAGTTGATCTCTGGAGTTTTCTGATCTCCCTCAACCAGACCTACTTCCTGCCACGCCTACGGCCAGTACTAGGGGGAACACAAGAATGGGATGGTTGTACAGTGATTATGGCACAAGCAGTGGATTTGGTCCTGACCATCATTCTCAGAAGAAGAAAATTAACAAAAGAAAGTTTGAACAAAAGAAAAGTGGATGAAAACAAAAAAAATTGCGATAAAAGGGTGCTTGAGATTGATGCCAGAACTAAATATCGGTTTCGAGCACAAGATCTACACAGATTATTTGAAGAAAAGAGATGCGCGTTCGAAAGCGATATTGGACTAGTAGTGGTATCGAACTCGAGCGCACTGTGAGAGGACGGAAGCTTGAATGGTGAGAGAGCGTGCTTGAGAGCGATATTGGGAGCGAAAACCGAAAAATTTTCAAAAAAAAATGAAAGTTTCGAGGACTTATCTATATGAAATTTTTGCACGTGCGAAAAGATGTCCGAGGCACGTGTTGTCAAATAATTGGTCCACATGGAATGTCCGTACTGACAATGATGGCCCAATTATGAGGCCACGTGGGCCCTACACGTGCACCAATCCGTTCTCGACGCGTATCATTCTCGCACGTGACAGATGTCAGATCAATCATTCTAGGTACGGTGCATTAATTTTGACCAATCACAAGTCGACACGTGTTCCTTCGCCACTCCTCCGCACGTGCAAATTTTTTTATATAAATAGGTTTTTTTCGGCTCGGTTTTTTAGACAAATTTACGATTGCTTGGTCGGATATCGATTTTGAACGCGTCGTTTGCACATTACCTTCCGTTGACTAATTTGTGCCTGGAACCGATATTGCCTCGTCCGGTATCGCATTCAAGTGCGCATTGCATCTCTCTTTTTTCTGCTCTGTGTTCTTGCGCTCAAATTCGATACTCCAACTTGTAATATCTCTCTCGAGCACACATTGCCTTGACGTGATTGTCTGACCTACAGTTTGCGCCTGAGAGAGATATTTGGAATTTTTACTTCTGTTATTTTTATTTAAAATGTCTAATTTTGATTCTAGTTTGCTTTTTTTTTTTTCATGAATTTGGTATTACTGATAGGTTGGAGTATCTCAAATCTCTTTTTTCTCCTTTTTTTTTTATTCTACCTTCTATAACTGAGGGCCCTGGTGTGGAGGCATTTTCTGAGATATATCTCAGATTTACGTCCCTACTTAGTACTCCGTTATTTAGATCTCAAAATAAGGACATGGTTCATTATCAGGACCTGGTGGCACTCGACAAACATATCTATAAAGCTAAGCTTGGCAGAATGTTTACCAAGTTACATAATGATTTCAAGTCTGTAGATGACTGCCCAATTCATAATAAAAAATGTAGATTTGTTGATTTTTAGTCGGCTTTTGTTTTTTTTCTTTTGTTGAATATTTATGACGATTTGGAGGCTGTCCCTTCCACTTTTGAAGCTGTTTCTTCTTGTGGTACAAAGTCTGAAAAGTCAAAGATTGTAGATATAGATACTTTTTTTGTGAACAATTAGAAATGCAACATCAAGCATTCACCATAAGCAATCACCAAGTAGGGAGACGAAAGAAGAACACTCAATATCACTCTATCACACTAACACATACTGAATGTAAAATGTACATATAAACCTTGAACCTCGATAGAGAGGGAGAACCTAGGAGCAAACTACTAGACTAGCCTACGACTAGTTACAGCTAGTAATAAAGTACATCATAAACAGTAACTAGGAAGTGTAACAATGAAGTTTATCATTGATTTCTAACACTCTCCCCCAATGATAAAATTACATTCTTCTATTCCTACTAGAGTATGAAACTTTTCAAATTTACATCTACCTAATGACTTAGTAAAAATATCTGCCACTTGATCTTCAGATTTACAGAAAACAAGATCAATGGCTCCATCAAGAATTTTCTCTCGAACAAAATGATAACATATTTCGATGTGCTTGGTTTGAGCATGTAAAACTGGATTTTTGGCAAGGTGAATGCAGCTTTGATTGTCGCAAGATATAGAAGTTGCATCCACCTGTGGTTGACCTAAATCCACAAGCAATCTTCATAACCATACCACTTCTTGTGCAGCATTGCTGAGTGCTCGATATTCAGCTTCCGTCGAGGATAAGACTACTGTAGGTTGCTTTTTGCTGCTCCATGAAACTGCAGCTATACCATAACTGAATGTATGACCACTGGTAGACCTTCTATCATCAATATTACCTACCCAATCAGCATCTGTATATCCTATCAATACTGGCGCTTCAGACTGATCATACTTCAAACCAAAATTCAATGTCCCTCGAATGTATCTGAGAATACGTTTAGCAGACTTCTAGTGTGTTTGACTAGGATCTTGCATAAATTGACTAACAACACCAACATCATAAGAAATATCAGGTCGTGTGTGTGTCAAATAAATCAAACTACTCACCAACTGTCTATACAAATAAGCATTCACTTTCTCAAATTCATCATATGCAGTAAGCTTCGTGTTGACATCCATAGGTGTACTCAAAGGCTTACAATCCTGCATATTCAACTTATAAAGCAAATCTTGTGCATATTTGCTTTGTGTAAGATTTTCCTTTTGCCATACTTCAATGCCAAGACAATAGTGCATCAATCCTAGATTGCTCATGTCAAAAGCATTGGAAAGATCTAATTTGATTTCATCAATTAAGCTCTCATTACTTCCTGTAATAATCAAATCATCCATGTACAACACAATGAGCACTATATCTGAATCTTGCCTTAGAATGTAAAGATTAGGATCAGCATCACTATTTACCATTCCCCTTTGCTTAAAGTGTTCATCAATGCAAGAGTACCACGCCCGTGGTGCTTGCTTCAATCCATAAATAGCTTTGTTGAGCTTACAAACAAGGTGCTCTCTCCCTGGTTCAATAAATTCTTGAGGTCGTACTAAGTACACCTCTTCATCCATCACTCCATTAAGAAAAACAAATTTAACATCCATTTGCTGGATCTCCCAACCATAGAAAGCAGAAATAGCAATGATAGAATTTATAGCTATCATCTTAGCTACGGGTGTGAAGGTTTCCTCAAAATCAATACCTTCCTGCTGTTCAAATCCTCTCGCAACCAATCGTGCTTTGTATTTGTTGAGTTGCCCATCAGCTCCATATTTGATCTTGTATATCCATTTGCAAGTGATAGGCATCTTACCATCAGGTAGCTCAACCAACTTCCAAGTACTATTTTTTGATATAGCTTCCATTTCTGTTTCCATAGCTTCACACCACTCCTCGTGCTCCTTTGCTTTATCAAAAGTTTTTGGTTCTTGAGCCTTGATCACAGAACCCATAAAGGCTAGATTCATCTCTAATCTTGCAGGAGGTTTTCGATTTCTACTTGATATTCTAAGCTCTCCCTGCTCACTAGATTCCGGAGTATCTCCTTTCTTTGCACCATCTGTGACTGATAAGTACCATTTAGGTACTCTCTTGGGAATTTTAGCATCAGGCTTGCCTTTGTCCAATGGATTTTCTATATCAAAATCCACTTCCTTCTTGACCTATACTTTCGCTCCCTCATCAAAAGGTCCAGTGATTACTTCAGATTGTTCACATCGGCCCATCTCGTGTCTCTTTCAAAACTATGCAATCTACAAATTTCCAAATAGAATCTCATTCCACCACTTCACCCCTCCTTTTAAAGAAATTATAAATTTCAATAAAAATTAACTGGAAAGATGATATATGAAAATATCTAAATCCAAGAAAAGTCAGTAATAAGTGCATTCCAATAAAGGATTCACTCTATTACAACTAGGACTGCTCCTTCAAATATTTCCAATCTAAGTGATAGAACTACTATTTCATTGAAATCCATTTATGCAAGAGAGATATTTTAGGTTTAAGAAATTGAAAAATTATAGCCTTAAAATTTATCTAGCATCCCTAGAAATTACAAGCTTATGTGCATTTGTGTCATACATCCTGTATGCCTTGGCCTTCTCATCATATCCAGGCTCAAATGAGAAATATTCGATTTTTTTCCAGTAACAGCTTCATGAGGTGTCTTACCTTCCACGGATTCTATAGGACACCGATTCAAGATGTGCGTAGCAGTGCTACAAGCCTCTGCCCAAAAGGTGTTTAGCAGATCCTTGCTTTTGAGCATCGCCCTGGCCATCTCAACAATAGATCTGTTCTTTCGTTCTGCAACTCCATTTTGCTGCGATGAATAAACTGTTGTAGTTTGCCTCTTGATCCCTTGATCTTTGCAAAAATCAATAAATTTTGTCAAAAAATACTCACCACCTCCATCAGATCTCAAGTTTTGATGCAACATCCTGTTTGTTTTTCAACTAATGCCTTGAATTCCCTGAACTTAACAAAAGCATCTGATTTCTTGCTTATGAAAGAAATCCAAATGCATCTGCTATAATCATCAATGAAGGTGATAAAGTAATAGTAGCCACTAAGAGATCTAGTCTGCATAGGTCCATATAGATCACTGTGGATAAGATCTAGAATGCCATTGGCTCTCCTTGCTCCACTTTTGGGAAACCTATCTCTGTGTTGTTTTCCCAACATGTAACCTTCACAAATTTTTCCTTCAAAAGAAATATCAGGCAATCCTATAACTAGATTACCTCTTTTGAGAATCTGTAAACTTTAAGCACTAATATGACCAAATTGTTGATGCCAAAGGTCACTTCGACTATCAACCGTGCTTACCATAGCTTGTGCGAGATCTCACATTCAATTTGTAGAGTCGATTCCCGTTGACTCTAGCTCCTGTAGCAATCACTTTGTAGTGATTCTTGATGTCTTTGACAAGACATCTGTCGCTGTCAAACTCAACCTTGAGTTGTTGATCAGCCATCGTCCCAACAGATAGTAGATTGCCAGCTAAGCCAGGTACATATTGCACATTGCTTATCTGCTTTATCTTCCCACTGGCTAACTTCACTAGTACCACTCCAACTCCTTTAACAGATAGCAATTTGCCATCGGCTTGTCCAACTTCATCACCATTGTGAGTTTCCTTGAGTTCTGAAAACCACTCTTTCCTTGAAGTCATGTGCTTGGAAGCACCACTATCAATGTACCAGGTATCCTTGGCTTCATCACTTGTCATTAATGCTGTAATGAACAAGTTTGGACTCTTACCTATATCATCTTCATATTGATCATCATCGTATTGATGTTGATCAGCATAATTGTCTTCATAATAATCATCATCAAATTGATGTTGATCAGCATAATTGCCCGTTTGCCATTTGCCTTTTCTTTGTTCTAGCTCTTTCTATTTCTTGAAGCATTCACGCTCCCAATGGCCAGGTTTGTTGCAATATCTACAATTTCCAGGTTTATTTTGCTTGGAATAGCCGCGTCCTTGACCTCGGCGTTGATTCCAATTGTCTCAATTTGGGCCATCATTGGATTGTTCTTGAAATTGTTGGAACGATCCATGATATGAGTTTTCACCTCTTGATTGGTGTCTTCCACGACCAAATCTGCCAACGCATCCTCTCACTGCAAGAGCTTGATCAAATCCCCTGTTGCGATGACTCAAGTTCTCTTGACGTTGTTCTTCCTGCAAAACCAATCCACCTAACTCTTCATAGGTTGCAAGATTTTCTCGTGTGGCTATACTTGTCACAAACATTTGATGTGACTCACTCAAACTATTCAATGTCAACTGCACGATCTCACGATCCTGTACTCGCTCTCCAACTGCTGCTAATTGGTCACGATCTCTTTGATCTTCAGTAGGTGATCAGCAATAGTTGCACCATCATCCATCCGCAATGTGTGCAGCTTCGTCTTCAGGAATAGCACTCGAGATGTATTTGTGGTCTCAAACAATGCCTTCAACATATCCCATGTTTCTTTTGTCCTTCTGAATCCGAAGTGTAGGGAATAATTGGATCTCTAACTGATAAGTTGATGACATTTTGTGCTTTTCATTTTCTCCTGTCAAATGCCCATTGATCTTCTTCAATCACTGGCCTTGTCTCTTCACCTGTCACGATCTCTCATAGCTTCTTTTCCATCAAAATGTTTTTCAGTATGAATTTCCAAACTGCATAGTTGCCGACTCCTTCCAATTTGCTTGACTCATTGAGGACACTCTCGCTTAGAGTTGCCATTACTGAACAAAATTGTATATTTTTCCGGTTATACACCTGATATCGGAATGGAGCAAGAAAGTATGGCTGCCCAGGATCCCCTTTCACTTGTGCGCGTGGATCCGATATTGGAGCATGCGATATCGGACTGGAGCACAAATGTACAACTGTTCGGAATTTTCTTTAGCTCATCCGCTTGGATCCGATATCGGTATGGACAATATCGGACTGGAGCGCGGATGTACGACTGCTCGAGTTTCTCTTCAGCCAGTGCGCTTGGATCCGATATTGGTATGGAAAAAGAGAGAATATAAGAACTTTCAAAGGGAATATTCTAGATTTCCTACTTCAATGCGGCGGCTATGCCGCCTCCTCTTTGCTTAGATTTCGAAATGAATGATCGTTTAAATAGACAGATATCAGTAATGTGAAAGGTATGAATTCTCAAAGCTCTAAATGGTAGTACTAGACATTGTCTGGTGTGATTTGCAATACCCCAAACAAACAAATGAGAGATTTCTTGGCACAACTCTCTGACAAATGACACTTTTCACAAAGACTAAAAAAAAATATTGTAAAACTTTTCCCACTCCACAGATTTTCAATCTGTCTGATGCTACCCTGGCCTTTCCAAGGCCTCCGGGACTGTGTCTTCGTTCTCCACTAATAAATGTGACCTCCAAAACCTGCAAAGTACATCAAGAAGGATTTCTTCCAGCCGTTTTTGTCTCTCCAAGCTTTCGCCTCCTGTGAAGGACTTTCTCACTTCGTTGCGGAGCCTGTGACAAGCTGTATCCATTGATCAGGCACGCATGACTATCTAGCTCTGATACCATGTTAACAATCAGAAATGCAACATCAAGCATTCACCATAAGCAATCACCAAGTAGGGAGACGGAAGAGGAACATGCAATATCACTCTATCACACTAACACATACTGAATGTAAAATGTACATATAAACCCTGAACCCTGATAGAGAGGGAGAACCTAGGAGTAGACTACTAGACTAGCCTACAACTAGTTACATCTAGTAATAAAGTACATCGTAAACAGTAACTAGGAAGTGTAACAATGAAGTTTATCATTGATTTCTAACATTTTTTATTGATACGAGCGTTAATTTAGATGATTGTAGTAATCACAGATGGTATAGTTGGATAGAAATCCATAAATGACTCAGTACATTGCCAATGTTTTGTTGGCATATGGAGATGACAAGAGGGTAATCTACACGGCCAATGATGGTGAGTGTGCAATCAAGGGATTGGCACAAATCCTATTTCTCTCTTTACAAGTAGGAATTTTCATTTGGAGAATGTCTTGTTTATTCCATCTATTACCAAGAATTTATTTAGTGTGAGTCAATTGCTAAGTAAAGGCCTCAAAGTTTGATGGAGATGCTCGTATGATCAAAAGGAAGGATATCTTGATTGGAAAAGGTAAAAAGCAAGGAAAGTTGTTCAAAGTTGATGCTTGTGTTATTGCTAACCAAGTTGGATGTGTTGCAAGAGAGAAAAATACCTATTCAAGAGGTTTGGCATAAAAGGATGGGATCTCAACTTCAAGTCATAATTTGGAGGTAATGGCTAGAAAGCAAGTTATGATAGGTTTTCCAAGTTCCTTAAAGAGTATCAATCATGTTTGTGAGTCTTGTGCTTTACCTAAGTCACATACACTACCTTATACTAGATCTACATCTAGATCTACAATGCCTTTTCAAGTTGTATATTCGGATATTCATGGAATTACTACAATTAGCGATAGTGGAGCTAGGATGTATGTAACTTCCATTGATGATTTTAGTAGATTTTGTTGGATCTATCTACTAAAGAGCAAAGACGAAGTGTATAATGTCTTTGTCAAGTTCAAAAATGCAAGGGAGAACCAGTTTTCCACAAAGGATCAAGTTCTTAAGAAGTGACAATGGTGGTGAGTACATATCTACCAAGTTCAAGGCCTTTTGTGATGAGCATGGGATCAAGAGGGAGTATACAACACCAAGGACCCCACAACAAAATGGAGTGGCTGAAAGGAACAATAGGACTTTATGTATAAGTGTTAAAGCCATGAGGTTAAGTGCTAATCTTGATAAACCGTTTTTGGGATCAAGATTTGTTGTGTGCCAATTTTTTGTGCAATAGGTGGCCGAGTGGTATTTTGGATGCCAAGGACACCTTTTGAGATGCTATTCAAGAGGAGACCGAGTGTCAACTTTCTAAGAACTTTTGGATGCACATGCTATGACAACATTACTCTTGATGATAGGACCAAGGAGGATCCATTTTCAAGTAAAGGTATTTTTGTTGGGGTGAGTAAAGCCTACAAGGTTTACATTCCTTCTACTAACAAAGTGATTGTTGGTAGTGATATCATTTTTGATGAGGGGAACATTCCAAATGGGTCTTCAAGAACTATTGATAGTGATGTGGATGGATCTAACATTGTTGATGTTGATGTAAACAATCCTACTTTAATTGGTGATGATGATGGACCTTCATCAAGTCAAAAGCCAAGGAAAACATCAAGGGAAAGACAAATGCCTTCAAGGCTCACATATGATGAAAAGGGTAAGCGTTTCTGGAAATTATGTTGCTTGCCTAACCTCTTTTGATGAACCTACAAGTGTAGATGAAGCAAGGAAAGAAGAGGAATGGATCCAAGCAATGGATCTTGAGTATCAAGCTCTTATAAAGAATGGAACTTGGAGATTGGTGTAGTTACCAAAGGACAAGAAATCTATTGGATGTTTTCATGATTTTACAGCAAGTAATGGATCTGGAAAGCAAAGTATGTTCAATGACTTTGATGGTCAAGTTGAAGATCAAGAGGTTGATATCAAAGGGCTTCAACAACATGAAAGGAGAGATGGCAATTTGAAGCTAGTCAAGATCATCAAAGGAGAGTCAATTAGCAAAGATGTTATGGATCTATTTGCAAGTTATTAAAGACTCATGTAAGGTCAAAGTAGCAGCAAGGAAGTGTTGTTCAGTTTTATTTTACTTTTTCTATCTCATGTTTGAGAATTTTCATGTGGATGTGTGCAAATTGTCAAGATATGGTAAAACTAGCTACATTGGTGAGCATCATTTTGATGTTGGATTTGTACTAGCATTCTTGGCTGGTTTTGTTGATGGAAATGAAGCTATTGGAGGTTCATTATATCACTCATCCATGATCAATTCATCAAGTGATGATGACATCTTATGGCAAGATGGAGATGGAGGCTCATTCATAGAGTGTCATGGTAGATACATGGCAACAAAGGACAAAGGAGGAGGAGACATGCAAGCAAATGTTGATCACTCACATTGATGTAAGAAATAGTGAAGCATCCCGAGTGGACACTATTCTCTATATCAATTGTGAAAGCTTCTTTAGAACATTAGAAAGGAGGTCTATACTTAGGATGGAGATCATTCTAGAGTTGGATCAAAGTTCTATGACTAAGCTAAAACTAGTTGAAGAGGGATGTGAGAGATTTCAACTAGTTTAGTCAATATTGGTCATAGTTGATAAAAATACCAAATAGACAATTGAGGCCAATTTCAAATTAGACTTAGAGTTTGACTTTTCAAAGTTATATTAGTCTGAAAGCATTTGAATAAACACTTTTTAAAAGTGTGAGAAAGTCTAGAAGTTGAGTTCGAATAGATTCATATTTGAATGTTGGGTACATTAAATCTAGTCCTAAAAATAGTAGGGTTTTTCATGGCAAGATTGGTGGAGTTGATTGTTTTCTAACCAAAGATCAAAGGGATATTTTGGATCTTAGTGATCTGAAATCTTTCACAAAACATAGGCTATAAATTGGCAGATATCCGCATATGTTACTCACATGACTCACTGGGAATCTTGCAACTCAGCTACAAACAAACTCTATTTCTCATGAGTAAATAACATTTATGGAAAATCTCTGAAGTAAATAAATCCACATCACAAGTTTTCCAACCATCTAACTCATATAAACAAAAAATTTTCAACCAATCAGCCTACTTCAAATCTTAGTGTACAAACCAAGATTTGGCTAACTTATACAGACATCTTTATATTAGTTGACAGATTTCCAAAAATCTTCAACTAAAAGTGAAAGGAACTGTGACCTTAAAAACTGATTGATTTCAACTCAGTAAGATCATTCACTTTACAAGCGATTTCTGTTCGATCCATAACCAACGAATTTGAACAAATCCAAAACATCCATAGTTACTTCAAATTTTACATGGGTTTTGACAATCTACGAGTAAATTCTTTGCGAGTTTTGCAAGTTTTATTTACAAATGACTTCTAAAATTTCATGGCACATGGTATGCTATCAGATATATAGGCTTTATATATACTCATTTTATATTATATAGAAACTAACTTTGACTATACTAATGGATTCTACATAAAAAAATATAGCACATTTGGTTTTTGGACCATCTCAATCCGAGCAATAATAAGAAAGCTATGATAATGCAACGTTTTTTAGACTAGAAAACATTTTTCTCTTGGAACTTAAAAGGGGTAGCACGCCGGCGTGCTATCAATTTGAGTTAAAGAATAAAAGCTTAAATTGGTAGCATGCCGGCGTGCTACCCCTTTCAAGCTCCGAGAAAAAAAAAAATTAGTCTAAAAAACTTTGAAGGGCGATAACTTTCTTAATATTGCTCGGATTGAGATAGTCCAAAAAGCAAAAGTGCTCCATTTTTTATGTAGAATTTATTGATATAATCAAATTTGATTAGAAAATATTTTATTATTTCATCATCTCAACATAAGCTTAATAATAAAGTTATAGCCTCCATCTAGAACATACAATAAAAATGTTATTTTTTTACCAACATTGATTTTATGATACCTAGGCCACATACCATCATATCTTTTAATGTATGGTCATACATCAATCCTTGATAGTAGACAAAAATGTTTTAGCTTGATAAATGTAAAATTAAAGTGATTAAGTTTTCTACGTTCTCCATGATATAGCATACTGTGTACAATTTGTAGACAACATGATTTGTAGACATATCTTTTAGCTAGTACTTAAGAAAATAAACAACGCGATAAAGAAGTACACTGTTAGCGGATTCCAGAGAATCTCCAGACGCCGAGCCAAGCTGAAGACAAGAAGTATCTCTCACCCATGACCGAGGAGGTCTCGGAAGTTGAGAGCCGAGCATGAGAGCCGAGGATTATTAGCTAGGATGATAGTCATGATCTATGTGAGCCTACATGGTGTATCCCAGAGAAGGAACGACCATGTAGGAGCTAGTAATATTTCCTAGGCATTGTAAACAGTATAGACCCCTTAAATAATTTACATTGAGCCACTTTTTGATGGTGACCTCTAGTGGAAGGGCAATTTCCACATGTAATTTCTAATTTGGTGGAATTGCCACTTGGGCTCCACATGGGAAGCCTTTTTGTTTATTTAAGGGCCCCCCTCTCTTGTGAGGGAGCTTTGATTGTATTGTCAATTGCTCTTGAGTGAATAAAGAAGATCTTCAACGAGTTCTTGATGATTGTAAAGCTCCTTGTTCATGGCAATCTTCTTGAGTGAAATTTCTATGAGCATGTTCTGATTTCCTTTTGTGTTGTGGATTAATTAGATTTATTGCTTACTCTCTTGTTTGTGGATGTAGATGTGGATTAACTCTCTTGTTTCTTGATTTTGTAGTTTCAGCATGCCAGTAAACTATAGAGGCTGAGATTGTGGATCTGATTTGCATACTTTCTAACAATCCTGCCCTTGACTGTTCTTGGGCATTCCAAGCATCAAGAAATGGGTGTTTCTTGATTCTTGGGCATTCCAAGCATCAAGAATGGGTGTTTCTTGATTCTTGGGCTACTAGAATGTTATTAGGAAACTAGTTTTCTTGTTTCTTGTTTCTTGTTGAGAGTTTAATCTTGTCATTGCATTGTTTCCTGATTTTTGGTAGATAGATTGTAAATTTGCTCCCTGTTTCAGAACGTTAATCTATACTGAGCTAGGACTGGTTACATGGCTTGTAAATGCATGTAACTGATTAACGTATCCGTCTCTTCCCATTGACAGGCTGGGAATACGCATTGTAATCTGAGAAACACTTCTGCTTGGAAACTGTTCTAACAAGAAGACCAAACCGTAAAGAATTGTAACCAACGGAAGTAACAAAAAGAAGAAAGAACAGAAAGAAACCGTGTTCACAAATTCAGTGAGAATCTGTGAACATTTGGCGCCATTTCCACAGCTACACAGACACTAAACCAAGCCAAACCTTTCCGATCTGTGCTACAAAACCATTGCTTTGAAGTCTCCCACACGTATCATTACCGAGCTCGTCACTTTCATCTTGACTGACGCAGAGCTCCATTCTCGACCGAGGCTTCACGCTCCTTCCCTAGCTGAGCTCCACGACTCACGTTTGGACCGAATGAAACTTTGTTTCATTCCCCTATTGAAACTATGCACTCACTCTCAATCGAACCACTACTCGCAATATCCTATTACGTCTTGAGTTAAATCTCAACCGATGCTCATTGATCAGATCTCACCCGGGCCTTTACTTTGAAATCTCAACCAGAGCATCTATTGAAATCTCAATCGGAGCATCTGTTGAAATCTCAACTGGAGCATCTATTGAAATCTCAACCGGAGCATCTGTTGAAATCTCAACAGGAGCATCTGCTGAAATATCAACCGAAGCCTCTTCTCAAAACTCGACTGAAGCTTCCTGTCAAATCTCGACCAGAGCTACCTATCAGATCTCAACCGAAGCTTCCTGTCAAATCTCGACCAGAGCTCTCTCTCAGATCTCGACCGAGGCATCCTGTCAAATCTCAACTGAAGCTATCTCTCAGATCTCAACCGGAGCTATCTCTCAGATCTCAACCGGACATTTCTATGAATTCTCAACCGAGTATTTCTATCAACTCTCACCCGAGAGCTATGACTTCCAACCTGAACCTAGTCAACTTTTAGTCAAAGTCAACTATCTTCTTTGACTAAGTCTCAGTGTTTGCCAACTACCACAATTCTTTCCAACTTTATTGCAAAAATCCTAACACCAAAAAACAAAACAACTATGCCATTTGGACACCACCACATTATTAGTCTCTGACTAATATCTAAAAAATAAAAAAAAAACTACAAAACAACAACACAAACGCCAGTCAGCTTACCAAAGAGTCCAATAGGCCTATTTACCCAATCCTAAGGTAATGTAGAGTTGTTATGGATCGTTCTTACCATCCGAATTCCACAAAGGACTATCCACCAGAGATTGTCTCCCCATTTACCGAACAGGCTCGATTTAATCGATATTCCAGGATGAAATCCCAAGTTCAAGAGCCATCAACAAATCCATTTGACCGATGGGAACCCATGCATTTTGAAACTCCATACGATCGACCACATTTTCATGCTGTAGAATCTTCACATGCACGGGCTCACTTAAACAGAGCATTTGCAAATAATTTTCCGCGTACTGAAAAATGTACTCCAAAGCTAGATTTAGCTAAGTACGACGGTAACACTGATCCTCAAAGATTTCTTCAAGTCTTTGAGAATGCATGTCATGTCTATGGCGAGACATCACCAGACGCCATGGTACAACTCTTCTTGATGACCATGATCGATCGAGCACGAGAATGGTTTTTTAACCTTGATCGTGACGATAAACGAGACTAGTCACTCTTGAAGGAGGCATTTATCAAATGCTTCAAGCCATTTCGCTTGATCGAAAGTCCTTTTGTCAAGTTAAGTAACATCAAAATGACAAAAGATGAGAAAGTATGTGACTACATTGAACGATTTAAAAGATTAAAAAGTCAGGTACAAGAACAACCCACTGAGTCTATGCTCATAATTTGGTTTCTCGTTGGACTTCCACGATGGATACGACATGAACTTCACTCCAATGATGAATATACATCATTGAAACAAGCCATGTCTGATGTCATTTGGGAGGAAGATGAGGGCTCAAATGTCGATGAGTGGCGTGAACGGAGAGCACATCATGTTGTCCAAGAAGCTCGACCAAACGAGGAAATACGAGAACAGTTGTGGAAAACACAGATGGATTTGCTTAACCAGCAACACCAACAACAGATGGAGAATCACGAAAGAGTTTTAAAACACTCTTACGTCTATCTAGAGTTCGATGCCAGGCCAGTTACCCACTAGCCAAATCCACCATAGATGAGAGAACACATGGTGCTCTCACTGTCGAGGTGCACACACTGGCAATGAGTGCCCTTCATACCAACCGGTCCCAGATACTTCATTGATCAAATGTGCCATCTACGACTTTATGGATCATACATCCCTCTATTTCTATTATAATCCAAAGAACCATCCTCACAACCAGTCAGGGAAACATTATCAACCTCCTAGACACCAGTTTGTTTCACAAAATCAAATTTAGCACTATCCATCACGAAACAACCAAGTCCATATACAAAAGTTGCCCAAACAATCTAGACATGACCCTCAACCACAGCTGGCGCTCTTAGGACTACCTCCAAGGGGACAACCTGATATAGGAGCACAAAAACATAGACACCCTCGAGAATCTGCACAAACACATCTTGTAGAAAACTCCTACAATCACTCATATCATCATGATACAACATTTCCATCTGTTAGTTCTCAACAATATCCAACCGACAACTCATGCTCGTGCAAACGGGATGAGTATTCCACACCACTGGAAAATCCGCACAGCTAGCCATCCAAGATGGTTATGCTATTAACACAGGCCCAATGAGCAACCGCTGTTTTATTTGTGGCGAAACTAGCCACTTCATGGTTGACTGCAAAGTTAAGAACCAATACCATGCGGAGTGCCCAGACTGTGTTCGCAAACACAGTTTCAAAGATTGCCCTAAACAACCTCACAGGATCCTTCCAGCACGTCATATATCATCCCAACCTGTTAGAGTTCTAACTAGAGCACAATGCTCAAACAATAAAAAATCAGCTGACCCGAATGGAAGCCACTTGACAACTTCCACATTACCCAAACACTACCCAGACCAAACGTGGAACAAAGGCGATACAATGAATTTTGAGAGGAGTTTTTGCGAGAGGAAGGACATATGGAAAGTCTGTTATTTGCTCAAATCCCAAACAAAGAGCAATCCCTCCAGGGACTTGAAGTATTTTCTGACCTCTTGCAAGCTCAACTCACTATGCCATTCCATAGTGCGCTAAAATCTTTCACCGGACTTCAACGATATATCCATTGTAGTTTTCAGCTACCTACTATTCTTGATGAACAACGGAAAACAGAAGAGATTCCTGAAATCCCAGATTCCTATGAATCTGCTGAATATAGGTGTTGCTAAGGGGACTAGCATCACCTCGTCTTTGTTCTATAAAGACTATCCCGCAGTATCTGCTATCCTGGATAGTGGATCAGGCGTCAATATAATGGCTTTGTCCTTGGCAAAGTCATGGGGCTTGCATACCCTCGATCAACCACGATAGAAACTTCGTATGGCTGACCAACGAGTTACCGACCCTGCTGGTCATTTATCAAATATTAAAATTTGAATAGCAGGTGTCAAATTTGTAATTGATTGTGTCATCTTAGACTTACCAGAAGATACCAATACTTATAAACTCCTTCTCCAGATGGACGGTGTTGTCCAAGATTGGAAGCATAGCAAAATTACCTTTGGCAATCAAGAAAACGAGTCATTGTTGACTCAATTGGCCATGTCAAGCCTGCAAAAGTTTATGAGGATTGGTAATCAACAACATATGACGAATCAGATCCTAATCCCCATAATGGAGTTATTACAGTATGAAAACATACCTGAAACTAGCCTACCATCAACAACATTATCAAATATTACATGTACTAGGGGCCCAAGGCTTAGGACATTAGCCTCAAAGGACAAGGAAAATAGTTCTGAAAGGCAAGAACATCCACAAAGGGAAAGAACCAATTCAAACATTAGATAACAACACTTTAGCCAAAAATGGCAACATTCAAATTCTTTTTCCTCTCAAAAAGATTAACCATTGATTAAGAACTTTTTACAAAACTAAAAACAACATAGAACATGCTAAGAGTGAGCATAATGTGTCTTTAAAGAGAAGCAGAAGGGAGATGATAAAATCACCCATTCCAAATTGCTTGCAATTTCTATCTAACCAAATATTCTAGTTAGTGACAACTTTATAACTTTGCAAAAAACTATGACCATGAGAATCCTCAAAAACTATATAAGTAGCAAATTTTCAAATTCACTAAGAGTATGTTCTCAATTAGCAAAATTTGTTGGAAATTTAGTTCATAGTTTTTTTCCTTTTGGTGATAGTTATTTCTATTTCAAGATTTTTCCTGCACATTTTTTATCACTGATCTAGGGTCAGATGCAACCTCCTTTGGTTCCATGTCTACTCATCTGATACTTGCAGGAATCACAGAAAAGAACTAGGTGAATTACTTGAAGGACGATTACATCAGACTTCCGGCTAATCTTCATCCATGGATTAAAGACTAAAGGGTAACCATTCCTATCCTTTTTCACATTCAAATGTCAAGTTCAAGAATTTTAAGAACATTGAAGACCTGGCCATCTTCAACAACTTC
The DNA here is from genome assembly GCA_029204225.1 of Diphasiastrum complanatum. Lineage (NCBI taxonomy): Eukaryota > Viridiplantae > Streptophyta > Lycopodiopsida > Lycopodiales > Lycopodiaceae > Diphasiastrum > Diphasiastrum complanatum. The sequence goes on from CM055098.1 coordinate 6,284,717, forward strand.
AACGAATCAGTTTGTTTGTATCAGTCTGCAGAAATACATTGTCTTCGCAACAGTCTGCAGAAATGAATTGATTGTCGCAACAGTTCGTATTTTTCCAACTTCCAAAAAATGTGACAATTTTTTGACAGTGACTTCTTTTCAAGCAATTCAAAGAAATGCACTCGGCTTTTTCGCATTTTCCCATGTGACACTTCAGTCTACTTCAATGAATGAACTGTTTTTCATCACTTTCGCATTTTTTTGAAATGCGAAGTATGGGACAAACTCGTCCACGTTAACGATCTCGATTCACCTAACTCATGTACATGCTATACAGATTTCATTGTACTTTAAATATCTCTCAAGTACAGTGAAGTATATAGTTAAAGTTAAACTAGTATTGTAATTATAGATTAGTTAACTATTTCTTGTAATTACAAGGACGTTGGTTATAAATTGTTACGTCCATGTCCAATATGTGGGATTCAGAATAATACCTATCAAATGGTGGTCTGAACCTGTTGGATCTTGTTACAAGCTTAAAAATATGATGGATTGCCTCTGATTTGAGCCATCATGCATCCAATTTGGTTGTGTGAGCCTTAGCACCATTATATTGAAGTTTTGCTTGTTGAAGGAGTCCAAAAATGCATTATTTTCTTGATCTAAGCCTATGATTGCTTGCTAGAACTGATAGAAGCATCTATGCCTCTTTGAAAAATCTTATAAGAGTGCTTGTAACCTCTGATTGGATGCATATTGGGCTGGAGATGGATTTTTGAAGATATCTTTTTGGAAAAGTGCGCCCTCCTACCTGTTTTTTGATCAGTTACAGCTCGCATATGTGAAGCCTAAGTGGTAGGGTGATGTGGCAAGTGTCTTGTAGACCTACTCTCCTTCCATACTGTGCTTTACAGTGGCCAATTTGGAGTATTGTAGAGAAAGTTATGGCTATCAGAACTTTTACAAGCCATGCAACCAGTCCTAGCTTAGTATAGATCAACATTCTGAAACAGGGAGCAAATCTACAATCTGTTTATCAAAAATCAGGAAACAATGCAATGACAAGATCAAAATACTCAGCAAGAAACAAGAAACAAGAAAACTAGTTTCCTAACAGCATTCTAGTAGCCCAAGAATCAAGAAACACCCATTTCTTGATGCTTGGAATTCCCAAGAACAATCAAGGACAAGATTGTTAGAAAGTATGCAAATCAGATCCACAATCTCAGCCTCTATAGTTTACTTGCATGCTGAAACTACAAAATCAAGAAACAAAAGAGTTAATCCACATCTACATCCACAAGCAAGAGAGTAAGCAATAAATCTAATTAATCCACAACACAAAAGGAAATCAAAACATGCTCATAGAAATTTCACTCAAGAAGATTGCCATGAACAAGGAGCTTTACAATCATCAAGAACTCGTGGAAGATCTTCTTTATTCACTCAAGAGCAATTGACAATACAATCAAGGCTCCCTCACAAGAGAGGGAGGCCCTTAAATAAGCAAGAAGACTACCCATGTGGAGCCCAAGTGGCAGTTCCACCAAATTAGAAATCACATGTGGAAATTGCCCTTCCACTAGAGGTCACCATCAAAGGGTGGCTCACTCTCAATTATTTAAGGGGTCTACACTATTTACAATGCCTAGGAAATATTACTACCTCCTACATGGTCGTTCCTTCTCTGGGATACACCATGTAGGCTCACATAGATCATCACTGTCATCCTAGCTAATAATCCTCGGCTCTCATGCTCGGCTCTCAACTTCTTCTGTTGTCCTCCTTCTGAGACCTCCTCGGTCATGGGTGAGAGATACTCTGTGTCTTCAGCTTGGCTCGGCATCTGGGGATTCTCTGGAATCCGCTATCAATCTACTTCATTATCACGTTGTTTATTTTCTTAAGTACTAGCTAAAAGATATGTCTGCAAATCATGTTGTCTACAAATTGTACACAGTATGCTATATCATTGAGAACGTAGAAACTTAATCACTTTAATTTTACATTTATCAAGCTAAAACATTTTTGTCTACTATCAAGGATTGATGTATGACCATACATTAAAAGATATGATCGTATGTGGCCTAGGTATCATAAAATCAACATTGGTAAAAAATAACATTTTTATTGTATGTTCTAGATGGAGGCTATAACTTTACTATGTTAGATAACGTATTCTAATAATAAAACAAATTGAAACAACACAAACTCATCGGTAAACTCACTCGAAGCTTAAGTGCAAACATGCAATTTCTCGCTCTTTAAACGCTTGCTCTCTTTTTTTTGAATATTTTTGTCACATGCATAAGCAATTAAAAAATAACACTATATTACACAATTGAACCATTATTATAAGCAAATTCAAACATACAATTACCATCAAACACTATCTAGTCATCTACTACTATAAATCTTAATCAAAACACACACACACATACACACTCTCTCTCCCTCTCTCTCTAAAAATCCAATATAAATTCTATCAAACACTATTTATTTATCTATCACTCTTAAATACCCTAAACTAATGCATAATACAAAACACACACACACACACACACACACACACACATTCTCTCTCTCTCTCTCTCTCTCTCTCTCTCTCTCTCTCTCTCTCTCTCTCTCTCTCTCTCTCTCTCTCTCTCTCTCTCTCTCTCTCTCTCTCTCTCTCTCTCTCTCTCTCTCTCTCTCTCTCTCTCTCTCTCTCTCTCTCTCTCTGATATGCATAGGTACCAAACTCGGTGGCAAATGTGGTCTTATGAATGTCTTTAGGATCTAATTGAATAAGAAAATAACCACTAAAGCCATCCAAAAAAACTCAATGCCTCTGCTCCTCCCATCTCTTCCAATATGGTGTCAGTTAATGGTAAAGGGAAGTGGTCCCTTTTCGTGACTTTATTCAATTATTTTAAGTCCACACATATCCTAATTTACCATTCTTCTTGGAAACCACCACGATATGTGATAACTATGTCGTATGTTCAATTTCTTAATGAAACCCGCAAGTAGTAATCTTCATATATCTTATTTTATTTTCTCTCTGTAGAATGTTAAGGCTTCACTTGGACTGACTTTGCATCATTTTATAACACAATGGAGTGCACTGCTATATCAGGCTGTATACCCTTCATCTCTTTATAGTTCCAGGCAAAGACATCACGATACTTCCTTCAGAGCTTTTTTAAATTTCTGCGTTGTCATCTATCAAGATGGGCTCCTATATTTATAAATCTATCTTCTTTTTCATCTGGATCATTCAAGTTTAAAATAATGGTTTTAGCTGGTCCATCAAAGGAGTACATCAAGTTCATGATTCTCTTTATGTACATGGACCTTTTCACGTAAAGATGGGGCTCTACTGGGGTGTGGCCTTGAACAAGATGCGACATTAGATAAGTTGTTTGTTTGTTGCACATTAAGAGGAACAATTGGTTGTCTCATTCTGTGTCGGATCTGCTTCTTTTTCTCGGTTAATCTTGTGCAAAGCATAAGAAGTGGGTTATTCTGTGATCTGGCAATCTAGAAATTGTTAATAGCTTTCGACTGAGAGCTCTGAGTATTCTGTTGGACTATAAGACTCTCATCTATAGTACTAATAATATCGTTTCTTGGATTATCCAATTTGTACACCTTATCATGCAGATGATAATCTGTTGATCGACTAGGTTGCGCTAAATGTTTCAAAGTGGATTCATCTATATGTGCAAAAGGTGATGGCAGCTTTTGGTATCCTCGTAAGGTGGGATGACTGTGGATCTAGATAATGAAGTACTTGCTCCGTCAATCATCATTAGCATGATACCTTCATCTATAATTGCTATAGATGCATTAATCGATGGATTGGGTAGCCATTCTATCTAAATACGCTCCACATCTATATAAGAAACCTAAAAAGCATCCATAATTCGGATAATACCTCATTACTACATCTTTGAGCATCTACACAGTCAGTGGTTGCTAACACGTGTCCCCAATTAATGATACCGGTAGATTGTGTGTAATGTCCTCAAATGGTCAATGAAACATTGGTTTCTTCACATGTTGTAGAGGAACATTCATCTTCTTTTCGCATGGGTTTTTCTTTACCAGTAGTGTAATCAACCGATATTCTTTGATTGCGATTATCCAAAATGATTCGTTGTTTTTTTCAATCTTGGATAACTTTAGCATTTGTTAACCATGTGGTTCCTAACAAAAATTTATAGGTGGACTTTTCCTGTGGAAGATCTAGTACCACACAAGCAACTATGAACTTAAGACCTGCGATATTAATGGATGCGACATTGATATGTTCGGATGGTTCTTTTGAAGTTCAACTAAGTTCAACCGATACTTGGGTGGAACAATAGGCCCTACGTCCCATTGTTTAGCAAGAGATAGCGATATAATATTTACTCCTAATCCACTATCAATGATAGCAGGTACAGGAGCATGATCTTTATGGCTCACAGGTAAGTAGTAGAAGACCCTTCTTCTTTGATGTTCTTACCCTTAGATCTAGCATCGTTTATATTTTTTTGTTGCAATTGAGCTCTTGTGATCACCCGAGTTGCTTGTTCCTAGACATGCCTAGCTGGCATAGTCTCTTTTTTTTTTTTGAGCAGGGCACTCCTTATAACAATGAGTTCTTCCACAAATTTCACAGCGCACGCATGGTAGACTTTTTTTTAGTTTAAAAGTAAAGAATCTATGGCCCCCTGTTGCCCACAGACTCAACAACCGTTAAGTTTGGCTACTGGTGTGACAACGTAGCCACATTGGGTAGGTGATTTGGGATCTGCATAAGAACCAGAGATGGGAGCCTCCTCTAAGTAGCATGAAGAATCGTAAGAACAAGATGTTTTTTCATCAATGTATTTTACATGTGCAGAATTATTATTTCTAGACAACAATTGGTTATTATTACCAGACTCTCTTTGTAGGACTGCCACCTTCTTTTGATTTTGTGTTGTACCAACTACTTTTTGTGGTTGTTGCACACGTGGTTGATATGTAGGATTCGGTGGTCTCTGTTGTTGTTTGGATTGATTAATTGGATTGTAGGTGCACTTAAAAGATTCATGATCAGATCTATTACAGAACACACATCTAGATTGATAGTGTGTTGGACCCTTATTCGGACATTCATTCCCAGTGTGATTCCCCCTATAGATAAAACACCACATGCCCTCTTGTCTTGGGCATGTATACTAGGTTTGAAGATCATTTAAGGTGTTTTGGATCTCATCTAACTGAATCTTATGGATTTTGTTTATTTTTTCAAACTCATCCCGCATATCCACAATGCATGACCTTTCGGTTATTCTTTGTTCAATTATTCCTTCAACAAGACGTTCTCTTCTTCATTCTTTAAAATTATCTTGGCAGTTATCAAAATGATGATCCTCACCATTTGATTCTTTGTCTTCTTCTCTTATAGCTTCTAACATGGCTTGTTTTAGTTGACGAGTTTAAGCTCATATCAAATTTGTTTTGAAAGACTGACTATGAACCAAGTGATTAGCATCTTTTCAGTTAACCCTTCTTGGCATTGTCCACAAAGACATTTAAATCTTTCAATGTAGTCCCTTACTTTTTCTTTTTCTTTCATTTTGATTTGGATTAATCGCACAAAAGGACTATATGATAATCTATCGGGTTTGAATTGTTTGATGAAAGCTTCTTTCAAGACTTCCCACTCATTACATTCATCTCGGTCAAGGTTAAAAAACCAATCTCGAGCGACACCTAGCAAGGTCATAGAGAAGAGTTGGGCCATGCTTTAGGGTGAAGAATCTCCATATACTTCACAATCATTCTCAAAGATTTGAATAAATCTATGAGGATCCGTTCTTCCATCAAATTTCGGTAATTCTAATTTTGGAGTTCTTCGTTCAAATATAGGTGATCTTTTGTCTAGGAGATAATCTAATCAGTAGATCATCATATCTCCCTTTGTAATGATTAGCTCTATTCCTTGGGTCATGTATGACAGATCTTAATTGTGGTCTTGTCCTCTGACTTGATTTAGGTTGTTCATATTGGAAGGTGCGGTTCTGGAAGATATTGCTCATCATAATTTTCAGTATCCATGATCAGTACGAAGTAGTATAATACTACTTGCTTTTCACTCAAAACTTCTTAAAGATTCCTTCTACATTAAAGTCATTGTTAACATTTTCAAAGTGAACTTGAGGAGTATTCTCATTACCACTGATATATATTAAGTCTTATCATGCTACAAGACATAAGTGATTTCAAACCCCCTCTAAAACTTGGATGTTTATTGATTTTACGGGTTTTATTGCTTCCCTTGAAAAAATAGTACCAAAAGTAGAAAAACAGGTAATATGCAACGGTAACAAGTTTGAAGTAAAATATAACCAAATTTGGTAGTTTGAACTATCTAAATTGAATATTGATAAGTACCAATTGAAAGAAGCATTGGTACTATGGTGTTTCAGAAAGCTTTGGTACTCGAAGGTTTCGCCAACATTTAACATTTCAGTATCTTTCTGCACATTGCAATAAAATTCTCACCAAATTCTTTTGTTGCTACACATTACAATTACCAAAGCACATTGCATGTCGAAGAGCTGTTCAAACGCTTCTTATAACACAAAAGTACTAGAAGGATAGAAAGTACCAACAAGTAGGACCAAAGTACCAAAGCATCAGGTAGTACCAAAGTACCAAACATGTAGAAAGTACAAGGACCTTAATTGGTAGATTGAAGGATCAAAATTATTACACAATTGTTCAAATAGTACCAATCTTTGGTACTCAAAAGTTTTAGGAACGTAAACATTACAAAAATAGTACAAATCTTGTAAAATTGAATGTAACTAATGCTTAGATTCTACCAATACGTAAACAACACCAAAATAGTACCAAAAAGACCAAAATGGATTGTATACGAGCTATGAACACAAAAAATTTAATTAAAAAAGTACCCAACTTGATAGTTTTATGGGTAAAATAGGGACACAAGAAGTCTAAATAGTACCAATTTGGTAGATTTTAAAATAAAAATGAGACACTAAGTATAAAAGACCTAATTTGGTAGTTAGTAGAATCAGAATTGGTTCACAATAAGTTTTGTAGTACCAATCTTTCATATAAAAGAGTTTTACCAACACAAAAATAGTACCAGAATAGTACAAAATCTGTAAAATTAGCACTCGTCGACACTGGTGCAGCTTAATACAATGTTGGTTCACTCGAAACTTCTTAAAGATTCTTTTTGCATTAAAGTTATTGTTAATATCTTCAAAGTGAACTTGAGGAATATTCTCGTTACCAGTGATCTATATTCAAGAAGTCTTATCGTGTTACAAGTAGAAAGTACCAGCAGGTAGTACCAAAGCATCATATATAGCTAGTACCAAAGTATCATACACAGGTAGTACCAGAACGGTATAAAGTACCAACAGGTAGTACCAAAGCATCATATATAGGTAGTACCAAAGTACCAAAGCATCATATATAGGTAGTACCAAAGTACCAAAGCATGTAGAAATTACAAGAACCTTAATTGGTAGTTTGGAGGATCAAAATTGTTACACGATAGGTTCAAATAGTACCAATATTTGGTACTCAAAAGTTTCAGGAACACATAAACATTACAAAAATAGAAGCTTAGACTCTACCAATTGGTAAACAACACTAAAATAGTACCAAAAAGACCACAAACAATTGTATGCGAGCTGCGAACACAAATAAATATAAAGAAAAAAGTATCCAATTTGATAGTTTTATGGGTAAAATATGGTCACAAGAAGTCTAAATAGTACCAATTTGGTAGATTTTAAAATAAAAATGAGGCACACTTACTATAAAAGAACCTAATTTAGTAGTCAGGAGGATCAGAATTGGTACACGATAAGTTCTTGTAGTACCATTCTTTTGTTTTCAAGAGTTTCACCTCCTATTCTTGCATTATAGCAATCAAACACCATGCAAGTGCTCCTATGTCCAAATATAGGTCTGGGCCCTCATATGATCATTAATTACTTTACCGACCAAGTCCGAAATGATGAGACATAACTAATAATCACATACACTGGAGTGACCGACTATCCATGTCAGGAATTATTATGAATCCCACATATTGGACATGGACGTAGCATTTTTCTCCCCTTAAACCAGTTCTGTCCTCAGAAAGAGCAACTAGGGAAGATCCACATTTGTATGCTTTTAACTCTTTTCCATAAATCATTTTCCTCAATTTGAACAACCTACCTAAACAAGCACTCAGAGATAGAACTATTTCTCAATTGCTTATCTCTGATTATGAGTACTCTTTTATGTTCCAAAGGTATATTGAGTGGTAAGTCCTCCAAATGGGCAAAATCTTCGATATAGCTAACTATCATCATCATATAAACTAAATTTACATGATACACTATTGGATGAGCAATCGACCAAGCCTGAAGATCAAGTTCAAAAGCTTACAAATCAATCTTTTAGCTTTCACATTTACCCTAAAAATCTATCCTTAGTCTGACTTCAATATCAAATAAGTATATAGAGATGGAATAATTTTCCAATTGTCTATCTCTGCACTGAAGTACTATATTGACCTTTAGAAGTACATTAAGCAATAAATTTTTCTACTGGGTCTGATTCTCACCAATTTAGTAATGTCACCTTCATGTAACCTCAATTTACATGAATCACTGGGTAAAATATCACCTTACATTGGAAATCAATGTTCAAAAGTTAAAGATACAACCAATTATAGTCCAAGACTATCCACAATTTCTTGCAGATCTTTCATAAATGCTTCTTGGTACAAATACACTTGGAATTTTCCAAAACTAAGGTACAACAATTCATCCTTCCAAAATCTCTTAGGAGATCCATCAAGATAAAAAATAACTTTAACTCAGATCTGAGTACCCCAAATACTCTCTTGAGCTAAGTGCTTTATTCCTAGCATCATATGCAAGAAAGTAGCAACCATTCAATATTGATAGATTTGTCGGTTTCATTAACCGGAGATTCAAGTTGAAAATAGTACACAAGCATTCCTAGACTACAATTTGTAAGGTAAGCAAATTCCTTATAAGTAAACAATTACTTAATGAAAATGCCTATGAGATCCACACAATCTCAAGCATGTGCTGGATTAAACAAATTTAGATTTTCAAATAAATGATCTAAACCTTTGACTCATTCAATTGACCAAAAGCTACTCATGTCTTAAGAATCATCACACTTTCTTATATTCTTTTAATGACCTTTAAGTATTAGTTTATGATCCGTCAATCATAAATATTTATAATTTTATGATTCTCAATCATAATTTATAGGATTCCAAAACCATATAATACAACCACAACATACAACTCAAAAAATATAAGAACCATTCTAAAATCTTTTCCCCAAGGAAAATCACTAGATTACTAGAATATTCTTCCAACCCGATTCTTAACCAGATTACGAGTTACAAATTCTACAATCAACAAGTAATTAAAGACCATTATAACATCCGTCTTTAACATTATAAACTTTATACAATCACCTAGAACAACATCTAGATATTACAAAGTTTTGCTGAATACCAATTGAATTCAGTGGTTATCCTTGATATTAGTTAAACTCTGTCATCCAATATGAGCTCACTAGGATACATTGAATAACTTGGGATATATTTCTCATTCAAGAAATATTTTATATCAAGAATCTTCTATATTCTATGCACACAACTTCTATAGATGATGACTCACAAATCATATGTCTTATAAGCAATATAGATCAAAATAAACAGTTCCTGGTGAATTCTCTTCACACTGCTTATTCAACCAATTAACTTTTAATAGGAGTAATCCAATTACTCAAGTCAATTGTAAATGATTCAAGAATCTTAAATGCCTAGGTATTGAATTCATATATCCTGAAAAAATACCACATTTAGATTCTCATCCATACCATCAATAAGTTAATGAATTATCCTCTCCACAGAAAGATCCATTAACCTGCAAGTAATTGCTCTTACTATTACTTGTTCATATGTCTATGCACTCTGACTAGTTTAAGTATACGATAAAGGAAACACATAGTAGATCCACAAGATTAGGATGTACATTACCAACATATCCAACTATGTTCCTATACATAGACATAGGCTATTCTCTGGTAGATATATCCATAATCCGCATATGTTACTCACATAATTCACTGAGAATCTTGCAACTCAGCTACGAAAGAACTCTATTTCTCATGAGTAATTAATATATCTGGAAAATTTCTGAAGCTAATAGTTCCACGTCACAAGTTTTCCAACCCTCTAACTCTTACTGACAAAATTTTTTCAACCAATCAGCCTACCACAGATCCTTGTATTCAAAACAAGATTAGGCTTACTTATGTAGACATCTTTGGACATAAGCTTAAGATTAAAGCTTTATTCTCTCTGATCCAATCCATAACAAAATTGTACTTGGCAAAGCGATCATTGAACCTTAATTTAATCTTTACCACCACTATCCATATTCATAAATATTTCACAGCTCAATATTCCCAAAACTCCTCTAGTTCCAAATTATTCAAAATAATCACTTAGAGAGTTCCTCTATTTCAACTGGATAGTTTATCCTTTGAATACATACTGGATTCTTCAAAAGAAATTTGTGCAATCGGTTGGATCCCATCAAAGTCCTATTCCTATCTTTTCTTCTCCCCCTTTTAAAAGAAATTCCTTTCGATTAAAAAGTTCTCAAGAAACAACGTATGAGATATCAAAGACTTGAAAAATTCAGTAATGAGTATCCAATACTATTACAATCCAGACTTTTTCCTCAAAATCATAGAATATCTTATCCTGAGTGACAGAAATACTACATCTCAATAATCAACTATCAAATAGAGATGATCGTTTGGGTCTAGGAAGTCTTAATTTCACTGAACCAATTGAAAACTTCAATAGATTCTATGCCATATTCACAAACCATATATGGAAGTATAATTTCATATAACCATAACAATCCTTCAGAACCTAGTTCCACACTAGAAGGAGTTGTATGAATCTCAATCCAATTGTCTTGTATTTAAGAAATTTCTAAAAAGTAGAGGTCTAAAAAAGAAGAGAAATAGATTTAAGGATTTTCAGATTTTGTAAATAATGAGATACCATTTTGGAATTGATCTATATCTCATAATTTTCCAAAATACCCTAAAAAAAAACAATGGATTTCTCTATTAGTATTACCATGACAGTAATCACTAACCATCGGTCTACAGATCATTCTTGCACAAGAAATTCCCTTTGGAATCAATAATGTCTCATACCACCAGCTTTTCCTCCCAGTATTCTCTACTTTTAAATCTGTTTCACCCAAAAAGTCAAAAAGACTATTTGGCTCATCCTATACCTAGATATAGGATTAGAATCACAACCAATTCCAAGAGATACTTCTAACCATTGAAATCCCTCATGCCCCTTAAGTGTTACTCAAAGAATACCACTCCGCATAACAGTCAGTGAACGATATTTCATACAATACTGTTTGAAATGCCTCATGAATATTCAGTAACCCAAAAGGAACATGGATCTCAATACGAGTACCACAGTGTCCTAGATATCCAATATCTATTTTAGAATCGGTAAAAAGAACTAAATTTTTTTAGAGGTTAGAACTCTCTTGTCTTAGTCATTATAAAGAAATACTCTATAATGCCACAAAAAAGAATCCAAATTACTAGATTTCTGTATGGAACGCCTTCAATCTGCTTCCACTTGCAAGATCCAAATCCAATTGCAAAACAGAGATGGTTTCATAAATGGATTATCTGACTTGCCACTCACTTTTCCCTTAGAATTTGATTTCTCAAAATTCTAATTAACATTGGAAAAAAGGAATGCAAATTTCCAGAGGTAGTTTTCTAAATTAATTCCCAATTGTTATTCTCACTTGCTATCAGTTATACTTTAGGAATTAAAAGTAAATTAACATGACTGATTGGCTCGGTCAACCAATCAACTACCCGTCAGGCTTTATCTCTTTCCTCACTACCAAATATAATTTAGGCTAAAAGCCCCAAATTTGGCTAGGAAAAAGACCAATTTGGAATGAGTAGTACACTTAACTACTAATCAACCAGACAGTTTTGATTGTTCACTAGTTAAGTGCCGCACTCAACTCTGACAAATCTCCTTATTGATTAGCATAGAACTTGTTCCAATAAGATTTGCATTATTCTTGGTCTTTATCGATCCCCCAAAAAAAAAATGCTCTCTTTGATTGACAGATTCCAAAATCTCCAACTAAAAGTGAAAGGTACAATGACCTTATAGAACTGACTGATTTCAACTAAGTAATTGATTTCAACTCAGTAAGGTCATTCACTTTATAAGCTATTTTTGTTTAATCAATTACCAACAGGTTTGAACAAATCCAAAACCTCCATGGTTACTTCAAATTTTATGTAAACTGGGATTTTCAAATTCTGTTCAATATGGACCTGAACTCTGAAAATCGATCTAAAGCATCGATTTGGCAGTTCCACAGCTACCATCACATTTTGAAAGGATTCCGAAACATCCAGTATGCATAAAAAACGACATGCAGTGATTTTTGAAAAAAATCAATTTTTACGTAAATTGCCTAGAAACTGGGACTTTTTGAACTAGAATTGCTAAAAACAACATCATGGATGAAATTTTCTCTGATCAATCTACTAAACACTCATGTACCATGCTTCCAAACACATACAGGTCTATCCATACATTTGCAACAGTAGAAAAGCACTAAACTGAGTTACATGCATGCATGCATCATAACATTACTGAAAATTTTCACATTTTAGTTGAAAAATTGTCAGACTTCCGATAGCCATAACTTTCTCTATAGGACACCAAATTGGTCGCTATAAAGCATAGTACGGAAGGAGAGTAGGTCTACAAGACAGTTGCTACATCACCCTTCCACCTAGGCTTTACACGTACGAGTTGTAATTGATCCAGATTCAGGTAGGAGGGCGCACTTCTACAAGGAGGTATCTTCAAAAATCCATCTCCAGTCCAATATGCATCCTGATGGGACAAGGGAGATAGGAAGAACGAGAACAGAGAAGAGAAGCAAGAATATTTCAAGAAAGTGCAAAAATACGAACTGCGACACTTAGTGTATTTTTTTGCAGACTGTTAAAAAATAATGTAAATCTGCAGACTTGTTCTAAATGCAAGTTTTGTGGAAGTCCTTGAAGATGGCCAAGTCTTCAATGACTTCAAGTTATTAAACTTAACATATGAACTTCAGTCCCCCTACCATATAGAAACAAAACCCGGAGGTAGATTTTTGGTAGAGACTGTTCCTCCCCAATCTGAGTTGGAATAGCCTCGCAGGACGAGTGGGTTGATAGCATTTTCATCATAACATAAGACATGATCTAAACTTTCCTGAATATATCTCATCACTCTGAATATATCAATCAACATCAAGTTTTGATAGACATGAGAAAACAAAGAATGAAACAAATTGAAGAGGCAAACACAATTGGAAAAAAAATAATCAGCTTGATTCTAATGATTATGATGACGAGGTGCAACACGATGAAGCAATGCACAACATGTTTGAATCTTACTTTGAAACAAATGAGAATGATGATATGCATGCATCTTCTAATGAAAATGGAGATCACGAACAATTTGAGATGGATGAAGACGAGATTCTATTGCGCAAGGAGGCAGACACTCTATATCCTGGAGCATCCATTTCAAGACTAGCTACGTCAATTCTTATTTTAAACCTTCAAACAACATACAAATGGAGTGATCATAGCCTAACATCTTTATTTGGGTACTTAACGCATAACACAACTATTATACTTTATAGCGTATTTAGATTAAGTTAATTTTTTTTCTTTTATAACAACTCACATTGCTCTTTTTTTAGGTTGTTGCATCGAATACTTCCGAAAGAGAATGTGATACCTAAAACACGAAAAGAAGCACGAAAGATGATGACCGTGCTTGGAATGGATTACGACACAATACATGCATGTCCAGAAGACCATGTTCTATATAGAGGTGAGCATTCATAAAAGCTTCAATGTCCAATGTGTAACGCTTCACGTTTTCGAGATGATATACAAGGGGATAAAGTGCCACGAAAAGTGTTAAGACATTTTCCAATTATCCCATGATTGCAACGTTTATTTCAATGTGAATCTTTGGCACAACTAATTGATTGGCATATCAAAAATCAATCTACGGATGATGTGATGCGAGTACCAAGTGATTCACCTACATGGAAACGTATTCAAGACCAATGGCCTGAGTTTAAAAATGGACCTTGTAATTTGAGATTTGGCCTTGCTATGGATGGTGTAAATCCTTTTAGCGTTCAAGCGTCAACTTGGTCCACATGGCCAGTTGTGCTCGTTAATTATAACATACCTCCATGGTTGAGTATTCAAATGGGACACTTGTTATTGGCTTTATTGATTTCAAGAAAGTACAAGGCCAAGAACATAGATGTGTATCTTGCACCTTTGGTCGATGAATTGTGCATTTTTTGGATTGGTATTCACGCTTACGACATCTCGAGACCTTTACAATAATGGAACTTTGTTGTTCGTGGAATTCTAATGTGGACGATGCATGACTACCCCGGTTTAAGCGAATGTTCAGGTATCTATAAAATGAATCTAATCCATTTTAGGGTTTAATGTTTGAGTATATTTAACTAAGCTTATGTTTAATTTGGTTTATGGACTATGCAGGCTTAACCACATCGGATTACAATGCATGTTATATTTGTGGACCACTTTTGGAGGGTCAACATAGCACAAATATGTTAAAAAAAGTGGTGTACAAAAATAATCGCAAATACTTTCCACCTGATCATCCTTTTCGAAGGTTGAATAGGCGATTTTTTGAAGGGCGAGGAGATAATCCTCTAACTACACCACCACCCCCATGCATGGGAGTAGCGGAATGGCATGGTGAATGGCTTAAATATCACGATGTTAATTCTTCATGGAATGAATCCATTGATGGTATGAAACAGTTGTCTATTTTTCATAAATTACCCTATTGGAGGAATTTATTGATAAACCATCTATTGGATCCTATGCACATATTCAAAAACGTCGGTGAATCCTTATGGAACCACGTCATTGGCATAAAAGACAACTCCGCAGCTCGTAAAGATCTACAAGCGGCCGATGTGAAAAGACCCTATTGGATTCAATACACCGAAGGTAAAGATGAGATTCTACCTAGCGTGTCGTGGATTCTTACAAAAGAGCAACTCTCATATGTTAAACATGTCATAAAACAAATGAGAATTCCAACAGGCTATGCACATTCTTTATGCAAGTCATTTACCAAAGATGGTAAATTAAATGGATTGAAATCACATGATTGGCATAAGATGTTGCAATTCATACTTCTACTTTCTATTCGAGGTCTCTTCAACGATGATGTACGAAATACGCGTTACAATTTGTCATCGATGATTAGGTTTGTATATTTTGTTAAGCACTTGTATAAATATGTGTTATTTCAATATTTTTATGTGTTAAACAACCTAATGTACTATCAATTTTGCAAGTGAATCTCCTCAAAAGAAATAAAAAATAGTAAATTGGATTCCATAAAAATCCAAATGATCGAAATGGTATGTTTGTTGGAAAGAGATTTTCCAACTTCCTTTTTGGATATACAAGTTCATCTTCTAGTGCATTTGGTCGTAGAAGTATCAACTGCAGGACCTGTGCACACGAGATGGATGTTCTACCTTGAGCGCTTTATGAAAGTTTTGAAGGGCTTTGTGAGACAAAAGACAAGGCAAGAAGGTAGCATTGCAGAAAGTTGGCTTGTATAGGAATCTTTGTTTATATCACCGAAATAATCTCACAATTGCATCCTGCAAGTCAAAAAATGTGGTGTGAAGAAGAAGATGAACATGTTAAGGGTGAAGTACCACAAGGAAATGGTGTGCAAAAAAGACTTTCACCTCAATTAAAAGTGAAAATTGACACATTCATATTATATAATTGTGGACAAATGGAAAAGTGGATTTCAAGGTATGAAGAAGCCAAAAAGAAAAGAAAAATAACATTGAAACGAAGAAGAAATATCAATTGAAGAAGAAGGAGGGCGTTGGAGAACGACGAACCTTTGGAGCCTTTACCTTCAAAATGCTCTCGTGAATGGGTTTTTGATACAATGCTAAAAGCATCCAAAAACGGAGAAGAAGTGACCGAATTAGAATAGGAATTTGTTCGCGGATGTGGATGGAAGGTTAGTGTAATATTGTTTTTGTGAAGTTTAGTTTTTGTACTACTCAATATATGAATAGTATTTCTAATTACACACATTTGTTTTTTTTTTTTGTGTGTTTTAGTATACATCATACACTGCCATGTGGGCATATGGACACCATTACCATGTTGAGAGAGTTGACAACAAGCGACGTACATATGATTGTGGTATAATGCTTCCTGGTTTCCAAGGGAAGGCTCGAACTTGAGACCAAAGAAACTTTGGATGTCAAGCTAACCAATTGAGCCAACTCCCTTGGGTGATTGTGGTATAATGGCCAACTTTCAACAAGAGAGTCATTCTAGTGTGAGGGACCCTAATGTCATTTCGGACGACCTAGACTATGTCGGCACATTGCAACATATCTATGAACTCAATTACAAGACTAACGACAAATACTTTATTTTTGACGTAAAATGGTTTAAGGTCATATATCGTGGAAGCAACGCCATGATTAGAAACGATAACTCGAAGTTTTTTCAAATCGACTCAACAAAATGTATATCGATGGACTCTCATGACACTTTAGTATTGCCACGACATTGCGAACAAGTGAGACTCTAAAATTTCAATGTCATTAATATTCGCAATCCAATTATTTATGTATCAATCTTATAAGACTAACTTAATTTTTTTTTATTCTTTGGCAGATTATATTCCATCCAGATCGAATAGATCCAAGATGGTGGTATGTGATCAAATTAAATGCAAGAAAACGACGTGTGTTTGAAGGAAAAGATATTGTTGAATTGGATACACACAACGAGAACACAACCCAATTTTGGCGTCGTTTTGGAAGAACCTGAACCACTCATCCAAACTCCAAATGATGTCGAAATGATGGGAGAAGAAGGCACAAATGAAAATAATGAGATTCCTACGATTGTACAAGACCAAATTGGGGGTAATTTGAGGCCCCCACGTTTGGATGATATACAATTAGAAGAAGAGGAGATTGAATATGAGGGTAGCTCACATCATCAAAGAAACACGATCGAAAATTTACAATTATACCTAGACCTACATTCAGATGAGTGTCAAAACTTGTGTGATGACGAAAATGATGAGAATGATCTATGATTATCTATCATTCTTTTTTTTATATTCATCGCAATATTTTTTATGTGTACTTTTATAGATAGAGCTGAATGTGATAATTATAATACCCAAACCTTGCGGTTATGTCCTATTTTAGAATGTCACCACATTATCTCCCTGCGACGTGTAGGTTTTTCCATGCAAGTTGGAAAGATTAGAACCTCGCTTTTAACGGGAGAAAAGTAAGGGGATTTCAATTATCTACATTTCACCTTTGCATATTAATTAATTGCTAGTGTATGCGATAAAATACGATATTGCTTTGAACAAAATGAAAATTATGAATTACATTTAATTTCTTACTATGTTAGATAACGTATTCTAATAATAAAACAAATTGAAACAACACAAACTCACCGATAAACTCACTCGAAGCTTAAGTGCGAACGTGCAATTGCTCGCTCTTTAAACGCTTGCTCTCTTTTTTTTGAATATTTTTGTCACATGCACAAGCAATTAAAAAATAACACTATATTACACAATTGAACCATTATTATAAGCAAATTCAAACATACACATCAAACACTATCTAGTCATCTACTACTCTAAATCTTAATCAAAACACACTCACACACATACACACTCTCTCTCCCTCTCTCTCTAAAAATCCAATATAAATTCTATCAAACACTATTTATTTATCTATCACTCTTAAATACCCTAAACTAATGCATAATACAAAACACACACACACACACACACACACACACACACACACATTCTCTCTCTCTCTCTCTCTCTCTCTCTCTCATCTATCATTCTTAGTCCAAAATAAATATAAATCTAACAATCTATTACTACCATAGACTATGTATTTATCTATAATCTTAAATTTTAAATCAATACAAAATGTTAAACACACACACACACACACACACACACACACACATCTTTTTTTTTCTCTCTTTTTTCTCTCTCTTTTCTCTCTCTCTCTCCCTCTCCCTCTCTCTCTCTCTCTCTCTCTCTCTCTCTCTCTCTCTCTCTCTCTCTCTCTCTCTCTCTCTCTCTCTCTCACATTATAAATTTAACAATCTATTACTACCCAACACTATCTATATCTATTTGTCTATTAACCTGAATTATAGATCAAGGCAAATTTTAAAACACATACACATCATCTCAAACACACACATACACTATCTTAAATAATTCTAACAATCTATTATAAACAATATTTATAATTTTCTATCAAACACTATTTATTTATCTATCACTCTTAAATACCCTAAACTCTAATACAAAACACACACACACACACACACACACACACACACACATTCTCTCTCTCTCTCTCTCTCTCTCTATATATATATATATATATATATATATATATATATATATATATATATATATATATATATATATATCACACATCTTAAATTTTAAATCATTGCAAAATGCTGAACACAAACACACACACACACACACACACAATCTATTCATCTACTACCCTAAATCTTAATCAAATCACACACACACACTCTCTCTCTCTCTCTCTCTCTCTCTCTCTTTATTATCTTAAATTCAAAATGCAAAACACAATACATACACACTTCTTCCCTCTTCTCTCTCTCTCTCTCTCTCTCTCTCTCTCTCTCTCTCTCTCTCTCTCTCTCTCTCTCTCTCTCTCTCTCTCTCAAAACTTTATTTTTTAAAAAAAGACTCCAAAATCTTTCAATATCTTCAAGCATACATCTACACTTCACCTCTTCTCTCTCTTTCTCTCTCACAAATTACAAATCTAGTAATCGTAAATCTACTATCCTAAATAATACTAATAATCTATTACAAGACCATTCAAAACCATTTTAAATCAAGACAAAATTTAAAAACACACACACACACACCCTCTCTCTCTACCTTTCCCACTCTCTATCTCTTCTTAAAACAAACAAACAAACACCAACCTCAAACAAACAAACAAAAAGAAAAACAAACAAAAATCAAGCAGCAACCTCAAACAATGATCTTCAAGCACTGATCTTAAAGCACCCTCAAGCACTGATCTTCAAGCCCTCAAGCAATTCTCTTCAATCGCCCTCAATCACTCCAAAGATGCTCAAATATGCAAAAAACAAAGTGAGAGAGAAGGCGCTGGATCGCACGAATTAGAAGATTGAAACAGACGTCAAAATTCGACGTCCTCCAAACACGTCAGAATCCAACGTCTGTGCTCACTCAGGCCCGGAGGACGGGTGTTAGATGTTGTGGACAGACTTTTTGGTTTGTCGACGTTCATCGGATTTTGACGTCCACGTCGGATTACACATTTTTTTTTAAAAATCTATGGCAGGTCATATCCACGTCTGCAAGTCAGAATCCGATATGTCGGATTCCGACGTGCCTTTGAAAAATTGGTCGCTGCTCATATTTCCCGATTGCCGAACTTTGATTTTCAGATGTTTTACTGGGACGTCGGACTTCGACTTGTCGAATTGCGACGGATTATGAAATTTTTGAGCATACGTCGTCGGACACCCACGTCAAAATCTGCTCAATATGTTATTGTGTTAATTCTAACACTATACAAAGTGAGAGATGTCACTTCGAAGCTACAATTCTTCTCACTCAGAATGTTAGAAAGTGATTTTGTTCAGAATTACATTAACTAATCAAAGACTCCGATGGAGTAGATGGCAGCGATAGGTTTAGTGATCGAAGACTCTGACGCTATAACGACTTTATTGTCCAGCTTGCCCTCCTCTTATGAAAATTGGGTGATGATGATTTTGACACACTCAGCTATTAAGGCATGGAGCATCCTCGTTCTCCATCAATGACTCACAAGCATTATTCATCAAGAAGAACACAATGAAGCAACAGAAGAAGATAGTTGTCCGACAAAACGACAACAATCAGAAGCAGTCACAGAAGACCCAGAATCAGAAACCTATTCAGAACAAGAAAAGGCTCTTCTGTAGGTACTACAAGATGACGAACCATGAAATCCAAGACTAGAAGTTTAACAACGACAAGAAGAAACATCCGAATCAGCAAGCTCATGCAACCAACACAAAGCATAAGATCAAAGAAGACGACGACAAGCAGAAAGCCTTCATGGTGAACCTCACCATGTCGAACAATCTGAGGAATGGTTCCTCGATTATGGAGCAAGGCAACATATGACAAGCCATCAAGGATGGTTCATCGACTATTCGGCCTACAACACCAATAAATTCGTTCACCTTGAGACAACAGCTCACATAGAATTGAAGGTGAAAGTACTATAAAACTGAATTTTAAGAATGGATTATCGAGGCTCATACCAAATGTGTTGTATATTTCGAATCTAATGACAAATCTGTTGTCGGTCAGTCAAATTATAGACCTAGGACATAAGGTAGAGTTTCATATAGATTCTTGTCGAATTCTTGATAAATACAAGAGAGTCCTTGCACTCGGAAAGAGACAATGATATCTCTATAGGCTTAGTCATTGTAATTTTGTAACTGATTGTGCTTTCAGAAGTTCAGCATATGTTAATAAATGATTGATTTGGCATTATAGACTTGGTCACCTTAATCATGTATCAATAGGCTACATGTCTAGACATTCTTCAGTTTATGATTTAGACTATAGAATTGTCAACCCTCCTATCTGCCAAAGTTGTATCATAGAAAAGCAAGCAAGAAGGCCATTTGAGTCAAATCAAGAACACATATCTAAAGATTTGTTGGACATTGTACATACTGATATATGTTATCCAATGCAAACACTGTCACTACTTGGTGTTTTTTTATTTATTACCTTTATAGATGACTACTCTAAAAGAACTGCTGTATATTTTCTAAAGACCAAATATGAAGCCTTCCAGTTCTTCAAAAAATACAAAGAAAATGTTGAGTTGCAGTAAGGCAAGAAGATCAAAGCTCTTAGGAGTGACAACGCCAATGAGTACATCTCAAATGAGCTCAAGGATATTAGAATAATACGAATGAACTGCAACTCACGAGCAGCTGAATCAGCCAATACAAAGTAGAATTTCACAGCCAGAACCTTTAACCAGAAGATTACAAATTCTAACTCAACCTGTCTGATACAATGATGAGTTCGCTCACTATTCCATTCAGGAACCAACCACAGTTAAGGAAGCTATGTCACAGGCCGATTCAAGTCTCTAGAATGAAGTAATGGACAAGGAGTACAACTCATTACTGAGGAACAACACATGGACTGTCACCAAGCTACCAATAGACAGAAAAGTAATCGACTACAAATGGATCTTTCAGATCAAATATAAAGCAGACGGCAGTATCGACAGAAGAAAAGCTTGACTCGTGGCAATGGGATTCTCACAAATTTTCAATATCGACTACTTCGAAACTTTTAGCCCAGTCGTCAAGCACACCTCTATTCGACTACTACTTTCAAAAATTGTTGGATGTGCATAAGATACATAGTTTCTACGAAAGGGTTAGAATGGCACAGAACTCATGCCCTAATACCTTATAGAAACTTTGGAAATCTTTCACTTTTAATTAATGATGCCTATCCAAAGTGGTCCTTATACCATGGTTGATATATGATTTTTGTATGGCATAATTTGCATAGAAATAATCATACAATCAATCATGGCAAATCCTAAACGTACCCTTTTAAATAATACTTTAGACTCCTGGTGAGATATGATTGGAAAGCATAGATATGCTCAGGAGTATGGACAATAGTGCGTGACCTCCCTTGCTCTGTAAGGATCACTTGGGTTAGCATGGCATGCATTTGCCCTAATACCAGCACACGTGTCAAGTCGATACAAGTCTGCAAGTTGGCCGCTATGCATAAAAATCCTTTACTTGAGACCCCTATTTTTTTCAACACCATCATATGTATGAACAAATTCGAGCCATCCTGTTGTCCCTCTGAGTGATCCTGGGCAAGAATTATAGGCCACTTTGAGACCGGCTTCAATAGAATGAATCTACACCAAGCTAGAATTTGGAATTGAAAAGACCTTTTTCCAAGTGTAGATGTGGTGATAAATGCAATAAATAGCTCTTTCATCATTTGGTTTGACCATGCTATCTAGTTCATCATGAATAACCTAGCCAAGTTTTTTCCTGGTGCTTCCCTTCAAAATCAGTTGAATGCATTTTTCATGTGGCTTCATAAGCCCGCTAGGGGTGTAGTGAAATCACACCTTACTTTTCTCATTATCCGCCAATATATGATTGATGCTTCTATCGAACTTGCAAAAGATTCCTCTGCCAAACTTCTTGCACCTTTGGGAGATGCCAAAAATATTCGAGAAATAGAGCACCTTCTCAAACGACCTAGCTTTTCTACCCTCCAAGATAAGTACTTGCAAAACTCAAATAAGAGAAATGGTTCCTCTAATCTTAACACTCCAAACTCAGTCATTTCTGGATCTGGAACAAGAAAGAAAAAGCGGTTTTTAGAATATAAAGGAAAAGGAAGGACAAAGCAGCGGCACCAAAGATGATCTACCAATCAAAAAACTAAACTTTTACAGATCTGAATCGATGTGCAGGACGAAGATGAGACAGTTAGAAGGAAAATCAGTATATCGTCGATGACCAGCCATCTCCAGCTTACCATTAGCAGCGATGTAGGGAGACTTTTTTTAAATTTATGTTATTGTAATAGAGTTTTTGAGGCTATCCATGTGAAGCACTTTTACGCTCACGTTTTACGCAGATTTTTTGATATTGTAGATGAATTCTTTCATGATATTATCTTTGGCTGGTCGTACCTACCAAATGTAAAATGTGAATGATATTTCCTTATGATGGTTTTTGCGAATTTGATATAGAAAACTTACCTTTCTGTCACTATCTTACTTTCAAATGCTTGAAAAATTTCGTCTCAACAAATTTTGGTCATGTCATATGCATAGATTGTAATATTGTTACAAGTCTTTTCTTACGTAAATCTTTAGGAAAATGGTTTAAACCATATTACTTTATGGCAAGCTAATGTGAACGAATTTGCTTCTGAACTTTATGATGGATGGACCAAACTTATGAAAGTTCTACCTTCTTATGTGCATATAGATGAAACTACAAGAATGATGCATGCTGGTTTTTGTAAAGATATTGCTTTGAGCTATATTAGAAAGGGTAAATGGCTTCATGGAAGCATTGCTTCTCTTACCAAGAATAGGATTGCTAATGATGAACTACAATGGCTCACCAACTTTCTTTACATAAATGGTATTGATAAAGCACAATACAACCCCTGTTTTATGTGTAAATATTTTGTACGAAAGCTAGCCGTACAAAGACTCAGCAGTCCAAATTTTACTCCCTATCCCAATGAACATTCCAACTCTATTGAAGATTCCCTCTCATATATAATGGACACTAGTACTAAATCTTTACCAAAAATTTTCTTGGAGAATGATTCTCGACCATACCTCCTCTACACCTATAAAGCTCACAAAGGGTCATTCAGATGGATTACCAATGCTCATGATTGTTGCTTCACCAGGCTTGCCGAATTTCTCATAGAAGCTCTTGGTATGTTGTCATTGTTCCTCATGGAGGGCGCAAAAGTGAAGTACTCTTTGTGAAAAGTCATGTGTGAACTAGCTCCACTATCAATCCACCATGGATTTAGATCTCCATCATTAGCAAGCATACATGAAGACATCACAAAATCATCATCATTTGCATCTTGAACATCCAAACCATCCTCATCAAGAGTAAGATTACCCTGCTTGTCTCCTTGATATCTCTTCTTCTTGTAGCTCCTTTGATGCCACAATAGAAGCACTTGAGCTTTGATCTGTCCTTCTTTTTGCCATTTGAAGAAGCATCTATAGATTTCCATCTCAACTTTGCAAATTCACCCCTTAATCTTTGGTTTATAATGCTCTATCTCTCTCAACTTCAAGGTACACTCAAAAAATAGAGAATCAACTTCAATGTACTATAAACAAGCTTTAATACACCTATATGATTGATCTAAAACATGAACAAATCAATGGCATAGAAACATTACAATGAAATCTTGAAAAATGCACTAAATTGACTCAAATTGGGTGTATGAAGCTCAAATTGCACCAAAATGAAAAATATAGTTCAAAACAGGTTCTGTACGTCCCCACACGTGTGGAAGGTACACTTGCAGCCCACATCAAGATTTGGTACAATTATTTTGGTTCTAGCTATCCATTCCAACTCACTACCTCAATATTAGCTTGTTTTCAAAAACCTGCCAATTTGGGAATAGTTTTAGATCAATGTCTTAAATGCACTTGTACTTGGCTCTAATACCATGTCAATTTACAGAAAAATGGACCAATAATAGATCTGAATCAGATCCATAAGTGTGATTGGATGTTAGATTAGATCAACCTATCAATCTACACAAGATTAGATAGCATTTAGATCAAATCTAGATGAAGAAATCTAACAAGAACAATCATTTATGACCAAAACTTGAGCTTGCTGGTTTCACAAATGTGAAAACCTATCAGAGTACGGACAGTAGGCTGAGTATGAAGTGTACTAAGCTAAGAACTCAATCAATGCATAAAATAGCAAGACAAATGGAGAGATTACTCAAAAAATGCACCAAAACCAAGATTTAGCTTCCATTTTTATTATGGCCAAATGAGGCACTATATATACATGAAGGAGAGCTTGAGCTACTGCTGAGTCACTGATTTGGCATGTGTGAGAGTGCCTAGTCACCTAAGGATCTACCAATAAAATCAAACTTGGTACATGGTCCATGACTTCCATGATTTAAGGCACCTCCTTGATTTTGGGTGATTTCCTACATTATAGGAACCTAGATAAAAATCTTCTATCAATCCAAACTCAACTTCTACTGATCTTTCCACACGTGTGAGCAGACCTCTACAAGTGGCAGATCCATCCTAATCTAAATATCTTGCACATTCTACCAATAGAAAGGTGCCAAGTGGCATATAGCTCAAAAACTAGATTTTGGCCTTTTTAGTCAATATAGTTCTAATCAAATGATATGTACATACTAGATCACTAATCTAAATGATAAATCAATTTAATTCACACTTGGGAACAGGCTCCACACATGTGTAAACATAATATGTACGTGATTTTGACATTTTCACAGTCACAAGGCAAACGGGAGAACAACAATAGTTCGCCCTACATTGAAAAGCCAGAGAGCTCAAATATGGGTGAAGAAAGATCAAATCATGGTAATCGACCGCCTATCTCTATGCAGACATGTGTGCAACCTCGACGTCTGATACACAAGAGGTGATCCTTGATTTTGGAACAACCTCTCACTTCGTTACATCCAAACGAATAATGTTTGATTTTCGAAGAACTGATCCCTCAAGATACATTATTCTTGGAAATGGATCTAGACATCAAGTGAATGGCACTATTTGGTTTCAGTAGCAAGGACAGTAGATGCTGGGATGCGTGTGACGTTCTCGAACGAAACATGCAATGTTGTTGATGTCAGCACTAGTACGTTGATTACTCAAGGTAGAAGAAAAGACAACCTGTATCATTTGAAGGTATGCCTACCTACAGATCAAGCACATCAAGCCCATGATTTGGTAGATGTTCTATGGCACAGAAGATTATGCCACATGAATCCAATGGCATTGTATAATACAATCTAGCATGGAGCTATCACAGGTTTAAGCATCTTGAATGCGGTAAATTTGATGACCTGTAATGCATGCATGAAAGGTAAGATGTCATGTACTCCTTTCACCAGACACTCCTACAAAACAACAAAGATACTAGTACATTCGGACATCTGTGGACCTTTCGATGTGATCTCAGTAGGAGACTTGAAGTAATACATCACCTTCATTGATGACTACAGTAAGTTCGCCAGAGTCTACTTCATTCACAACAAGTCAGAAGCACTTGACAGGCTCACAAAATACGTGAACCGGACAAAAAGATACACAAGAACAAAGTGCAGCAGATCAGAATAGATCGTGGTGGAGAGTACACCTCGAATCACTTCACTGATTTCTGCAATGACGTGGAATCCTTCACAGAAGGATTGCTTCCTACACATCGTAGCACAATGGTGTTGCAGAAAGAAAGAACATGACTCTCATGGAAGCCGCAAGGTGCATGATGGCCTATTCAAGGGCACCGAGAGTACTCTAGGCTGAAGCAGTAGCTACAGCCACCTATATCCAGAATAGATAGGCAAATCTAGTGTTCCTCACACGACACCACACGAACTATGGTGGGGTAGAAAATCCAATCTGACACATGTTTGGATTTTTGGTTGTGCAGCATATGCACATGTTCCTAACAAGCTTCGAAAGAAGCTTGATGAGAAAGCATAATAGGGATACCTTGTA
The DNA here is from genome assembly GCA_029204225.1 of Diphasiastrum complanatum. Lineage (NCBI taxonomy): Eukaryota > Viridiplantae > Streptophyta > Lycopodiopsida > Lycopodiales > Lycopodiaceae > Diphasiastrum > Diphasiastrum complanatum. The sequence continues at coordinate 6,311,341 of CM055098.1, forward strand.
GGATATGACAATCAATCGTCATACTACAGGATCTACATGACAGAGACAAACCAAGTGAAGACAGTCAGAGACGTCAAGTTTGAATATATACATAATATTACAGGTGTGCAGATGTGAAAGTTTTGAGTGGATGTGTTATTTGTAGGAGATCGTGGGTGGCTGCAATCGTTGTCCAATTTGTTAGCGCAACTGCATGGAGTGATCATAAAAAGGGTAGGACATCAGTCAGTGCTGAAGTGAACGTTAGTGATGATGCAAAAAGTGTGTCACTCTTTCGAATGGCCTTAGGATAAGATTTACAGGGTGTCTTATCTATTAGGGCACCTTTGGCATTAAGTAAGGTAGTGTCTCCTTTTTGCCTGTCACCATGACCTGTGTAAGAACACAATATCGCAATTCATTCGTCTTTTTTTCGTCTGTGCGAATTTGCGTGTAAAAATACAGACTGCGTGACAACGTTAGAAAAAAAATATGTAGCATGAATGGAGACAGATTAAAATTGGGATATAGGAGAGTAGGAGGAGTAAATCCAACACCCCCCCTTAATCTGGATCCGTGAATGCCTTGATCTTCAGACTTAGCAATGCACAAAATCTGTTGTGTGCATTAACACTGAGTGCTTTCGTAAAAATGTCTGCAACCATGTCCTGCGTTCTGCAGTATGTCAAGCTCACCTCTCTGTCGAGAAGCTTCCCCTTGATGTAGTGATATCTTATCTCAATGTGTTTACTCCTAGAATAAAATCTAGGGTTGGCCGATAAGGCAATAGCACTTTGGTTATCACAAAACAAAATTGTAGGGCTGTACTGATACAGATTGATGTCTAACAACAAATTTCTCAACCAAAACGCTTCCTTAATAGATTGAGAAGCAACAATATATTCTGCTTCAGTAGAAGAAAGTGCGATAGAGGTTTCCTTATGACTGTTCTATAAAATAGGACCGCCATTGAAGAAGGATGTAAATCCAGATGTGAACTTACAATGGTCTGTATCTCCTCCCCAGCTTGCATCAGAATATCCACTGCAAATGAAGATTGTCGTTGCTGACATCTCCATAGCAGATGCACTGGTCCATGGTAGCTCGAATATATCTCATGACTCAAATAAGAGCATTCCAATGGATTATTCTAGGATTAGCCATGTATTGGCTGAGTGAGCTGACAACAAAAGAGATATCTAGCCTTGTACAGACCATTGCGTACATGAGAGATCCGAGTATCGATCGATACGGGTATACTCTCATCTGCTCCTCTTCCTACTTTGTCTGGGGACATTGGTCCTTTGACAAATGCAGGCTTGGATCCATTGGTGAGTGAGCTAATTTCCAATTCATCAAATTGTATCTGTTAAGAACATTATGAAGATACCTTTGTTGAGTGATGTAAATCAGTCGATTTGCTCTGTCTCTATGGATCTGAATTCCAAGACAGAAGTGAGCTTTGTCCAAATCAGTCATGTCAAATTCTGAGAACAGCATCTGTTTTGAATCCTTGACCATATTGACATTGTTTCTGAAGAGCAATGTATCATCAACATACAAGGTGATGATAATGAAGGATTGCAACACTGACTTTGAATAAATATTGCAATTAGCAGTGCTTGGTTTAAATCCTTGTTCAATGAGAAATGTGTTGATCCTTTGAACAGATTGTTTCAAGCTGTACAGTGCTTTATGGAGTTTACAGACAAGATTCTTCATGCCTTCCAGAACGTATCCTTCAGGCTAGATCATGTAGATATCTTCTTGTATAACTCCATTCAGATAGGCTGTTTGTACATCCAGTTGATGTACTTCGAGGTTGACAGCTACAGCATAAGACAAGAGCATTCGGATGGACGAATGTTTGACGACTGGACTAAAAGTCTCACTATAGTCGACATTCAAGATCTGGGTGAATCCTTGTGCTACCAGTCTAGTCTTCCTTCGATCAATCGCTCTGTTGGTGTTATATTTGATCTTAAAGATCCATTTGCAATCAATAATATTGCAGCCAATAGGAGCTTTGACTAATGACCATGTCTGATTCTTGATCAGAGAGGAATACTCTCTGTCCATAGCTTCTCTCCAGAGATCAGAGTCTGGTTGGCTAAGTGCCTCTTCGACTGTCGTCGGTTCCTGCATTAAAAGATAGACAGACTCAGGAGTATACCTTGTGGGCTGTGTGCACACTCGGCTTGATCTTCTGGGAGGATTTGACTGATGAACTGCTCCTGGGATATGTTGCTAGGTAGCAGCAACATCTTCGTCTAATTCGTTGTCTCAAAGTGGGTCGACGATAGACATTCCTGAGCCAGAAGCTCGGATTATCGTGTCAATGGCAGGTGATAAAGGTTCTTCTTGAGCAATATCCTTGTCTTTGAGGTCGACAAACTGATCCTCGATAAAGACTGTATCTCGGCTATACAAAATTTGCTGGGTATCAGGATCGTACAGCTTTTAGGTGTTATCAGACGAAGTATATCCGATCAGGATGGTCTTTAGACCTTGGAAGTCCAATTTCTTCATTGTGTCCTTTGGGATCTACGCATAGGCAATGCACCCAAACACTCTTAGGTTCTTCAAAGAAGGCTTGGAGCATGTCCACACCTTGTGGGGTGTCTTGTCTGAGAGGGCTTTGGTCGAACATCTGTTCTGGATGTAAGCTGCAGTGGAGACAGCTTCAGCCCAGAACCTCTTGGGCAATGATACATGTGCTAGCATACATTTAGCAGATTCGACCAGAGTTCGTTTCTTCCTCTCAGCTAAGCCATTAGACTGAGGATTGTAAGGAGTCATGAATTGTTGCTCAATGTCTTGGCTTTCGCAGTACTCCTTGAACTCGACAGAGATATATTCTCCACCGTTATCTGACCTTAGGGGTTTGATCATCCTTCCACTCTCCTTTTCTACATGCTCCTTGAAGATTCTAAAGCAGTTGAAGGCTTCTGATTTCTTCTTTATAAAGTACACCATCGTTCTTCTCAAACATTCGTCAATAAAGGTTATAAAATACTTGGCTTCCTTCAGCGAAGGATTTTTCATCGGGCCACAAATATGTGAATGTACAACATCTAGCAATCCTCTAGCAACATGCTGATGGCTTGACTTGAATGGCTTCCTAGTCTGTTTTCCAACTAGACAGTCTTGACAGATAGGTAGTTCGACTGTTTCGCGAGAATAGTCGAGATCAAGAACAATAGATTGTCTAGACATTCATTGTACAACAACATAATTTAAATGACCAAGTCTATAATGCCAAAGTAAACCTTTATTTGATTGAATTGAAGTACTGAGAGCCTGACTAGAGGCAGAAAAGCAATGACTTAAGTCGTTCGAAGTTCTTCCATTTCTTCACTTTGTCTCTCTATCTCCTTCCTCATTTCATCTACTTGGGAAGAATATTGCATCTCTTTTCTATAGACACGTAGGCCTCTTACTCTCTTTCGTCCCCGACTATTTTCTTCTAAAATCTTCATTACTTTGTCATCGGGGTTTGTTCTTGACATATAGTTAATTAAAATCTTCATTCTAGACAAAAAAAAAAACATAGCTAATCAAATTTACATGCAAAATCATATATATGTTTATCATTACATTTTATAAAATTAAATGTATTTAAACCATAATTTCAAAAAATATATGTTATTATATCTCATGTTGGGTATTACTTTCAAAGTCTCAATCACAGGTCAAGATCCAACTCGCTTGTTTTTAGTTTGCCAAAACCTTTACTAGTATGAGCATCCACATAGATCTCGGCAACAGTTGGAGCCCTATTCTTTTCTTGTGTCTAAAATTTGGCACTCAACAATAGACAAAAATAAATGACATCATGAAAAAAAAGGTTTCACATATCGGAGTATACAAATGCAAGTTTTGTTGTATACACACATACCAGTCTCATATTGATGCCCGCATATCCAGCTCGACCAACATTCGACATCTTTTGTTGTTTTGATCTACTGATTTTATTTTGTTGACTCAATTTCTAAGCAAATTATTGTACACACATCAAGCAAATGAATAATAAGTCAGTAGTAAGATAAATAAATCATGCACTAACTAGAGATGACCAAACATTCAAGTCAAATTTTGGTTTCAAAATACATAGATAAAACAAAAGAGTGGAATACAATTTGGAAAGTTTTGTTTTTTAAGTATTGACGTAGTAGCTGCCATCTCTCCTTTTCCATCCACTCAGGACATTTTGGCGTTAAGTTTTCTGCCTCTATTTTGTCAATGTCGTTTTTAAGTCTTTGTCTCAATGAATAAAAACTGGACGACAATTTGTCCTTGAAGTACTGTGATAAAAACTAGCAATCATATTCTGTCTGTGATATGAAATAAAACTCATCAAACTATCTCTCTCTCTCTCTCTCTCTCTCTCTCTCTCTCTCTCTCTCTCTCTCTCTCTCTCTCTCTCTCTCTCCCCCCCCCCCCCCCTCTCTCTCTCTCTCTCTCTCTCTCTCTCTCTCTCTCTCTCTCTCTCACACACACACACACACACACATGATCTATATAAGATTCAAATAAAAGTAGAGTAGTACTAGCAATGCTTGACGAATTGCCTCGATTTGCACCTTTGGTACATCTCTAATTGTTGGATAATGTAGATTCAACTTGGCCTTCATCAACATGAGCATGTACATCTTATCTATCATTATTTTATCGTTGAAGGTGTGCTCAAGGTAATTAGGAAATCGTCTCTTTAAATCATCTACGACTCAATGCTTCCCTCCAGTGTCTAAACATATTCCTATCAAACACCCCATGACAGAGCTCTCTCGGATAAGCTAGGACCTCCTTCCCCTTAACATCCTCAACTATAGCCTCTGACGTATCAATGTCATAGTATAAGATCGGATTGGCTCTAGCAGGTCGGGCGTTGTAACCAGGTGGTGGTGCATCACGCACGGGTGAGTCATCTCTATATTTAGGCTCCTCGAAATCATTGTCACCTCCACAAGCAAAAAAACAACCACCTAACTGACTCTTACGTGGTGCTGACCTAGCAACGCGAGGTGTGGAGGTCTGAGGAGTGGACCTATGTGGTGAGGGCCTCTATGATGGTATGGGTGAGGGCCTCTATGATGGTACATGTGAATGTGCACTAGTGGGAAGCCTCTGAGGACTACCCTGCTGTAAGGCCGCTGGAGAGTTTAACATGGACCTATACTGCTAGAGAATAGCATTCATTTGTTCTCTCTGTCTAGCAGATGCACTACTTAACCAGTTCATACACTCTTCATGAGACGGAGACCCAAGAGATGGAGGGTCAGACATCTGCATATTAAAAATGAACTACGATTAAGATAACAATGATGAACATAAAACATAAAATTAACTATAACCACAAACCTAAGCATAAACTTTATCCTCTTTTTATTCAATTTCTCTCTGATAATCCTTACCTTTGATCCACTGTTTCTAAATCTTTAACTTAAATCTTTTACCCTAAATCTCTTATATCATGTCCTTATGTATACCCTTTCTATATTTATATAAAATGGGGAAGGCCCTTGCCCCTCAATCCTATTGGCTAATATTCACATTGATCCTATCCATTCATCTTGGACCCAACTTTATCCAAGGGTCCATAAAATGTACATTGAAATTCACAAGATTCATGTGAGTCCCAATTTGGATCCAACTCTAAAAAGTAATCTCTAAGTTTAAAAATGACTTTGGGCCTCTAGTTTCATTTTAATTCCAAGGCCCAAGTCAATTTTATTTTCTTTACACTTAAGCTTGCGTGCTCATTAGACCATGGGCTTACGCGCGCGGGATGCCATTCTCTCGCAACACATTTTATTGGACGATTTTATTTATTTACACTTTGTTGGGAATACCTCCAACAGGTTTGTCAAGATCCTCCTCAGGCTTGTCAAGAATTCAATGCATAATGGGAGTAGAAGTTCTTATGGGAAAGGTGTATCTCAATGAATGATTGTATGCTTAATTGAAAAATATTGAGATAGCAGACAGATAGAAATGAGATGGGCTGAAAGTGTCAAAATCTTTTTCATATGGTGTAGCCTATCATTTGTTGACCTAAAACATTCATGACAAATGGGTATTTATAGAAAAAAGAAAATGCTAGGAAGTAAATAAGTACAGGTATGAATTATAAATAAGAAACGAGGTTAAAAATAGGCATGCAAAATGAGAGTAGCAAGCAAGGAAATAAGAAAATAAAATAAAAAGAATAAAAATGTAAAATATATAATAAAAAAAGTTGTTAAATTGGGTCAACAAAAAATAACTCTTCGTAATACCGTCGTAGATGGCCACCATTGACGACAGTGTCTAGAAGTATTTCGTCAAGTGTTTGCAGCTGGACTGCACCATTAGGGAAGATTTTATTAATAACATACGGTCCCTCATTTCGGAATTTTAATTTTCCTGGGTGCTTCCTCGATGTATAAAGAAGCACTTGGTCACCTAAGTGTAGATCTTTATTGCGTAAGTGACGGTCATGCCAAGCCTTTTGGCGTCATTTGTTAACCAGTTGTGCGTGGTAGGATATAAGTCTTGTCTCGCATAACTGGGCTAACATAAATAGCCTGGTCTTGACTTGTTGCTCAATTGTAGCTTTTTCACAAAGATCTGTAGAAAAAGCTTCCATGACTCTTAGCGAAGGTACTAAGAATTCTACAGGCATTACTGCCTCTTGACCATACACTAAGTGGAAAGGGGTAACCCACCCAGTGGCTTCCTTCGGGGTGGTGCGGTAAGCCCAGATAGTTGAAAAAAGTTTTGTTTCCCAATCAGAGTGACTGGTTTCAACTATCTTTGTCAAAATTTTACATATCGTCTTGTTAGTGGATTCGACCTGGCCATTACACCTAGGATAGTACGATGGTGTACTCTTTCAGTGAATGACAAGATAATGGCATAGTAAATTATCAATGACAGCATTTAAAAAATGCTTGTCGTGATCACTAACTAGCTCTATAGGACAACCAAAATGTGTAATAATGTTTTCGTAAAGAAAACGCGCAACAGTTTTTGCGTTGGCATCCTTTGTTGCTCGAGCCTCAATCCACTTAGTGGCGTAATCTGTGGCTATGAGGATGTAACGGGCTTGGGCATGTTTAGCTACTGGACTCATTGGTCCAACAAAGTCAATTCCCCACTTATGAAAGGCTTCGCCTTCTATAATGGGAGTCAGTGGTGTAAAGTCTTCTTTTGTATTTTTCTTGGCGCGTTGACAGACATCACATGTTTTAATGACAACAAATGTGTTTTTAAACAAATATGGCCACCACAATCCTACTCGAAGGATAATCTTAGTTGTGGCTTCAACAGAGAAGTGGCCACCGCCAATGCCCTCATGAGCCTGACATATGATAGCTCGTATCTTAGGTTCATAAGCACGTCGTCGGATAATACCGTCAACGCCCCATTTGTAAAGTTGTCTGGCTATTAATTGAAAGGGTGCTGCTTTAAGCAAAAAATTTCTTTTTGCAGCCGTATTTAGGCCTTCTTTGAGTCTGTCTATTGTTAGAAATTGAGTGATCTCCTCAGCCCATAAGGGTGTAGCATCAATCTAAAAAAGACATGCATCAGGAAGATCATCGTTGACTGGTGCAGTTGCTTTTTCAGCATTAGGTATCCGGGAAAGGTGATCCACCATAAAATGTTGGATTCCTTTCCGAACGACTATGCGAAAATTAAATTCCTCTAGTATCAACAGCCATCGAGCTATACGTCCCGTTTTACAGGATTTATTAACAATATATAATAGGGCTTGATGGTCGGTGTAGAATGCAAAGGTCTGGCCTAGTAAATAATGTCTTAGTTGTTGTACAGCATAGACCATCGCCAATGCTTCTCGCTCGATGGTTGTACAGTTTACTTCAGCAGGCACCAGTTGCCTGCTCAAGAAACGTATTGGGAAATCCTTGCCATACTCGCCCAAATGTGCAAGAAGACCTCAAAGTTTCCAGATCAGAAAGTTGTTCGGACGAAAGGTGTGCACCCACATGAACTAGGCGATCCATCTCCTCGTCAGGATCTTTAAGGTTTAACGGCATCGTTTTAGCTGGTCCTTCAAAGGAGTTGGAACTTGGTGTAGGTTCCCGGTGTGGCTACAGTAACTGGATAACAACGTCATCCACTGTGAAATCTTTAAATTTTCGTGGGAGATCAAAAGGTGGTTCCACAAAGTTTTCTGGAACTTTGGGAATCATTTGTGTTGAGTCACGACCGGAAGTGGAAGCTTGATCTGATGGTTTGGTTTTCGTCTCTTTAGACAAGGGCTTAATTGGCTGCTTAAGTTTCTCACGCATCTGTTTTTGACGCTCGGTTAATTTTGTATCGAATCGGGTCAATCATCATAAGTGGGATGATGGGTGTGTCAATGTCTATAGAAGATGGGAGAATATCCACAGCTTCTGCAGCGGTTTCAATACGACATCGATTGGAATCAGCACAGCCCACAGTGGCTAGTGCCTGTCCCCAATTGATTATGTCCGTGGATCTCGTACAAAAGCTTGTTGAAAGGCAAATTTGAGAAGGGACTATCAAATGGTTTATGCATCAACTTTATCAAAGTATGTGAAAATGTATGAAGTGCAACACTAAATGTCAAATTTTCTTGAGCTTCCATTTTCCATGTATAGGCCAAGGGTTCCATTTGAGGCTCCAATGTATACCTTTTCCACATTATGTGAGATGTAACAACCACTCTTATCCAGATTAGGTTTCGGGCATGTCTTCCAAGTTACAGCGACCATGCTCATTCAACTCGACTATTGGAGCAGGTACTAGTTTACATTTAATTGATGCGCATATTACATGAGAAAAACAAGGTGTTTTGAAATATCATCACAAGCTTGGCCTAATGTGTTCAAAACACACACGAAAAACATACATTCAAATAGTGACAAGGTGATTGATGCATCACGAGAAGCTTGCCTTAACGCTCGGGATTTGAAAGCATTGAAAAATTGAAAAAACAAAGATTGCATTTAAGAAGAATAATCTATTTTAATGCTCAGACTCACGTAAGAGTGACGCCTCAACTTTAGCAAATCCTCACAATAGCTTAAAGCTATCGAGGCAAGCTAAAAATGAATAAACAATAATATTTTGTAGTTTAAATAAATAAAAAATTAAAATTAAAATATATTCTAAAGCCCAAAAGTCACGTAATATACAATGGCTCGTCTTTTAGCATATCGTCACAATGGCTTGCCATGTCCCAGCTACTAAAGCTTACTTGATCGTGTTGAAATTCTAGGTGCAAGAAGTAAAAAGCCTTCAATAGTAAGTCACTTTAGAAACATGCCAATATTCGCCAATCCTCTCACAAATGGGCGAGAAGTGCTTTCCAAGGTGACTAGCCTATAATACACGGAGCACCTACCCCCTTGTCATGTTGTTGCACTTGGCTAGCCCCTGTGGCATGCAACGTGGCATGTTGGATATGCTAGCTCTCAAAAGTTTTTGTCACGACATGTCTTTTTTTCGTACCCATATACAACTTACAAAAGTCAAAAGTTCTTTTCTTATTGATACCCAAATTAATATGTATTTTGTAACCCCACTTATGTTATATCCACCCAACACCGATCCACTTGCAACCAATGGGGATGGAAGATTCAAAAAATCGTCCATTCCCAATGTCCCAAGTAACGACGCAATGATATACATGTACAAGAATTAGTGGGGGGTATGCCATCCCCAAACCTGGCTGGCATAACCCCCACCTGGCCTTGCGAGGCCAATGCTCGGGGAAAACTGGCAAACTATAGGAATGAACTAACAAGTTTTTTCAAAAATCGGCATCATAAAATGTATGACAATTTTTTATACAAGCATATATACCTTTTTATAATTAAAAGTCTTCAAAAAACTAAGAAGATCTATAAAATGCAGGTTTTTTTGAGGATAACTCAAAAGAGGTTTTCCGGGCGCTGTTAAGAGGCGATAAATATTACATTGCAAAGGAACCCACCCTTAGACTCAGAGGTCACCCATCAAAGGTCAGACCCACAGGTCACCCCCACCCACCCAGGCGCCGCTTCCCCGACCTCGCCGCCCGCGGCCATGTGCGCCTTAGTCAAACGAGCGTCTTTTGGCGGGTAGGCCTTAATTTGGCCGGCGCGTGACCGTCGCCTGCTCGTTTGCTCAGGCTGAGTAATGCAGCGATGGCGACGAGCTTTTTGTCGTTGGAAGCTCGCCTTCACTTCTTACTTACGAAGAACACGATCGAGCGCGTTGGAGCAGCTGCTTCTGTTGGATCGTGCCACACATGCTAATTTGGGTGATTCTGCAACTTTCTGCATCGAAATCTGTGATATATATAGATCTTTTTTTGCACCATAATCTCATAACGATCGGCAGATTGCATAATATTCTGCTTATTTGCTTTTTAATATCGTAACTATTGGTAGATTTCATAATATTATGCTTTTTTGCTTCGTAATCTCATAACTATTGGCAGATTGATTCGTAATATTTTGCTTATTTGCTTTGACGACGTTCCTGAATCGTGCCACATATGCTTTGGTGATTTTGCAACTTCCTACGTCAAAAACTGTGATATAAGTTTCTTTGTTTATCTTAATATCATGACTATTGGCCGAATTATCTGCTTGGTTCTCCTTTTTTCTGCTGAATCGATTCATACAACCTTTGTGTGCTTATGCAATCTCCTGCATCGAAATATCTGACATAAGTTCCCTTTCAAGTCATAACATTATATGTATTGGCCGATGTGATGATGTCGACATAAGCATCGGCCGATTCATTCTGACTTTTGTAATCGTGGTATAGGTATACATGTTAATCTGCAAGTTTGTGCATGTCAATCTCTGACATTAGATTCCATCGACATCATAGTATGATAATCTATAAGTATTAGCCGGTTGGATAATATAATGCCTGGCTTGATTCTGGCTTCTACTGAATCGTGTCATACATCCTTCGTGTGATTCTGCATGTTCCTGCATGGAAGTCTGGGATATAAATTCCACTTTTCATCTTAATATTTAAGGATTGGCCGATTTGAATATTCTTGTCTTTTTATAGATGCTTTGTCTGATTCCTGTCATACGTGCTTTTTGTAATTTTGCAAGTCAATCTGTGACATAATTAGTTTCGTTCACATCCTGATATTATACATATTGGCCGATTGGATATATTGTACTGTTTCTCTCTTCATTTTTGTAACATCTTTTTGCAAATATTGTGTGTAGCTCCTGAATGCTGCTTCAGCAAGGCCGATGCTTGTTTGTGTGCATCACCTTTGAGTCGCCTGCCAGAAGCACAGGAATATTCGAAGTTTTCCTTTTGAGGTTATCAGGTGTTGTCAGAGCACATATTCTGTAATTTGGGAAAGTGAATCTTGTTGACAAATCATCATATGAGAGTCCTTGAAATTAAAAGCGCTCATGGAGCGCAACCAAACAACTTCTTCAAAGCCATCTGAAGATATTGCAAATGAGTCAAATGTTTATTCTCTCTTTGCTCGATCCAGGACCTGATCTCAAGTAGAAGAAAAAATTACTTCACCAACATGCAAAACAAAAATTGCGAAAGGCGGTGTGATACTTTACCTTGCTGACTTAAACTATGCCAATTATACAACAAAAAACAAGATTGGGAAGCTCATCCGATTACCTATTTCTAGGTTGTTGCCAGGTCTTAAACGCACTCCCTACTTTTGGGTTAACTCTGAAATCAAAATTTTCGTCAACTCCTTTATAGGAGTTTAAGACTGGTGCTTCTTGCATGCAAGGCTAAGGCTTATATTATGTAGAAAAATTGCCAGGTTGTAGCTAGCCAAGCTGCTGGTCTCTCGAGTATGGCCTTCATCCTCTACGATTACTCTAAGATTGGTGTATTTTTCATGAAAAATGTATGGCAGTCTTCATAAGCTCAGGAAGTTTGCATCATTGTTCTGGTTCCAGGGGCTATTCCAGAATATATTTTAAGCTGAAGTACAATCAACTGCACAAGGCTATTTCTTTCAACGCATTTTTTTTGTTATTTCACTAAGGTTTTCTAACGCGGTCGAAGAGCATTTGTCTTCGTTTCGCTTTGGAGCCCGAGCGTTTGGACCGATTAGCAATGGTTTTGCTATAAAATTGACGAGTGCTTAACAATAATAAAATCAGGCGACTAGTGCCTGGAGAACGTGGTAAGCCGTCGAGATGCCTGAAGTAAATTTACAGGACGTATTAGTGGCACCTTCAAAGGCCTTTTGTGAGCCACAAAGTTACAACGACGACTGGGAGTTTATTGAAATCGATCCAACGGGGCAATATGGCCGGGTACGCACGTTACTTCGTGTTTAAGAATGCTCTTAAAGTGCGTGATGTAGTCAAACTTTGAATGCCTTGTGTTTTTTTTTCCAATCAATTTTTTTCTGTCGCCATCGTGTGTTCATGGAGTTTATCCGTAAATGAAAGCCATATTTTTTCTTACCTAGACCCTTTCAAGTCGGAAGAGTTTTTAAGATTCTCTTTGATAGGCCGGTTCTTCTCTAGTTTACTGTCATGGCTATGCAATAGACGTAGAACAACGCCGTTCTTGAGATCGGTGTCAGATCGATCAATCATTTCTTTCGTTCCTGTTGATTCGAACGAGGGTTAAGATTAAAAATCTGAATGACATGACTCTTTATAGAGTACTTAAATTTGTTCATTTTTGCGTTAGCTTAAATTTTGCCTAATCAAGGCGGACATTTTTGGTTGATAATCTGGATCATGCAGTACGACGAAATTCTTGGGAAGGGAGCATTTAAGGTTGTGTATCCTGTGCGTGACTTGTCTGAATCAGTCTGATGAATCATGAAATATTATTTGTACAATTGTGTTTTTTATTTTGTCCACTGTCCGTCATCGTGTTATGTAGTTTGCCTTGACATCTTATACAGCTACAAAGGTTTTGACGAACTTAATGGCATAGAGGTGGCTTGGAATCAAGTCAAGGTCAAAGATGTTATTCAAGGCGCTGAAGATTTAGAGCGGCTGTACTCTGAAATCAATATTTTGAAGACTCTGAAGCACAAAAACATCATAAAACTTTATAGTTCCTGGGTAGATAACAGGACTGATAGTATCAACTTTATCACAGAGATATTTACGTCGGGGACCCTCAGGCAGTAAGTGTGTTTCTGTAATCAAAATCAGTTGTCTCTGGGAAACAATTCAATGACCTCTTTTGTAACTCGAGTATTTATTCACTTCCTTGATAATGTAAAGTTGTGAAAGCCAAACTCTCTGATTTTTCCAGATATCGGAAGAAGCACAAACATGTAGAAATGAAAGCCATCAAAAGTTGGGCGAGGCAAATTTTGCGCGGACTTCTCTATCTGCATAGTCACGATCCTCCTATTATACACCGAGATTTAAAATGCGATAACATCTTTGTAAATGGCAACCAGGGAGAAGTGAAAATTGGTGATCTTGGACTGGCTACCATCCTCCAGCAAGCAAATGCGGCCCACAGCGTGATTGGTAAGATCCCTTCGCGCTAGTGCACTTTTGGATGGGCCTGCACAAGCATTGAAGTGACATTGTGCAAGTCTCTGCAAGAGATGGGCTGCCTTGGCTTCTCTCATCGAGGTGCTCATCTCTGCAGGCACACCAGAGTTTATGGCACCAGAGCTATATGAAGAGGAGTACAATGAGCTGGTGGATATATATTCATTTGGAATGTGTGTTTTGGAAATGGTTACTTCCGAATATCCTTACAGTGAATGTGCGAATGCAGCACAAATTTACAAAAAAGTGACCTCGGTGAGTACGTCAAATTTCTTTCATTTACTTTGGTACTTCCACTAGAAAATTGGAATTTCCTCATAGAATCAATTTTCAGTGTCTTTATAGCATGGTGAAATTTGAATTTTGAAATCATTGATTACTTCCGTTTAGAAGACCAAGTTCAGCACTTGGATAAGTCTATCCTTTCTTCATCCAACCAGGTTGGATATTTTTTGCCATAAAAAACAAAAGACTCGAGAACATTTAACGTTCATCATTATGGCCAGGCCAACTGAGATTTTAACCAATGCCAGTGCAGCACTTCTTATCTGTGGATGTTATGGAATGTCTCAAGTCGATTTTGACCGTTTCAAGATCACTAGTTTACTTTATGTTGTACCAATAATATAGTAAGAGCTTGCATATTATCATAATGAAATAATCGCTTCCATTTTGTTCCCAATATTCTCCCAAAATGTAATAGAATGGTTGACTTGCGTTGTACACTGTATTGCATCTTGAACCATTATTCCTGGTGCAGTTGCACTTTTCTAAGGTCGGTTTCTCTCATTTCCCTTTTTGCGCGATCTACTGAAATCTCATTGTCGTTCTACAATATAGTAGAAGAGTTCTTAGTTCTTTTGCAATGGTTTTCATTTCCTGTTGTAGTCATTAGTTGCAATATTTTGCAAACCATTTTTCTGAACAGGGGAAGAAGCCAGCTGCTCTTCAAAAAATAAAGGATCCTGAAGTACGAGACTTTGTGGATAAGTGTTTGGCGGCTGCATCTGAGCGTTTGCCTGCAAGAGAACTTCTAATGGATTCCTTTCTTCGCCGTGATATGGATTCTGAGATTTTTGGGTTGCAAACTCGCTCTTTACAGTACAAGACCAATGAGATGGATGAACTGAGTAAATATGTGAAGGACCGTTCCAGGTCTGTTGCATTTGAAGAAGGTGCTGGTCTTAAGAAGATGCTGTCTTCAACTCCAGGCGTCAATGATGAGAGGAGTTTTTTGGTGCCCAAATCAGTGTACCTCTTGTCTGGAAATGCTATGAAACGTGATGAAGAGAATCAAAGCTTGAGTACTTCAAAAGACAGCTCAAAAATCTCATCTTCTTTAAGTGTAGGAGATGAATGTCCTCCAAAGAGCAGAGACTTTATGGTCAAGGGCAAGAGGAGAGAGGATGACACCGTATATTTGCGGCTTCGCATCAGCAATCATGAAGGTTATCAATGGGGAATATTTTGATCTTCCTTCTTAGCTTATACATTGTCATTTTTTTGTTGATATATTTGTCGGTGATTGATTTTTCCGTTAGTCATTAGGATTATTCACTTGGCGGAGGCTTTTAGAGGTAATCCTGAATTTATTTTACCTGTGCAGGCAATTTTCGAAATATCCATTTTCTTTTCGATGTGGAGGCTGACACGGCACTGTGTGTGGCGAGTGAAATGGTTGCGGAGCTTGATCTTTCAGATCAAGACGTCACAACAATTGCAGAAATGATTGATGCTGAAATTCTTTCTTTAGTTCCTGATTGGAAGCCAGGTGCGGCTTTTGATGAGAGTTTAGCTGTAGATAGCGAAAATTCATCAGATCAGGCGCTCGATTATGATGCCAGTCCTTCAACCGCCGATACGATGACAATTGATGTATCACAGGGACCTTTATTGGAGCCACAGCCAATCGGTTCTACACCGTGCTCATCAACTTTGAAAGTTCAACCTGCAGATCCCGATGCAACTTCATGCAATGAAAGTACCACAACATTTGGAAGATTTGAAGAAGTTCCTTACACATCTTCGGGATATTCTGATTATTCTTGTGGCTCAGATTCTTCCTCCGTCATCGATTTATCTGATACAAATGTTGTTGAAGATCACGAGGATTTAGAAAGTCTGCTCAGTTATCCTACCACACCAAAGTCATGCTACGCTGGAGTTAGTTATGGCCTGCAGGTTGATCATTTTCCTTACCCTCTTTCCTGTACGTTCAATTTGCAGGCCCCGAATTGCTTGGATGTAGCAACCAAGTTGGCTTCTTTTGATGATCAATTAGAGTTAGAAAAGGTGGCATCCGGTATCGTTCATACCGACAAAAGTCTGGAGGAGATTTTGTTAAACTCCGAATATGCACAGAAAGCTGTTATAGGTGAGGAAGTTGGGCTGTCTGAAAAGCTTAGTACTTCAGATCCCACCCGTAACTTGTGTCATACTGATTTACAAATTGATGAGGTTGAGAAGGAACTTGATTTTGAAGATAAGGAGGAAAATTATGCAATTCATGAAATGAGGTCATTAATAATGACACAAGAGCAAGAACTCAGAGATTTACACCAAAAGCATGAGTCGGCCTTTGTAGAAGCTCGAAAGCGACAGTGGCATAGAACCAATGGCAATCTTATGTCTCCTCTTCGAATTGATCCTGATGGTGGTCAAGATGCTGCTCAACTCGTATCCTTCCGTGCGTTCGATGCGCTTCAGCGTGAATCAATAAACACTTTTGCTTCCGGAGATTCCTGTAGTATGGCGGGTAAGGATATGCTGGATGTGGAAGATATTAGTACGGCTCATTCCATCTACGAAAAACAGATCCATACCCTTACAGAAAATTCCAAGTCCCTGCCGTTTGACTCAATTGAATTTGAACTTTTAGCCAGTCCATTATCGACTCGACATATTGCAGGTCCTCCAATTTCGCCTGAAATATCAGAATTTCTAGGAAATCAACATCCTCAGGTCAAGGATTCTTACAAAGATTGTGCATTGAATAGCAAGGATCAGACATATAATAATGGACCACCTCTAGAGAAAAGTCGAATCAGAACTGATATCGAGTTCAGCAAGGAAGAAAACCTCCTCTCCGAACCCTTGTCTCATATGCAACAGAAGGAATTGGACACAGATGGATTATTGTCTTTTCGTAGTACAATGAACAGACATTTAGCGAAAGAAGGCATATTTGATGTCTGTGACAAGGACTTATCATCATCGGATAACCACCATACAAAAACAGAGGCAGAATTGTCGGAGAAGCAAGGAAGCACTGATATCCAGATTTCAAGAAATACGGATACATATAAGTCACAGCACCCCATGCTTGATGCTAGTATCTCTATAGTTGATTCACTTTACTCGTTGCAGGAATACTCTGACACCGACAAATCAAATTCTAGGATGCATAGGAGGTTTGACTCCTTGCCATATCGTAAAGATGGTGGATCTAACAGGCTTAATCTAGAGTCTCCTAAAAGTAATTCACCAAGTTTGGCGTCATCACCATCTCGAGCGTCATTCAAAATGGAAAGCAGCGAGATTGCAGCATCTGAACAAAGAAGGAAGGAACAACTGCAAAAATCAATTGCTGAGCTAGAAGCGCGAACTCTTCAAGGTCTTCACTCATCGAAACCCGTCTATCTAGTTAGCATTTCAAAAAGATTCACTGGTGGGTCTTTACAGGTTGGCAAACCTGTGCCGGCACTAGCACAAGCGCGCCAGCAAATCAGAATTGAAGAGAAGAAAACCTGAAATCTCATTCCTGACCATATGGGCTTTTATAAAAGTAAAGCTCTATGCCAGCATTTGAGCCGTGCCCAACTCCCAAACTCACTCCTGTGAAGCAATGGGTGTCTGTGATGTGTGTTACTGGTGCTGGAAATGTAGCTACTCCAACCGAATGGTTGGTTAGCACCTCATGCTGATAAAATGATCTAGCTGCACACCAGCACACAAGATCCTAATGTCTATAGATGTGAATGTTCTTTTCTAAGTAGGATGAGGGATTGGAAGGGCTGGCTCCCTGTGCTCTTACTTAGAGGCATGGGACGGAGACGTCTCCTTGATCGGCATCATTGAGGAAAGTGTGAGTTACTGGATAAGATGGAAATTCATCACGAACACGTCGTCTAGGACTCATTTGATGTGCTTGCAGATTACGTTCAAGAAGCTCGTGTATGTATTTGCTTATGCTTTCTATAAATGTGACTAACTCACTGCATGCAAGGTTCGTGGTTGAGCTTTCTCTTGTGTACGAATGAATGCTTTCTTTGTTGGCATTAGTTTTTTTCAGGGTATGAAACTTGGAAGCGTGTAAGTTCTGAATTGTGCTTTATATAACAATATAGTCTCACAGTACTGGAACCAACATTTCAAAGTGCTATCTATTTACTTCTAGAAAATATGGTGTTTGAATACTTTGTTGCCAAGATGAGCATCCAATAACTTGAACATTTGAATAGGATGTTGATGTAAAAGCCTAGATCATCACTACCACACTTGGGTCATCTCTTTAAGTACCAATAATATCAAATGAGAGAGAGAGAGAGAGAGTCAAAATAGTAGAATTTCATTAATGATGTATTTACTACAAGGAAATGTTGTCGTTTTATGGAAATGAGAGGTGAACCTCTCCAATTGTCTACTTTATTTTTACCTAGATCACACCAAGCATCAAAATCCTCGTGTTTATTGAGGTTAATTTTGTGTTTATTGATATTGACGTCATTTTAATTGATATTGCTGCTTTAATGAGGTGGATGTGGGCCAGTGTACATTCTCCATAGTTCTTGGAGGGGCTACTTAGGGAGTGCACCGCATGCATTCCCTGCACCATGTCAAGGAGTGCATCTGCGGTGCACATAGCACCAAAAAAAATTGTTTGAGGGCAATGGTGATGATTAGTGTGGAACAGCTCCCGAATCAATGTGTAGGACCGGTTGAAAAAAAATACGTGCTCGAACACTAGTCTGATCACATCCACAGAAGAGTGCTGGAGTTACTGGCAATTTGTTAGAATCAGAAGGTTCAACACGGATTAATGGTGCACAATGATTGGTCTTGTTCCTCAGGCGTCAAAGACAACCATCGTCTGAACAAATGCTAAGGAGTCAAAGTATCGTCTGCAATTTGTCAGATTGAGTGAACGAGCTAAACAAGCAAATAGACTGATGTGATGAAATGACAACACACATACATCCACATAAAACACAGATGATGAAGAAGTGTTGCTTGTATATTACATTCAATGCTTGCAGTGTATGCTAAATCTGATCTGGTGCAAAGCATGGCATACAACAAAGATCCTATAAGTGAATGATAAGGGTACTTCGCTAAGTCGAGTACTTCACTTCCGGTATCCACACAAGAAGGTTTAGTTAATGTCATAGCTGGATTCATTGGAGTATCAATCAGTTTGCAATCAAACATATAAAAATTTTCTAGAATGGTTTCTAGATAT
This sequence comes from Diphasiastrum complanatum, assembly GCA_029204225.1. NCBI lineage: Eukaryota > Viridiplantae > Streptophyta > Lycopodiopsida > Lycopodiales > Lycopodiaceae > Diphasiastrum > Diphasiastrum complanatum. The sequence continues at coordinate 6,330,277 of CM055098.1, forward strand.
TTCTGCTGGCTTAGATAGATTTTCTTATGCAATCTATCTCTAGTGATGTGTATTCCTAACAATTAGTGAACAGTGCCTAGATCAATCATGTCAAATTCTTTTGACAAATCACTCTTAGTAGTGTGCAGTAAGAAAGTGTCGTTAGACAAAATAAATGCATCATCTACATACAAAGCTATGTGAACTGAATTGACACCTATGTATTTGGAATAAAGGTTACAATCAATAGAATTGTTTGCAAAATGTAATTGAATGAGATAAGCGTTGATCCTTTTGAACCAAGCTCTTGCGGCTTGTTTCAAGCCATAGATTGCCTTCTATAGCTTGTAGACTTTGTGCTCTTGGCCTTTGACTTTGAATCCTTCCGGTTGGAAGATATACAACTCCTCTTCGACGTAGTCGTTGAGAAAGGCCGTCTTGACATCCATTTGATGCATTTCGAGGTCTTCTACCACTACTAATGCAATGAGAGTCTGATTGACTGCATTTTGACAACAAGACTGAAAATTTCTTGATAATCCACTTTGTGGACTTGAGTGAATCCTTTTGCCACTAGCCCTGCTTTCCATTTTGCGATGGAACCATCGGAGTTGATCTTCTTCTTAAAGATCCACCTGGTACCAATAACTCTCTTGTGAGTGGGGAAGTCGACCAGTGTCTAGTTCTGGTTCGTCAAAAGTGAGCTGTACTCACTTTCCATAGCTTCTTGCCACTCCACAACATCCTTAGAGTTGATTGCTTCGGCTAGGATCTCTGGATCTTCAGATGAAGTCCGGAAAGATTGAGGTGCATATCTCTCAGGAACTGTTCGAGTCCTTGAGGATTTTCGAACAACCGGTTGACCATATTGCCATGGTGCTTCTTTTTTAATTTGTCCAGATCTACTCGAGCTAGCTTGGTTTGGTCTAGTGACAGGTGTTCTCGGCTGCTTGGCTCCTGTAGCTGTAGCTGCAAGTTCAGTATAAGAAACATCACCAGTGGAAGATTCTATGTTGTGTAAAATAGGATGAAATGACATAACATCATTGATCGATGGTTGCTTAAAGTCATAGAATGTATTTTCCTTGAAGATCACATCCCTAGAAACAAATGCTATGTTGGTGGATGGATCATAAATTTTATAAGCCTTATATTCATTATGATATCCAATGAACATACATTTATTTGACCTCTCATCTAGTTTATTCCTAAGCTTTTTAGGAACATGAACAAAACATGTACAACCAAAGATTTTTAGATGGCTGACACTAGGCTTGTGTCCATGCCACACTTGATAAGGAGTTCTGTTATGGACGGCTTAAGTGTTGGATCTGTTTCGAACATAACAAGCTGTGGCAGTAGCTTCTGCCCAGAATTTCGCAGGTAAGTGCGATTGATGCAGCATAGATCCGGCTTAATTAAGAAGCGTTCGATTATGCCTTTCTGCAATTCTGTTCTGCCGAGGCGTGTAGGAGGTTGCAAATTGTCTTTGAATGCCATGTTTGGCCAGATAGTCGGACATCTCATTGGAGATGTATTCACCACCACCATCAGTTCCGAGTGCTTTCATTTTTGTAGATGTTTGGGTTTCAGCCATGGTCTTGAATCTCTTGAAGCATTTCAAAGGCTTCTAATTTATGCTTAATGAACATGACTGTAGACCATCTAGAGTAATCATATATGGAGGTGATAAAATAAATTTCATCTCCTAAGAATGGATCAGTTGACATTGGACCACAAAGATCGCTATGCACAAGATCTCTTACATGTTTTGTCTTATGGAATGTGCCCAATTATCTTAGAAATTGATAACAGGTTCTTAGATAGCTAAGGTACATGAAGAACGTTCGGAACAGAGATTGAAAGAGTGTTCTTGAACATAACCTTTATTGTACCTTTGCCTTCTAAGCAAATGGTGCTTGAGTCTCCAAGGTAAATGAGTTGTTCTCTGGTGCAAGCTTCGTAATCAGTAAATCACTTCTTTCGGGGAGTCATATGTTGGGTTGCACCACATTGTCCAGATACCAGCAGTCGTAGTCTTCCTTGCTAATTTTGTTGTAAGCCATTAACATTTCTGATGATTTTTCTTCATCATAAATTTGCTCCTTGAATTCCATCGCATTGGTAGAATTCGATTGTTGGTGTTGCTGCTTCTTGGCCTCATTGTAGATGAGAATGTGACACTCTTTAATTTCGTGATTTGCCCTCTTACAATATTTGCAAAAGAGCTTCTTGCACGATCCACTTCTCTCTGATTGATGATCGATGACCTTTTGAAGAGTCAGGTCAGCTTGAGTGGAGATCTGACAAAGTGCTTGTAGGACTTTGGTAAAGAAGAAAGCAAGGTCATGACAACATCATCATCTTGAATATCACATCCTACAACAGAATATTGATTTGATAAAGATTTAAAGCTATTGATGTGAGAAGTGGTGGCTGTGGAATTAAACATTTTAAGTGTAAAGAACTTCCCTCTAAGGTGTAACCATATGGTTACATCTTGAGTCTCATACAGATTTGATAACAAGTCTAGTGCTTCCTTGGAAGACTTGCAGGCGGTAACGTGAGATATTTGGGAGTTGGCAAGATTCAGAGTGATCGATGCTAGGGCCTTGTGGTCTTTGACCTTCCAAGCCTTTGCTAACTAATTATCGTTGTCTTGTTTCGGGTCAGACCCGTCTACAACTTCCCAAAGGTCTCTATCTATCAGTATCATCTGGAGTTTTAACTTCCAGATGTAGAAGTTATATCCGTTGAACTTGTCAATGATCCTAACTTCGTTGGATGAAGAAGATGAGGAGTTACTGGTAAGAGACATACTGACAATAATAGAATAGATAATCTCTCGGCTTATTTAACTAAGCTCTAATACCGTTGTTGGAATGTCGAACACTGGTAGGATAGAATAGAATGCTCTGATACTAGTGTTGGAAATCGGAAATGGAAGAAGAAGAAATAGTGTGGAACAGCGTCTGAATCGATGTGTAGGACCGGTTAAAAACAAATGCGTGGTAGACACTAGTCTAATCACATCCACCGAAGAGTGTTGGAGTTACTATCAATTTGTTAGAATCAGAAGGTTCAACACGGAATAATGGTGCACGCGTCCCATCGTCTGAACAAATGCTGAGGAGTCAGAGACGTTCGTGATCTGTCAGATTGAGTGAACGAGCTAAACAAGCAAATAGATTGATGTAATGAAATCACAACACACATACATCCACATAAAACACAGATGATGAAGAATTGTTGCTTGTATATTACATTCAATGCTTGTAATGAAGCAAGAGCAACAAATTGATTACAGATCTTCTACTCTTCTCGCTTGTTTCTAAATGAGAGCTGAAGATGTATTTATACACATCGTTCTTGTTTGTTACAAGAATCGTTTTAACTAATCTATAATTACAAGACTAGTTTAGCATAACTATGTACTTGAATGTACATATACAAATATTTGATATACAACGACATCTGTACAAGCCGTAGATTAGTTAGGGTTAAGCTCCACTTGGGGTGCATGAAGAGGAGTCGCAAAGTTGTGTTGTCGTAGAATCCGTAGTTAGACCGCAATGATGACTTGGCGGTTCCTGGCAGTCGCAACGTTGATCCACAAGTCATAGCTTGCGGTTCCCTTCAGTCGCTAGTCTTCATTGAGTGACCGCAGGGTTGACTCCTGCAATGCCCCTGTGGTAGCAGACAATGCCTTCGAGGGTTCCTTGGTAGCTTACGGCTGTGTTGCAGTTTGTTCCCTTCACACATAGACCGCAAATTTTTTCTTGGCGGTGGTCTCAGTTCATTGTTAGACCACATTTCGACCATAGACTTGTTCATTTAATGTTGAAGACATTAAAGATGTACTTCAAATACTTGACATTCGAATGTAGAAAAATACAGGAATGGTTACCCTTTTTGGACTGTGCGTAGAAACCCGTGTATCTTACCAGGTAGAACTCTGCACACAAAAAATAGAGTAGTTCTGCAGGTCTACAGTCTGTGTTAAGAAACATGACCAAATTGTGAAAAATTGTCAAAATCTATCTTGGATATTTTTTGTGTTTCTAGTTTGTGAGAATATCACACGTGTGGAGCATGTTCCCACATGTAGAAAATGTAAAAATATTTTAGTCATGTTGGCTTTAGGAGTATCATAAAGATTTTGTATCAAGAATATGTGAAGGATTTTAGATCATTCAAAATCCAATCCATGTCTCTGATCTTTGGTTACAAAAAAGAGCAAACCAACAATCCTGCCAATGTAGAAAAATCAGCATCTACATATAAAATGAGATGCATTCTCTAAGAGATACTGATCAAACATGAACCAAAAAATAAAATATAGTTGTTGTCCATACAATTACAGTACTCTACTGTATTTCACACGTGTGGAACCAAAAATAGCAATAAATGATCATTCTACACATTGAATTGCAAGATAACACCATGAGAGTGCACCAATGAGTAGTAGAACCCAAAGAGAACCATGTATAATGATGAAATGGGAGAGATAAGAGAAAAGATCCCTTTATCCACTATTTACAACAATATATAACAGGTCCAAACCCTACTTGTCACTTGGTTTTCCCTCCAATATGAAAAACCCTACTATTTTGGGACTAGATTCAATGTACCCAAAGTTCAAATTTGAATCTCTCTCAGACCCGAACCTCTGGAAATACTCCCTCTCAAACATGTGATCAAGATCCAACACGATCTCATCAATTCTTGATTCGAATTTTCACAAAGGTTAGTGAAAACAATGCCACCAATGTCACCACCATAAATCAAAAGATAGATTCCAAACTTTCCATCCAACATGAAGTAGAGTAGGTGAAGATGAGTATCGGACCTAATAAATCTAGCCAACTTGAGTCCATAACAAACCTCAATAAGCTCACCAATGAGATCTCCCTTGCCTTGAAGAAATTGCCTCTCGATTTGCTCCATGCAGTCTTACCTTTTGCCATCTCGATCATGAGTGATCAATTCATAATCATATAATCCTTTGAGTTGATGGAGATGTGAGATCCATGCCTTGGATCTTTTCAAGAACCAATCCTACATTGCTCTTTCCTTCATAAGACTCCCTCTTAATGATTGCATCATAAGAAGTAGAAACCTCAAAAACATTAGAAGTCATGAAAAAAATGATTAGTACCTTCAACATAAGGATGATTGAAGTACTATCTTTTTTCAAACAACCCCCACCTCCTTCATGCATGCACCTAGCATCTCTGGTTCCCAAAGACATAGTATGGATGACCAATGAAGAGATTGCCAAAAAGAAATTGAACTTTTTCCATATGATCAAAGAAATCATCAACAACAATCTTTTCCAAGGAAGAACCTTCACCTCCATTGACGAAGTTAGCTCTTTCCTTACCTTTTGCATGCTTGCACTTGCAATGAAGAACCATTGAAACACCATCATTATCCTCAAGACTAGCGAAGTTAGCACAAAGATGAACATCTCCAAGAAGCATATTAGATCTCGACCTAGATCTAGCATAAGGAAGCTTGTTAGACTTTGCATAAAATCCACCAATCTTATTGATGCTAAAAGAGAACTTTGGAAAGTTTAGACCAATCTCCTTTTCCATTCCATACTTTTTGTTAGCCATAACAAAAGCATCAAGCTTGAAAAAGTCTACCTTGTCTATTGCCCTTAGCAACCAAGATTTCTTCCTTTGTAATGAAACAAGCATCACCACCAAACTTTACCATGTATCCTTTCTCTATCATTTGACCAACACTTAACAAATTCTTTGAAAGTGATGTAAAGAACACCATCAAGTCTTGCTTTCCTATTAGTAGAAAGACAAATAAGAATTGAACCAATACCTTCGATCACACACTGACCACCATTGGCCATGTGTATCACTTTCTTGGCTCCATCATAAGTGACCAAAGAAGTAAAGAACTCCTTGTGACTAGTCATGTGTGAACTAGCTCCACTATCAATCCACCATGAATCTGTAAAATTGATTTGTTTGCTACCTTCATCTCTTTGCTTCTTCAAACATTCATTTGCAAAATGCTCTTTGATGTGGCAATATAAGCATTTTAACTTAGACTTATCTTTCTTTTTGCCAAAAGAGGAAATCTCATCTTGATCTTGTCCTTTTGACCACGTGCCTTTGCTTTTTCCCTTGAAATTGCCTTTGATGAACATAGCCTCCTCTTCATATTGAGATGTTGATGTAGATCCACCTCCTCTTGATTGAAGCCTATACTCCTCATTCACCAAGATCTCTTGCAAATCTACAATACTTGGCAAAGTCTTTTGAATAGCAAAACTTTAAACAAGATTAGCATGATCATCCAACAAGCCATTGAGTATAACTTGAACAAGTTCTACTTCCTTCATGCTTTCATCAATACATGCTAACTCATCGTTGAATAATTTAACCCTCAAAACAAGAGCATGAGTACTCTCTTCTTTCTTTTTCAAACTTTGAAAGATTTTCCTCCTAAGAGTAAGCACTATTGATGTAGACTTGGATTCATAAAGCTTCTTCAAAGCTTCCCAAGCCTCCAAAGATGATGTGCACTTACCAATCTCCTTGAGGAGTTCATTGGTAACATTCATCTTAATCATGTGTAGAGCCCTTTTGGCCCTCTTATCCTACCTCATTTGATCTTGTTGAGTTGCTGGTCTCTCCTCCAAACCTACAACAATATCCAAAACATCATTTATCTCAAGAAGTGATTCCATCCTCACTTTCCACAATGAATAGTTACTTGAGGTAAGCTTATCATTGTCTTCCAACATGAATCCACCACTGATCTTCTTCTTTCAACCTGTTCCAATGCACAAAGAACTCTCTTGAATGTCAACAAATGAACTCAAGAAGAAATCACAAAGATATGAAATGTCTCAAATCTCTTCTAGCACTTCTAACAGAAAATCAACACATAGAATAGTGAAATTTTGATCAACCTATGATCTATCCTCAATCTAATGATTCTTGCCACTTCCTAAAATTGAAACACACTCTAATGAAGTTCAGTAACCTCACAAACTAGATATCCAATCAAAATTAGGGTTTTGACAAAATCACAAGAAATTGAATATCTCAAATTCTACATGAAATTTCTATGAACTTGATATATCATCTTGTAGCCTCCAATGAGACCTTTCTAATGCACCAAAAATTGGCTAATTCTAGTAAACCAAGTGTGAAATTGGAATTGATCAAGTGTATAAACCTATATTGAGTTTTGACCTACAAAAGATCAATTCTACATATGCAAAAAAGGAGATTTTTGAGTAGAAATCAATCTAGCATGCTCTAGCATTGGTAACTCCTCCAAATATTTGATAAATGTCGTTGATTCTTTCATGAACTGAAACACAATATCTTTGATATCATGTGAAGGATTTCAGATCATTCAAGATCCAATCCATGTCCTTGATCTTTGGTTAGAAGAAAGAGCAAACCAACAATCCTACCAATGTAGAAAAATCAGCATCTAGATACAAAATGAGATGCAAAATCTAAGAGTGAGTTTTGGCCTCAATTGACAATTTACCAAACCTATCAACTACTTTACACTGATCACATTCGAATTCTACTCTGTGTCCTAGATCTATGATTTTAGAGAGTATATTCGTAGATAACTTTGGTACATACAAGACTTTAGAGAGTAGCTTAGACTGACTCAAAAGAGCCAATGAGGCTAGTCATGTGCTGAGTGGCTCCGGAATCCAGAAACCAAGAACTGTCGCCGAATGTTCCTTGATGGTTGGTCATGAAGGCATCATGATCCGTTTCTTGAATAGACTGTGGAGCTTCTACAGCCGCATTCACCACTTGATTCAACTACCCTTTGTTGTTGTTCTTCGCTTTAAGTATGTGACAGTCTTGTATTTCGTGGTTGTTTCGTTTGCAGTATCTGCAGAACAGCTTCTTCTGTGTTTGCAGATTTGACTGTTCCTTGTGCTGAGCTGGTTTTTGGTCTGGTTTTGACTGCTTCCGTCCTTTCTTATTCTTCTGCTTTGTCGTGCTCTTGTTGGTGTACAAGGTGTGAGAATCAGCTGAGGAACTCAAGACTTCGTTCCTTCGCGTGTCTTCCTGCAACAACATAGTAATGACTCTCGAAAGAGTCAATTCTGGATGAGTCGTGATGATCATCACCCAGTTGTCGTAAAAAGTTGGCAAGCTTGTAAACAGTTGCATCACTGCGTCTTGATCGTCTATGACAGATCCGACAGCGGTCATTTGTCTTAGCAGATTTTTGAATTGATTAATGTGATTCTACAGAGAATCACCATTCGTCATCTTGAGTGAGTAGAATTTCTTCCTGAAATGTAGCTTGGAAGCTATATCTCGCACTTCGTATAGTGTACTCAAGATGTCCCAGACTTTTTTCGATGTCTGAGCCACAAATACATGGTCGATCTGGGTATCCGTGATGTTGAGGATGATCAGTGTGAAAGCCTTTCCATCCTTCAGCTTCCATCTGGCGATTGTCGCGTCATTCGCTTCGGGTTTCTCTTTTGCACCTGTAACAACGTCGTACAATTCTTTTGCCATTAGTACAGTTCTCATCTTTAATTTCCACAGATGGTAATTGGCTCCATCAAGCTTGTCCATGATAGGACTGGCTTTCCCTTGGGAATCCATGTGGAAGAATTAATCTAAGTGATAGGAGAAACTATCAGTGACTTAAGTATAAAAATCTGATATTTACAGAACAAGAAAACAATTACTCTATCGGCTAGTAGAGTCTTGTACTATGGAAGCTTATCAAACTATGAAAATAGCTCTGATACCATGTTGGAGAGAGGGAAGAATTTATGACGAACACGAACGAGAAACGAACTCGAACAGAAAATGTTCGTGCGCAGTGGAATGAACTATACGACTCTCTCCATAAACATGACTATGCCTATCAGAATGACAGAACTTTAGTGATAGAAATCACAGTCATTCTAGATTACATAGCCAAACATTAATAGATGAAGCGTCAGAAGAATAATTTGTTGCGAATAGCAAGACAAATTATATGTCGCGAAGAGCTAGACTGTGCTCGACTGATAATTAGTTGTGAATGATTCGCAAAAGACAAGACTAAATGTTAATCGTCTATTACCAGTAAGAACAACTAGAAAGATCAGATAGAATGAATGATAAATAGAACAATTACTACAAGAAAAGGTGGCGAAAATTGGAAAAAAATAATTGTCGCAATTTTTTTTGGTCAAAATTGCGGAAAGCCAAAAAATTGCGGAAAAAAATCCACAATTTATATCGTTATGGTAGAAATTGTAGAAAATCATCCGCAGTTTCAGAAATTGCAAAAAAAATTGCAAAAAACTTCGCAATTTTTGTCGTCATCACACAATTTGCGGAAAAAAAAGTGTGGAAAAGATTTTTCGCAATTTTTTGGTCGTGGCCAAAATTGCAAAAAATGTTTTTGCGGAAGAAATTGTAGAAAACATTGAATAAAATTTTTGCAATTTCTCCTATCGTGGTAAAAATTGCAGACAAAATTGTGGAAATAAATTTTTGCAATTTTTAGGCCATGGCAGAAATCGCGAAAAATGGTTCAGCAGCAGAAATTGCAAAAAAAGTTGTAGAAAGTTTTTCGCAATTTTGCAGACAAAATTGCGGATTTTTTTTTTTTGCAATTTTTAGGCCATGGCAGAAATTGTGAAAAACTTTCCACGGCTGAAATTGCAGAAAAAAATGCAAAAAGTTTTTCGCAATTTCTCCCATCGTGCTAGGAATTGCAGACAAAACTGCAAAAAAAAATTCCGCAATTTTCAGACATGGCATAAATTGCGAAAATTATTGCAAATTGCGGAGAAAATTGCGAAAAATTGCGGACAAAATTGTGGAAAACTTTCGCAATTTTTGTCATCACGGCAAGAATTGCAGAAAAAAAATTCTGTAATTTTTTAACTAGCGTCGATTACCAGAACTTGGTAGACGCTATGGTCGACATTGTCGACCATAGCGTCTACTAAGCAGCGTCGACCATAGCATTTACTAAGTTCTGGTAATCGACGAAAGCCGAATTGCTTGGCACGTCATGGTTTCTTTTCATTTCGATTTTCGATTTTTGAGCGCGAAGAGGAGGATATTTTTGCGCGTAGCAATGGTGCTGCTCTCTATGGCTCTTCTAATGATGCTTGATCTTTCTTATGCTTTTTTGTCACAGCCAAGCTCTCTACCTTTTCACCATAGCCAGGGCTTGAAGAAAAAGTGGAGCATTGGACAAAAAGGTGAGCACCATAGCCAACATTCAAAAGTTTACTTGTTTTTCTTTGATACATTTGTGTTTATTGTTGTTTATGTTCTTTTGTCACAGCCAAAGCTCGTTACCTTCTTACCATAGCCAAGGCTTAAGCAAAAAGTTAAGCATTGGACACAAAGGTAAGCACCATAGCCAACATTCAAAAGTTTACTTGTTTTGCTTTGTTACATTTGTGTTTATTGTTGTTTATGTTCTTTTCTCTCTCTCATTTACACTCTTTTGTTTTTTTTTTTCATCAGAGTTAAAGCTTTCAAAAGCTTGAGGTAAAGCTATTTAAAAGCTTGTAAACCTTTTCAAAGAGAGCATAAGAAAGCTTCTCAAAAGGAGTAAAGCTATTTAAAAGGGTGTAAAGCTTGGAGTAGGGCTTGGAGTAAGGTAAGTTTTTTGAAAACCTTGATGAGTCACTCTTTATCCTTTTATCTCTCTCATTGACACTCTTTTGTTTCCCTTTCATTAGAGTTAAAGTAGTTTGAGTAAAGCTTGTTCTCCCTCTCCCTCTTTGTCTCTGTCTGTCTCTCTCTCTCATTGACACACTTTTTTCTCACTTTTATCATAGTATCCTCAGTTTGGAGTAAAGTCTCTTGGGGTAAAGCTTTTGAAACAAAGTTTTTGGAGACAAGGTGAGCATTGTTTACTGTGAATCTTGTTTCTTTGTTTTGTTGAAATATTGTTGTTTTGTTTTATTAAAATCTTGTTGCTTTGTTTGTGGGTATTTTCTTTCAATTGAAACTTTCTAAAATAATGTGAAGAGCATATGCTACAGCTTGATAAAGATAAACGTTTGAAAATCATGAAAACAAGTAAGACAGTTGAAAAGGGCTTTAGTGTTTAGAGTTTAGATTAAAGGATTTATAGAAAAGGTATACATGAGGACATGCTATAAGAGATTTAGAGTAAAAGATTTAAATTAAAGATTTAGAAATAGTGGATCAGAGATAAGGATTATCAGAGAGAAATTGAATAAAAAGAGAATAAAGTTTATGTTTAAGTTTGTGGTTATAGTTAATTTTATGTTTTATGTTCATCATTGTTATCTTAATCATAGTTCATCATTGTTTTATGTTCATCATTGTTATCTTAATCGTAGTTCATTTTTAATATGCAGATGTCTGACCCTCCATCTCTTGGGTCTCCATCTCAAGAAGAGTGTATGAATTGGTTAAGTAGTGCATCTGCTAGGCAGAGAGACCAAATGGATGTTGTTCTCTAATAGTATAGGTCCATATTAAACTCTCCAGCGGCCTCACAACAAGGTAGTCCTTAGAGGCCCCCTACTAGTGCACATTCACATGTACCATCACAGAGGCCCTCACCCATACCATCATAGAGGCCCTCACCACATAGGTCCGCTCCTCAGACCTCCACACCTCGCGTTGCTAGGTCAACACCACGTAAGAGTCATTTAGGTGGTTGTTTTTTTGCTTGTGGAGGTGACGATGATTTTGAGGAGCCTAGATATAGAGATGACTCACGCATGCATGACGCACCACCACCTAGTTACAACACCCCACTTGCTAGAGCCGATCCGATATTATACTATGACATTGATATGGCAGGGGCTATAGTTGAGGATGTTAAGGGGAAGGAGGTCCTAGCTTATATGAGAGAGCTCTGTCATGGATCATTTGATAGGAATATGTTCATAGACTGGAGGTAAAGGTTTTGGCAAACTAAAAACAGACAAATTGGATCCTGACCTATGGCTGAGACTTTGAAGGTAACACCCAACATGAGATATAATAACATATATTTTTTGAAATTATGGTTAAAATGTATTTACTTTTATAAAATGTAATGATGAACATGTATATGATTTTGCATATAAATTTGATTAGCTATGTTTTTTTTTTGTGTTGAACAAAAATTTTAATTAATTGTATGTCAGGAACAAACCCCGACGACAAAGTAATGAAGATTTTAGAAAAAAATAGTTTGGACGAAAGAGAGTAAGAGGCCTAAGTGTCTATAGAAAAGAGATGCAGTATTCTTTCCAAGTAATGAAATGAGAAAGGAGATAGAGAGACAAAATGAAGAAATGGAAGAACTCTAACAGACTGTACAAATGTAGATGAAGATGATAAAAAGTTTATCCCAAGTTAGTTTGCTTTCTCATTTCTTCTTTCTCTCTCTCCATCTCTTTCTTTTGAAACTTGGTATGGTCCTAGTTATCTACATAAAGAGAGGGAGAGGGAGAGAGACAAAGAGAGAGAAAGAGAAAATGAGAAAGAGAGAGAGAATGAGATATATTCCTTATTTCAGTTTTGATCATGCATCATGTTGCTGAGAGGAGGATCCAATGTTACAACAGTTGGGTTCAACTCAGTCTTTATCTACAGTTAAAGAAATTTAACCTCACTTCTTTCTAAGAGTCTAATTATTACACATGTACTTTGAGACACAAGACAATACATGGGATGTCATACTCTAAATTGTGAAAGCCTTATAAAAAGTATGGACCTCATTAGAGAGATAGAGATAAGTTTTCTAACAATTTCATAATCTTTTTTGTATGTCATGTAGCGTGCAACTATAGAGAAGAATCCGACGCCACGACAGTCATGTTGAGCTCAGCCGTTATCTGAGGTAAAGAACTTACTATCGAGGTTTAGGATTTAGGATTGGTGATATTTTTTGCAATTTTAGCCAACAAATTACAAGTATTTATTCTTGATTTTTTGGCAAAAATTGTCAAAACAATTGTGAAAATTCATTTCCACAATTTTTTTCAAAATAGTGTATAAAAATTACGAAAAATAAATTCGCAATTTATATTCTATTGAGAATTTATTTTCCACAAATTTTTGACACTATTTTGAAAAAAATTACAAAAATGAATTTTCGTATGTTTTTTCGCAATTTTTGCACAAAAAATTGTGGAAAAATATCCGTAATTTTTGCCACAACGATTGTGGAAATGAATTTTCACAATTTTTTTGACAAGTTTTGCCCTAAAAATTTGGCAAAAAATATCAGCCAAACAAATTGTGGAAACGGATTCTGCAATTATTATGCTAAAAAATTGCGGGTGGGTTTCCGCAATTTTTTTATTGTTAATTTAGCCATAAAAATTGCGAAAAATTAGCCAAAAAAATTGCAAGACCAAAATCGCGAATTTGTCAAAAAAAATTGCGGAATCCGTTTCCGCAATTTCTTTGGCAAAAATTGCAAAAATTTCTGCAAAATTTGTCATTTTTTTCGCAATTTTTGCCATCTTTTCTTGTAGTGAATGAACTGTATTAGATTAAGTATATCATGTATACATGTCAATAATGCGGTAGAGCACAATACAATAGCGGATAAAACGCGTGTCCTACAAAGCTTATTTCAATCTGTAAAAAGGAATTAAATCTTAATTTTAACAAAATGAGGAATCAATGCTCAGGGCATCTACTTCGTTTATGTCGTCTTCTTTTGAGGAGGAGTGTGAGAAATTGACAAAAATCTAGTTTGGTTTTTTTTATGATAGAAGTTTGTAAGTGAATCTCACATGTGTGGAGGATGTTCCCACCTGTGGAGAATTTCAAAGTAAATAAAAATGTTTGATGTAGGGGTCTCAGAGAATTTCATAGTCAAGCATTTAGGTGTAGGATGTTGATAGGGTCAAATTTGGCATAGATGGCAAATTATCCATTTCCACTTGTAATGCCACTATTGAGCCAAAATAGAGTAGGAGGCCAAACTTGTGCCAATTAGAGTGTAGACAAGTGTAATGCTTTTGTTTGATGAAGTTTAAGAGGTCCAATAGGATTTAGAGGTGGAACCATGTGTGGTCCAATAGGAATTTGAGGTGTGCTTGAATATAGTCCAATAGAATTAAGAGATGCATGGATCAATGGTCCAATAGGATTAAGAGGTGGCAAAGTGTGATCCAATCATAGTTAAGCATAGTGGTAGCTCGTGGATCTACTAGTATCATTGTACTCCTCATTTGGATCTAATTGATTTGGTGATTTCATGGATTTTGTGAGTTATTGGATTTCTAGCTTTCTCTCTCTACCCGAGAGCTCATCATGATGTTTTTTCTCTCTCTACCCGAGGAGAGCAGCTTGTTTTTACTTAGATTATTTTTTGAATACTTCCCACACGTGTGAGTGAGAGTTGGAAGTGATTGAATGCATGTAGTAGTGTGTTTTTGCCATAGAATCAAAGATAGATCTTGAATCTCAATCTAGTCTTGATCTTGGTGCATCTACACACCTTAGGAGATCACAAGTACATGTAGTGGACAATCCACATGTGTGAAATTCAACACTACCTACCTTGAATATTTTATTCTAAGATGGGTCTTTACTAAGCCAAAAGAGCTTAATTCATCTTTGGCATTTTTAGGACCCCTACTCACAACATTAGATAGATTTTTCCGATATTTTGACACTCCTCCTAAAAACGTATCTAATGTGGATCAAGCATTGATCTTGAGATAAGACCAAGATTAGACCTATGCTTTGAGAGGCACTTTTGCAAAGTGGCTTTGTGAGAAGATCAGCAATACGTGAAGATGTGTCAACGTATTCCAAGTTGATTTCACCTCCAATGAGCTTTTCCCTTACAAGATGATGTGCCACTTCTATATGCTTGCTTCTTGCATGAAAAATAGGATTGTTTGCAAGAGTTTGTGCCGATATGTTGTCACATTTGATCAAGGGAAGATCATCCTCTTTGATGCACTTGAGCTCCATGATTAACCTCTTGATCCAAAGCACTTCTTTAGTTGTTGTAGTGAGTGCTTTGTACTCGGCCTCACAAGATGATAGAGATATGGTATCTTGCTTCTTTGAAAGCCAAGACACAAGATTGCCTCCAAGAAATATAGTACATGCATTAATGGACTTTCGATCCATTTTATCACTTGCAAAATCGGAATCCGAATAGCCAACAATGGTTAGATATTCATTCTTGTACAATAAACCATAATCTTGAGTAGAAGATACATATCTTAGAACTCTCTTGGCCATCTTCCAATGTTGGATCTTGGGATCTTGCATAAATTGACTCAATTTGTGCACACAATAGCTCAAATCGGGTCCAGTGATAGTAAGCCAAATTAAAGAGCCTATAAGACTCCTATAAAGTGTGATGTCCTCTAAGGATCTTTCATCACCTTTAATAGGATCTTTTACATGTTGCTCCATGGGAGTATCTATGCCTTTACAATTTTGCATATTGAATTTTCTCAACATAGAAAAGACATATCTAGATTGACAAATAAAAGCATACTCTTCATGAAAATCAATCTCAAGGCCTAAAATGTAATGGATCTCTCCTAGATATTGCATTTTAAATTCTCTTCCTAATGTATCTTTAGTTTCTTGAACTAGCATCAAACAACTTCCACTAAGAATAATGTCATCTACATAGATTAGAAGAATGACAATATTACTACCATCAAACTTTAAGTACATAGAAGGATCATAGTCACTAAGCACAAATCCTAATAAAAGTAGAAAGTTGTTGAGTCTTGAATACCATGATCTAGGTGCTTGCTTCAAGCCATAAGGACTTCTAAATAGCAAACACACCTTAGATTTATCCTTGATAAATCCTTGAGGCTATTCCATGTATATCTCCTCCTCAAGATAGCCACTCAAAAAAGCGTTGGAGACATCAAGTTGAAATAGTTTCCACTTAAAAAATAAGGCAAGAGAGATTATGATTCTTATTGTCACCATCTTTGCTATAGGAGCAAAGGTCTCTTCATAGTCAAGGCCATATATTTGTGCAAAGCCTTTAGCACAGAATCTTGCCTTGTACTTGTTGATGGAGACATCATGATTGTACTTGATCTTGAACACCCACTTGCATCCAATGACATGCATGTTAGGTGGTGGATCCACTAGCTCCCATGTGTGGCTGGTGATCAAGGCATCATATTCAATCTTCATGGCCTCATACCGCTCCTTGGTATTGAGGGCTTCTTGGACATATTTGGGATCCTCCTGAGAAATCAAATAAGCATAAGTGGAATCAAGATCCACTTGTTTTCCTTTGTCATCATAAATGAGCCTCTTAGGCTCGGATCTCTCCCTCATGGATCTTCTAGGAGTGAAAATCTGAGGACTTCTATCTTCAAATCTCAACTCCTCCATATGTTGATTGTGAAAAATACAGATCCTAAGTGGATCTAAACTCCAAGATCATTGGCTTGAATGCTTGCACTCCAAACTACATAAGCTAGGAATTGGCAACACATTCTATGCTACCTAGAATGCAAAGAACTTGATCAAAAAGCATTTATCACAAATGGAAACTTCCATAAACATCAAGTGCGGCCCAAAATAGCATTATACAGTCCATAATACATCAGCCTACCACTTTTGGAAAGCACCTAAGATCATACACAATAGCTTGAAGACAATACACACAACAATGCTCTCAATGGAGGAAGAAACAATGACAATGATCTATTGATCTCAATGAGGCATACAAAAGGTTTCTCCAACCTGTTCTCCACGACTTCCCTACTATTTATGGATGAGGAAGATGACTCTCTCTCCTCTCTCTAGAAGGTACTTGACCCTAGATATTCCCTATATAGGAAAAATAGCTAAAAATGGCTTATATGACCAAAATACATCAAAATGGTCTCATTTTGAAGGGTATGAAGTTTGACACTTCATCATACTGAAAAAATACAGTAAATAAAAACATTGTGGCCTGGTTCACACGTGTGAAACTCCAGAACCAAAACTATTTACAATTTTAGCCAATTTAGGCCTCAAACTAGCTAGGAAATGTTGACAATTTTCACACTCCCTCTTCAACATTGGATGCTAGTTTCAACATAGTCTTTGAGCACATTCCAAGATTAGATCTATGCATTAAATATAGGTCTTTTCCCAATGGTTTGGTGAAGATATCAGCCACACACTCCTTTGAAGAGACATGTTGAAGCTCCACCTCTTTGGCAATGACTTGATCTCTCACAAAATGGTGAGCAATCTCAATGTGCTTGCTCCTTGCATGAAAAACAGGATTGCTTGCCAAGCTTTGGGCTGAAAGGTTATCACAAAGTATGATTGGATTCTTCTCTGGTTCCAGCAAGTGAAGATCCAATAACATCCTCTTGATCCAAAGAATCTCCTTGGTGCATGTTGTTAATGCCTTGTACTCGGCTTCGGTGGAAGATAGAGAGATAGTTGGTTGCTTCTTTGATAGCCATGAGACCACTCCATCTCCAAGATAGATTGCAAAGGCACTTGTTGACTTCCTATCCATTTGATCACCTGCAAAATCTGAATCTGAAAATCCACAAAGGTTAGGTGTAGTACCTCCATACAAGATGCCAAAATCTCTAGATCCCGAGATGTATCTAAGTACTCTCTTTCCTAGCTTCCAATGAGCCTCACTAGGATCTTGCATAAATTGACTTAGTTTACCAACCACAAAGCTTAGATCAGGTCTTGTGATGGTTAACCATATAAGAGATCCTATTAGCTTTCTATAGAGAGTAATGTCCTTGAAGGATCTTTCATTACTTCTTGTAGTTAGCTTTACATTTGATTCCATAGGAGTAGAAACAACTTTACAATCTTCCATATGAAACCTTTTTAGAATAGAGTTAACATACTTTTCTTGACATATGAATGTAGATTTAGAAGTTCTAATAATCTCTATTCCTAAGATATAATGAAGTTTACCAAGATCTTGAATTTCAAACTCTCTTTTGAGTGCCATCTTGATTTCATCTATATCTAGATTGTTACCACCACTTAAGATAATGTCATCAACATAGATCAAAAGTAAAGTGATATCATTTTCATTCAATCTAAATTAGAGAGAATGATCATACTCACTCATAACAAAGTTTTGAGAGAGTAAGAAGGAATTGAGCTTAGCATACCAACTCCTTGGTGCTTGCTTTAGCCCATACAAACTCTTTTGGAGATAGCACACATGATTAGGCTCATCATGTGAAACATAGCCCTCGGGTTGCTCCATGTAAATATCTTCATCTTTGCCACGGGTGCAAAGGTCTCATCATAGTCAATACCATATTCTTGAGCATACCCCTTTGCCACCAACCTTGCCTTGTACTTGTTGATTGATCCATCTTGATTTGTCTTGATCTTGAAGATCCATTTACAACCAATTGCCTTCTTGTCCTTTGGAAGCTTTACCAACCTCCATGTGTTGCTTTTGATGAGTGCTTGATGCTCATGATCCATGGCTTGGATCCATTCCTTCTTTTGAATTGCTTCACCTACACAAGTTGGTTCATCAAAAGAGGTAAGAAAAGAAAGGTTAGAGTTGTCCACCACTTGCTTTCCTTTTTCATCATAGGTTAGCCTTGATGGCTTAGCCCTTTGCCTTTGAGTCTTCCTTGAAGTTTGCTTTGGAGTGGCATCTCCATCTTCATCCAAGACATCTTGCACATCATGATGATTAGTAGGCACATCAACATCAACATCAACAACATTGGAAACATTCTCTTCATGAAAGATGACATCCCTACTTATGACAACTTTCTTTGTAGAAGGAATGTACACTTTGTAAGCCTTGCTTACTTCACTATAGCCAACAAACACACCCTTCTTTGATGAAGGATCTTCTTTAGTTCTATCATCAAGTGTGATATTGACAAAACATGTACATCCAAAGATCCTACAATGCTTGACACTCGGCCTTCTACCATAAAGAACCTCATGAGGAGTTTTACCATCCAAGGAAGCACTTGTCCATCTATTACATAGATAGTTAGCACATGCTAAAGCTTCCCCCCAAAAAGACTTA
This sequence comes from Diphasiastrum complanatum, assembly GCA_029204225.1. Classification (NCBI taxonomy): domain Eukaryota; kingdom Viridiplantae; phylum Streptophyta; class Lycopodiopsida; order Lycopodiales; family Lycopodiaceae; genus Diphasiastrum; species Diphasiastrum complanatum. The sequence continues at coordinate 6,349,249 of CM055098.1, forward strand.
GCAAGATTAGCATGTAGTCTCATTGCCTTGGCACATTCACAAAGGGTTCTATTCTTCCTCTCGGCCACTCCATTCTGTTGTGGAGTCCTAGGACTAGACATCTCCCTCTTAATCCCATGTGCTATACAAAAGTCTTTGAACCTATTTGAGGTGTATTCCCCTCCATTATCAGATCTTAAGCATTTGATCTTTGTATTGAATTGGTTTTCCATTTCATTCTTGAACTTGACAAATGCAGCAAACACTTCATCCTTACTTTTAAGAAGATAGATCCAAGTATACCTACTAAAGTCATCAATGAAAGTTGCATACATCTTTGCCCCACCATTGCTAGTTGTACTAGAAGAATGAATATCAGAATGCACAAGTTGAAAAGCTTCTTTAGATCTAGAAGTAGATCTAGAATAAGCAAGTCTATGAGATTTGGACAAGGCACAATGTTCACAAACACTATTGTTTGCAACAAGACTTTTAGGGAGACCAAGAACAAGCTCTTTCTTTGCCATTACCTCCAAAGATTTGAAGTTGGGATGGCCCAACCTCTTGTGCCAAACTTCTTGGTTTGTCAATTGCTCCCTAGCCATACATCCTTCATGATTAGAGATCACACATGCATCAAGCTTGAAAAGTTTACCATGCCTCCTACCTTGAGCAATCAAGGATCCACATTTACTTATCAAACATGCATCTCCAATGAACTCCACATCAAGTCCTTTGTCAATCATTTGACTTACACTAAGCAAATTCTTAGTGATTGAAGGAATGTACAAAACATTTTCAAGATTTGCTTTCCTATTTGTTGAAAGGGAAATAGGAATAGTGCCTATGCCTTTGATGTCACATTGACCATCATTTGCAGTGTAGATGATGTTACCTTCTCCCTCATAAGACAATAAGGATGTAAAGTATTCCTTATGTCCTGTCATGTGAGATGAGGCTCCACTATCAATCCACCAAGGATCATTATCATCTATGTTGGCTAACAAACTTGAAGTCATAACAAGTGATTCACTTGTGTTATGTTCTTCCTCATCTATTGTAAGATTTCCTTGCCTCTCTCCTTGCTCTCTTTTCTTCTTATAACATTCAGACCTTTTATCCCACAATAAAAGCACTTGAACTTTGACTTATTGTTCTTAGTAGAAGAGGAAGAGGAAGAGTGATCATCATGATCAAAGTTACCACCTTTGGACCATTTCCCTTTGCCTTTACCTTTGCCCTTGAATTTGCCTTTTGTGAAGAAAGCCTCTTCACCTCCACCTTGCAAGGATGCACCATCAAGCTTTGATTGCAACCTATGTTCTTCAGCCAATAAGATTTCTTGCAAGTCAATTACACTTGGCAAGACTCTTTGAATGGCAAAACTTTGCACAAGGTTAGCATGTTCATTTAGCAAACCATTCAACATAACTTGGACTATTTCACCATCTTTTATGTTCTCATCAATGCATGCTAAATCATCACTTAGGGACTTAACTCTCAAGATAAATGCATGAGCACTTTCACCCTCTCTTTGCCTACTAGAAAATATTTGTCTCCTTAGGGTCAATACCCTAGATGTGGACTTTGATTCAAAGAGCTTCTTTAAGGCATTCCATGCCTCACTTGCACTTTGACACTTTCCAACTTCCTTGAGAAGTTCACTTGTAACATTCATTTTAATGATATGAAGAGCCCTTTTGGCCTTCTTATCAAACCTTTGTTGCTCTTGAAGTGTGAGAGGTCTCTCTTCAATTTCTGCAACTATGTCCATGAGTTCACTCAACTCAAGTAAGGACTCCATCCTCACTTTCCAAGTAGAGTAGTTTGATGAACTCAACCTTTCACTAGACTCTAGCATGATCCCACCATTGGAAGCCATGATTCTAATGTTTCTTCAACTTTTAGGTTTTGTCCTAAAGCACTTAGCACTCACTTTTCTCTCAACAAATGATAGATAAAGAGATCTATGAAGATTTAGGACCCTAAAACACTTCTATCTTGAACCTAGATGGTTTCCAAGCATAGAAAGGAAGATGGAAACACATGCAACACTTTGCACACACTAAGAATGGATTACAAAATCAAACCAACCTGAACACACTCTTGCTTAAGCTCTCAAACTTTCCAGCAAGTGACCAAATCAAGTTATGGTGTGAAGAGTTACTTGCATTCTTAGAAAATACCCAAAACTAGGATGCCAAGATTACCTAGTAATGAACAAACTTGATCAACATATGATCAACACACTAAGATATTGATTCAACCTGTAAAACCACATGTAAACCACACTTCTAAAAGTTTATAAACTCCAGCAAGTGATAAATACAAGATTTAGAGGTGAATGAATGAGCACACTTAGTGAATCACAAGACTAGCTTCACTATCTTGTCAAATCTTGGTGTTTAGATGTAGATCTAAGATCACTTCACATGAGAATGTTCCTCAACCTGTTAAGAACCTGAAAACACACTTGCATAATGGTTAACACCTTCCAGCAAATGCTCCAATCAAATTACATAAGGAGAGTTACTTACATGCTCAACAAAGTACACCAAAAATTATGCCAAAATTGATGACAATCTTTACAATATGCTCTTCACAATGGAGCTTACAATATGTTCACCCAAAAAAGGGGATCTTTCATCCAAATGGGAGCTTTGCTCAGCCTTTAGGAGAATTACAACTCACTCAAAAGAGCATTTGTCATCCACTTAAGGAGAAGTTTCATCCACTTAAGGAGAGTGTTCATCCAAGAATGGAGATTGTCAACAATAGGATTGAAAAGAACATTGTTAGTATTGAATATGCACAAGCCTCACAATCACAAATGATTAGGTGTTATGATCTGATCCAAAATAGTTTCTTTTCAGCCTCTGATCTTCAATAGACCTGAAATATGCTTTTGATCCACAAGTTCAACTCACAAAACAAAGGTTAGTAAGATTTGATCAACAAAGCAATGCAAAATCATGCTAGAACTTGATCAAACATCCAAATATCACCAAAAATGGAATACTTACTGTAAATAGAAGCCAACCAGCTCTGATACCATGTGAAAAATACAGATCCTAAGTGGATCTAAACTCCAAGATCATTGGCTTGAATGCTTGCACTCCAAACTACATAAGCTAGGAATTGGCAACACATTCTATGCTACCTAGAATGCAAAGAACTTGATCAAAAAGCATTTATCACAAATGGAAACTTCCATAAACATCAAGTGCGGCCCAAAATAGCATTATACAGTCCATAATACATCAGCCTACCACTTTTGGAAAGCACCTAAGATCATACACAATAGCTTGAAGACAATACACACAACAATGCTCTCAATGGAGGAAGAAACAATGACAATGATCTATTGATCTCAATGAAGCATACAAAAGGTTTCTCCAACCTGTTCTCCACGACTTCCCTACTATTTATGGATGAGGAAGATGACTCTCTCTCCTCTCTCTAGAAGGTACTTGACCCTAGATATTCCCTATATAGGAAAAATAGCTAAAAATGGCTTATATGACCAAAATACATCAAAATGGTCTCATTTTGAAGGGTATGAAGTTTGACACTTCATCATACTGAAAAAATACAGTAAATAAAAACATTGTGGCCTGGTTCACACGTGTGAAACTCCAGAACCAAAACTATTTACAATTTTAGCCAATTTAGGCCTCAAACTAGCTAGGAAATGTTGACAATTTTCACATTGATTGTCTTCAATAACAAAAGGTGATAGTTTGAGGTTGCTTGATCTCGGCCCCTCCAAGATTGGACTTTTCTTCTTCATGAAAAACTACATCTCTACTATTAATTACTTTAGAAGTCGAGAGCATGTAGATTCGATAGGCTTTCTTGTTGGATGAATATCCAACCATTACTCCTTTGCTTGCACAAGGATCATCCTTTTTTCTCGTTTCCAAGGGAATATGGACAAAGCATATGAATCCAAATACTCTAAGGTGATCAACATTAGGTTTCTTCAAATAAAGTGCTTCATATGGTGACTTTCCTCCAAGTGCTACATGAGGGAGTCGATTGCAAAGATAGTTTGAACAATTGATGGCCTCACCCCAAAAGTCTTTTGGCAAGGATGCCTCGATTTTAATGGTTTTGGCACATTCACACAGTGTTCTATTTTTTTCTTTCAGTCACCCCATTTTGAGATGGTGTATATGCACAAGAAAACTCCCTTTTAATGCCTTCAAGCTCACAATAATCATGAAATTTATTGGAAGTGTACTCACCACCTCCATCACTTCTAAGAATCTTGATTTTGTATGAAAATTGCTTTTCAACTAGAGCTTTGAACTTTAGGAAATAGTCAAACACCATAGACTTTGAAGCTAGAAGATATACTTAAGTAAGTCTAGTGAAATCATCAATGAAAGTTACAAAGCAAGTAGCACCACCCATGCTCTTTGAAGATGAGAAATGCACATCCGAGTGTATGAGCTCCAATGGATGTGTAGTCTTGATAGATGACTTTGAAAAAGGCTTCTTATGAGACTTAGATATGGCACAAGCCTCACATGGCTTGAAATTCTTGGAGATAAGATTAGACAAGCCAATAGCTTTGTCTTTCTTGACCATGGACACCATAGAACTATAGTTAGGATGCCCCAACCTTCTATGCCATAGTTCCTCCACAGACATATGAGAAGCAAAAGCACTATCACAAAAGTTAGCATACTCTTTGGGATCAAGCTTGTAGATTCCACCATATCTAGACCCAAATGCAAGGATCTCATCATGCTTCTTGATTGTACATGTATCAACATTGAAAGTCACATCTAGTCCACTATCAAACAACTGCCTAACACTAACAAGATTTATTTTTTGTTAACTTAGGAACAAAAAGTACTTTAGACAGAGAAAGGACTTTTGATGATGAAAGCTTTAAGGGAATGGTCCCTATGCCTTCAATAGCACACTCATGATCATTTGCTGTGTAGATGGACTTCTTGGCTCCTTCATAAGGTGACAGGGATGAAAAAGAATGCTTGGAGCTACACATATGTCAGGAAGCTCCACTGTCGATATACCACAAACCATCCTTCTTCAAAGGTGATGAAGAAAAACTCGAGACCATAAGAGATCCCTCTCCATCACTTGCATGAGCATCTTCCTTCTCTTCATTAGAAATGTTGGCTTGCTTGAATTGACTCTTCTTCTTGAAGCAATTGGTGACATAATGTCCCTTCTTGCCACAAAAGAAACACTTGATGTTTCTCTTCTTCTTCTTGGATGTGGAAGCTTGAGAGGACTCATCCTCTTCTCCTTTCTCCTTGGAAATAAGATTGTTCTTGCTTGAAGAGAATTGGTGTTGATTCTTACTTCTTGTCTTGTGCTTGTCTTTGGTAAAGAGAGCTTTACCATCAATGTTGAGAGACAGTCTCTCCATTTTCAAGAGTTTATACTCTTGTCTTGATTCTTCAGAAATGAGCACACTTTGGAGTGCTTCCAAACTTGGTAGCTCCTCCTTAATGGCATAACTTTGAACAAGGTTGTCATAATCCTCCTTTAACCCATTAAGTATGACTTGAAAAAGTTCATTTTGGTTGATGGAGTCTCCTATGCATGACAATTTTCTATGGAGGTCTTTAACTCTCATTACATAAGCTGAAGCACATTCATCACTTCTCTGTACACTTTGAAAAATTTGGATTCTTAGTGTTAGAAGTCTAGAAGTATTCTTTGCCTCATAGATGGACTTGAGAGCAGCCCAAGCATCTTTGGCATTAGTACAAGCACCAATTTCTCTTAAGATGTCATTTGAGACATTCATCTTAATATAATGCAGAGCCATCCTAGCTCTCTTTTTGTACTTTGGAATTTCTTGAAAAATTTGTGGTTCTTCTTCAAATCCAAGTACGGTATCCATCACATCTTGTAGTATTAAGACAGATTCCATTCTAACCTTCCAAATTGAGTAATTGGACGTCGACAATCTTTCACTTGCTTCTAATAGAAAGACACCCATTGAAGTCATGAAGAATGATGGAAATCAAAAAAGATGGATGAAAAAAATTGTTTATTTTCACACTATAGGAACCAATCAAGGGCAAAAAACCAAATCCTATGTAAGACAAAGCAAAAAACTGTGAGATAGATCTCACTACTTGACAATCTCTCTAAAAGAATATTTGAATCATCAAAAAAGATAAAGTATGGCAAAAGTTATGGTTCTCTGAATTTCACACATGTGAAATACTCCAAAAAATGTCAAATTGACTCAAATACAATCTATTTGTATGAAACAATTTGCCTAGAACCTATAAGTTTTGTCTAAATCACATATAGATGAGATTGGTCAACTTCTGGATGACTTTTGTGATCATTCAAGCAATAAATGACATGTACACACGATTTGCCACAGGTCTAGGTGCCCTACCTACGACTCTTCAAAAGCTTATAACTTCTGATTGGCTTATCCAACTGTCATAATTCAAATTGCATCAAATTTTAGAAAATTTTTGGCTTTCTAGTGGGCTAATTTGCATGAAATTTGGATCTAAGGTGAGAGAGAATCACCAAACTGAAAATGGGCGGATTTCACACATGCCAACACCTGAAATTCCGTACAGTACCTGATCTGAACCATTCAAAGTGGTTTGAAGCTCTAAATCACCAGAAAACTGCAAACTAGCTAGAAAGTAGAATCTAGACAATTCCTAGCTTGAAATCTGATCAAATCTACAAACTTTTTTATTAGATTTGCTTGTAAATCTTAGGTAGGCTCTGATACCATGCTGAATTCACATGTGTGGGACGTCCTACACATGTACTTTTGATCCATTAAGCCCAATAGTACCATAAAGATCAGACTAGCATTGGTTGTCAATAGGAAAGCTGATAATACAAGAAATATTATTGTGTTACAAGCAAGATCTGTCAACAAAACATGAGACTAAGCATAATAAATGCCTCAACTCGGCTAGAGAGAGAAAATAGAAAGTACAAAACTCGTGTAGAAAGAGAGGGCACAAAGAGCTTGTCTCCAAATTTGCATTACACACAAATTTCATCATTTTCTCAATAAGAGTACATCACATATATATAGATCCATGGACTCTCCTCCTACTTTGAGTTGAATTGGAGTTGTGAATCCACCTCTCAAGCTATCTAGACTTATTTAAGCCACCTCACTATGTCTAATTGTGCCACCTAGTCTTTTCATGCATTAAATGTGGCATACAAATGGCAATTCCTATGGTAGCTCGAGTTTCTACTTCTACCTACCCTGAATATTTTATTCTAAGATGGGTCTTTACTAAGCCAAAAGAGCTTAATTCGTCTTTGGCATTTTTAGGACCCCTACTCATAACATTAGATAGATTTTTCCAATATTTTGACATCATGGACGGAGCAACCCTTGCAATCTGTGCTGGGATGATCTATTTATAGATTGCATCCATGTATTAACTACAATAAATGATTGTTACCTAATTAGATAAGCCGTTGTACTTGGAAGTATATGGCTTCTGTGACAATTGTACATAGTGTATATTGTCAACCCATAGGGAATGTTGACGTGGACGAGGGCGTTGCAAATTCTCTCACTTCGCTTTATAAGGGAAGTGGCTTTCTCTCACTTTGTAGATTCGAGAAGTGGTTGGGAACGTTCCTCGTTCAAAGTAGATGACCTTCAACATGATGACCTTCGAGAATTTTCTCTCTCTTCATGAACTTTTCGCGAACAAAGTCAAAGGTGTTAAAAATTATTTGAACTTTTGAACTGTCGTGAAAATTTTGCAAAAAAGTCGAGGGTGTTTAAAATAGTTGAACTTTTGCACTGTCACGAAACTTTCACGAACATATCACGAAGCTGTCTCGAACATAGTTCATTTCTGCAGACTGTCTCGAAAGTAATATATTTATGAAGACTTGTTCTAAATGCAAGTTTGCAAAAGTCCTTGAAGATGGCCAAGTCTTCAATGACTTCAAGTTATTAAACTTAACATCTGAACTTTGAAATTATGACAGGATTGGTTACCCTTTGTTGGAGATCAGCCAAAGGCCCGTTGTAGATGTTCTTCGAATAAATTGGTTGTCTAAGTTTGTGATTCCAAGGAGACAACTGTGGGCTTAATTTCCAACAAATACATATAGAAACTCGTGGAGATCCATGCTTCAATCCTATTGGATCTCTTAAACATAGTCTCTCTAACCCTATTGGATGAGTGATTCATCATCTAACCCTTCCAACAAATCTCTCACTTATGATTGGACCCTTTGACTTTTGCCAACATATTGACTTGATCACTCATCAAATTACAATCACACATTTTTGCATCACAATCTACTTTTGGCCAAATTGAGGCTTTAAATGTGGATTTGACCATTTTGACCTCTATGCCAATTTCGGCCCTATAAGGTTCTACACCAAGATGCTTGATACAAAATCTTTATGATATCCCTAAAGTCAACATGACTAAACTATTTTTACTTTTTCTACATGTGGGAACATGCTCCACACATGTGATATTTTCTCACAAACTAGAAACACAAGAATATCCAAGATAGATTTTGACAATTTTTCACATTCCTCAACTTCTTAGAGCAACATGAAATAGAAATCGATTGCATTGTCCTTGACTAAAGTCAACTATATACCAGCAATACAAGCAACCAAAGAAGCCATTTGATTGAGACTTCTTGTACAAGATTTGAACTTCGAATAGAAATATCCAAGTATCATTTATAATTGTGATAACATCAGTTGTGTTCAATTTTCTCTCAATCCTAGATTTATTCATTCCAGGACTAAAGACATTAAAATTTTATTTAATTTGGTTTGAGAGAAAGTACATGCTAAACATGTTGAGCTGATATACTATTCCACAAATTTTATGGTAGCTGATATTTTCACTAAAGCATTACCACAGGATAAGCATCTTTTTTTTAAAGAGATGTTAAATCTAAAGTTTTTTTAAAGTGTTTGAAATCAAATTTAGGGGGACTCTTGGAATTTTGATTCCACTTCAAGCCCCAATTGAGCTAGTTGCCATCTACTTTACTTAAGGTATCCATGACAATGTTTCAAACCTGACAACGTTCATAAAATGCAATTGTATCTTGTGTGAATGAGCTAATGTTGTTTACTTTCATTATGAGTCAAATGTTTCAATTCTCATTGTGCGTCAAAGTGTAGAAACATGGTTGTCGCTAACATCTCAAATTTTCTAACACTATGGTTGTCCTTAACACCTTCTAAATCAATCTAATTGTAGGTTCTATTAATATAGATGATCCATCTAGTAAGTAGACATAGTTAATTGCTCGTCATTAGAGTCTTTTGCAGCGCACTGAGCGATCAAGGCATTCGAACTTGTGTCGAATTTTTTGATTGTTCAAAAAGGCTTTCACCTCATTCCCAACAAGTAATCCCTTAAAATCAAGCTAATAACTATAAAAAAAAAACTACAGAAATTTAAGGCCAAAACTAAAGTCACTACATTGACTCTAGCCTCTTTGTTGGCAAATGTGGGGGTCTTTTAGATGTTGTCTATTGGCAGTATCTATGTCTCCATTTTTATATCACAATTGCATATTCTTCAATGCAATTTAGTTCTCATAACAATATAAAAATCTATTTTAACTCAATTTATGCACCATTAAATCAGTTAACTATTGTTGTATCTAAATCTTTCTCTTTTTTGCCTTTTTCTAACTTGCACAAGCATGTATGAACAATTCCATTACACAAGCACAAGCATTGCTTTACGCGAGCACAAAAGCGCAAGGAGGTAGCTCTATCGTCACCACATCTTTAACTCCACTATAAGGCTCCAATTCTTGCAATTCCTTTCACACGACGTGTGAGTGTACGACCTGCAACTGACATAGAGATCACCAACAACAAGGACCTCTCAAATGCAAAAAACCAAATTCAAATGGCAAATATCAGGCATAGAGATCACCAACAACAATGATAGAAGGAAAACCAAATTTTTACTCATAAATTGATGGAGAAACCATCACATATTTATATATGAGTAGCTCAAATCTGAGCATTTTAGGGCTTCTCTAAGAAACTCAGCATGACCTGACCCTAAAATCCAACCTAATAGGTCACTTGATCCACCCTAATTTGGGGTCAAGAACTTGAGATAAAAAAAACAAGGTAAGAATCGTTATTTTTGGCTCCTACTTTTTCTCTAGCATATGTATGTACATTTTGGCCTTATTTCAAAGGGGCCATCATAATGTAGGGTGAAGAATAAAGTTCTTGAAAAGCATGCTATTTGCACGTGTGACATTCCACAACAAGGTCATCTTTCCAATTACAAGTCATATGACCAAAATTGGTCCAAACTAGCTTCTGCATTTTTAGCACTCCTACTCACAACTAGTTTGGATCTAACATAGATCTACTAGTCATTCCAAGAGATGAAAACATAAAGTAAAAGATATGGATGTCTACCTTGCACCGTTGATTGAAGAACTAGAACTACTATGGAAGGGAGTCCAAGCAAATGACATCTCACATCCACTTCAAGACCACATTTTTGTTGCGTGTGATTCTAATGTGGACAATGCATGACTATCCATGATTGGGCAATTCTAATGTTTCTTTACTTTATGAATGTTGTTCTTTGAAGAGGTTTAGTGATCAGTCACACACTCACTACTTGATACATGTTCCAAAGAGATCTCTTTTGCTTGCACCTTTTCCCTCACAAAGTGATGACAAATCTCTATGTGTTTGGACCTTGCATGGAAAATTGGATTTGATGCAAGATGTTGGGCTGAGATATTGTCATTATGAATGATTGGTACATCCTTTGGATCCATAATCTTTAGCTCCACTAGTAATCTATGTGAAAAATTGTCAAAATCTATCTTGGATATTTTTGTGTTTCTAGTTTGTGAGAAAATATCACATGTGGAGCACGTTCCCACATGTAGAAAAAGTAAAAATAGTTTAGTCATGTTGACTATAGGGGTATCATAAAGATTTTGTATCAAGCATCTTGGTGTAGAACTTTGATAGGGCCAATTTTGGCTTTATAGGTTGGTCAAGTACACATGTTTTGTCATGCTTAGGCCAAAACTCAATTGTGATGTAACTCAAGCTAGTTAGGTTGCTTACACATGTCAAGTTTAGAATCAAAGTATGAGAACAAGCTATTAAGGATGGACACTCAATCATAATGGTGATGGCAAAGTTCTATTTGCCAAGCACAAAGAGAGGAGCAAAAAGCAACACCAACACTTCTCTAAGGATAAAGCAAAAGATCAAGATAAAGACGAGGATGATTCCTCTCAAGCTTCTACTTCAAAGAAGAAGAAAAAAATGTTAAGTGCTTCTTTTGTGGCAAGAAAGGCCACTATGCCACCAATTGCTTCAAGAATAAGAATCAATTCAAGCAAGCCAACATCTCTCATGAGAAAGAAGACTTTATTGCAAGTGATGGAGAATGCTCACTTATGGCATCAAGCTTCTCCTCTTCCACCTTCAAGAAGGATGACTCTTGGTATATTGATAGTGGAGCATCATCTCATATGTGTAGCTCCAAGGATTCCTTTTCATCTATTATGCCTTATGAAGGAATCAAGAAGTCCGTATATATTGCAAGTGATCAAGAGTGCAAAATTGAAGGAGTAGGGACTATTCCCTTGAAGCTTGCATCATCAAAAGTTTTATCTCTTCACAAGGTTCTTTCTGTTCCCAAGATTACAAAAAATCCTTTAAGTGTTGGCCAATTACTTGATGGTGGCCTTGATGTCAAATTCCATATTGACAATTGTGTGATCAAGAAGGATGGTGAGATCCTTGCACATGGATCTAGATATGAAGGCATCTACAAATTGGATCCAAGAGAGAGTGCAAAATCTCTTGATGTTGCCTATGTATCCAAGCTTTCAAAGGAGGATAATCACACAAGATGCACATGTTTATATCTTCCCTCTTCAAGATGTATGGTGCATGATTATTTCCTATTATTCAAAGCATATGTTGAGATGGAATTCTCATTGAAGATCAAAGCTTTGAGGAGTGATGGAGCTCTTGGAGGAAATACACCATATGAAGTATTATTCAAGAAGCCTAAGGTTGATTACTTTAGTGTCTTTGGAGGTTCTTGTTTTGCACATATTCCCTTGGAAACAAGGAGGAAGGATGATCCAAGCTCATGGATCATGGTTGGATGCTTATCCACCAAGGAGGCCTATAAAGCCTTTATACTCTCTATTTCAAAAGTGATTGAGAGTAAAGAAGTCATATTTTATGATGATCTACATTCAACCTTGGAAGGGGCCGAGATCAAGGCATCTCAAATCATATCTATTGAAGATTATCAAGATGTGATGGGGTCAAGGCTTGAGGAGGAGCCACCTCAACATATAATTTCAAGGGGGTTCTTCAAGATGGATGGCCAAGTCTTTATGGCACATCTTTTATGGTAAAGAGAGGCAAGTTTTAGGTGGTATCCACTTTAACATTCTCACTTATGCTTCTCTTTCATTACTTGATCATGTACCATCTTGCTTTTATGAGGTTTCTACATCTCATAGTTGGAGTGAGGTAATGCTTGTCTTGTATTATGCCTCTAGTATGGACATATTAATTGTCATTCATGGCTTAGATATGTTTCCAAATCACTTAGAAAGCAAGTGGTTGAGTCATCAAGTGTATGCTCTTGGATCATAAGAGCAAGAATGAGCTTGTTGCTCATAGTTTGAAAAATCATGTTCTTACATGGTTTGAGGCATTTTGTAAACTTCTCTTGAGATTAAGTGAAGCATCCAAAGAGGACACTTGCATCCTTGAGAAAGTATTTAGCCTCAAGAAGATCAAGATAGAATTTGATTTCAAGATTAGATCCATCATGTATAAAGTTCATAGTATGTGGACTAGTCAAGCTAGTATGCTTGATCTTGATAATCAACACTTTTGTTCATCTTATGATCTTGATCTCTATGATCTTTGTGATCTTTATGAGGCATGGAAGCCTCTGATTTTCATCATGGTGCAGCCATCTTCATGCAAATGGTACTTTCAAATCAAAGATCATCATTAAGCATGATATAAAGTGACGTCCATGAAGGATCTTTCATCATTTTTTTTAGACACTTTTACATCTTGCTCCATAGGAGTTTCTACATACTTGCAATCTTGAATATTAAACTTCTTTAGAAAACTTTGAGCATAGTTTGTTTGACTAATAAAGATAAAATCAGACCCTCTAATGAATATCACCTAGATCTACCATTTGGAACTCTAAGGAAAGATCTATCTTGACTTTCTCAATTCCAACAATACTATCACTACTAAGGATGATGTCATCTCAACATAGATTAACAAAAGTACAATACCATGATCCTCAACCTAATATATAAGCTAGGATCATATTCACTTTCAGAGAAACCAAGTGAAATAAGATAATGACGTAGTCTTGAATTCCAAGACCTAGAAGCTTGCTTCAAGCCATAGATGCTTTGTAGTTGACAAACTTTGTCCTCCAACCCGAACTTGATGAATCCTTGGGGTTGCTCCATGAAGATGTCTTCTTCCAAGAATCCAATAAGAAATGCATTGACACATCCATTTGACAAATCATCCATCCAAAATGAGAGGCAAGAGCAAGAATCAACCTTATTGTAACCATCTTGGCCACGGGTGCAAAAGTCTCATCATAATCTATGCCCTTCTCTTGGGCATATCCCTTGGCAACTAGCCTTGCCTTATGCTTGATTATGCTTCCATCTGAATTTAACTTGAGTTTAAACACCCACTTACATCCTATCACATTCTTAGATGGTCTATCACTTAAAATTTGCTTTGCACAGGAACACAGATCATGCTACACAGTAACACAGACAGAAAATCACTCTCCTCAGCAAGCTCACATAACAACTGTATTTTTCAAAATGAAATTACACTGTACATATAGTTGTTTACTCAGGCAACCCATGCATGACCCAGGTTGTCGTTGGAGGGGCGCGTGTCCCGTCGACTTGCCTCGTGGCGAGGCCAACTGATCTTTATCCACTGATAGGACCCACAGTACAATAACACAGTGATTCTAACTTTAATTCTAACTCTCTCCCTTAAAGTAGAGTCACTTTTTATACAGTCATATACATAGCTTTAAAGTCAACAAACTTTAAGTACAGAAAGCTTTGATCTAAACTTATCAAACTTTTCTCCAGTAAGTGGCTTAGTGAAAATATCAACTAGTTGTCCTTCTGTGCTATAATGAACGGCATGAATTTCACAACTCAGCAGCCTCTCACGTATGAAGTGATATCGAATCTCAATGTGTTTAGTTCTTGCATGGAACACTGGATTCTTTTCTAGCTGAATGCCACTCTGACTGTCTCTATGTAAAGTCGTGGGATTTTTCTGCCTCATGCCAATTTCTTCCAAGATTTGTCTAAACCATATAGCTTCTTGTGCAGCACTACACATTGCCTTATACTTTGCTTCTGTGGTGGAAAGAGCAATTGTACTTTGTTTCTTACTAGACCAGGAAAAGCAATTACCACAAAACTGGAATATATATCCTGTGGTGGATCTACGATCATCATAGTCACCTCCCCAGTCCGCATCCACATAGCCACACAACTCAGGTAAACCATCATGCTTCTTGTAAATCAAGCCATACTTTGAAGTGCCTTTCACATAATGCAAAATGCGTTTAGCTGCTTTCCAATGCATTTCCGTAGGTGCTGCCATAAACTGACTTACAATGCCAACAGCATAGCATATATCTGGTCTAGTTGTGGTAAGGTAAATCAAGCTCCCTACTAACTATCTATATAGCTTAGCATCAAATGATTGTGATCCATCAAGCTTAGAAAGCTTTTTACCTGGTTCAATGAGTGTTTACTGGTTTGCAATCTTGCAACCTAAACCTGTGCATGAACTCTTTGACATACTTCACCTGTGTTAAACCCACTTCATGTCCTTTTTGCCACACTTCTATTTAAGGCAGTAATGCATCAAGCTGAGATCCGTCATCTCAAATTGTTCCATGAGGTCTTTCTTGATCATGTCTATCATGTCTTGAGTATTTCCCATAATAATCAAGTCATCAACATAAAGAGCAATCAAAGCAGTCATACCATCAAAGCATAAGACATATAGATTTGGATCAGAATGTGTTCTCACCATCCTCTTTGAACAAAAGTAGGCATCAATCCTGCTATACCACGCACGTGGTGCTTGTTTAAGACCATAAAGCACTTTCTTCAAGCGACATACTTTATTTTCATGTCCTTTCGTTACAAAGCCTTCAGGTTGATCCATGAACACTTCTTCTTCTAACTCACCATTTAGAAAAGCAGATTTCACATCCATCTGATGCAAAGGCCAACCAAAATGTGAAGCTAAAGCAATAAGTAGACTTAGAGTATTCCACTTACAAACCGGCGCAAAAGTCTCCTCATAGTCAGTGCCTTTATTTTGTGCGTACCCTTTGATCACCAATCTTGCTTTGTGCTTTGCTATACTTCCATTTGCATGGTACTTAGTTCTGTATACCCATTTGCAACCAATGGGTTTCTTGCCAACTGGTGGGTCTACTAAGTCCCATGTGCTATGCTTAGCAATTGACTCCATCTCCTCTACCATGGCCTTGATCCAAATGTCATCATCCTTTGCTTCACTATAAGTCGAAGGTTCTTTTCTTTGAATAATGCTAGATAAGAGAGCATAATTTGCTTTATACCTTTCAGGTAGTATCTTCTCTCTTGTTGATCTTCGTAGCTCTCCCTGGTTAGATGATCCTGGAAAGTCATCTATGTCGCGGCTCTCCATCAATCTCTCAAACCACTTAGGGAGCTTTCTGTTAGGTGATCGGCTTCCTGGTGAAAATGTATCCCACGGTACATCCTTCTCCTTGCGTTTGTCACCTGCAATTTCAATCCTTCTTGCACCAAAAGGTTTGTCCCTACCTCTCCAACCTGTTTCTTGAGATTGAGTAGTAGTATCTTGAGATGTATCCTCATGTTCATCACTCGGAAGGTCAATGAATGGATCATCATCAGGTGGTATCCTCACTATACCATCTTTCCTACTGGATGTATCTATCTTCTCAGCATCTTCATCTTCATAAATCTTGAATTCATCAAAGACAACATCTCGGCTTATATGGATTTTATTTTTGACTGGATCAAAACATCTATAACCCTTCACGCAATCATCATATCCTAGGAATATGCACTTGATAGCTTTTACATCAAGTTTACATCTCTCTTCCTTAGGAATATGTACAAAGCCCTTACATCCAAAGATTCGCAAGTGGTTCACCTTTGGCTTCTTCTTTGTGAATGCTTCCTCAGGTGTTATTTTTGGTATGGCAATGGTAGGACTTCTATTTTGAAGATATACTATCGTGCTACATGCTTCTAACCAAAAATCTTTTGGTAGTTTCATCTCAACTAGCATAGATCTGGCAATTTCCACAATCATACAATTTTTGTGCTCAGCTACACCATTGAGAGCAGGAGTATGAGCTTGCGTAAATTGTCTTTTAATCCCACATTGATCACAAAGATCATTGAAGTCATTAGACTTATACTCACCTCCACTATATGATCTTAGGACTTTGATCGTCTTACCTGTCTGATTTTCGACCAAGTTTTTGAAGTTCTTGAAGTTATCAAATGCATCTGATTTCTTCTTCAAGAAGTAGATCCACGTCTTACGTGACATATCATCAATAAAGATCATGAAATAGAAGGCTTTACCTAAGGACATGGTCCTCATAGGCCCACATAAATCTGTGTGGATTAAATCCAGGATGTTCTTTGCTCTTGCAACACCCCCTTTATTGAACTTCTCTTGATGCTGCTTCTCATATACACAGGATTCGCACATCGATTTCAAGTGATCTTCTATGGTAGGCAATCCTGTTACCATCTCCAATTTTCTCATCAAACTGAGGCTTCCCAAGTTCAAGTGACCAAGCCTCTTATGCCACAGCTCAGTTTGCAATGGAATGGACGATACAAGTCCATGTTGCCCCTTAATTGTAGCATTCAACGTATACAATTTTGTATTGGGATCTCTTACTCCATCCGCAATAACTTTGAACTTTTGGTTCACATCCTTCACAAAGCAATGATCATGGATGAATTCTACTTTCAACTTTTGATCAGTAATGACTCCAACAGAAAGTAGATTTTTATTCAAACCTGGTACGTAAATTACCTCCCTGATCATCCTGCTTTTGCCATCAGGTAGTTGGATTGAAACGGTGTCTATCCCCTTGATCTTGCACACCTCACCATTTGCTTGTGAAACATATGTTCCGTTATCCAACACCTTCAAACTACTGAACCAATTCTTGTTACCTGTCATGTGTCTTGTGGCTCCTGAGTCAATATACCATGCTTGATCATCTTGATTAGATGACAATGTAGATATGAAGATGCTAGAGTCTTCAATCTCACCCTCATCGACAATGTTACCTCCTTGTTTTGGTTTTCCCTTGCCTTGTTCCGCCAAGAATTTGCGACATTCACTCTTTCAATGGCCCTTTTTACCACAATGGAAGCACTTGTCTTTCTTCTTAGTTTTGCTGGAAGATCCCTCATCCTCCTGAGACTTGGCAAATTGCTGCTTAGACTTCTTCTTGCCCTTGCCCTTGCCTTGTTTTTGGTGTGTTGCAAGTGCCTGTTACAAATGTGGGTAATGATGTGATCCTTCACTGACAAGTTAATGAAGGTCAAAGCTTTCCTCATCTTTTTGTCGAACACTTTAATATCTGCTTCATTTGGCGGCCTTCTCTCATCACCTGTGACGACTTCCCACACGTCTTTCTTCATCAGTATGTCTTTCATTTTGAATTTCCACACTGCATAGTTGAAAATCCCGTCCAATTTGCTACTTTCACTCAAAATGGACTCTCCCATGTTTGCCATCGCAAAACTGCTTAAAACTTCTGCCTTAGGCTAAGAACAGTATGTCGAGGCCAACAGTGATGTCAGAAGTTGAAAATAATGACCTGCACTTTTTTTCTTACCAGGCCACTCGCTGCTTTTCCACCAATTTGAAAGCCAAATCGGCGTTGCCTTCTGAAATGCACTCAGTCGTCAACTCCCAACAACGTGCCCAGTGGAATGGTGAAACTACTTCTGGTGGAGGTTATAGCCTTTCGTTTGGGTCAAAACGGGCAAAAGACCCAAAAATAGGGACTTTTCTAGCTTTTGAACTGTTTCTCTACTTTGAAGAAACTTCACTCTTCACTTGTAAAGGGACCCAGCTCAACTTTCAGTATGAAAATTTTTATTGAAGTTGAAGGCCAGAATGCACTTCAATTCTTCAGGGCCCTGTTCAAAGCTCATCCAATGGCTGAACCAAATCTTGTGGTTCAAATTTCTCTCCCATCACAGATTCTGGACCGTTGATTCATTTGACACCTCATCTAAAGGTTCAAAGTACATCTGGGCATCGAACCATACTCCTGCAGACGCTATGGTCTTTGGTACACTAAGCTGTTTATCGCGTTGGGCGCGCGAACAGCCCACGACCTCCCTGCCTGCGGCCGGGCCTCCCTTCTCTGATTATTATCAGATTAAGCTCTCCTGTCGATCGTTTTGAGCATGATCTGAGGCCTGGAGTAGGGTCGCCTTACTGAATCCATGACTGTAGAGTGTTTAGTCAGGAAATTCCGTGGAGAAACGGTGATTTTAGCTCAACTTGACAAAGTGGCTTTTTCACCTTTTTACCACAAATCTGCTAGGTTAACTGTCTGGAGACAAATCTCTGACATAAACCTCAGAATCTCTCCATGGCTGATTAACAGTGTGATTAGCTTCCTTCCTGTCCTTACGGCATCCAAAACGGTGCACAAACAGCGAAGAAATCACCAGTTATGTATAAAAACCATAACCCCAAATCCGGTTTCAATTTTCAGCTGGCTTCGAAATTGTCAATTTTTCACCAAATTTTTCTCTGTCTGATGCTATGCACAGGCTAATAATCCCCCTGCTGAGCTTAGCAAGCCTCTATAAATTAAAAACCGTGCACCAGTGCTTCTCTTTCCGTCTTCAACCCGCCGTAAAACCCCGAACTCTCAGAAGACAGTTCTCCCGAAGCTCTCTTCAACGGCGACACTGTACTATGTACACTCCCTGTACGGCTCTGATACCAACTTAATATTTGCTTTGCACAGGCACACAGATCATGCTACACAATAACATAGACAGAAAATCACTCTCCTCAACAAGCTCACATAGCAACTGTATTTTTCAAAATGAAATTACACTATACATATAGTTGTTCACTCATGCAACCCATGCATGACCCAGGTTGCCGTTGGCGGGATGCGTGTCCCGTCGACTTGCCTCGTGGTGAGGCCAACTGATCCTTATCCACTGATAGGACCCACAGTACAGTAACACATTGATTCTAACTTTAATTCTAACTCTATCAACAAGGATCATCAAAACTTGACATAAGAGCAAAATAAGTAGATGGATTACCCTCGACTTGCTGCCCCTTGCCTTGATATGTGAGCCTTGTTGGCTCACACTCTTACCCTTGATGATCTTCTAGGTGTGGTAGGTTGACTTGGTTCAAGCTCCTCCTTAGGCTCCTCCTCAAAATCAAGATCATCTTGATTCTCGGCCACTATTCTCTTGATGTTTGAGATATTTGAGCCATTATCAAGTTTGTGCATCTTGTATTCATCAAAGATTACATCTCTAGACACCACAAACTTATCCAAGGATGGAAGATATACCTTGTATTCCCTACTTGTGTTGCCATATCCAAGTGTGAAAAGTTTTTACACTTGGTGTGTGTGATCGGGCAAGAGATTGAACCTAGGACCTCCCCCATTCCAGTGGGGTGCTCTACCATTGAGCTATCTGTCCATTGGTGTTCCTAGAGTGTTGTGCAAGGGCTATAGCCTTGACACTTTCTAAACCTCCCCCTCAAGGCATAGCCCTTTTTAGCTACTGACCGCCTAGACCACACCCACAACCATGGCTATGATATCATGTGAAAAGTTTTTACACTTGGTGTGTGTGGTCAGGAACCTAGGACCTCCCCCATTCCGGTGGGGTGCTCTACCACTGAGCTACCCATCCATTTGTGTTCCTAGAGTGTAAGCCTTGACACTTTCTAACACCAAGCATGATCCACTTTGTTGATGATGGATCTTCTTTTGTCCTTGTCTCCAAAGGTTCATGCACATAAAAGCTTGTAAAAACTAAATTGGATGGTGTTTTTGGTATTGGATCTATTCAAGGTGCTTCCTCCATCATTCTGTTTATTGGAGTCTTTTTGCTGTATTTTCAACAAGGTCATGCCTCCAATCTATGTACTAGCCCATTTTTGTTTGGCAAATACAGTGAATCATAAAAGAAAAGTGTTTATCAAGAATGTCCTTTACACTAAAGCAATATTAGAGTGAGCTATTGTGACATTTATGATTGTCGTGAGTGGCTGAACAAGCTATTGTTATGTAATGTTTGACAGGAATAAATCTACAAACATATATTCTGATCATTTGCATTCAACACAGCGTTTGATTGAGTTTTAACCTTCGTTAACAACCAAATGCATAACTATGAAACATAGTTTATGGTATAACCCAGATGTAATTCATTGGAAGGCACTTATTAGAGTCATGAGATATATTCAAACAACCATGGACTTGTGCATATGCTACAGAGGAGTTGATGTAGATCAACTTCACGTATTAAGAAGATATACAGATGCAAAGTGGGTAGCAGATATTGGCACTTGTAAATCCACGCTTAGATTTATCTTCTTGCTCAATCATTAGAGGAGTTTTGAGTTCCAAAAAGACCCTTTAAGAATTCGTGCAAGATGTAGTTTATATTATTAAAATATTATAACACTAATACTTTTGACTTGCCATAACTTTTTTATCGTAGCTCAGAAGTATTTCATGTAACATATCATTGGAAAGCCCTTGTTGAGCGCTTTCCAATGCACCAAACTCCGCTAAATTTGGACTTACCACTAAAAAGTTATGCCATTTTTAGTGTGGACTCAAAAAGTTACGTTACGTAGATTTCAAATTTGAGTGTTTTGATTGGTCCATGTGTAAAAAAGAATTGAGCAAAAATATAAAAAGAATCTTCACAAAGGGTCTTTTTTGAATTTAGAACTCCTCTAATGAATGGTCCAATCTCTTGGAGCAGTCATAAGCAAACCTCCAATGCTTTGTCATCTACAATATCAAAATATATTGTTGCTTCACAACTACTAAAACAGCACTATTGTTGAGAAACCTATTACTAGACATCAGCCTAGCAAACACATAGAGATAAAATATCACTATGTCATAAGCATAGTTCTCAATAAGGAGTTGAGCTTAGAATACTGCTGCACACATTACATGACAACAAATATATTTACTAAGACGTTGAATATAGATGCACACAAAGGATTTTGTGTAATGTTAAATTTAATGGTAAAGGCTTTCGTGAATCCTAAATAAGAGGGGATGGTGATTATTCTCTTTTAATCCAAATTTTAATCAAGATCCATTTATGAAATATATTCACCATACGTCGGTCCCAAAGTTGACTCTTACCAACCAACAGTGAAAAAGCGACACCTAACAATGTCAATTGGCATTTTATGGCACCACTCCTAACACTATTGTAACTGATTTCATGATGATGGCAGTCATAATCTGCCTTGTGAACAGTACTCCAACACATGTATATATACATATACAAATAAACTCAATAGCAACAATGAATATCGACGAGAGTGAGAATATAAAAGAGTGACTACCTAGTTGTCATACCCTCCAATATTGATTTGTGCTCCTCATTCACTACATGTACACATTGATCTGATACTGGAGGTCTATTTGCATTTAGAAATCGTATCTTGATGTCCTTTTTGTTGTTATGCCGAATTCAAATTTTGATTATTGTCTGAAGAATGTCTAATGCTTCCACAAAGCGGCAATACTCTCTTGTGTTTGTCTATGTAATCAATTGTTTCAATTCTGAAAATTTCAAAATCAAAATCAAAATCAAAATCAAGATCAAGATCAAGTATAATCAAATCTATTCAAATATTTGATCTGAATTCGATAGGCATAGCACATGCACCGAGAAAATCAAACCCATCACTTATAGCTTGTTGATGGCTCACACAATACAAGCTTCCGATGGTGCACTCATTCAGTAATGGATAGTTGATGGCTCACTTGCAACTCATTGGCCACATACATTCTTGGTATTGATGGCTCGCTAATGACCTCATAGACATACAATGAAATTGGGCCTCATAAACAATCGGGTATCACTTACTCCTTTGAAAAACAGTTAATCTTTTTTAGGTTCTCTCTAGCCTCAATTGATATTGGAGCTATACCCCCCTTCAAAGGAGAGTCCAATTCTCTAACTCAATCTAGAGTTTAAACGAACCTGATGATTCTCAATCATGGCTGGTTTCTACAAAAGAGCATACCCATTGGTTAGGGTCTCTAGAACCAGGTTGATTCGGAAAAAAAAAAATCAATACACGACCAACAATGAAATAAACACTTATTTATATAATTGGATTCAAAATGCAAACCTTATTTTTGATAAAACTACTAGCTCTTGGCTAATAAAGAAGATGCTAGCCTCTTTGTCTTACTTGACAATAAGCAATACGTTTGTTTTAACAAACGCATGAGCACTTATAAGCTTTTGAAGACTAGACACCCAAGGTCAATAAAGCTACATCATCTACATAGATCAACTATAACAAAGTGTAGGCTGCCACTTGGAGGTCACCCCTTCTTCCAACTCATCTATAAACATGTTGAAGAGCATTGGCAAGAGTGTACATCATCATCATGTAGTGAAACTATTGAAGATGAGCTATATGTTGCCTCAAAATTCTCTATTAGCTATTGCTCTTAATGAGTCAACACATTTTTCACATGACCTATTTGCAACTGCTCTTTATTTCAACAATGGTCCAAATTTATTCTTGAAAATGTGATGCATCATAAATATTTTGGTTGGCTTCCTTCTCTCAGAGATTGGAATTATCATGTTTATGTATCACTATGAAACAAAAATATATCAAATTGATTCATTAACCTAGTCATTTAATACTTTCAAACTCCAGATCACCACCCCATCCCCCAAGATCTTCGTTTTAATCCATTTGATGCCTCCTCCAATGTCGCCCACTAAGATCCTTCTCTCCCCACTATTGTAAATGCTTGAGAGTTGTCTTGCTGTGTAAACCACTAATTAGAAAGTTCATGCAAAAACCATACTTTCCCATATTTATAAGGGTTTCCTTTGAACATAGCATCCAAAACTTCTTGGGGTCTATCATTAGCTCTTTGAACAATTCATCTTGCTTAATCCAAAGGGGAAAAAAATTTCTTCCTATGAACTAGAGTCATATATTAACTCAACAAGAGAGGTTCATCTTCTTATGAAAACTTTTGCCATTTTTTTTCTTGCTTTGGAGACATCCCCATACTAACCACTACAAGACAGACACCTCTTTCATTAGTATAGGTATGCCTCTTTCATTAGAGATTCTACCAAGATTGTACTTCCAAGATTTGTGTTCATTCACAGCTTGCTTCATTTGCTTCCTATAAACCCTAGCTCTCCCCGCCATACAGAACATAACAGCTAACAAAAATTTTGACTAAAATATTCACATGATTCACAACCTAGAGGAACCATCAAGAAAATTGACTAGAGCTCATGGCTAATGTTTCTAGTCAAGAGGAGCATATGATAATAAAAACTAAAACAACTGAAGGTTACAAAACTGAAATCGTTGTAGTAATTTTAATTGAGTGTAATCCCTAAGGAGGCAAACATTGAATTCAAGAAAAGCATACCACACATCTTTGGACTTGTTTCTGTCTTTCCCAACCTAACTGTCAAAGATACTATTCATCATGTATGAACCTTAAAAAGGTCAACCAAAAACATATGAAGATAAAAACACCATAAGGTGTACATACCACAAACTCAATCGAGAGGTGGTTAATGTTGCTAATTAAGGCTCTAAAGTATAGACAAAATAAAGTAGCGTGTATAGGCAAAACAAGCATATGGCTCAAAACGTCAATCAACTAGTAGTTTTCCCTTTCCATTAACTTGGTAAACATAACTCGTATACAATCTTCCAGATACAATGAATTTGATTCCTCAAGCCTTCACAAAGTCCTCTGAAGTACCAAATTTTTCTCGTCTCCTTTTAGAACAACCTAGCTTTGCTTTTCACCATTGTTAAAAGACTCAAATGGACTCTACTATTTGTTATAGAAATACACTGATAAAGTTGTAACTCATCACCAGCTCGGAAACATTGGCACCAGCTAATAAGAGCTTGATTTGTTCCACCAATGGCACTATTTATTTGAATTTGGCTATTACTAGCAAGCAGCAATATTTTTAACGACCAAAACACTTCATAACCCATGACTTGATCATGGCAGTAAGAAACTGAAGACCTGCCGAACCACCCGGAAAGTATGAAACTACATAATACAAAAGAGCCAGGACCTGCAAATTTTACATATCAAAACATCCAAGAGATCTCTCTTATAATGGATACAGACTTTCATGTACATTACACTTTATAGCTTGACATCTTTTAATCTTTAGAAGTCAATATAAAAAAATCAGAATCAAAGCGAGATTTACCTGAATCACTGAAAATATGACAGAAAGCACATAACTATGCATGACCATTGAAGCATAGATCGTCCCCGCCATGCTACCAATAAAGGCAGCTGTAAATGGTAGCCTCTGAAACCATGGAATTATGTCAACACAGCAACTTGCTTTTAGGTATTGCAGCAAAATTTGTTACATAAATCTGAATAGCTGAAAATGTAGATAGAACCAGTAGCATAAAAGAAAAGCCAAGAAATTAAGCTCCAGACCTCTTTTGAAATCATGTGAAAGAACTGGGTACGTGGTCCTTTTAACACAAAGAATGATCCAATCACAAGAAGAGAGCCAATGGTGAAGCACGAAGCAAACTTGTGTGGCATGAGTACGATCACGGGTAAAAACAAGAGAAATGCTATAAAAATGAAAAACATTCCAGCTCCTAACATGACCCCAAAGTATGTAATGGCTTTTCTTGATGGCAATGATGATGCTGCCGTCTGCACATTTCCGGGAAGCTCTCGCACATTTCTTGAAACCCTGCAATAAAAAAGCAACGTTGATAAAGTTCATGGGTTGAGGCATATTATACAGCTTAGCTTATATGAAAGCCATCGAAGAACCAGATACCAATCCAGAAATGATGACTTTTGTCTTCGTGCAGTAGCCCTTCAAGGGTAACCCCAAAATTGGGCATTTCTTGTCCATTGTCTTCTTATGTCAATGACCAACACTGAGTTTCTATCCAAAGGTGAAGGCCAGACTCGGTCACAATGAAGGCTATTAGCACTAAAGACCAGAGCTAGTCAAATGAAGCTCAGAAGAATAAGGAATGTCACATACAAGTTTCAAGTGCAACGAATCAAGCAGATGATGGCTGCCACCTTAAATTTTGTGCTTTTTTACTTATGTATGCAACTAGATGGTAAAATCCAAGTCTCATAAAAAAGTCTCATCGATATCTGGTGAATGTTTAATGATGACCATCGATGAGTTGTGGCCCCTTACAAATGATTATGAGGTTGTTGCATTAAAACTATTGGCTTTTGCTAGTCACTCAAAGTTCCAACAGATGTTGATTCTCTGGTTGTTGAACCTATTTGAATCAACTTTGGATTCAAATTTTGATTCCAAAACTTTATGATTGTCCCCCACCTTTTTCAGAAGTTTTTCAAGATCTTATCAGATCGTTGACAGGAGCTCAATTCAAACCTCTAAATACAAAAAAAATTGATTCAAATCTCCTAAATACTAGTAAGCAAAACTTAGGCATAAACATTAAATTGGACCCACAATGTCCAAAACTCTCCCATAGTGATAAGTTTGCTTTTAATTTCAATTTACCATGATTTGTTCCTTGATTGCTTCACACTTGCCTTATGGTAGACACTTGATATGAAGCCATTCTTCACTCTTTTTTTTGCCCTTCTTAAGATGTCTTAACTTTTGTTTCCTTCTACAGTTTGCAAAACACACTTGAGGAAGCTACTTAGTGAGCATTGAAGATTCTAATTGTGCAGAATAAGTGCTATGGACTTGGACATAATTGAAGTTCATTCTTTGAGGATTTCCTATCATTAATGTAAACTTTCTGGTTGCTGTCTACAGGCTGCAGCAAACAATTTGCAACTTCAAGTTTGCCAAAAACAATGTTCCTAGGTGCAGTTTGATTACTACTTGGTAGAATCATCAATATGAGCTGTCCTTCATGTCATTTGAGATGCTCTTGATTCTTTCTTCAATCACAATCAGCCTTGCCTTTGCCCCTGCCATTGTCTCCATCTCATACAAGTCACTCCTTTTGTTCACTCCTTTCGCAATGATCTTCGCAACCAAGCTCTTGAATAGCACATGCTTTTGATTATCCAATCTTTCAAACTTGGAAAACCAAGCCTACTAAAAGTCATGTGATTAGTTGAATTTGAATCTAAAAACCAGCAATCAAGATGAGATGAGGATTCATTTGCCATTAAAGCCCAAGGGTTATCTTCATCTTCAACAACGACATTGAAACTATGTTCTTGGGATCCATGAATGATTTGAAAATTTCTAAACCTTGTCTCACTCTCTCTTACGCTCTCTGCATACTTTTCAGCTCACTTCTCAAGCATGTTCTTTAGGATCTCCCATGATTCTTTGAAAGTGGTGGCCATAGTAATGGGAGGGATCAGCTTGTTGGTGATGCTCATGTTATTCATGCAAAGGGCTCTTCTCTCCCTCTTGTCATATTTGAGCATCTCATTTGCAACCGTTGTGGGTATTGTTTCCAAACCACAATCTCCCATACATATGCTAGGATGAGGAGAATAGAATGCTATCCAAAAAGCTTTGGAGTGTAATTCCTCTTCCAACAGGTAGGACCATCACAAGGCTTGCTTCCTAGATGGATGGCATGGCAATAGAAGGAGAGCAGAACCCCAATCTACATCAAGATATGGCTGAAAGAAGATTGGTGCCTATTTGCTCTCTCTATATTCCGTTGTTTAGCAAGTCTCTCTCATGAAAGTTCAAAATCCAGATCTGAAAATCAGATTGGTTGCCTTCTTAGAGGGCGAGCAGGTCCCCAAGCTCAATGTTAAACTTCACTCTTCGCTTTTCACTAGTTAGTTGTATTTCCTAGACTAGACTGTAGGGCAACTGCTAAACTCCTAGTTTCTTGTACTAACAATTTTATTATTATGAGGTTAGTGTGTATTGTTAGTGTGCTTGCTAGTTTTATTTTTGACATGGTATCAGAGCTCCTCTGATCCTAAGTGCCTACTTGGTGGATTCAGCTTATCATAGGCTCCATATTGAGGTGAGAAAGTTTCTCATAGGAAGTGGAAGCTAAGAGAAGCAAGCTATTGGAGAACAGGACTGTTTTGAGCATATTGCAGCCTGTAAAGCATTTTTTAATGTTGGTGGGAATGTCATTGTGAGTCTAGAGATAGGAGAGAGTAATTGAATGGCTCAAATAGGGAGGGAGAAAAATACTGAAGAACAATCAAGATTGTTTGTTTTGACAAATTGTGAGCTTTTTCAGCTATCAGACTTTGAGTGAACTATTTCACTTATTTCTCGACCAAAAGAAGTGTTGTAAAGCTTCAACAATATCTAAATAATGTCAAGAAAGCAGCTGTGAAGCAGTTTGTGAAAAGATAGAGTTGTGTGCAACAAGCACACAATAGAGATTTTTGGTGAAGGAAAAAGCGAGAAATTTCTCACAAAATTGAGAAGTACTTGAAAAAAGGACTTTTCACTTAGAAATTTAATAAGGGTCTCTACCCAAAATAGAGAGCAACTATAGTAATCAGCTTTTTGCTTTTTGGTTTTTGTTTTATGCTTTTAGCTTTTGCTAAGGACTAGAGAAATTATATAAGGAGAGCTGGTGCCCCACCTCCATTCATTCCATTGTAGAGAGCTATGCTCATTCTTCAATTAATCTGAGTTCTCTTTAATCTCTTATGCTAATCTTGATTGGTGTGTGTGGGTGCTAGTATGCTTAGTTCACTCCTATCTTGAATTTGAGCATCAGATTCCAACAAGGTATCAAAGTTAGCTTCTTGATCTTGGAAGTTATCAAGATTCTATTTGAGGGAGAGATTTTTTGTTTGCAGGTGTGCAATCGGATTATTGAAGGAGCATTATTAGTTGGATGTGGATTCAACGTTGTTATGAGGACAACGTGGATCTTCTAGGAGGAGATTGGATCGTCAAAGAAAAGTTGCTATAGATCAATATTATTGTTTGACAATGGCAGGATTGAATGACGTTGTGTTACCGGAATCTAGTAAGCTAGATGGTACAAACTTTAGCATCTGGAAGTTCAAAATACGAAATATTCTCCAGGATCGAGAATATTGGGACATTGTCACAAGCGTTATTACCTCCAACTATAGACAAGGAGTTGCCAGAGTATCTGAAGCTGAGGAGAAAAGCTCATCATATTATTAACTGGTATGTTAAAGATATGATTATTCCTCACATCAAGGATGATGTTGGACCCAAGGAGGCTTGGGAATTCTAAAGTATTTATAAGAGACTGTAAATCAATCTTGAATTTTGTTCTTAACTAATAAGCTACATATTTTAAAGATGGATACAAGTGAATCAGTAACAGATTACTTTATTCGAGTGAAAGATCTGAGAGGCCAACTTATTACAGTTGGAGAAGTGTTCCGGATTTAGTTGTGGTATCTATCATGCTTAATAGTTTACCTTTGGCCTATCAAAAATTTGTTATGATGTTGTCTTTACAGGAGACAAGGCCTTCTTTTGATGAGTTCAATGCAATATTGCTACAGGAGGAATGATACGACAAAATCTTGTTCACAGGGACAATTTTAAAGAGCAGGCATTCTTGGAAAAGAAGCAAGGGCAAAGTTCCAAGAAATGTGGCAAAAAGAAAAAGAATAAAGGGAACAAGAAGCAGCAACTGGAAGATGAAAAGAAAGCATTTCGAAAAGAAAATTGCTTTAATTGTGGAAAGCCAGGGCATTACGCAAAGGAGTGCTGGAAAAACAAGTCCAAGAAGAAGAAGAAGGATGGAAACCTTGTTGAAGGACTTAATAAAAAGATAAGTGCTTTGAACCTTGACGATTATGAGTTGTTTTCGGGTGACTTCTCAATGTCTTCAAGTGACTTCTCAATGGAAAAGGAGTGTTGGTTTATTGATTTAGGTGCATCGAACCATATGACACCTAGGCGAGATTAATTATCTAGTTTTCAAGAACTAGATGATGGATCAAATGTGAAGTTGGGAGATAACTACACATATGATATAAAGGGAGTTGGGAAAGTACATATTATAGGAAAAAAAATTTCTCACGGGACCCAATTACAGAAGGGTCCCATTTTCCTCTCTTTTTTTGTTGGTCTTCGTTGTGAGAGCGCAATGGAGAGAGTGTGTGTGTGTGTGTGTGTGTGTGTGTGTGTGTGTGTGAGAGAGAGAGAGAGAGTAAAATTACGAGTGTAAAACTTAAATTGGATTCTAGATTGCTCAATGTTGAATATTTTGAGTCCATACCTTTATATTCATTGTTGTTTTTTTCATGATTCATCTATGATTTGACATCACTTCCAGGGTTACCATTTTAAAGTTCAAACCCAAAAAGTATACATAATACAGATGTCAGGTAACACGTATTGAGTAAAGGGTAAACGATTGATCGTTAAAATATGGAATTTGGAATATTCAATGCTTATACTTCCATCATGATATCTATTATCATAAATGCATTATGCAACTATGTTTTTGGCTTTTCTAAATTCTAGACAAATCTTAAAAAAGAAAATTGATTCTAAAACCCTAAAACCAATTCGCTGATTCGAAAAGGTCAAATAGGCCGATTCGAACAATTCCGAATAGGAAGGAAACTCTAGTATAGGTTCAAGTACCTTCAAGAAAGATTGGAGACAAAGGATGTGCTTTATGTACCAGGAATCAAGAAGAACTTACTCTCAATTTCAGCTATTGCGAAGCAACATATGATTGTACAATTTGATGAAGAACGGTATCTCATCAAGAGGAAGGACAATGAAGTAGTAGTTGAGGGCATTCTCGTAGGAAGATTGTACAAACTTCAGGCTCAAGTGGTGGCTTAGATATTGCAGATATTGGTTCAATTAGTAAGTTATGGCATGAAAGGTTTGGACATCTAAATTTCCATAGTCTACAAGTCTTGAGGACATACAATATGGTTACTGATTTACCTCAAGGTGTTTCTAATCACAAATTTTGTGAGGGCTATGTCTTAGGGAAACATCATATGAAGAAATTTCCATCTAGTACTTTTAGGGCAAGAAATGTTCTAGCACTTGTTCATACAAATTTGTGTGATCCTATGAAAACGCGGGCTTATCGGAGAGCAAGTTGCTTTATGGTGTTTGTTGATGATTATTCTAGGAAGATGTGGGTATATCTTCTCAAGAATAAGGGTGAGGCATTCAAGTATTTCACATGGTTTAAGACACGGGTGGAGAAAGAAACAGATAAACAGCTTAAGATACTTCATTTGGATAAAGGGGGAGCGCATCTTTCTACAAAGTTTTAGGTGTTTTGCAAGGATCAAGATATATAAAGAAACAACTTGCAAATACGTGAAGTTGCGGAAAGGAAGAATCGTCTATTGTCGAAACTGCAAGGAGCATGCTTAAAAGTAAGAAACTTTTGAATATTTTGGGGTGAAGCAATTCAAACAACAGTTTCTCTTTTGAATCGAAGTCCTACAAAAGTTATAGAGAATCAAACTCCAGAGGAAGCTTACACAGGTCGTTAACCTAACATAAGTCATTTGAGGATTTTTCGAAGTAGTGCATATGCTCACATACCTAAGGAATCAAGGTGCAAATTGGATTCAAAGGCGACTAAGTGCTTATTTCTTGGATATGGTAGTCAAGAGAAGGGATATAGGTTGTGTATGACCTAGAGAGTAAAAAAATTATCATAAGCAAGGATGTGATCTTTGAGGAGGATGGATCTCATGAAGATACAAAAATATCTTATGATAGAGGAATTCCTATCTTGTGTGACAAGTCATTACAAGAGTCTGAGTCGACACATGACCATGGTTGAGAAAGGAAAAAGGAAGGAGAGATCGAGTACATGGGATACTTATTCACCTCCGACTTTACCAGGCAAAAAGCATCCTACATTAGATACTAGAAGATTACCTAGATGGTACTATGAAACTATCAAGGATAGTGTTATTTTGGAACAGGGAGAGTTTAGTACACAGGGAACTAGGAGATCTACTAGGCTTGAAAAGCATCATGAAGATCAGGATTGACACGAGGATCATGAGGATGAGGGGGCAATCTCTTCTTGCATTTCACTAAGTACCTTGCATGCATCTACAATGCCATCAAATGTGCACAAGTGTCACCATCAAGATATAATCATTTTCATGAAATGTCACAAAAATACCAATGACAGAATGGACGAATCCAGGAATGTAGCACATGGGAAAATCTAAATTGGTAAATGCTCCTATATCTATCTCATAGAGATAGTAAGCTCTTACGGAATAAGCAAATAAGTGCTATAGTTATATACATCAAATGGGAAAAACAAAACCTAGAAGAAATGAGAATTGCAAGAAAAGTACGCCATCAAAAGAAGAGAGAGATGAAGGCCCTATTCAACACCTAAGTATCAATTTGACTTGTGCATACAAAATTGGGTCATGGCTTCACACTGAGTCATAGGTTTCTAAAAATGTTTTGTGGGGTGAGATGATTTTGGAGATAAGAGATGTACAATCGACCCATGATGACACAACTTTAAGCTAAGTTTGTGCAACTTTGGGGTTTCTTGCAACAAAAATTGAACATAGTCCTCAATCTTGAAAGTTTATGTAGTAATCTTAACATCAAGACTCAAAAGCCATTTTAGTAACCACTTTGTTTGAGAAGACTTTATAAGTATAGGGAGAAAGGCAAAAAAGTTCAATTGTTTGGTTGTCATATATGATTGAGGAGCTACATTTCACTGAATTTGATCTTGTTATTCTTCTCAAGGTTCCGCGACCAAAAGAGGGGCTGTTAATCTCAAAATCGTTGCATTCCTAGAATAATTTTCCAGAATCCAACTTAATCTTAAAAGCATGTCCTGCAACCTATATCAAAAATGTAGTACTACATCAATGTTTTAAGTCCACAACAAACATCAACGACGACTGCATAAAAGCTAAAGCATCATTCCATCATACGTAGCTTACATACATACCACACATGTCATCAATAGATAAGAGCAAGCATATTCATATGCTATGATACATCAACACTAGAATTTCTTTACAAACTAGCATGTAAAATTCTTATAACTTCTAGAGAGGCGACGGCCAAATTCAGCCATAATAAAGGCTAGCTCTAATGACACAGGCCACAACACTTACTTCATCAGTGCAATCTTCTCTCTTGTATGTCCTCATTTGTGCAAGTGATTGGAGACAAACTCCTAGCCTTAAGTAGAGAAAGGAAGACTTCACCAGCATGTCACTTATTGAAGAACCGTTCGTGTATTTTTTTGAATTGCAATTACGCCTTGTATTTGATACCAGCCTCACAAAAAAATTTGGCAAAAATTTGTCAAAATTTTGTAGTTCATTTATTAAAGCACCTAGTTACAAAGAATCATAATTCAAATTGTTTCAAATCATATCAAGTCCATCGTGATTCAAACCAAATTCTAGAAACAAATTAGAAATCTCTAACTTTCATCCTCATATTTGGGAAACTTCATAAAGATTAAGGTTGTATGGAATTGTTGGATGATTCAAAATTTCAAAGAATAGACTTGATTCGAATCCACTTGTAACAATGTTATGGCATAATATGAAAGACAGATCTCAATTCTTAAGGACTAGTCCCTAATTAGGATTTCCCTTTCAAAAACAAGATGATCTTCAAGAAAGAAAGATGCCTACTTACGTATTAAAGGCGCCCTTGATCGTCTCGTTCGCCGATTTCAGAAGCGACACAGCCTCCACATCAGAAGCTGTACCTTCTTGTGATGCCGAGTAAGAATTCCAGTCTGCCAGAACTGATCCCGGCTTTTGTTGCTCGGGGATTCCACCTCCACTCGAGGACCCGGAAAACCATCCCTTAACGACGTTCTGCATCTTTCTTCCTAGTAACTTTTCCCCTCTGAAAATTATCCCAAGTCCTAACCACGACACAAGGCAATCTTCATTGAAACCTAATATCTGACCTCATACTGCTTAAAACCCACCTTACAATAGTAGGTTAACGTTTGCCGTTACCTTTTCTATGTGCAATGACATGAATCTCATGCCGATATCGCCTAAATGCAAAGCAAAATGCTCATCTATACAAGTCAAACCGCTCCAATGCGCATTCTTGTCATTAAAATGTATTGGCATTGGTTCCTTCCAACACTAATACGTCAAATGTGGCTTGCAAAAACCCCTAAACATGAAACAAAATGAAGCCAAAAACATGGATCTACACAAATGAAGCTTCCGCGTTTGCTTCTTTGATCGGACATATTCGTAAATGCGTTCGCCCGGCTGCCTTCTGCGATGCGGGCGTGGGCGGAGGGTTGCCGCTTTAACAATTGTCACATGAGTTACCGATTCGTGGATGTGCATCCAAGGAGGCTGCATGCATAGGGAGTTTCCGTGCCTATTCTCAATATACCCGATCTTGGTGAAACAAATATGTTTTGGGACTTTTGGGCGAGCCCCCCAAGTGAAAGATCAAGATTCCACATTTGTAGGTTCACGTATATATTCATGTTTCTCATTGACAGTGTCATAGGACAAGCTGTTTTCTCACTCTCAATTTTCACCACAAGGTGTCAATCTCAGGTCTTCCCTCCTCACTAAACCGTGGTCATGTTTGAGGCCTCCTGGTGTCTTTCGTAGCTTGCACATCTTACCCTCCTGACCTTTAACAATAAAGTCTTGTGACTGGACCATGTATATTTTCTCTTCCAAGTTTTTGGATCTTCCATCCAAAATGAGATGTCAATGTAATTATTGACATAAGCCAGGCTATGCAAAATCCTTCAGTTTATCATTGGAAAAAGGCCAAGAGAGTGCTTAGATATATATCTTCAACTTTTGATTTTGGTTTATTGTATAAAAGTGAAGATCTTTCTATTATTGGTTTTTTGTAGACTCGGATCTTGCAAGTGATAGAGCAGATCAAAAATCTACAAGTGCTTATGTCATATATCTTGGAGGAAACTTGATATCTTGGCTTTCCAAAAAGCAAGATACTGTATCACTCTCATCATGTGAAGTTGAGTACAAGACACTCACTACAACAACAAAGGAAGTGCTTTGGATCAAGAGGTTACTACTGGAGCTCAAGATAATTATGGGAGAAAATATACCTATGATCATGTGTGACAACATTTCAGCTCAAGCCCTTGCCAACAACCCAATATTCCATGCAAGGAGCAAGCATATCGAAGTTGCACATCACTTCGTGAGAGAGAAGCTCATTGGAGGTGAAATCAAATTGGAGCACATCGACACATCATCTTGCATTGCAGATATGCTCACCAAACCTTTGAGCAAAAGTTTCTTCAACAAGCATAGAGCCAACCTTGGAGTTATACCAAGATCCATGTTCAAATCAATATAGATCATTTTTAGGAGGAGTGTTAAAATTGAAAAACAATCCATATTGATTTCTTGGCTTGCTACAAATGTTGTACCATGCAAAACATGCTACCTATTTGTCTCACCTGTGATATTTTATCTGTGATTGTGTTCAAAATTGTATCTTAATCAATTGCTAAACAAATCAAACCTACAGATCATAGTTGCACAGCATCGTGATTCGTTGTTTGCGAACAGCGATTCTGCGAATCGCAATTCTGAACCCAGAATCGTAAAAAAAAAACCTTTTTTTTTTTTTGGAAAAATAGCTTATGGCTGAAATTTTTTTAGGGGAGCAATGGTCAAACTAGCGTTTTGCCTCCCATAAGTGCAGTAGATAGGGCACAAACAAATAAAAGTCTGTGCTATTTGGTTGTTATTTGCTCTGGTTCTTAGTAATTGTTAATGGCAAATGCTACAGTTTGGGCTATCAACTCTATGGATGATGATCACTTTTGCAATCATTTCACTGGAGATGTGAGTGCAATGTGCATACAGTTGGGCCATTATCGGCGCACATTTGGACCCCATTTTTATCTACCGAGGGGTGCAGGGGGGCAGCACCCCCCCTGTTGTTAGTATGGGGTCTACTTGTGAGACCATGATGGTTAGAGATGGCTAGATTACACTGTCTATATAGCAGGAAGTCTTGTGGGGGGTTCGGGGGGCGGCAGCCCCCTGAGGAACAGGGGGCCCGGGGGGTGGTAGGCCCCCAGTGGGGGGTTTGGGGGGCAACGCCCCCCAACGGCAGGGTCCGGGGGCTGCCGGTAGACCCCGGCCCCGACGGTAAGGCCTCTTCATGATTTGACCTTCCAACTCCTTGAGCGAAAACACACTTACTGGGACCATCTGTGATCGTAACGAACAGGCTAGAGGTTAGTTTTGAATTTTTATCCTTGACAGAACCCAACATAGATTAATGCACCTAAATTGGACCATCCTGCACTCGAAACAGTCGATAAACTACACAGTCATAATGCTCTCAATCAGAGCTTACATCTGATACCCATATTGCCTAAAAAAATTTCCAAAATAAAAACCAATTCTGCACGATTCTGGGAAAATCCCGAAACACGATTTTGAATCGTGATTCTGACCGCGATTCAAAATCGTGGTGCATCTATGCTACATATACAAATTGCAATGGACCATCCAATACAAAGAGAAGAAATCCTCCTATGCTTTGAAACTTGAGCTAAACAAAAATTAACAAATGAATTCCAAATGATAAGACCAACTAAATCACTGGTCTTGAAAACAAGGTGATTTCAATGAAATGTAACAATGCAACAACCGGTCATCCTAGATGCAAAACGTCTTTCAAAAGACCATCAACTAAATATGAGTAGCATGGATTCAGAATACGGCATACTCCCATGATCAGAACTCCCATGATCATGAAAATCACATGAGTATATATGTGCACAAATCATAACCATATGTTTGTACACAAGACAATGTCTATGAATTGGCCTCGAATCGATCATGGTCCATGGAATTGTTCATCAGAGCTCCACCTGGAAAACTTCTTGAAGATACAAAAACTGAAATTATGTACAGATAGATAACTTCCTTTGAACTGTTACCTTGCAAGCATGATAGTATGTAGTGATGGATTGGCTACATTTTTATTTGCTCTTCTCCCACTAGCAACTTTGTCCTCACTGACCTAAAATAAGCCTGGCTTATTTGTGCAGAATGCTTGTTCTCACGGTTGTCCGATACACCAATTTAAATCATCGTTTCATTGTCTGTGATTAAATAATGTCAAGAAATTTGTATCCCCATCAAATGAAACGATTAGAGATTAAAATGCGATTCATCAAATCTTTCACATAAGTTTATGTTACTATTGAGATTCGATGATCTTGGCTTTGTTCAGAAATGGCCTGTGATCTCGATAGCAACCAACCTCTAATAATGTGTCCTCTAGCCACAAGTCTTCCTTTGTTGTATCTGTCAGCTTTGAATGGGCTTTGCATTAGGCTAAGCTTAGCAACAGCCATGGCTTTCACCAAACAATCGCCTTGTAGTTCACTATGCTTACCCCAGCCAGTGATCAACCCAACTTGATCTGGAGCACTCACATTTTTTAGCCTGAATGCTAATTCCTTTAGCCAGAGCATCAGCATTAAATAGGCTGTTCCCATGGCCATGTTGTGTAAATTGAGAGTCCACGTGGTTCCAACCCAAACTGTGGATTCTGGAGGAAGGCCCAACTCCAAGACACGTTCGACAATGCTCAATTCTTCAATTGAAGAAAAATGGTTCACTATTTCATCCAACAATGAATCCGAGCATGGTATGAAGGCAGTATTTTTCATTGTAATCAATGCCAAAAGAGATGGACATGCATTGGTGAGAGCGTTCATGGTCTTAATTGATGGGGCAATCCCAGCATCCAGCATCCTTTGTAAAGTTAGACTAGTTTCAAAATACTTGTGAGCCATGCCATAGGACACCAACATCATGTTATATATTGTTGTGTCAATTGCTTGCTCATGATCCCGCATAAGCTCCAAGACACCCCCCATAGACTCAAAATCCCCACATCTTCCATAGGAAAACATAAGAGATTTGTAGTCATCCGCACATGGTTCATATCCTGCAATTCTCAATTCTTCAAAAGTCTTTTCTGCCTCTTGAGGTAGATTCATTGATGCCTGCGCACGCAGCAATGACCTAAACCTTTGAGGACCTGCGAAGCAACTCAGAGCATCAAACTGTTGAAGAGCATCAGCCCAAAGGCCCAGTTGGGCATAGCTTCCCACCAAAGCACACCCAAATTTTGTTTTCTCAGACAAACCCAATCTCCCATGAGTGTCCCTCAACACAGTGTCCATCTCATGTTGTCGGCCCGCCTTAGCTAGCAGAGCCACCATACTTGAAACTAGCTGACATATCTGGCTTGACCAGGCTGCGTCTTTCACTTGTTGATATACCTGCATAAATAATCAATCTTCGGAACTGTTTACGCAAAAGATCTTCAAGTGCTCATAGAAATGCATGAAAGGTTTAATTTCCTCAAGTGAGTTGTGGCAGAAATGAAGAATTGCATCAAATTCAGGTCTAACTTTTGGAAGTGGGCTGCGGCAGAAATGAAGCATTGCATCGAATTCCTCATTTCAACAATTGGGCAAATGCAGGGTTTTAGAAATGGGTAGCCTTTACATATCAGCAATACATCGAAATCCTATTTTCAGTAAGTAGCTTTTTGGGAAGACACAAAGATGTTGATGCTTCCTCTAAACTAACAGAGACAGCTGCATGAAGAATCAATCTTCGGAGCTATTTAGTAAAGAGTTCGAGTGTTCATGAATCATAACCATGCATGAAAGGTATGATCTTTCGTTATGCCAAAAATGAGCCACTGAACCAAATTCCTTCATCAAAACCCTATAATTTCCAGCTAGCCTCTGGGAGAAAACATTTACAGCTTCAAAGCAAACAAACATTTCATAATCTTCTTCCTAGGAAAATGTAGAAAAGGCTTTAAGGCAGGAGGGGGCTGGCAGCATGCATGTACCACGAGAGCCAAATCCCAGTGCTGCTGCTTGATCAGCTCATCCAGGACTTGTAACTTCAGGGAGGTGGAGAAATGGTGGGTTCTTCTTACAATGGATGACAGCCCACGTCCTCTGCCCCTGCCCTGTAGCAGCTGATGCACCACCCCACTGGCTTTTTTGCTGAGGCTGACGATGTGCATCGAGCACGATGTAGGCAATGAAACCACTCTGGTCATAGCCATTTCTCCCCCACTTGGCCAGCGCCCATTATACACTGAGGGGGCACTTTTGGGGTGTTTGACCCTGGTTGCCTAAAATGTTCTGGAGTGCTTCAGCCCTGCATTCTTGCTGGCTGGAGACTCGAGACTTGTAACCAGATACGTTAACAAACAAGCTAATCTGAAGTATCAGGACAAGCTTTGTCCTAAGCCTTAAGATTGAACAAGCATTTAAATCGTTAGAAATGTTTCTTGGTTTCCAAGGGGAGGTTTGAACCTGAGATCAAAGGAACTTTGGATGTCAAGCTAACCAATTGAGCCAACCCCATTGGTCAAATCGTTAGAAATGGAAAAAGAAACTAACAATTCCAATGTAAAATGACTAAAAAACACAAAACTCATTTCTGTACTCAAATTTAGGCAGCAAAGACATTCTAGTTTTTAGCACACAATATAAAAGCTAAATGATCTCTCAATAGAACACTGAATTTTAATCACTTACAAACATAGATACAAAAAGATGCATAAATCCCATAGAATACTAAAGATGATAATTTTTTACAAAAAAGCTAATGAAAATTGAAAAAGCCTTATCAAATCTTAAATTGCAAAGGGCACTATTATCAAGTGTAGGTCCCATCTCAATGACTAGCCACATTACAAATGTGGCAAGACTCTTTCACAACCAAAAAATGGCCAAGAACTAAATTTATTTTGCTAAAAAAGTAGTCATGCACTATGGGAGAGCCTTAAAAGAGACATTGAATGTGAGAAACTCATCATTCTAGGAGTAGCACTAGAAGGGCCTACCCAATTATAAGAAGATGTCCAAGTGATTCATTGGCTTAATGGTGTTGGGTCTTAGGGCCGTATTAGTCATGCATGCCCTTTCATAAAATCACGACGGTGGTCAAAGGGTGGCACCTTGGCCAAAAAATCGAAAATCTTTTGAACATAAATGCCCATTTCTCAATTGTCTATGTATTTGATTATCATGCTTTATTAGGAAGTTCCAAGAACGAAGCTTTACTGAATGAGTAAACAAAAGGGTCAGATCGTGACCAGCAAGCAGAGGGAACAAGCAAAGGCAACTGGAAGACCAAAGGGAGATCGAAACAACAAGGTGCAAACAAGAAGACTTGTGTGAGATGCAGAGGAGACGGCCATACAGTAGATACCTGCTGGCTCAATCCCAAGATTGAGTTATCCATTGCCACAAGAAGGGTCACGCAGCCATGGATTTCCCGAGAAACAAGTCAGCACAGAAGAAACAGGAGAACAGCAATAGTTCATCCTATGTCGAGGAGCCCAAGAGCTCAAAAATGGGCAAAGAAAGAACGAACAGAAATTGTTCGACCACCTATATCTATGAAGACGTGTGTGCAGCATCAACATCTAACACACATGAGGTGATCCTAGATTCAGGAGCCACCTCACACTTCATGACATCAAGACGAATCATGTCTGATTTCAGAAGTGCAGATCCTTCAAGATTCATAGTTCTTGGAGACAATATTGGTTCACTATGGCTCAACACAAATGGTAGAGACAGACAACTCAAAGACGTTCTATTCGTGCCTACTCTGCAACAAGACTAGCAGATGCAGGGATTGACAAATTTTCCAGAATTCACACATGTGGAGAATGTCCACAAGAGTGACTGATCTTAATTAAGCTTCTATAACAGTTTGGCTTTCTCGCACCCTTTGAAAAAATGTGAAGAAGCTGAAAGTACCGTTAAAACAACTTGAAGGTGCCCTTAAAAAATTGGCGAAGGTGCCCTCAAAAAAACGAAGATGTCTTAACAGTAACTTTCTCGCGCTTTTCGCAGAAAGCCAAAAAGTCGAAGGTACCTATAAAACAACTTGAAGGTGCCCTTAGAAAGTTGGCGAAGGTGCCTTTAACAGTTTAACTCTTAAAAATAGAGGACCTCCTCGAATTTAACCTTTCTCGCATTTTTTGGAAAAATGCGAAAGAAGGCCGAAGGTGCTGAAAAATAGTTAAACTTTTGAACTGTGAACAAGTTAACTTCTTCAAAATAATTGAACGGAAGAAGTCGAAGACAAGTTTTGCGATTTTTCGGAAGAGTGCAAAAAATGCGAATTGTGTGACACTTAGTGTATTTCTGCAGACTATTTGAAAAACGATGTAAATCTGCAGACTTGTTCTAAATGTAAGTTTGTGGAAGTCCTTGAAGATGGCCAAGTCTTCAATGACTTCAACTTATTAAACTTAACATCTGAACTTAAATTTATAATGGGATTGGTTACCCTTGGAATGCTTCATACTGTTGTATGCGAACTCAACCATTGGAAGATATTTTTTCCAATCTGATTGTTGCCTAGAAACATATGTGCGAAGCATATCTTCCATCGACTGGTTGATACGTTCGGTCTGACCATCGATTTTTGGGTGATCCATAGACGATGGACTTAAGGTAGTTTCCAGTCTTTCAAAGACTGCCTGCCAGAACTTGCCAGTGAACTTGGAATCCAGATCACTAACAATATCATTCAGCAAACCATACAACCTGAACAACTTTTCAACGAAGAGTTGTGCAAGTTCTGAAGCCTTGACAATAATTTCTGCTGGAATAAATTGTGCCATCTTGGTAAGCATATCAACTGCTATCCAAATGGCATCGTGACCCTTCCCAGACTTGGGAAGTCCGACCTCAAAATCCATGGAAATACTTTCTCACTTTTTGTTGCAAATTTCCAACGGATGTAACAGGGTCACAATGTGCGTATCATCGAAAATTCGAACGAAACGCATGGTTCCTCTAAGAATTGTGGTTGATTGCGGCGGACCTCCAACTGATATTCTTTGGGCAAGCCCAATGTGAAATGTAGCTTAAAGAGCACTCCATCTATGTAGTTAAAAAACTGCAAAGCAGCCCTTGGAAGTCTTGCCGATAGATGTCCAAGGGCTTCGTCCCCATTTGCAATATGAAAAATTGACGATAATATTCAAAATTGTGGGACAAGCATAAAGGCAGTCTTAAAGGCTACCTGGAAGTCATCCCAAGTAGTTGGGACCATAGCTCGATCTTTAAGATCCTGCCACCATGAGTACGCCTTTTCGCGTAAAAACATAATGGCCGTAGAAATCCGCGAGCTATCTGGTAGATTGTGCATGGAAAAATGTGAAGTCCATCGATCCAACTAGGCCAAGACCACATCTTGGTGTCTATCCTTTTTCTCTTTGGTGAAAAACTCCGGAGTAAACATCGGGTTGAGGAGTGCTTGCCGAGATTGGGCCATAGCTCGGAATTTCGGCCTCCGCCCGTTCATGTTTAGACCATATGTTAACAATTTGTTGCTGCAAGAAATGAATTGCACGGATCATATTCTCCATATCAGTCCCAACGGGACTTGGAGCTCGAGTTTCTTCCATAGGAGTGTCCATTGCAAAAGCAGTATGTAGGAACAAGCTTGAGGAAAAACGGAAAACAACGGTATAAAAACCATTAAAAACTGATAACTAGAGAAGAAAGCCTCAAGAAACAAATAAGCTTGAGAACTCATAAACTCTACAAACAACTTTGAGCATGGGGTAGAGGAAGGTGAATGTACCTCCTTTACCCCCCCCCCCCCCAAAGCTCCTCTCCAACCTCATGCAAAAAGGATAGGTGGGGCCCCATTTGTCCCTTTTAGGCCTTTCTTACCATGTGGGGCCATAAAATGGTGCCACATGGCCCATGGACTTCAAATGGATTTTAAACTTAGTTTAGTCCCTTCTCCCACCTCCTTTCTCTTACATACCTCAGCTCCTCTCCATATTTTGGAGATCTACAGGTATAGAGAGGGAGGAGGATACAAGTACGAACATCAAAGGACAAATCTCCAAAAAAAATCTCGG
This sequence comes from Diphasiastrum complanatum, assembly GCA_029204225.1. NCBI lineage: Eukaryota > Viridiplantae > Streptophyta > Lycopodiopsida > Lycopodiales > Lycopodiaceae > Diphasiastrum > Diphasiastrum complanatum. The sequence goes on from CM055098.1 coordinate 6,391,510, forward strand.
TTTAACTTTCAAACTTTTAAGCAGTATGCTTAAACTCTCTAAGTTTTTATAGCTTAGAGTTTATATAACAAAGTTTAAAATAGCTTAGCAAACTTTTAGTTTAAACCATGAAGTTCTAGAGGTCGTGGGGAGGCGTACTCCGCCCTCCCCTCTCACCACAGTGTTTGCCCTCCGATCACACCTTGTACGATCTCCATCAGCTCTCCAACCTAGAGCTGGCTCCCAAAGCTTCACGCTTTGCCCATTTGCATTTGTAGCTTCCACCTATAAGTCATGTCCAATGACTCACGTCCAATATGAGATAGCTGCCCCTTGATGATCATCCCATGTCACCCTACAGTCCATCCCTATCAGGTATCCCATGTCATCTCTGGTCACGAAGATCTGAGCATCTACCCTGCAGTGCCCCAATTGTATTCCCTCAAGCTAGCTCCAAGTTGCTCCTGTGAATTGTTCCAAACCACTCCCTGATAATACACTGAGATGTGAACTCCAAAGCCACCATCAAGTCCCTCACATAACTGTGCATACCAATATCCCTCCAAGTGAACCTATGAGATCTTCCATGGTCCAAACAAACAATCTGCACCATGGTATCACTAGAATCTGCATCCTTGATGCAATCATGATATGGCAAATTGACTTGACTTACCCATAATAGGTAGTTGAAGTGTATCTTGTGAAGTATTTCGGATCATTCAAGACCCAATCCATGTCCCAAATCTTTGGTTACAATAAGGAGCAAACCAACAATCCTGCCAATGTAGAAAAATCAGCATCTACATACAAAATGAGATGCAAACTCTAAGAGATACTGATCAAACACAAACAAAACATAAAATATGTTTGTTGTCCATACAATTATAGTACCCTACTGTATTTCACACGTGTGGAATTGAAAATAGCAAAATATGAGCATTCTACACACAAGATTGCAAGATAACATCATGAGAGTGCACCAATGAGTAGTAGAACCCAAAGAGAACCATGTATAATGATGAAATGAGAGAGAGAAGAGAGAAGATGTGTCTCTCCATGAGTTACATCCTTTTATAGAGTTTCCAAACCCTATTTGGCCACTTGGCTTTTCCTCGAAAATGTAAGCTTACTATTTTTGGGTCTAGATTCAATGTACCCAAAGTTCAAATTTGAATCTCTCTCAAACTCGACTACCAACTTTCCCACACTTTCAAAAAGTTTTCATTGAATGTATTTTAAACTAATATAACTTCAAAAAGTTTATCTCTAAGTCTAAAATGAGTTTTGGCCTCTTATTGACAATTTACCAAAATATGACTAAACTAGACTAAACTAGTTGAAATCTCTCACACTCCCTCTTCAACTAGGTGTGGCATAGTTTTGACAATAGAACTTTGATCTAACTTTAGAATGATCTCCGCCCTAAGTATAGATCTCCTTTCTAAGGTTCTAAAGTATCTTTCATAATTGATATAGAAAATAGTGTCCAAATTGGATGCTTCACTATTTCTTACATCAAGATGTAACTAGAACATGAAGAACCAAATAGAATGTGAATGAAATGATTCCTCCATGTTTCAAACTTTGAACTCTTTGGGAAATTACAACAACCAAACAATAAATGTGAGTGATGACCACTTGCTTGCTTGTCTCCTCCAACTTTGTCCTTTCTTGATATGTCTTCACCATAAAACTCCATGAATAAGCCTCCATCTCCATCTTGCAACAAGATATCATCAAACCTTGATGACTTGGCCATGAATGAGTGACATAATGAGCCTCCATTAGCTTCATTTCCATCAGCAAAACCAGCCAAGAATGCTAGTACAACTCCAACAATAAGATATTGCAAGACAATGTAGCTAGTTTGTCCATATCTTGACAATTTGCACACATCCACATGAAATAGCTCAAACATGAGATAGAACAAGTAAAGAAAACTTGAACAACACTTCCTTGCTGCTCCTTTGACCTTACTTGAGTCTTCAATAAGCTACAAAAATAGATCCATAACATCTTTTCCAATTACCTCTCCTTTGATGCTCTTGACTAGTTCCAAATTGCCACCTTTCCTTTTGTGTTGTTGAAGCCCTTTGAGACCAACCTCTTGATCTTCCTCTTGAACATCAAAGTCATTGAACAAAATTTGTTTTCCAAATCCATTACTTGCTTTTTCAGTATGAAAACCGTGAGAACCAGTATCCACTTGCATAGCATCATCTATACAAGAAAATTCTCCAAAACATGTGAGTAAAGCAAAGTGAGTCGCTTCCACTTGCTTACCTTTCTCTTGATCATCAAAGATATCAAAGATATGAATCAGACCTGAACCTCTGAAAATACTCCCTCTCAAAAATATGATCTAGATCAAACAATATCTCATCAATGCTTGATCTCGAATTTCCACAAAGGTTAGTGAAAACAATGTTACCAATGTCACAAAAGATAGATTCCAAACTTTCCATCCAACATGAAGTAGAGTAGGTGAAGATGAGTATCAAACCTAATAAATCCAACCTTCTTGAGTCCATAACAAACCTCAATAAGCTCACCAATGAGATCTTCCTTGTCTTAAAGAAATTGCCTCTCGATTTGCTCCATGTAGTCTTCTCCAACCAACCTTTTGCCATCTTGATCATGAGTGATCAATTCACCATCATAGAATCCTTTGAGTTGATGAAGAGATGTGAGATCCATGCCTTGGATCTTCCCAAGAAAAAATATTCCATTGTTCTTTCCTTCATAAGACTCCCTCTTAATGATTGCATCATAAGAATTGGAAACCTCAAAAACATTAGAAGCCATGAAAAAAATGATTAGTACCTTCAACATAAGGATGATTGAAGTACTCTCTTTTTTCAAAAAAGAACTTCTACTCAATGTTTTAGGTAATGACCAATATGATAATGATTCTTCCTCAGTATCATTCACAATGACATCATTCAAAGTACATCCTACTTTGAACACTTCACATACTTCTCTTCTTCTTGACTTGTGACTATCTCCCTCACCAAGTCTCTTGATAGAACCATTTGATCTACTCTCTGTATGAAGACATGTGACTCCACTTGCTGGAAAAATGACTTTCTTGGATTCATCACAAAAGAATGTAGAAGAACCACCTCCTTTATGCATGCACCTAGCAACATCTTTTTCCATATGATCAAAGAAATCATTAGCAACAATCTTTTCCAAGGAAGAACCTCCACCTCCATTGATGAAGTTAGCTCTCTCCTTACCTTTTGCATGCTTGCACTTGCCATGGACCTTTGAAACACCATCATTATCCTCAAGACTAGCCAAGTTAGCACAAAGATGAACATCTCCAAGAAGCATATTAGATCTTGACCTAGTTCTAGCATAAGGAAGCTTTTTAGACTTTGCATAAGATCGACCAATCTTATTGATGCTAAAAGGTAACTTTGGAAAGTTGAGACCAATCTCCTTTTCCATTCTATCCTTTTTGATAGCCATAACAAAAGCATCAAGCTTGAAAAGTCTACCTTGTCTATTGCCCCTAGCAACCAAGATTTCTTCCTTTGTAATGAAACAAGCATCACCACCAAACAGTACCATGTATCCTTTCTCTATCAATTGACCAACACTTAGCAAATTCTTTGAAAGTGAAGGAATGTAAAGAACACCATCAAGTCTTGCTTTCCTATTAGTAGAGAGACAAATAGGAATTGAACCAATACCTTCAATCACACACTCACCACCATTTGCCATGTGAATTGCTTTCTTGGCTCCATCATAAGTGACCAAAGAAGTAAAGAACTCCTTGTGACTAGTCATGTGTGAACTAGCTCCACTATCAATCCAACATGAATCTTTGTCACCTTCACTTGATATTGGACTTGAAGAACATATCAAAAGAGAATTACCACCACCTAGATCCTCATCATTAGTAGTAAAGTTGATTTGCTTGCTACCTTCATCTGTTTGCTTCTTTAAACATTCATTTGAAAAATACCCTTTGATTTCACAATAAAAGCATTTCAACTTAGACTTATCTTTCTTTTTGCCAAAAGAAAAGTCTCACCTTGATCTTGCCCTTTAGACCACTTGCCTTTGCCTTTGCCCTTGAACTTGACTTTGATGAACATAGCATCCTCTTCATAACAAGATGTCGATGTAGATCCACCTCCTCTTGATTGAAGCCTATACTCCTCATTCACCAAGATCTCTTGCAAATCCACAATACTTGGCAAAGTCTTTTGAATAGAAAAACTTTGAACAATATTAGCATGATCATCCAACAAGCCATTAAGTATAACTTGAACAAGTTCTACCTCCTTAATGCTTTCATCAATACATGCTAACTCATCATTGAATGCTTTAACCCTCAAAACAAAAGCATGAGTGCTCTCTTCCTTCTTTTGCAAACTTTCAAAGATTTGCCTCCTAAGAGTAAGCACTCTTGATGTAGACTTGGATTCATAAAGCTTTTTCAAAGCTTCCCAAGCCTCCAAAGATGATGTGCACTTACCAACTTCCTTGAGAAGTTCATTGGTAACATTCATCTTAATCATGTGTAGAGCTTTTTTTTATCTCTTGTCATACCTCACTTGATCTTGAGGTGCTTGATATCTCTCCTCCACACCTGCAACAATCTCCATCAACTCATTCATCGCCAATAAGGACTCCATCCTCACCTTCCAAGTAGAATAGTTGATTGAGGTAAGTCTATCATTGCTCTCCAACATAAAGCCTCCACTTGTAGCCATGTTGAAGTGACCTGATTTTCTTCTTTCAACCTGTTCCAATGCACAAAGCACTCTCTTGAATGTCAACAAATGAACTCAAGAAGAAATCACAAAGATATGGAACCTCTCAAATCTCTTCTAGCACTTCTAACTAGAAAATCAACACATAGAATAGTGAAATCTTGATCAACCTATGATCTATCCTCAATCTATGATTCTTGACACTTACTAAGATTGAAACACACTCAAAAGAATTTTAGTAACCTCACAAACTAGAGATCCAATCAAAATTAGGGTTTTGACAAAATCACAAAAAATTGAATATCTCAAATTCTATATGCAAATTCTAGAAACTTGATATATCTTCTTGTAGACTCCAATGAGACCTTACTAATGCACCAAATATCATCTAAATCTAGTATTCCAAGTGTGAAATTGGAATTGATCAAGTATATAACCCTATATTGAGTTTTGACCTACAAAAGATCAATTCTACACATGCAAAAATGCTGCTTTTTGAGTAGAAATCAATCTAGCATGCTCTAGCATTGGTAACTCCTCCAAATCATTGCTAAAGATGGCTGATCCTTTCATAACCTAAAACACAAGAGCTTTGATACCATGTGAAGGATTTCAGATCATTCAAGATCCAATCCATGTCCCAAATCTTTGGTTACAATAAGGAGCAAACCAACAATCCTGCCAATGTAGAAAAATCAGCATCTACATACAAAATGAGATGCAAACTCTAAGAGATACTGGTCAAACATGAACCAAAACATAAAATATGTTTGTTTTTCATACAATTATAGTACCCTATTGTATTTCACACGTGTGAAATAAAAAATATAAAATATGAACATTCTGCACACAAGATTGCAAGATAACATCATGAGAGTGCACCAATGAGTAGTAGAACCCAAAGAGAACCATGTATAATGATGAAATGAGAGAAAGAAGAGAGAAGATGTGTCTCTCCACGAGTTACATCCTTTTATAGAGTTTTCAAACCCTATTTGGCCACTTGGCTTTCCCTCCAAAATGTAAACCCTACTATTTTTGGGTCTAGATTCAATGTACCCAAAGTTCAAATTTGAATCTCTCTCAAACTCGACTACCAACTTTCTCGCACTTTCAAAAAGTGTTTATTGAATGTATTTTAAACTAATATAACTTCAAAAATTTTATCTCTAAATCTAAAATGAGTTTTGGCCTCTTATTGACAATTTACCAAAATATGACTAAACTAGACTAAACTAGTTGAAATCTCTCACATATCTCCCTGATGACAAATCTAATACACTACTCCACAGCTCTAATGACTTGATCAAATATGACTTACCGACTTCAAAACCACAAAATCATCACACTTACCACTCTCCAAGAGCATCCAAAGTGCGATTATTGACCCGTTCTTCATCCTCCATGTGTCCCACACACAGTCGTTCAATGCAAGTCCACTATCTTGCCCAATGGCTTCCAACTGGCACCACCTCACACCTCCATCACCTGTGACCGCCAAAATGTGTGTACCTCTAAGCTAGCCCATATTTTCCTCTGAAAGAGAAATTTCCAAGATACAAATGTGTGTGTCAATGCAGCTATCACCTGACTCGACAATGCCACTGTCGATCATAACTATGAGAGCGTTCCCCCAAAACGCCACTTGACGTTGGCTGGTTCGAACCCCAAGAGTTGAACCTAATCACAAAAAAAATCTCACCTGTAACCAACATACCATGCCTACCTCTCACCTGTGATTGCTTGCCCTCTCAAAATTGTCGCCAATGATGAGTAGTCACACTGCCAAACTGCACTTTCATCGCCAAAACTAGCTTTCTCCACACAATTCCGCTATCATTCACCTCCATACCGCATTTACCGCTTCCAAACACCCTGTTACCCCGTTAGAAGTAAGCAATAATAATTTAGAAGTCATTATGCCTCATTGTACCACCCTGTAGTAGGTTTTACCAGCCAAAAATTGCCCTGAATTGGGCCCTACGGTACCCAAATAGCGAATGTAGCCCATCACTAGGTCGCCCGCACTCCACTTGATAGAGTGGTGACAAAAACTTTCCGAAAAGCCTTTCTCCCTGCTCTGTGACGTCACTCTGTCTACTGGCTCTAAGTAGCCACTTTCAAGGGTCATTTTGGCCCAAGGATAGCCAAAAAATGTGCTTTCTAGCTAGAGTTAGTCCCAAAGCCATTTTTGCCTTGCAAAATGAATTATAACTTCATAATGAAGTTTCTTGATGAAGAATTGCCCACTTTAAATGTCGGGTCCCTTCTGCCATTTCTTTAAAAAAAAACTAATGAAAATTCTTCAAAGTGGTCCTTCATGCCCCTTTGGGCCCCTTCTCTCTCCATCCAATGGTCTTCTACAATCCCACAGCCCACAATGGTCTCTCCAACTCGCGATCTTGACAATTGTCTTCAATCCAACGATCCACAAGGAGGTCATGCGCTGAGAGCCTCACTTAAAGCACAAAGCACCTAAACACAGGAGATGCTAGAACGCGTTAGGACACGCGAGGTCTGTCCGCGGCCTCTCTCGGCCATCTCCTCTTCTCTCTTCACAAGCTATGGTTGCTTGTGAAATCTGCGCCTTCAGCTCTCAATTTCTCTCAATGCTATCCACGGCTGGTCGCGGCCTTTTGGCATTGTCTTTCCAACACTAGGGCGCCCTCAGGCATGCTTTTATAGATATGAAAAATACCTTCTACAATGGAAGATCTATGCTTTTATGCTTGTAAACCCTAGCTGTCAAGAAGGAGAGACATTCTTGGACTTTTACTGAGATTTTTCTTGCAACCTCCTACACCAATGAGGTCGCCCTACCTCCAGTGATCTAATCCAATTTACAATTTTTCGATTGGTGCAGCATCGACTTCAAATAGACTGATTTACCAAAAATCTGTCAACGCCCCACAAAACTAGACATTTCCCAAATTTCCTCCGCTTTCAACCAAATCTGACCCTATAAATTGTTATCGCTCTCTATCAATGCTCTTTGCATAGCCATGCAAGTCCCGTTGCTCCAAACGACTGTCCTCATAGTGAATTATGAGGCCACCATCAATGATTTCCCCGAAACCACCAAAACTACAAGTTTCTGTGTAAATTCTCCTCGGAATCCACCTATGACGATCGTTATGATCTTTCCAAAGCTCCAATTGAAGGAACTTTGCTGTCTCTAGCCATCCGGATTGTCGATACCTCATATGGAGTCCTCTCTCCTGAGATGCTTTGAGTGCTATTTCTTCTGGTGAAAGATGCTATCCCATAGCTCCACCGGATCGTGCATGCCTGCAACACCCTACCGCTCTGATACCAAGTTGAAATTCCGATAGAATCTAGTGCAGTATGCATATCACATCAATCAATCACCATAGCCACTCCTCACAAGCTCTCAAAGGTGGCACAACAAAATTTATGATTACAAAGAGAAAACTATACATATAGTAAAAGTCCTAAACTGCATGGGAGTATATCATATATATATATATATATATATATATATATATATATATATATATATATATATATATATATATATATATATATATATATATATATATATATATATATATACTAGTAAAGAGTGGTCGTCGTTGACGGGCAATGGCGGCGGATCTAGGTGACGGCCGATAATTTGGAAATTCAGCATGTCGTTGACGGACGATGATTTTTTGATCTAGGTGGCGACCGATGATCTAGTGAAATGCGTGGCCTAAAGGACCACAAATGGCCTAAATGTGATCCGTAAATGACTGTAAGTGACGCTCTTTTAGTTCCTTTGCAGTCCATTCCATCACCGTGAATGACCGTAAGTGATTCTCTTTCAGTTCGCTTACGGTTCTGTTTCGGAACCGGTTATCGTAAGTGACCGCAACTAACGCACTTGTGGGACCTTACGGTCACTTTAGATCCACTGCTGCAGACCTCAAGCGAAAGAGACACAGAGCTTTGGAGCAGGGATAATCACAGAGAGAGAGAGAGAGAGAGAGAGAGAGAGAGAGAGAGAGAGAGAGAGAGAGAGAGAGAGAGAGAGAGAGAGAGAGAGAGAGAGAGAGAGAGAGAGAGAGCGCGTAGGGAGGGGCCGCATAGGACCACAAAGGGACCACAAACGATTGCAAATGACCTCCTTTGCGGTCATTTGGGAGGGTTCACGGGAGGGCCAAAGGGAGGTCCATTGCGGTCCTAAACGACTGCATTTTTTAGGGAGGGCCAAAGGGATGAGTAACCATGAGAACTGAAGGGAGGGGTAACTGTGAGAACCGTGAGGGCCGAAGGGAGGGGCAACTATGAGAACTAAAGGGAGAGGTAACCATGAGAACCGTGAGGGCCGAAGAAAGGGGCAACCGTGAGAACCGTGAGGGCCGAAGGGAGGGGCAACTGTGAGAACCGTGCTAGAGAGAGAGAGAGAGAGAGAGAGAGAGAGAGAGAGAGAGAGAGAGAGAGAGAGAGAGAGAGAGAGAGAGAGAGAGAGAGAGAGAGAGAGAGAGAGAGAGAGAGAGAGAGAGAGAGAGAGAGAGAGAGAGAGAGAGAGAGAGAGAGAGAGAGAGAGAGAGAGAGAGAGAGAGCGATCCAGCCAGCCTGCTTGCTATTCATTAATCTGATGTGATCGATGGATTGTTCAGATTGCTTCTTTAAGCAGTGTGCTTTGATCTGATCGATGGGCGATCTGTGGACTCATCCAGGTGCATAATATTCATGGATTGTTCAGATTGCATCTTCAAGCAGTGTGCTTTGTGCAATGTGTAGAATATGTGTGTGTGTGTGTGTGTGTGTGTGTGTGTGTGTGTGTGTGTGTGAGAGAGAGAGAGAGAGAGAGAGAGAGAGAGAGAGAGAGAGAGAGAGAGAGAGAGAGAGAGAGAGAGAGAGAGAGAGAGAGAGAGAGAGAGCATTCGAGTGAGAGAGAGAATTCGAGTGAGAGAGAGAGAGAGTTTACCGTAAGTGAGAGCATTTAGGCCGCATAGGGACTGTGTGTGTGTGTGTGTGTGTGTGTGTGTGTGAGAGAGAGAGAGAGAGAGAGAGAGAGAGAGAGAGAGAGAGAGAGAGAGAGAGAGAGAGAGAGAGAGAGAGAGAGAGAGAGAGAGAGAGAGACCATGCAGCTTGCGGTTCGTTCAGAGCATTTTGGCCGCACAGGGTTCCTTCACAAAGTCTTGTAAAAAGTAAACTGATGATTGATTCTCATTCATGTGAGATAAGTATTGATGTTTGAATATCATTTACACACTATTAGGATAGTACTTATGAAATGAATCAAACATAAACATTAGATATTCAATGTACAATGGATTTCATGAAAGAAATCTTCATTTTCTTGAAAATACAAATAAAATAGAAGAATGTGAGAGAAACTCAAATGTATTGAGCATCTAAATGAAGTCTATAGCTTATGTAGGGCAATTTACTAATCAAAATTTTTCTCCATTTAGTTTTGATCATTCTCCACTCAAGAATTGTTAGTTCTCCTAATAGACTGCACATAGAAAAATTTCTCCTCTCTACGTTCACTCTCTCTCTAGGAGTGTGTTTCAAAAAGTAGATCCTACTCTCTATTTTTAAAAAAAAAATAGACTTTACGGTGGGTTGAGGTTCATTACTTCATTCAGAGAACCGTGAGTGATAGAGAGAGAGAGAGAGAGAGAGAGCATCCGAGAAAGAGAGAGAGAGAGAGAGAGAGAGAGAGAGAGAGAGAGAGAGAGAGAGAGAGAGAGAGAGAGAGAGAGAGAGAGAGAGAGAGAGAGAGAGAGAGAGAGAGAGAGAGAGAGAGAGAGAGAGAGAGAGAGAGAGAGAGAGAGAGGGAGAGAGAGAGCAGTCCAACCATGTTATTCATTAATCTGATCTGATCGATGGGTGATCTGTGGACTCATCCAGGTGCATAATCTTCATGGATTGTTCAGATTGCTTCTTCAAGCAGTGTGCTTCGTGCAATGTGTAGATAATGAATAACATTGTGCTTCATGCAATGTGCAATGTGCAGAGAGAGAGAGAGAGACCGAGAGACCGTATGTAGCCATAATGAGAGAGAGAGAGAGAGAGAGAGAGCATTGTGAGAACCGTGAGTGAGAGACTGCACGTAAGCAGGAATCTAGAGCGACTATATCATATAGCAAGTGATGCAGACCACAACGGCTACATACGGTCTCTTGCTCTCTCTCACTCTCTACATATGCTCTCTCTCTCTCTCTCTCTCTCTCTCTCTCTCTCTCTCTCTCTCTCTCTCTCTCTCTCTCTCTCTCTCTCTCTCTCTCTCAGATTTCTTCGGCTCATTTTGAGAAGGTGAGAAACATTTGTCAACGATTTGGTGTTATAATAATAATGCTAACGCAAGATACGTTGCTATAATAATCATGCTAGGGCAAGATATGTTGCTAACGATGGTTCAACAATGGATGCTGTAACATCTGTATAAGTGCTTCAACGATGGATGTTTCAACAATGGATGTTTCAATGATTTGGTGTTATATCAATGATGGTTTCTGCTATAACGATTTGATGTTATAACGATGGTTCAACGATGCTATAATGATGGTTCAACAATGGTTCAACGATGGATGTTTCAACCATGCTATAACATATAACATTATTATTATAACGATGCTTCAACGATGGATGCTATAACATCTGTATCAGTGCTTCAACGATGGTTCAACGATGGATGGTTTAGAGATTCGATTTGGTGATAAAATGATAGTTCAACGATTTGGTGTTATAATGATGGTTCAATGATGCTATAACGATGGTTCAACGATGGATGTTCAACGATTTCAACGATTTGGTGATTCGATTTTGTGTTATAACGATGGTTCAATGATGCTATAACGATGGTTCAATGATGGATGCTATAACATAATTACATTATTATTATAACGATGGTTCCAATGATGGATGCTATAACATCCGTATTAGTGCTTCAATGATGTTTCAACGATGGATGCTATAACATCTGTATCAGTGCTTCAACGATGGTTCATAGACTTGCCTGTAGAAATACAAAGGAATCTGCCACAGGTAGAGACCGCATTTCAACTAAACCGCAACTGCACCGCAAAAAGCCAGCATGCGATTCATAACAATTCCAAGTCTCAAAGGAAGGAAATCGCTACCTTCCAAATCATAGAGTCAAATTTGTGACGACCAACGGTAAGGTCGAAATCTTTGATCCATTCTTTTACTTGGCAATCTGGAATTTGTAGCATAGCATCCAACGCGACTCAGACTAAAGACTCCATAAAATGACTGAATGAAAATAAAACGCACAATTCAGACACTGATTGAGACAATCCAGCCACTGTTACAACAACTTCAATTCATGAACAATCATGTAATTCAGTGAAGTCATCTCATACTTATATTGCGATTTAGAGGAAGGCATTCCATAATATTGCAGTTAAGACAAAGCCATTCCGTAACATTATGATTTATATGAAGGTATTCCATAATATTGTGATTCAGACGAATGTGTTCCATAAAACTATATTTATTCGAAAGAAATATTACTAAGAAACATTTTGAACTTGTTTGAAAATGTTTGCGTTGAATCTAGCTCCTTTAACGGGCAGGCCCACGTTCACGCTGCCGCTTGATCCATCTATGAGATTTACAAACCTGAGCTGCCTTGCTGCTCTGCCTATGGACTGAGGGTCATGCCATCGGAGAGCTGGCTCTACTGCAATAGCGCAAAATGTCTGCAATCTGGTTGAGGGTGAGGTCGTTGCCCAGGCGCGTAGCCACTAAAGCAAGGGCTGCATTGTCTATAGCGAGGAGGATGAGGCTGTTGCGACTGTTGGTCTCAGAGGCAACTCCAGTCTGTGTCAAGAGGCTGTTGAGGATGGAGTAGTCTAGGTTTTGATCTAGAATGGCGGTGATGTTCTGATCTGCCAAGAAGTCGTGATCCAGAGAGAGAGAGAGAGAGAGAGAGAGAGAGAGAGAGAGAGAGAGAGAGAGAGAGAGAGAGAGAGAGAGAGAGAGAGAGAGAGAGAGAGAGAGAGAGAGAGAGAGAGAGAGAGAGAGAGAGAGAGAGAGAGAGAGAGAGAGAGAGAGAGAGAGAGAGAGAGAGAGAGAGAGAGAGAGAGAGAGAGAGAGAGAGAGAGAGAGAAATCCTTGTCTGGTGAAGCTCCCTCGTGCTTGATAGAGATGATGGATTTTGCCAAAGCGGCCGCTGAAGAAGCATGGAAGTTAAAAAGGGGACAATCTGAAATACTCCTTCCTTGACGACGCTGAAGAACGTGAACAACAGTAAACAAATTCAGAGCAGAGTGAAATCATGTAAAGGTAAGCATAACAAACGGATTCAAGCTTCTTAAGTTACAAACCTTACCTTGTAGCATGGATATGAATATGGATATTGCAGTTGGCGGATGCAATTAGAAAGAAGAGAGCAAGAAGACGATGGAGAGAGAGACCCGGCCATTCTATGGATATTGCAGTTGGCGGATGCAATCAAAAAGAAGAGAGCAAGAAGACGATGGAGAGAGAGATACACATCACGCCTGCTTGCAATTGAGAGAAAGAGAGACAGAACCGATCGAGAGAAAGAGAGAGAGAGCGCGCTCTGGGGGGGGAATTTGAAATTGTGTGTGTGTGTGTGTGCGTCCAAAAAAAATGGCTTCCATGTGTTATTTTTCACACGCATAGGACCTTTGTCACGTTTTTTAGCTTTTCGCGTTGTAAAAAGCGTGACATTTTGTTGCAGGCAGAGCGTGACATTTTTGACGGCATGGCGACATTCTCTTTCTAAAATAGTTTTAATTATATATATATATATATTGTAATGGATTCTTTGTGAGTATTAAGCCCATTTTTTGGGCTCCTTAAAAAGCAGAATATGCTAGAGTTTTTTTAAAAAAATATGATGCCCATTCCAGCCTGCGCATCAGTCTGCACGCGTCAGACTGCCACATGGCAATTTTTGACTGGTCAAAAAATTTGAATAGCTAATTATGCTTTATAAATGACATGTGGAAAGTCAAAGAATCCATTACGCACTGGAATGGGCCGGGCACATGCCATTTTGCCCGGTAAGGTTTTCCAGCAAAATTTCTAGAATCCTTACCGGGCAGAATGGCATGTGCCCGGCCCATTCCATAGTACATAATGTTTATAAATCATAAAAACAGGACAAAATCTTTCCATTGTACTAAAGACTCAAAATATTCACATCTCACAAATACTCATAATTATGAAATGACTTAAGAGATTTTGCCACCAATCTAAAGCAAAGTATTTCAACCAAGTGCACATAGCATGGCCATTGCATTCCAATCCATTAAGCTTGCATTACACAAGTATATGTTTATGTCTTTCCAAATAGAGTGTAGGAGAGCTTCAGAAATGTAACATTGTTTCCCTGAACATGGAACTTTAGATGATCCCAAAAAAAAACATTCATAATAAAGGGCATTACCACTAAAAGATCTTGGATTGCTCCATTTAACTTTCATATTACATGTTCTAGAGGTGGGTAGGGTCAGCCAACTCCAACTGAGAACGCAATGAGCCCATCGAGTTCCAAGGCGAAATTGACATTTCAATGCACAATAGTAATTGTGTGTTTTTTTTAATATGTATACAAGTACCTTACAACGCATCCTACTTGGTACTAGTGTTATCACCAAGATGTTTCACCATTAACCTCCTCTTGTTAAAGCCATGGTCCTTTGAAGATTGCTTATGCTAGATAACTATGCTTCTTCTAAACAACCAAAAAGCATGACAAGTGCTGCTATGTTGTGTTTATTTGGCCACTATTCATGAGTATCGCTTAATGTGATCACGATGACTTTGATGTAATTGGAGCCTAGTGTGAATACCTCCCAATAGTGTACTCATTGCTTTTGACTTTTTTTTTGAGTTGATTATCTTTGACTATCCATTGCAACAAAGGAGTATTCCACCCAATCATATCATCATCTTTCCAAGGGCACCTCAAAACAAGGAAGACCCAATGATGGGGCCCTTCCCCAATGTAAAGACCAGTCAAAGAAATTGATTTCAAGAAAATTGCAAATAGCTTAACAGTGTTATCACATTTGCAATTTAGGTTAATTCTTGAAGGTTTACTTAGATCATGATTAGAAATTCATCTACTAATAGCTTGCATTAGGCATCTTGTCTTTGCATATTAGTGCGTGCATAGCCTTCCACGCCTCTTTTTTGTTTCCAAAATTTTTTACATGCACCTTCGGGGATGCGGAAGGTGCATGGATGAAAAATGGACCTGACCTTTTACACAGAAGGTGCATGTAAAAAGAAAATTACGGCAAAAAAATATCACGCCACCGAAGGTAATAGCCTCGGAGGATAGCCTGTGTCGATAGTCATAGTCGATAGTCGATGATTGATGTAGTCGATAGTTGTGATGTACTATACCTGTATGCCCTTCAGTGACGGATTCGCAAGGGGCATGACGCAGGTCTGGAGATATCGACATGTTTGGGTGCCACGCGTCCAGGATGTATCTCCAGGCCAGGAGATGTGTGCTAGGGAGAGCCGAGTGCGATGACTGGTATGGGATGCCAGTTATCGTAGGAGGCTCAACTAGGCATGACTATGTCGATAGCTCCAGTGCATGGGGGTGGGTCGGTTGTGATCCTATGGATAGGTGGATATGGTACGTCAATTAGAAATCAGAGTTAATCTGATATACATTTTATATAAGCTCTAAATGTGGTGATGTGATTACTATACAGTTTATTTGGTTTACTGTGTATGGTTGTGATCGGGATGTGACCCGTTTGGATATATTGATCATGCACTGATCCCGTAGTCGGCTGCTTGGGTTAGCCGAGTAGCCACACGTAGGAAGAAATTAGCTTGTATAGTGTATTTTTGAGTTCATTATGCTATACTCAAGGGCATGTCTAGGGTTTGTCAGTATATGTGGCCATATTGGGCCTAACTCTAGTTTGACAGGTGGTAGGCCAGTTTAGTGAACCTGTTGCTCACATGTCTCATGAGTCATGATCTTGTGTTCTTGTCCTCTTTTTATGTGTTCATGCATAGGAATTGTACTTAAAAAACCATAAGTAACTATAGAATCTATTAAGAGCCAAGTCTACTTTATTCAATTTTTTTTTTTCGATGGGTTGTTATTCTTTTGGGTCTTCAAATCATGGAGAGCAGCTTGATTGAAATTCGCCGGTTATTTCATCTTTTGTGAAACAGTAAACTCCTCTTAGCTTTAGCACGATCGTTGTAAGCTATTGTAATTATCCACTGATGTATCTTTGCTACGCAAGTTTCAGCACAAAAATGCATTCATTTTTATAAGTGTCCTACATTGAGATGACTTTTTTTTTTTCCATTTCCAACAATTTGAATGCTTTTTTAAGTAATCTGTACACATGTACAACACAGCTCCTCATGATCTTTAAATAACCTTGTATGCTAGTATAGGAGATTAAGTTATATCTTATTTGCATATAGAGGGATGTCAGCCTTCTCTTAACAGATTCTGCAAACTTATAGTAAGTTTCAAGCACACCTATGGATCAATGTTTGATCTGCAGCATGTTGTATTCTCAACAGCTTTCAAACAAAAAGTTTTAGATTTTCAACCCATTTTGCATTCCAACAATTTGAACTTTAAAGACAAACTTAGAATTGAGCAATTTGAATCGAGTTAAATCAAATCGACTGCGAACCATTATTCCATGCCGTCATCCTCAACAAAAAGATTGACTGCTTGATAGAATGTAGAAGGGTAGGAATTCCAGAGATTTTTGTACAGTAAATTTCAAGACAAACTTTGTTTATTTCAATCAGCTGAGCCCAATCTTGATACCACACTCAGTTTGCATTATTTATATACTGCAGCCAGCTGTCACACAAGTAACAATCAAAAGAAAGGTTTTCCTTAAGAGGCATTTTCGGATCCAATCACATTAAGTTGCAGCTCATAGATCTGACACGGGTTTTCACTGCCCAGCCTTCTCAGACCTCCAAAAAGCTTCTTACCTCCAATGAAGGTAGATCTCTTTACTGGGACATAGCCCAGCTCTATTGTTTCTGGAGTAGCATAAATAGTTCGGAGCTTGTCAGCATACTTGGAATCAGTGTACACAGCTGTTTGTATCTCATCAAATGAAATATATTCCTGCCAACAAAAACTTGTCACATTATAATATACTAAAAGGTGATCACTTCAGTAGCAAATCTCAACTAATCAGAGGGCTGGCATGGCCTGCAGCATTAATATACAGCATGTATGTGAGGCTTAGAACTTTTGCAAAACTCGACCCACCTCGTAAAATGCATACACATGATCCAATATTTGCTTGGCAGTGAAGCCATAAGGACTGAAATAAGATCTACTCGAAGGACCCATCTCTGAGAACCGATCGATTGGAAACAGGATGGTTAGAAATGCTCCTCCATAAGCAATATCCCGTGGTTGACTACGTACGATCATCAACACAACCAACAAGAGACTAAGAAATCAAACTTGCAATTTGGTTCCACGAGGACAATGCCCTTCTCAAAATTCAGATCTAAGAAGCATCAAATAGAATTTGATACCTTGCTTCACTTTCTGGAATCATGCTTAAGATGGGTTTCTTTGTGGTGTCCTGTTCATCAAAAATTATCATGGAAGATTGCTCGGCTGAACCTATTGCTTGCTGAAGACCTGCATTTGCATGTGCCATATCTGCATGTAATCTAGCCGTCGATGGTGGTTCAGTTACAGACCAGTATATAAACTCCAGCAAAGAGGCAGGGGTGAGTGGCTGAGGCAATGTCCGACATGGCTGAAACAAATCAATGCAAACTCCTAGTTTTCAGTTTCCTAGAGCAACATCATCAGTGTTCTACATTTATGAAATGCATCGATTAAAGTCTGTTGGGGTTTTTTTGAGGTTTGGATCAGGTAATTAGTTGTGAGCTCTTACTTGCTGCTGCGGTCCCCTGCGCTTCCTCACAACAGCTTTTGCAGCAAGCATCTCAACCTGTCTTTCTCGGACTTGCAGTCCTTGGTTGAATGATTTGAATTCATCAAGATCCTCCTCAATATTCATGTGCACATTGTTTGCATCCTACAACCAAGTAGATCACTATAGTCCCTGTAGGATCTAGCAAATTGCAGTTATTTCTAGGGAAATTTATCGTATGCAGCTCTCCTTAGTGTGATATTTTAAACACATTTGCAGAACACGATAACATAATTTGGAATACATGCTTTTAGCTTGGTTCAATTTCTTATACTTTGACTAATTACAAACTAGTTTTTTAGAGTAGTCTCTTTAGCTTGGCACCTGAAGAGAATCTGATTTGCCAGCATTGTCTAGCAGCAATAGGAGTTGTGTCACTAAATCTGCTGATAAGTGCACGAGGCGTAGTTGAATCTTTTCTCTTACTGTCTTCAACACCCATAGAGGCTGCATCAACCAAAACATCATCTTTGAGTCACTTTAGCCAATGCATGAGGAAAGATCTAACCCAGTCGAATAAAGGTTGATTCAGAATATAAAGTGGCCAGAGATACTTGCAGTCACGATATTTGCTTCATATTGGACATATTTCGCCAACGAGCTTCTTTCACAGATTATGTGGGTTGCAATTCTGTCTCCTCCAACCAATGATGCTCCTCCTTCAGCTGCAGCTTCTGCTATCTGCATTCATGAAAACATCACAAATTCTGCATTGCCAAGAAGTAGATACAGCAAACCTCTAGCCCCGCTCTCCTCTCCCATTCCCTTCATTACCTTCAATTGTAGCTCTCTGGATAGAGCAGGATCTATGTAGAAGCAAATGCCGGAGAGAACTGGACCTATTGGTGTCAAAATATCGTCATTTGCTCCTACTGCATCCCTAGGCATGATGGGCAGTCTGATGATGCTACTCCCTTTGAGAAATTCATCCTCTGATACACTAAATTCAGAATTGGGAGCAGAACTTGTCAGTTTCAGAAGGGATTCTTTCGTGCCTTCTGCACATACAAAACATGAAATTCCATAAGTGCAGAGAACAGTTCTGTTGATTTTTGCATATCAGTGTAGGATTTACATAGGCAAGCAGCAAGCTTCCTACCTCCAGGCATTTGTTAATAGTGTAGCTAGCTTAGCCCAATTGACAAAAAAGAAGGAAAAGTCAGAACCTTGAGACTGTCTTGCAGAACCCAGAGTGGCAGATACTGCTGAATAAGTATCTGCGTGATCTCTGAAGGATGATGCATTTGAGGGCCTCGGTCTGCTGATGGGTGTCAACTCTCCATCTACTTGGCCACGTCCCTTCTTTGAAGGCTGCCGGCAGCGGCAGCCCAAGCTCACTACCACCTGCACATTCCTATCACCGCTCATTCCCAAATCCTTTCTGCAACAACTACCGCATACCTGAACACCCCTTTTGCTTCACCTCAAACTATCCAATCCTGAGCAAAGAATGCCTGCAAACTACAGGCACACTGTAAGCCATACCTCAGCTATTATTGGTGTGCTAGCAGTGGTCACAGAGAATCATATACACAAAATGTGAATTATACTATCTAACACTAATTGCTGAGTAATCCGCATTCCAGAAATGGACTGTCAAAATCCGAGACCGAACCATCAACAGAAATTGTAATCAAAACTCTTCGCTGAGTAATCTACATGCTATCAAAATTAGAGACTACTAAAAGTCATTGCTAAGTGATATGTATTCCATACCAAACAGTCTGTGAAAATCAGAGACTAAACTAATTGACTCTAGGATAAAGCTCATAGCTGGGTAGACCTCAAAGTGAACTGTTTGCTACATAATTTCGTAGATCAGATAAAACCCATTACCCCAGAAAGGCAATTTTGCTGAGAGTTGCTTTCCGACCTTGTGTTCAGATGATCTGTAGGCACACTTTGGCAGTCATTTCAATATAGACAGTCCTGAAACAGTCTATCAATATGAGAGAATAAACCCATCAACATAACTGTGAATTATTCTAGTATCCAACTCATTGCCGAGTAATCTGCAGTCCAGAAGCAGTTTTGTCAAAATAAGAAATTGAACCCTTCAAGATAGAGTGTGAATTATTTGCAGATAAATTTCATTCCTGAGTAGTCTCAAAGTGGGCTGACGGCAACGTACGAACTTTCTTACATAGAATACAACCCATTACTCCAGGAAGGCAGTTGTGCAGAAAGTTGTTGCCCAAGCTAGTTTCCAGATGACCTTGAGGCACTTTTAGGAGCCGGAGAGTCTTTCAAGGCCAAAGAAGGGTGTCGACTGTGTGCTGCTCATTATGGAGTGATGAATGACACTGGTTTACCCTGACAGCTAATGATTGTAACTACTCGCAAATATAATATATACATAAAATGGAAATAAAATTTGTTTCATTCCTTGCCTTAAAACATAAATTGAGTGAGCTGCACGCCATGCCACCAACAATATCACCCAACAACCCTCTCTCTCTCTCTCTCTCTCTCTCTCTCTCTCTCTCTCTCTCTCTCTCTCTATTTTTTTTTTTCACTTTAAGGTCTTCACCCATTCTCCCATTCATATTTTGAGCTCTCAAACCCTGATCTTCATTTAAGGTTCCTTAATCACTTGCACCAGCACTTGATTTGATCACCCCTTCCCCCTTTTGTTTGTTAGATCCAAAATACTAGGGTTTTTCCTCACTTGCAAGCACTTCATTTTATTTTATAGTTTGTTGTATTGATATTTACAAATACATAGGGCTCATTTCAAGATTTCCTTATGGAACAAATGCAAACTCCACATGTCAATTCTCAGTTGGCAATCAAATCACCTCTCTGTCATTCTAGGATTTCTAGAAAAAAGCCCCTAATGACACCTCGAACTATTACAAATAATAAATCTCTCTGTGTCTCTCTCTCTCTCTCTCTCTCTCTCTCTCTCTCTCTCTCAACTCACATTATTGCTATTCCTCACATTATCACTAAAAAAACCCTACTAAAATGAAAAATGCGCACCCTCTCTCTTGTGCTCCTCTCTTTCTCTCTCTTGCCATCACGCAATTTTATACTCGTCTCTCTCTAGAAACTTATCTTTCTAGAAGTTTCTCATTTTAGCTACTTTTCAAATGCTTTTCAGTTGTCCTTCGAAGACATTTTAGGGCAAACGTGGACCAATGAGAAGCTTTGAAATGCAATTTTTATAGCACAACAAACATATTCGTCTCTCTCTCTCTCTCTCTCTCTCTCTCTCTCTCTCTCTCTCTCTCTCTCTCTCTCTCTCTCTCTCTCTCTCTTCTTTGCTCACCCAACCCTCGCCCTAATATGACTAAGTTTCATAAAAATAATATGTAGCAACTTTTCCCTAAGTTAGAAACATAACATTAAACACTATATGTTCGTGGTTGAATTCCAAGTTTGCCAACTAGACTCTCTACAATGAGTGCACTTGTCATAACCTTGAGAATCCTTGTCTTAGACGTGATATGAATTGTTCATAAATGTGCAATTTCATCAATCTCTCTTTAGCACAAACTTGAGTTTTTTGGGTCTCTTGTAGGTCCTCATTTGTGCTTCATATTGGAGTCAAACTCACAACTTCAATCAACCATAAAACTTCATATTGGAGTGAAACTTCATATTGGAGTCAAACTCACAACTAAAAAATAAGTTTCAATCAACCATAAAACTAGCAGTATATCATATGATTATGCACAAAATACACAAGAGCACAAAATATAAAGTCAAGGAATAATGGGGGCCATTTAATGCTGTTGACATAATCTAGCATAGCATCATAGGAAGCCAAAGAACTACCAACAAAATTGCATGAGTAGCACACACCCTTGGAGATTGACTTTGTACGAACCACTAGATAAACGAGCTTGAAAATATCTAGCATAACATCCAACAATAGGAGCATAATGTACTCAAGGAAAAGGTGTATTGTTTTTTGAAATCTGTACAATCCATAGCATCACGAATATGTGTATTTTAGCACAATTTAATTACTCTTTTGTTCATAATAACCAAAACAGCTTATATTGTTCAAAATATTGAGTAAAAAATAACCTAGACAAAATGTACAAGATATAACACCATCTTACCTTCAAACTATTCAATGTAGTTACCTAACACATCTTCTCTTGGAGTAATTACTTGGATTTTAAAATTCTAAACAAGTAAAATAATGTCAAATCATCAAAAGAAATAAATTACTCTTGGTTGGCACTATTGCAAATTAGATATTGAAAGTACAGTTTGATAGCTAGAAATTTTTTGTGAAAGATATCAAGCACCACTACATGATCATTGCTATGGGATCAAGAGTAGATGAGAATCTATCATATAGGTTGAATGCAATCACATGTGATAAAGGTTTAGCAATTATGTGTAGGGCAAGTTATGACAACCTTGAGTGTGGATTGAATGCCTTTATTGACTTTTGTGAGCAAGATGGGATAAGAAGGCGTTTCTCTACGTCCTATACAACACAATAGAACGATATTGTTGTGGAAATGAAGAACAAAACAATAGTTGAGATTGTAAGATCTAATGAGTGACTAATGAGTGACTAGTGGTGATATGCAAAAGGAGACTAATAATGAGAAGATTAAAACACAATCGATGTTTGTGCCAATAGAAACAAATTAGTTTTCAATTTTTCACAATATCTTTATGAACCATATTGTCTTTTTTAAACAAATTCACTATGCTTATTTGACGATGTCAAAAAATCACATGCTTCTAGAATCAATGTTTGGTCAATAATCTTATCCACTTCAGTCCTCGAGGCCTCAATAATCTTGGACTTGAGTTGAGATTATTAATGATTCTCTAGTAAGATCATTGCCAATGTACAAGTTAGTACTAGACTTAAATATTTTACCATGATATGAAAGATAGGAGTTTGTCAAATGCATATTGGCCTTAAGCATGTGACACATCAGTTTACTATTGATTATTACTGATTGAGAGTTTGGATGTTGCATCGAGCTTAAATCTATTGGATTCGAACTTCCTTCACCCTATAAATCACAATATTTTTGTTGTCCATATTTCAATGCATGTTCTCAAGAGTTGACACTATGTATTCTTTCATATTTATCTAAAATTTTGAAGCATATTATGCAAGAAGCTCAATTTGGAAATCAAACTTGGAAATTTAACAAATCATATAGATGTACTATGTAAACAAATTACAAGATGAAAACATGTGAAATTACAACTACATTATACCATAAGATGTATTTGATTCATAATTGCAAATTTTGAATTTTATGAATTCATAGTCACCTTTGCACTCAGTGGTCACTTTTGGTCCCCCAGATTGAGTAAGAGAAGGTGAAATTTTGCTATATACCTCATTCTTACACTATCCTCCTGAGAGAAACTGACACACGACATCTAGCATTGTTCATGCATTGCAAAATCTACTAATTGCTCTAGATGTAGCAGATACTTGAATCAAGATTGTTTTCATCATTACACAATGTCAAAGTGTATGTACATCAGGCTTCTAAGTGATTTTATGTAGAAAATATAAGATCATGAAACTTTATATCAAACTCGATCTAGTTTGTTTTGATGATCTTTGTGATGCAAAAGTCAAGGCTTTGGGGTTGGTCTCAAAGTCAGAGCATATTGATGTAGACACAAAGAAATATTTAAGGACACTATATTACAGGACTTTGGAATTTGTATATGTTGTGTTTGCAGATTTTGCATTGCAGAGAAGCAAAACAATTAAATACCACAATGCCCTCCTTTGCCACTTGAAGTTTACCTTCAACAACTTTCAGTGATTTTATCTTTCTCTTTAATCCATTGCCATCCTATAATTTTTGCTCCAATTTGTGATGTTAATTATGAAATTTTGCAAGATGTAGATGTACCACAAAGGCCAAAACATTTGAGAAAAAACAAATAATTGATATTCATCTACATAAAATATGCAAAGCTTCTATATCAAAAGACATGCTGTATGAATATGCATCACCAATGAACTATAGCACTAACAAGACAAAACCAACTAAATGACTTAAATAAATGCTTGGTGTCACTAAGGATCCCTTTTACACAAATTAGATATTTGTCATTTGAGGGACAATTTGGAATTATTGGAACTATTATCAATAGTTTTGCAAATGCAAATCAAGTACAAATTGTGTTACCGAGATTTATGAATGAAACCACCTCAACCCTAACCATATTGAAATAACACTTCACGGACACACAGACAGACAGTCTGAGATAGCTCCAGAGTGAGTTTACAGATTAGCAATAGCTAGTCGTATCATTCGTGAGAAGAGAACATCTCTCTTGTGCCAATGCGCTAATTTGGAAAACAGACAGCGCTCAAGAATTGTATTGGAAATTCAGCTCTGATAATAGAAGCAATTTTCTGAATGTTCTGTTCAGTAATGTGTATGATATCACAATGCATGCTATCAATAGATAAATTTTTGCTATTGTTTTATTCAACATTATCTACTGTTTACATTTTTGAATTTTACAAAAGATTTGTGGCCCTTCAATTGGCTCCATCTATTGTTGGTAACCAAACATGAGCATCCTTTGAGGACGTAGGTTCATACTCATATCTTGGGCCTCACTAGGGTTGAGTTGTTGGCCCACTTCACTAGGGCTCAACGTCAGAGTTTTGCGGTCAGGAACCTGGATCGGGCTACAGCTGGAAACATGGCAAGGAAATCGGTGCTTACTTCTTCAAAGGGAACATCTTGGATTTGTGCAAAGGTTCAACGCTCTAATGCGGCGGAACTACTATAGCAACGACTTCTTCAGGCAGGTGTCGGGCGGCCCGACTGTTTATAAACTCTGGAATTCATATAAAGACGACCAAAAAACATAGCCTGAACTGTGAAATTGGAGCAGAAGTAAATAAATGTTGGATGAACCTATAAGGTTGATTCATTTCGTTTTTAGATGCACTATTGCATAAACAGTGGTGGAGTAATGTTCCAACAACATGTAATTGATCAAAGTCGTCTTCAGGAATAGTAAATCAAAGTATCTTTTTTGTGATCTTTAATTAATGTTAGCACACTATTATAGACATTCACACCTGTGTGACAATTGTATGCATGATAATGTAAATACAGTACTTTGACGGTCTAATATCTTATCGGAACTTAATTTTTTCTTGCTAAAATATACTATGGACAACCACAACCAAAATATTAAGTCCATGCTGCATTTGATAACGTCTTTCACGTCCTCTCCAACTAGAACAACTCAATTGAATTCCATTCTTTTAATAGCCTAAACCTTCAGTTTTCCAGATCCATTACTTGTGCAGCGTGTGATTTCTAGGGTTTTCCTCTCTCAAACACCAGGAACAGAGAATTAATTGCATAAGCATCTGTGGCATAATCGCAACAAATACTGAAAAATGACAAATACCTTCTGGGGAAACCTCAACTTCATGTTGCAAATTTAATGGAATATGGATACCATATTGCATTTCAAAATTTCTGACAACCAACCCTTCACATACAAAAATTGTGAAGGGTTTTTTCTTCTCTCTTCTTACTTTTCTGAGTAAGTTCTTTTGTCAAAAGAGAAGATCTACAGGCAGGACAAGTTTGGTTTTGGTCAAGTCGACCTTCCCGGGCATTGGCCTTAAAATTACTCTTGCGAATGATCAAGCCCAAAGGGTCTAGTAAAGGCAGGTTCTTGTCTTTACTCCAATTCAGCTGTACTTGAACTCGAAACTTGACTTTGTTATGATTTTAATATAAACTAAATACGAAGCATTTAAATTGCATAGGCATGAGAGAAGAGAAAAACATGGAACTAGGCAAAAACAGACCACATTTTGAGAAAGTAGAATTTTTAATAAAGGCAAAAAAAGGCCACATTTTGAAATTATATCTTTCCTTCACTATTAGTGATGCTGAAACATGACTCTACATGTTAACCACCTTGCTTCTCAAGACCTAGATTGTATAGCATTGAAGGACATATCTCGAGTATTAGGAGTGGTAGGAATCACTGGTTTATGAGAATCATGTTTTTATCCATAATCTGATTTGTATGATTTGCAAAGAAATAAATCTGTGGTCATGTTTCTGGCGTTTGTGGCACTTTCATCCATTACAGCTCACTGAATATTTCAATCATGCTCCTTAGCTGTGACTGCACACCTTTTTTTTGATTTGTCGTAGGCTTTGATAGTTCTTGTCCTTGGAGGTGCCCAAGGTTTTAATGAGAGAGAGAGAGAGAGAGAGAGAGAGAGAGAGAGAGAGAGAGATTTGCTGCCTCATTGAGAGAAAAACAGGTCTTCACCAGCTCTCACGTATTGGAGGGCTTGTGTTCCTCAAGCTACAAAGCAGGCATTTCATGAAGGATATCTTATGAGACAATTATGGAAATGATTTTGAACATTGCACACAGGATGACCGTTAGGGATCTCCTACCAGAAGAGTAAAACTATTGGCTATGGGGATTTTATCATGTAGTTTGCTATCTCTATTATAAATGGATCAGAAGACCATAAAAAATATCATAGAAACTTTCATCAATGCACAGTGGGAATGAACGAGGGATAAAAACGCAACACAAAAAACCATCACAGTTAAACGGCATGCCTTCCTTTGATTCTTGACATGTGACTTAACAATTTCAGCAAGAACCAGTTGGTATAGTGGAAAACCTGCCCTTCCAGCAAGTGAATAACGTTGGCTTACATAATTTTTGCAACACTACCAAACTGCTGTAATAGCCAACAGCCTAGCGAAAGGAATGAGGTTGACATGCAACAATTTATATGCATATTTATTTTGGGACATTTGTAAAGAAACAAAATTCATCAGAAGTTCTACCTGCACTATTCAATGTTCACCTACGCTAGTCAGAGTACTTATTCCGAATGGGCAATAGTGGCTAATTCACCAGTTCTTGTCTTGCATTAACAGAACCTTGATTCAAAAGACCTGCAAATCGAAAGTATACCACCAAACTGATTGTGAAAGAAGCTTTGGATGCCTTGAACTAGCATATGTTAATCATAACAAGCCTGTTAAATGCAAGAAACTGATAGACATGCTTCTTTATTGGAGCCATGCCTATGGTTAAAAACAGCAGGTTTTGTTCAATGAAATGCAGCAGAAGGAAATAAATCTGCTATCTAGCTTGTGACAGTAGCAAAATATAAAGAAATCATCACATCGTTTGCACTGAGAAGATGCAAGGTGTTGAATTTTATCTTGTTTCATTGTGTGACCGGTAGTGTACCAAAGAAACAACTGGACGCCATACTTCGTGGGTAGTGTGAACATATGCAAGAGCAAAAAAATATGAAAGTTTTACGGATAAGGATAATCATTTACTCCCAACACACTTGGCAAACGAGATCTCATGGTGGTTTGCATTCCCAACAAATCCATGAGATTGTTCTGTGGTTTGAAGTTGCTAACAGTGGCTGTGGTATGTATCCACCCCCAACTACACATACATGTAACGTAGTCTATTTTATTCTGGAGGTTAAGCACTTATAGCTTTTCATCCTCAAGTGCTAGTAGATGATGTCTTAGCAGCTACAACAAAGTCCCTATTAACACATGAAACAAAAGATCCTGGAGCATTACAATGACGTGAAGGCCAATACATTCCAAGAAGTTCCTCGATGGTTCTAAAAACTCGAGCATGCTCAAGAACTGAATTTCTTGGGGCTTTACGTGTTTAGAAGAATTGCAGCTAGGCATATAGAGTTACGTTTGAAATTAAGGTAGAAATTGCACATTTGGCATTAAGGTAGAAAATGCACCTGCTTGAGAGCAGTTTGGAGGACTGCAATGTCTATAATCTAATTTTGGCCATATCACGCTTAGTGGAAATGCACATAAAGATGATCCAAGGTAGCTCAAATGAAGCTGAATATAGAGAGTTCTCTCAATGCTTTGTTCTATTTCTAGATAAACCAAGGGCCTGGGTAGATGTTTACTTGCAGTTTAGCTTGGTTTCATTAATGTATCCATGCAAGATTAGATGATCAACAACAACAACAAAGCCTTATTCTGTTTAGTTGTTGACCTTTTAAACTACTATGATTACATGCCACTACCTACTTGAGGAGCATTGACATGCATTGACAAATAACCTTGATCGTTGATTGCATGGTCCTATTTATTTATATGGAGGGTAAACAAGAAGAGAAAAATAGGATCCTATGTTGATTTGAATCACTAAGAAAACTCACCTTGGAAATGCTAAAAGGAGCTAGCTTGCATAGTTGTCAAGCTCCTATAGAAAGATGTTGTGCATGTCTTGGTCCGACTCAATGCACGCACTCTTCCTACCTTCCTGGCCTCTCGTGCCATGTTGCTGGTTCTCGCAAACAAGTCAATCACAACATCGCTGGTGACGAGAACACTGTGAAAATTGTCAACATTTCCTAGCTAGTTTGAGGCCTAAATTGGCTAAAATTGTAAATAGTTTTGGTTCTGGAGTTTCACACGTGTGAACCAGGCCACAATGTTTTTATTTACTGTATTTTTTCAGTATGATGAAGTGTCAAACTTCATACCCTTCAAAATGAGACCATTTTGATGTATTTTGGTCATATAAGCCATTTTTAGCTATTTTTCCTATATAGGGAATATCTAGGGTCAAGTACCTTCTAGAGAGAGGAGAGAGAGTCATCTTCCTCATCCATAAATAGTAGGGAAGTCGTGGAGAACAGGTTGGAGAAACCTTTTGTATGCTTCATTGAGATCAATAGATCATTGTCATTGTTTCTTCCTCCATTGAGAGCATTGTTGTGTGTATTGTCTTCAAGCTATTGTGTATGATCTTAGGTGCTTTCCAAAAGTGGTAGGCTGATGTATTATGGACTGTATAATGCTATTTTGGGCCGCACTTGATGTTTATGGAAGTTTCCATTTGTGATAAATGCTTTTTGATCAAGTTCTTTGCATTCTAGGTAGCATAGAATGTGTTGCCAATTCCTAGCTTATGTAGTTTGGAGTGCAAGCATTCAAGCCAATGATCTTGGAGTTTAGATCCACTTAGGATCTGTATTTTTCACATGGTATCAGAGCTGGTTGGCTTCTATTTACAGTAAGTATTCCATTTTTGGTGATATTTGGATGTTTGATCAAGTTCTAGCATGATTTTGCATTGCTTTGTTGATCAAATCTTACTAACCTTTGTTTTGTGAGTTGAACTTGTGGATCAAAAGCATATTTCAGGTCTATTGAAGATCAGAGGCTGAAAAGAAACTATTTTGGATCAGATCATAACACCTAATCATTTGTGATTGTGAGGCTTGTGCATATTCAATACTAACAATGTTCTTTTCAATCCTATTGTTGACAATCTCCATTCTTGGATGAACACTCTCCTTAAGTGGATGAAACTTCTCCTTAAGTGGATGACAAATGCTCTTTTGAGTGAGTTGTAATTCTCCTAAAGGCTGAGCAAAGCTCCCATTTGGATGAAAGATCCCCTTTTTTGGGTGAACATATTGTAAGCTCCATTGTGAAGAGCATATTGTAAAGATTGTCATCAATTTTGGCATAATTTTTGGTGTACTTTGTTGAGCATGTAAGTAACTCTCCTTATGTAATTTGATTGGAGCATTTGCTGGAAGGTGTTAACCATTATGCAAGTGTGTTTTCAGGTTCTTAACAGGTTGAGGAATATTCTCATGTGAAGTGATCTTAGATCTACATCTAAACACCAAGATTTGACAAGGTAGTGAAGCTAGTCTTGTGATTCACTAAGTGTGCTCATTCATTCACCTCTAAATCTTGTATTTATCACTTGCTGGAGTTTATAAACTTTTAGAAGTGTGGTTTACATGTGGTTTTACAGGTTGAATCAATATCTTAGTGTGTTGATCATATGTTGATCAAGTTTGTTCATTACTAGGTAATCTTGGCATCCTAGTTTTGGGTATTTTCTAAGAATGCAAGTAACTCTTCACACCATAACTTGATTTGGTCACTTGCTGGAAAGTTTGAGAGCTTAAGCAAGAGTGTGTTCAGGTTGGTTTGATTTTGTAATCCATTCTTAGTGTGTGCAAAGTGTTGCATGTGTTTCAATCTTCCTTTCTATGCTTGGAAACCATCTAGGTTCAAGATAGAAGTGTTTTAGGGTCCTAAATCTTCATAGATCTCTTTATCTATCATTTGTTGAGAGAAAAGTGAGTGCTAAGTGCTTTAGGACAAAACCTAAAAGTTGAAGAAACATTAGAATCATGGCTTCCAATGGTGGGATCATGCTAGAGTCTAGTGAAAGGTTGAGTTCATCAAACTACTCTACTTGGAAAGTGAGGATGGAGTCCTTACTTGAGTTGAATGAACTCATGGACATAGTTGCAGAAATTGAAGAGAGACCTCTCACACTTCAAGAGCAACAAAGGTTTGATAAGAAGGCCAAAAGGACTCTTCATATCATTAAAATGAATGTTACAAATGAACTTCTCAAGGAAGTTGGAAAGTGTCAAAGTGCAAGTGAGGCATGGAATGCCTTAAAGAAGCTCTTTGAATCAAAGTCCACATCTAGGGTATTGACCCTAAGGAGACAAATATTTTCTAGTAGGCAAAGAGAGGGTGAAAGTGCTCATGCATTTATCTTGAGAGTTAAGTCCCTAAGTGATGATTTAGCATGCATTGATGAGAACATAAAAGATGGTGAAATAGTCCAAGTTATGTTGTGAATGGTTTGCTAAATGAACATGCTAACCTTGTGCAAAGTTTTGCCATTCAAAGAGTCTTGCCAAGTGTGGTTGACTTGCAAGAAATCTTATTGGCTGAAGAACATAGGTTGCAATCAAAGCTTGATGGTGCATCCTTGCAAGGTGGAGGTGAAGAGGCTTTCTTCACAAAAGGCAAATTCAAGGGCAAAGGTAAAGGCAAAGGGAAATGGTCCAAAGGTGGTAACTTTGATCATGATGATCACTCTTCCTCTTCCTCTTCTACTAAGAACAATAAGTCAAAGTTCAAGTGCTTTTATTGTGGGATAAAAGGTCATTTTGCAAATGAATGTTATAAGAAGAAAAGAGAGCAAGGAGAGAGGCAAGGAAATCTTACAATAGATGAGGAAGAACATAACACATGTGAATCACTTGTTATGACTTCAAGTTTGTTAGCCAACATAGATGATAATGATCCTTGGTGGATTGATAGTGGAGCCTCATCTCACATGACAAGACATAAGGAATACTTTACATCCTTATTGTCTTATGAGGGAGAAGGTAACATCATCTACACTGCAAATGATGGTCAATGTGACATCAAAGGCATAGGCACTATTCCTATTTCCCTTTCAACAAATAGGAAAGCAAATCTTGAAAATGTTTTGTACATTCCTTCAATCACTAAGAATTTGCTTAGTGTAAGTCAAATGATTGACAAAGGACTTGATGTGGAGTTCATTGGAGATGCATGTTTGATAAGTAAATGTGGATCCTTGATTGCTCAAGGTAGGAGGCATGGTAAACTTTTCAAGCTTGATGCATGTGTGATCTCTAATCATGAAGGATGTATGGCTAGGGAGCAATTGACAAACCAAGAAGTTTGGCACAAGAGGTTGGGCCATCCCAACTTCAAATCTTTGGAGGTAATGGCAAAGAAAGAGCTTGTTCTTGGTCTCCCTAAAAGTCTTGTTGCAAACAATAGTGTTTGTGAACATTGTGCCTTGTCCAAATCTCATAGACTTGCTTATTCTAGATCTACTTCTAGATCTAAAGAAGCTTTTCAACTTGTGCATTCTGATATTCATTCTTCTAGTACAACTAGCAATGGTGGGGCAAAGATGTATGCAACTTTCATTGATGACTTTAGTAGGTATACTTGGATCTATCTTCTTAAAAGTAAGGATGAAGTGTTTGCTGCATTTGTCAAGTTCAAGAATAAATGGAAAACCAATTCAATACAAAGATCAAATGCTTAAGATCTGATAATGGAGGGGAATACACCTCAAATAGGTTCAAAGACTTTTGTATAGCACATGGGATTAAGAGGGAGATGTCTAGTCCTAGGACTCCACAACAGAATGGAGTGGCCGAGAGGAAGAATAGAACCCTTTGTGAATGTGCCAAGGCAATGAGACTACATGCTAATCTTGCTAAGTCTTTTTGGGGGGAAGCTTTAGCATGTGCTAACTATCTATGTAATAGATGGACAAGTGCTTCCTTGGATGGTAAAACTCCTCATGAGGTTCTTTATGGTAGAAGGCCGAGTGTCAAGCATTGTAGGATCTTTGGATGTACATGTTTTGTCAATATCACACTTGATGATAGAACTAAAAAAGATCCTTCATCAAAGAAGGGTGTGTTTGTTGGCTATAGTGAAGTAAGCAAGGCTTACAAAGTGTACATTCCTTCTACAAAGAAAGTTGTCATAAGTAGGGATGTCATCTTTCATGAAGAGAATGTTTCCAATGTTGTTGATGTTGATGTTGATGTGCCTACTAATCATCATGATGTGCAAGATGTCTTGGATGAAGATGGAGATGCCACTCCAAAGCAAACTTCAAGGAAGACTCAAAGGCAAAGGGCTAAGCCATCAAGGCTAACCTATGATGAAAAAGGAAAGCAAGTGGTGGACAACTCTAACCTTGCTTTTCTTACCTCTTTTGATAAACCAACTTGTGTAGGTGAAGCAATTCAAAAGAAGGAATGGATCCAAGCCATGGATCATGAGCATCAAGCACTCATCAAAAGCAACACATGGAGGTTGGTAAAGCTTCCAAAGGACAAGAAGGCAATTGGTTGTAAGTGGATCTTCAAGATCAAGACAAATCAAGATGGATCAATCAACAAGTACAAGGCAAGGTTGGTGGCAAAGGGGTATGCTCAAGAATATGGTATTGACTATGATGAGACCTTTGCACCCGTGGCAAAGATGGTAACTATTCGAATCCTAATCTCTCTTGCAACTCTTTATGATTGGGATATGTGGCAAATGGATGTTACTAATGCCTTCTTGAATGGTGATCTTGAAGAAGATATTTACATGGAGCAACCCGAGGGCTATGTTTCACATGATGAGCCTAATCATGTGTGCTATCTCCAAAAGAGTTTGTATGGGCTAAAGCAAGCACCAAGGAGTTGGTATGCTAAGCTCAATTCCTTCTTACTTTCTCAAAACTTTGTTATGAGTGAGTATGATCATTCTCTCTACTTTAGATTGAATGAAAATGATATCACTTTACTTTTGATCTATGTTGATGACATTATCTTAAGTGGTGGTAACAATCTAGATATAGATGAAATCAAGATGGCACTCAAAAGAGAGTTTGAAATTCAAGATCTTGGTAAACTTCATTATATCTTAGGAATAGAGATTATTAGAACTTCTAAATCTACATTCATATGTCAAGAAAAGTATGTTAACTCTATTCTAAAAAGGTTTCATATGGAAGATTGTAAAGTTGTTTCTACTCCTATGGAATCAAATGTAAAGCTAACTACAAGAAGTAATGAAAGATCCTTCAAGGACATTACTCTCTATAGAAAGCTAATAGGATCTCTTATATGGTTAACCATCACAAGACCTGATCTAAGCTTTGTGGTTGGTAAACTAAGTCAATTTATGCAAGATCCTAGTGAGGCTCATTGGAAGCTAGGAAAGAGAGTACTTAGATACATCTCGGGATCTAGAGATTTTGGCATCTTGTATGGAGGTACTACACCTAACCTTTGTGGATTTTCAGATTCAGATTTTGCAGGTGATCAAATGGATAGGAAGTCAACAAGTGCCTTTGCAATCTATCTTGGAGATGGAGTGGTCTCATGGCTATCAAAGAAGCAACCAACTATCTCTCTATCTTCCACCGAAGCCCAGTACAAGGCATTAACAACATGCACCAAGGAGATTCTTTGGATCAAGAGGATGTTATTGGATCTTCAATTGCTGGAACCAGAGAAGACTCCAATCATACTTTGTGATAACCTTTCAGCCCAAAGCTTGGCAAGCAATCCTGTTTTTCATGCAAGGAGCAAGCACATTGAGATTGCTCACCATTTTGTGAGAGATCAAGTCATTGCCAAAGAGGTGGAGCTTCAACATGTCTCTTCAAAGGAGTGTGTGGCTGATATCTTCACCAAACCATTGGGAAAGGACCTATATTTAATGCATAGATCTAATCTTGGAATGTGCTCAAAGACTATGCTGAAACTAGCATCCAATGTTGAAGAGGGAGTGTGAAAATTGTCAACATTTCCTAGCTAGTTTGAGGCCTAAATTGGCTAAAATTGTAAATAGTTTTGGTTCTGGAGTTTCACACGTGTGAACCAGGCCACAATGTTTTTATTTACTGTATTTTTTCAGTATGATGAAGTGTCAAACTTCATACCCTTCAAAATGAGACCATTTTGATGTATTTTGGTCATATAAGCCATTTTTAGCTATTTTTCCTATATAGGGAATATCTAGGGTCAAGTACCTTCTAGAGAGAGGAGAGAGAGTCATCTTCCTCATCCATAAATAGTAGGGAAGTCATGGAGAACAGGTTGGAGAAACCTTTTGTATGCTTCATTGAGATCAATAGATCATTGTCATTGTTTCTTCCTCCATTGAGAGCATTGTTGTGTGTATTGTCTTCAAGCTATTGTGTATGATCTTAGGTGCTTTCCAAAAGTGGTAGGCTGATGTATTATGGACTGTATAATGCTATTTTGGGCCGCACTTGATGTTTATGGAAGTTTTCATTTGTGATAAATGCTTTTTGATCAAGTTCTTTGCATTCTAGGTAGCATAGAATGTGTTGCCAATTCCTAGCTTATGTAGTTTGGAGTGCAAGCATTCAAGCCAATGATCTTGGAGTTTAGATCCACTTAGGATCTGTATTTTTCACAAACACCTCCAATAAAAACCTATGGGCGCAAAGCAAGAATCGATTTAATGCATAAACACGAATTAGAGAGCAAATCATACTTGACCAACACTAAGTACTGCTCTAATGGCATGTACCTATGAAAGTCAGGAGATCGCTCTGCGCCACCACGAAACACTAAATTATCAAGTTGTGAGATGGTTCCGGAGTTAGTTCCATTACCCAATTGTCTATGTGGTGAAATGCCTTTCCACATACACGCTTTCTGGCTCTTCGATCGTAAGTTGGGATGGCAACGCCTGTGCGATGATATAGTGACATCTACAAACAAGTAACCTATGCATAGACACTTGTTAATCATGAGAGATACTATTGTCAACACTAACAGAATCCCCAAAAAAATTTGATGTATTACCTCTTCATAAGGGTCAACTCTAACATATCCATGTTCCATCATCACATTCCATGAATGATACAGCGAAAAATGGTGTGCCTCGACGATTAAGTGGACAATTGGGAAGTGCTTAGAAATACAGATACAAATCATCCATCCTTGGTCCGCAAGGTACTACCTGGAAACCTAGAATGCTACCTCTATTGTCCTCACATCGAAGTTGTTCCATTGGGGCGTGGTCCTCTCATCTTCGTGGCCCTTCACCCCAAGAGAGGTGGGGAAGTGGGCACAAATAAAACTTGTCACTGCTCTATCGTGCTACCTACTATCGTATTTACAGGATTGTGATGCTCGACACAAAACAACTTGAGCTTCTTGGAGGCCTTGCATTTTGTTTTCCTTGCAATCTTTCGGATGTCGGCCATTATAATACAAACCTTTGTACATGTATCTACATACATTTGCAAACAAACAAAAGAAAATATAAACAACAAATGAAATACATAATCGGATGGGGCAAAAACATAAGTGGACCTATCATTATTACCTAACTGTGTGTCGATGGGTGCATGGCTAGGCCTATGTCTCAGCTCATCAGACGGGGTATCACTTCTAAATCTGATATGTGGATTACATTGGATATGTTAGTGTCAGAAGCTTGTCCCTAAATTTGATGCATCAGTAGGGGATTCGAAGCTTGTCAATAACCAGAAAGATTCAGAATGCAATAGTGAACCATGTTAATTCTTCGGCTTAGATCATAGGGTCAAATGTGGATTTGAGGTATCCATCTAATAGGCATGCCAGTCATCCAAATAAATGGATTCTCCAGTGTTTGGGAACAAGAGATAATTTCCTATAGTGATTGTAGGACAACTAGATGATCAATAGATCTCTAGAATATCAGATGAGGTGGTTAAGGGTTTTTTGGAAGGAAAAGCTGATGGTATGGGACGTCAGTAATTTTGGAAAGAAAATTCTAGGACTGTAAACATCTGATGATCAATGGTGTGTTTTAGTACCTAGTCGCGATATGGGAAAAAATAAAACCGTTTCATCAAATGTGGTATCTCATTATTTACAAAATCAGAGGCCCTTAAATCTATTTCTCGCTTTTTAATTAATCCTTTACTTCTTAATAATTTCTTTAATATAAGACATTGGACTAGTTTTATGAATTCTTTCCAGCATGAAGTTATTCTTCTGAAAGACTATTATGTCATATAAACTACTACTTGTGTGAACAGACTTGGAATTCAGATAAATTCTAAGGTTAAAATGTTTCAATTTTTTAAACCTAGAATATCTCTGTTTCATAAATGGATTTCGATAGAATAGTAGCTTCTATCACTCAGATAGGAAATATTTGAAGGAGAAGTCATGTTTGTAATAGAGTGAATCCTTTAGTGGAAGCACTTATTACTGACTTTTCTAAGATTTGGATATTTTAATATATCATCTTTCTAGTTAACTTTTATTGAAATTTATAATTTCTTTAAAAGGAGGGGTGAAGTGGTGGGATAAAATTCTATTTATGAATCTATGAATTGCATAGTCTTCGAAAAAAAAACCAGCTGTGGTATAGAAATGAGATTTGATATGGAAGTAATTTCTGATAGATTCAGAGTAAGATATCTAATTGGAACTTTTTGAATAAGAGGAATTCTCTAGGGATTGTGTGGACAATCTGGAACTAGAACAGGTTTGATATTTGAATCATTATCTATAAGTAGTGCAATAAAAGGTCAAAGGTTGCTAGTTTTATTTTGATTGGAATAGAAGTAAGTTTGATTAGAATTTAAGTCTGAGATTTCTGTATTGGATCAACCTAATCTTATTTTTAGTACTAGGATCAGAGAGGGGTTGATTGAGTGGAAGGAGGAAATTGGATTGAAAAACTGCTGAGAGTGAATTTTATGCATCTCAGAGATTTTTTGGATATGTTATTTACTCATGAGAAATAGAAATTCTTTTGTAGCTAAGTTACAAGATCTCAGTGAGATATGTGAGTAACATATGTGGGTTTTGAAGGAATCTGCCAAACAAGAGTGTGTTTATGTACTGGGTCATAGTGAGATTATTCACATATGCGAACGATTAATCTTGTATGAATCTACTGTGTATTCCTGGTTACTAGGGTTATTTGGTACACTTAACCTAGTCGGTAAACATAGACATATGATCAAGTATTGTTTTGACAGATACTTGCAGAGTTGACAAATCTTTGTATAGAAGATTTATGGATTAACTTATAAATGATTTGGATAAGGATCTGAATGTGGTGTTATACTAGTATAATTGAACTCTTCACCTAGACATTTGAGACTTCTGAATCATTGACAATTAACTTGACTAGTTGATTACTCCAAGATGAAGTTAATTGGTAAAACTATCAATGTGATGTGAATTCACTAGGAACTAATGGTTTTTGGATTATATTGCTTGTAAGACGCATGATTAGTGAATCATTTGGTTCATCAGCTAAAATTATGTGCATCAAATATATAGTATTCTTGGGATAGAGTATCTCTTATTTTAAGGAATAGACTCAGCTCATTAGTGATTATATCCCTAAGCACTCAATTCGATAACGAATCTTAATGAATCCAAGAATAATATCTGAATTGATATTCAGCAGGACTTTGGATATCTAGATTTGATTCTAGATTGTAATCTAAAGTTTTTGTAGTTGAAGATGATTGTCATTTTGGTATGCGTTCAGTCTTTAATTACCAATAGTTTATAGAACTTGAATCTTGCACTTTAGTTAAAAAATCTTATCGGAAGAATATTCCTAAATCCAGTATTTTCTTAGTGAAAGATTTTGGAATGATTCTTACTTTTCCTGAGTTATGTTGGAAATATACTCCAGTATCCTCTAAAAATTAAGTATGGCTTTGGATTCTAGAATGATTCTTACTTTTCCTAAGTTACGTGGAACATATACTCTACTATCATGTAAATGATTATGATTTTGATTCCAGAAAATTGTGATTGACGAATCATATGAATCTGAATATTTATGGTTGATGAATCATAAATAGATACTTAATTATTGTCATTGGATTATAAGGAATTGTAATGATTCTTAAGTGTGATGATTAATTCTTGATCTATTATTTGAGCAAGAATTCAGATCAGTGTTTTGCATCTCTCTACTCCAGTATTCTATTTGAGAGCCTATGGATCTCACAGATATTCTCACAAGATAAGTATTTTATTTGTGGAGAATTGAATTTATCTAGTGGATGCTATTCTACTACAGTTTATGGTCTGTAGTTGCTTGAGTATAGTTCTTCATCCGATTGGATCTCCAGTTATCATAGGAGACAGACAAGTCTATTAAGATGAATGAATGCTATTTTCTTGCATTTGGTGCCAGAAATAGGAGCATTTAACTCAAAAGAGTATCTAGGATACTCAGAGTCGAGTTTTAATCATTTCATATCTTAATGTTTCTCCTAGAGATTCTAATTGAATGAATTTTCATATCTTAGAATTTGGATTTTAAGGATATTTGTACTTATAAGCTTATGAATTATTTGTCAGAGTTGTGGATAATTTCATACTATAATTATAATTATTTTATTATTTCTTTAACTTTAATCTCTTAGGTTAGGTTATTTCATCCAGTGTTTCATGTAAATGCTTTATATGAGGGTGATGTTACTAACTTATCGTGAATATAACCTAGATGGGAAATTTATCGCTTAGTGTGCTTTTTCAAACCTGAGTTGTACTCCAGTACAGAGATTATCACTTGGAAAATAGGATTATCTCTAAGTACTTGTTTGATATGAAAGTTAGACTACGGATAATGATTTTCTAGGTTGATATTTAAAGTTAAAAGAACCGTTCCTATTATTCTTTCCTTTTTAGAGAGCTTCTAAGGATAGAACCAGTTTAAGAGGGAAGAATCATTATGTCCATGACTAGTAATTAGGATTCAGTATACTCCTAGTCTTGGATACACGGTACTCCAAAAAATCAAGTTGTTAGTTATGCCACATCATACTGGATGTGACCCGAAAGTAACTAATATCCTTGTGAGGCCCAGAACACACTAAACGGAGTTTAGACAAGGCTTGGGACAATTAAGGCATGTGTAGAGTTATCAATAGCAATTCTATGAATAGAGGATCTATGCATAGAAACTCTATTATGGAGGAATCCATGTATAGGAGAGTTAGGGCCTTGCATGTCTATGTGCACAGGTGGCTCATGGCTCTATAAGAAGAGGCCAAACTCGCCCTACTCCTCATTGTGATCATGAATTCATTGCCAGGGTTTCACTCTACCTTCAGGCTTTTTGTTCCTTGGCTTGGGGGTGAAGCTTCTAGAGTTGATTGGTTGCTTCTACTTGGTTGGGTGGTTGCTCCATAGTGTGTTTTCCATTGTGTTTTGTCTTGTAAGCAGGATCTTAGGGAGCTTCCCTTATAGCTGGTGTGAAAAATACATAGTCCAGACTACAAACATGTTGTCGTTTGGTGATTGACAAAATACGAGCATTTGGAATAGCTCAATATCGATCAGATATTCTAATATGGATAACATTTTTTATGGTCAGATTTTAAAAACAAATGATTTACTTGTGTGATTTAAGATCCATCAATCACT
The DNA here is from genome assembly GCA_029204225.1 of Diphasiastrum complanatum. NCBI lineage: Eukaryota > Viridiplantae > Streptophyta > Lycopodiopsida > Lycopodiales > Lycopodiaceae > Diphasiastrum > Diphasiastrum complanatum. The sequence goes on from CM055098.1 coordinate 6,430,914, forward strand.
CTAATGTTCACATGCCCTTGTTTCTATCTATGGCTTTGGCAATAGAATTCAACTTGTATAAAGACCTGTGCTACCAAGTATTATATCTTGACCCTTGACCAATGGAAGCGGTGGTAATGTTCGATGTGGAAGGGTTGTGGTGCCCTTTGTTGACGGAAAAATAATCATCAGTCGAAATTATTTCGAAAAGGCCCTAGGTGATTATCGTGCACTAACGACATTGAGTGCAGTGATTGGGTATGATTCAGAAATGCCAACTATGATTGACTTGGTTACTCAAAAGGATATAGAGGGTGTGGACCTCTATATATTGCAAGACTCGCTCTCGCTGAAGTACTTGGCATCTACAACGACTGTTGCCAGCCTGGAATCCAGTGAATCCCTACAAGTAGAGGGAGACGATGACTTGGTGGAAATCACACATGCCACAATAGGAAAATCTTACAATGCACCGGTCAAAATCAATGATCACCCAATGCAAACACAACATGCATTGCCACTGATGGAGAACAATCTGGTCACAGTATCATACAACACATCCTCTCTAGACAGGGGAACAACATCCTTAAAAAACTCATAACTAGAAACATGACACACCAACAGACACATGACCTTCCAAGGCACTATGGCGGCGATTTGATCTTCAAATTTCCACCTAAATTTGCAAAATGCACATGAATGAACGCAATGGAACATAGGTATGATGGGCATATATGGACAAAGCCAGTGACAACCAATGTAGCATTTGATGGAGTTGTTAGGACCAGCTACTGTGTGGGCCAGCTCAAGTGTCCAAGGATGACATGCCCATAGTATGTTAACACCAACAAGCGAAACCAATCTTACTTTAAAGGACATCATCAAAAAAAATGTGAATATGGGCTGATGGCGTGAGGGTCGGCTGGGGAACCAGTCATCAAAGAAAAAAATTCATGTTTTAGAGCTCTCACAACCTTCACATTTACCACTTTTCCATCAATGGTAAGTGCTCTCTGTATCCGTAGCAACGTTGTGGCTGATATGTCAGTTCTGTATTTAAAATGTCGGCCATCTCGGCTTGTTGAGGGATAAGATGGCATGTTCTTTGGCTCTTCGACATGGTGGGCAGCTTCTGATTTTTCTGCAGTTTGAGTCAAATGACACACATTTGCAAGCATTGATTCAAGTTGAAAACCTACAGTTGTGAGCAAATCAACCTCTTGTTGTATAAGTTTTGCTCCCTTAGCTACTGACCATACATTGGGGGTCTTCACTGGCTTTTGGAATATGCTTTTGTCCAGATCCCATGCAGGTGTGCAGTTATCATTACAAAACCACATCATCTGTTGTGTGATGTCATTCGGATGTCTTCTCGCCTCGAAAAAGTAGGGGGCAGGAGTTCTTTTTGAAGCGTTCGGTATCATATGTCCACATTTTCCTTGGCTTTGTATCCAAGCAAGGCACTTCACACGATTGTTTAAAGGGGTTCTTCGGATCGCCCAAAAGGCATTGTGAATTTGATGCTCCACCAAAACTTTGTCGTTGGCTAGGTAAATCATGTCAGCGTGGTGCTTATCAAGGTCTTGGGCGGGAGGTGGGGTGGAACCAAAATGAATTTTCCTAAGGTGCCCCTTGTTTCGGCGATCCACATTGTGTACATTGAATTCCAGCTTGTGGATGCCTTCTTCGCCATCTTCAACATTAACCGAAGGAGTTCTCTTCTTGCAAACAGTCTCTCTGTCTCCTTCCAAGATTGGTGGCTACCGATGCATTGGTGTGCCACTCACTGCCTCATTCACAGTTCTGACGACAACTGTGGGTTTGTTTGGCTTTCTGGAGGTACTTCTGTTTATTTAATTTCGAGGCTTGGGCCATGTCCAATATGTCAGCCAAGCAGATATGCATGTTGTTTTGCGCTTTGCAACACAATGTTGGCCATGTCGGACACACACACATCATACAAAGAAATCGTCTTTCTACTTCCCTCACCATCCAACCAACTACCATGTTTGGATTCTAATAGATTTGTGCGTGGTGTGTTTGCTCCTTCTACAACATCCAGAACCTGCACATGACAGTTGTTTAAGGTTATAATATTTTTCCTCTACATGAGCAATGTGCAACTTTCAACCCAAGAGTCATATCACTTATTCCCAATGGGGGATGTCGTTATTCCACCAGCTCATCCAGCTGTCCATTGATGGAAGATCGTAATCTTTGACATTCCCAGTGCACCACCACTGATGAATTGTTCTACATTCAGCTAGAGCCTCTTCTCTAGATCCAGCCACTCTCCATTTTTTGCACATCTCTTTATGTTGTTTTTGGGAGTTTCGATGCATGAACTTTGTTGTGTGGATGTGTAGGCTTTGTTCCCAATGGAACAAGAAAGATCTTTCGCAACCGACCATTTCATTGTTTGGACCCTCATTGAAGACTGTGCGCATGGCCCTCCAATTGGCTTGTGCTTCATCAGCCATGAAATCACAAAAATTTGCCTTGGGATTCCCAAACCGTTCCATTTGTGAGCTCAATTGGTTCCAAAACAACACTTGAGAAACAATATCCTCCTCTTTCATCTCGCAAATGACAATTGTGAGCAGTTCTTGTATGCTGCAATAACAAATATTCGTGAATGTATGACAACACGGTGAAAGTTACAAGGATAATTAGAAAACATGTTTCAATGGGTAGTACCCAGGGTCATAGACATGACAGGCCAATATAGTCCATCCACTAACCCTCCTTGTGTGGTCAAACTGCACCCAAGTGTTCTTCAGGTCTCCGTTGCCGACTCTCCTCATTCTATTCACAATATCAACACTGGAAGCAGGACCTTGCGCTGACATCTTGAATATGTAACATCGATCTTCTGGCTAACCTTGCCCTGGGAATCTACTTCCTTGGAAGAAGTTGTACATCGAATTTTTTTCCAGCAACAAGATGTTGTCTAGTGAGTCCCCTCGGGGATCATTACTCTTCGCGTTGATGATCATTCTGCGCAATCTGTAGCAGAGAACAACAAACAATTACGAACTGGATACAATTGCTTGGTGAGTACATCTTACACTTGAGCTATGGCTTACCTTTGAGTTTTCACAAGAGCTGTTAGTTTCTCAAGAATGTTGGTGAGCTCAACATCGCCAACAAGTTCGATGTGGCATCTGTCGGGCTTGAGCATTGAGGAAGCTATCAGTTCCTTTGCGATGTTCATTTGAATCTTCCTGGGGTTTGTTGACCTATCGATAGCTACAACTTTTTCCACCACATCTCTCACTTTCTCGATTCTCTCCTTTGAGGTGCTAGGTTGCACACTATGCAGGTGTCTACCCGTGTGGATCATTAACCTGCTAAAACTAGTGTCTCTAGGCATCACGTAGTACACAATGCAAGAACATGTGCACAAAAGGAACCTTCCAAAAAGATACTTTTTATTTTTTTTCTCAAAAGGTTTTCACATGGACCAATCAAAACACTCACATTTGAAATCTACGTAATGTAGCTCCTTCAAATTGATTTTTTTTTAATCTTTTAGAAAAACTGTAATTTTGTGTCAGAGGCAGCCCACAAATAAGCATTTTATCTATAGTATAGTATGCAACACAACAAGACATGATGTAACTTTTGAGCTACATCTCATTTTGAGACAATTACAATGCCTTTAGAAAGTGCTCGACGAGAGCTTTCCAACGACATCTAACAGACCCAATTCCAACCTACGATCATTAGAAAGATATTGTCAGTAGGTGGTTAGGAGCTGTTGGTCAACCTAGCATTGCTTTCGGACTTAGTTGATCATTACCAGTTTGATAGTCAAACAGGTCAACTACGTCCAAAAGTGATATCAGATTGACCAACAACTTTGACTAACAATATCTTTTTAACCGTAGCTCAGTTTTTAAGTGTTCTTGGATGTCATTGGAAAGCTCTTGTTGAGGGCTTTCTAATGGCATTATAATAGTCTCAATCTGAGCTATGGTTCCAAAGTTACAAATTTTTTAATAGCCACAAATTGTACTATACACGAAATAGTTAACCATCGAATACTATGCAGGCAGGACTGCGAGCAGGAAAAGATCTTATTTTTTGCATTTTAGATTGCCAAAAAATTTTCATCCACATGGCAATCCTTATAGGGCCCTTTTCAAGGCCAAATTTTCTCTAATGGTTTTTCTATGTCTATCCGTGATCTTGTGTGACACGAATTTTAACTAATTTTGCAATCATCGAGCTTGTCTCTAACCAAGCTTTTGATTGTATCTCTCCTCTGCCAGACATTCGCAAGAATAATGAGCTACTTGACTATTTAACAACTTGTATAAAGATGTTGGTCTTAAGTTGATCTTTTAACTATCACTTATCTACTCCCATTAGATAGATAGAGGTGTAAGTCACACATGCCCATGTCACCTCTACTCTTTGTTATTACAATTATCCTCCTTATTACGACAATTAATAAGAGAAAAATATGAAGCTTTTTGTTGCCCCTTTTAAGTAACTTGTAGAATTAAAAAGTAATCTAACTTATCATATATCATTTCAAAGTTTTTGGCCAAAATGGTTGACACTCTGATGAACTAAGATTAGTTTACAAAACATTATTTTGAAACATTTGGATGCAACTTTGGGATTATACCCATGAAAGGATCTCATAGAAAAACTAAAGACATTAGCCCTTGAAACTATAGGTAGATAAAAAGTGGGTTCTCATAATTATAGATATTCTTTTGCTTATGTTGATTTACTAACTTTTATTCAAAAGGAAGTTTAAGAGTGGAAACAAAAAGATCAAATTATGCATCTCTCTCATGTCCAGACAATCCCTAGCACTTGATCTCGACTATCCAACCGACAAAGTCGACCTCCATGTCTGTCATAGCTACATCCATGAAAAGCAAATTAGGATTCCATGAAGACCAAGTCATAGGCACGTGTCTATTAGACGTTGTCCATTCAGATATATGTGGACCTATGCAAACTCCATCATTGCTAGATGCAAAGTATTTCATTACTTTTATTGATGAATTTTCTAGAAGAATAGTTGTTTACTCTCATTAAGCAGAAATCGGAGGCTTTCAACAACTTTTGACAACTCAAAGAGCATGTAGAAAATCAAACTGGTAAAAGAATCAAAGCACTGAGGTCCGACAACGGGGGAGAATACATCTCCACCGAATTCAAGGAGTACTGCCTCAACATTGACATTGAGCAACAATACATTACCTCCTCTTCATCTCAGTCGAATGGTCTTGTTGAAAGAAAAAACATAACCTTAGTCGAATCGGCAAAGTGTACGCTTGCACATGCGACACTTCCGAAGTCCTTCTGGGTTGAAGATATTTCAACAACAACCTATATTTAAAACAGATGTCTTACTAAAGGTCTTCCAGCCAAAGCACCATACGACAGGTACCAAACCTTCTTTATCGAACTTACGAGTTTTTGGATGTACAACTTATGAGCAGATTCCTCATGATCTCAGGAAGAAGCTCGACTTCCAGAGTATCAAATGTATTTTCATCAACTACACTTCTTCAGATCAAGCTTACAAGTTGTTTGATCTTGTCGAATCGAAGATATTCACTAGCTGGGATGTCATCTTCATCGAAGATTAGTTTATTGACCTCATGGGAAAAGGCAAAGCCCATATAACCGAATTGTCCAACTCTTTTGACATATTGAACTTTCCAGTTCCTCAGTTGATTATTCCTATCAAAGGTCCAAGCTCATCTACTCACAATGAACAACCTATCAATAGCTAATTCGAAGATGAGGATGTTGCCGTTCAACAACTACAACATGATGAAAATGATCAACTTTCTTTATTACCCAAAAGATCACTGAGAACTAGTAGAACACCTAATAAGTATATCGATAATTCTATAGCTTACCTTGTACAGGAGCCAGCGACTATCAAAGAGGCACTCAGTCAGTCCGATTCTAATCTCTGGAAAGAAGCGATGGATAAAGAGTATTCATCTCTTATCAAGAACCAGACATGGACGATTGTCGAATTACCTACCAACAGAAACGTAGTTGATTGCAAATGGATTTTCAAAATCAGTAGTACAACTTTTATCTTGAATTTTCAGAGATGGTAGTTCTCTCCATCAAGTTTGTCGATCAAAGATGAACTAGAAGATGGATCCATTATGGTATAGAGAGCGAGATCGTTGGTAGAAACAATGATGTCAAAATATTGCTAGTTGTGCTCAATGGCTTGAAGGATGAATATGAGAACCTTGTCCAATCCTATGCTATCAAGGAGGAACTACCCACCTTCAAGGTTTTGCAATTAGTGCTAATAGCTGAAGAATCAAGGCATGAGAACAAGATATTAAGGATGGACGGTTTGGTTGAATTCGAATTTGTGTTGAAGAACACTATAGAATTGGGGAGATTCGAGCAAGTCCAAGATTATGAAGTCTGGTACAAATCAAATTCTTGCTACTTTGGTGTGCACTTCCTTGGCTATGCCTAGTGGTTTCACACTAGATTGATCAACTAGTCGAATCATAAAAGGGGTGCTCACCATACAAGTAAGTCCCTATGTGTCGTATAACTGGAGGAGATGGTGTTAACTTTGGATCCTCCATCGACTATGGCTAACTCTTGTGGTAACCCTTGATGAGTTATCAAGATTGTTACATGTTTTGCATCTTTTTCCATCCTCCTCCTACTTGGTGAATGGGATGTGATTACTCAACTCCTTCTTTCGACTTGGGCTCAATGGATTTTGGCGTGGATTTGGTATGCTTGTTTCATCTGTGTAAGATTTCAATCTTTCCCAAAGGGTCATTTTCAGTAAGGTGCCCAATTACAATCGGACATCTTCTCTCAATAGATCGACTAAGGCAACTATATGGTGTTTTTCCATCTCCTTGCTCTAGAAAGGAATCTCCATACCAGAATGATCTTGTGCATTCTATTTAGTCTCGTGGATGAACTACAACAATCTTGGATTCACTGGGGAGTGGGAAGAAGCATTGGACCTTCGACCGTTTTCACCGTTGATCTTTGTTATGCTATGGGGCTGCCTCCTTGGATTGATTAATGGCTTGTGCTTTTTTTTACCCATTCCCTTATGCGTGTAAAATTAACTTGCTCAACCGTTGGATTGGGATGTTCACCAATATATAAAAAACCTGATGAGCCACTAGCAAGTCCTACAATAGCGGATTTGGTTGGTTTCTTTTCTAGGCATTTTTGTGCTCTCATCTGGATGAGCACCGACATTGTAGATGTTTTTTTTTTTCTGAAAATGTCAACTAGTTATGCTGAGTTTATTTGGCAATTTTGAGGCCAATATGCATATTTGTCTTAGAGATAGACTTTCTAAAGCTAATAAGGCCTAAGAATAGTGGATTTACTATTTTGACAACTTAGGCAGGTTGATACGGTCGCATATAGACCTCTTGATATTGGTTCAAATACATGCATTGAATCTAGTCATGTTAGATCTTATATCATTCTTCAAAATTCTATATCAAGTTTCTAGCTTTTGCATGTAGAATTTATGTGATTCAATATATGCATTTTTGTGAGAACTCTAAAATTGATGGGATCTCTTGATTTTGAAGTTGCTGGACTTTCCAAGGGTGTGTTTCAATCTTAGAGAGTGAAAAAGTTCATGATATTGTAGGTTGATCATGTGTTGATCAAGTGTCATCAATTCCATGTGTTGAACTTGCTAGTTTTGTGCAAGAAAGAGATTTGAGAGGTTCCATATCTTTGTGAGTTCTTCTTGGATTCATTTGTTGACTTTCAATAGAGTGCATAGCTTTGATTTTGTTGACAAGCATGTCTGTTAGAGACTTGTAGCAGTCAAGATGCAGCTCATTAAATACCTCTTCCTTTGAAGCTGCAATTGAGGACTTTCCAACTCGCTCGTAAGTTAGTCTAATCAAGGAAGCTTAGCACAACTAGCAGCAGTAGGAGTGGAACACAGAATACCACATGCACAACAGTTTATGTTTTTGATCATATCACTTCCACAGGCCTACCAGTCATTAAGAACAATCTTAATGCGATATCCTGATACTACCTCTGACGATGCAGCAAAGGTTGTCGCAGAGGAAAAGATGATATGACATTAAGCTGAAAAAAGGAAGACGATGAGAAGGCCCTATTTGTAAAAGCAAAAGGGAAGAATGCTCAATGAGGAGTTTTCTCTAGAGGCAAGAACCAACCAGAAGCAAAGAATACAGGCAGTTATAAGAAGAGGACAATAAGGATGTTGCCTACTTTCACTGTCAGAAGACAAGACACTATTCAAATGAGTGTTGGTACAATCCTAAGTCAAAGTCTTTCAGAGGAAAGTATCTTAGAAAGGACAGTGTGCATGCAGTAGAATCGTCCCACAACAAGAGGAAGTAGACGACAACACATTTGTGATTACAGAGGGAGAAGGAAACACTACATATCTCACACAAAAGAATCCAGTATAATAATAGATTCTGGAGCTACTGTCTATGTTATGTGCATGAAGGAACTCCTACAAAAGTTTCAACCAAGTTGCACATCTAGATCAGTCACCCTTGGTGAAAATAGCCAACATAGAGTGGAAGGAGCTGGAATAATCCAAATGATGACGCCTAATGGACGCAGAGATCTAGAGAGGGCAATTTGTACTAGGTCACAATTTCATAGGGAGTGGATAATGCATTGGCTACCACCTCTTATGACAATGAATCAGAACTGTGGCACAAAAGAATGGGGCATATCAACATGAGAATGCTCTATCAGATGACAAAGGAAGGACTGGCAATGAGGGTTAATGTTACTCAACCACATCCAGATTTCTGTCAGATTTGTGCTTTAGGAAAATAGAGCCAAGAATCTTTCTCGGGGCAGGCAACCAGAGCAAAGGCGCCACTTGACCTGGTACACTCAGATCTGTGTGGACCAATGGCGGTTACCTCAATATCAGGATCAAGATATTTTGTCACATTTATTGATGATTACAATCATATGACTATGATTTATTTTCTGAAATTAAAATCAGAAGTCATTGAAAAGTTTAAGTGCTTTCAAGCCTATGCAGAACGATAGCTACAAAGCAAAATAAAGGCATTACGATCTGAAAATGGAGGAGAACACACTAGCAACTAGTTCAAAGAGCACTACAGAAAGGAAGACATTTTCAAGCAGTACACCATTCCCTATACCCCACAACATAACGATGTGGCGGAAAGGAAGAACAGAACGCTAATGGATGATTTTGGTCAGGATTGCCTAAGGAATTCTGGAAAGCCGCAGTAGCAGCTTCAACTTACATGCAGAATCGAACATTGACAACAACTGTCAAGGGTAAGACCCCATTTGAGATATGGTTCGACAAAAGGCCAGACCTCTCATATGTCAAGATCTTTGGATGTGATGCCTATATGCACACACCAGACCAAAAGAGAAAGAAATTGGACGAAAAGTCTTGCAAGACCATCTTTATTGGCTACCCGTTTGAGACAATGTACAATCCATTGACCAAGAAAATACTTGTCAGTAGAGATGTCAAGTATGACGAAGGACAGTTCTCAGGATCTGATCGAGAATCTGGTACTGATTTTCACCAGTATCCATATATTCCCAGAACAGACACAAGTGAAGCTGAGGAGGCATTCACTTGAGGGGCAGAGACAAAATGTACAAGTGCAAGTACAAGCAAGACAATCTGGAGTTGCAGAAGCAGCACCAGTGGAAGGACGTCAGATGATAGTGACCTGACTAGTGAGGTCGCGAACACCTTCACTGAAGGTGATTGAGAATGCTGAGATGAGTCATGTATATACAGACTTTTGTGGGATCATAGAAGAGCCAAAAACTTTTCAAGAAACGGACGAGAGCAGTGAAAGTAAGCAATGGCATCAAGCTATGCAGGAAGAACTACAATCCATGGAAAGGAATAGAGCATGAGAATTGACAACGTTACATGTTGCTATAAACAACAAATGGGTTTTCGAAAGGAAAACAAATGCAGCAGGTGCAATGGTCCGCTACAAGGCCAGATTAATGGCAAGAGGTTTCTCACAAAAGGAAGGGATCGATTATTTTGAAACCTTCTCTCCCACAGTGAAAATGGCCAGCATAAGAACACTCTTAGCATATGCTATGAGGTACAATATGGAAATTCACCAGATTGATGTCAAAGCAACATTCCTATATGGGAACATTGACGAAGAAATATATATGACACAGCCAGAAGGTTTTGTGGACGAGACTCATCCAAAATTTGTATGCAGACTGACAAAATGCATTTATGGATTGAAACAGGTTGCAAGAGCATGGCACAGTAGAATTGATCTTTATCTTAAGTCAATCAGAATGCATGCCTTGTTATCTGACTATAATATATATACAATCAGAGATGGTGACAATTTTGTATTCATGACACTATTTGTTGTTGATTCTCTAATGATAGGGAATTGCCTGAAATTAATCCAAAAAATAAAAACTCAGATATCTGATGAGTTTGAGATCTCAGATCTTGGAGAAGCGTAGATATGTGTGGGACTACAGATAGATAGAGACAGGTGCAGAAGGACTCTCCACCTAACACAAGAGAAATATGCGCTGAAGATTCTGAAAGATTACAAGATGACAGAGTGCAAAGAGAAATGCACTCCTATGGAAGTAGCAGATTGACCAAGGATGACTGCCCAAAAGATGATGCAGAAAAGGGGAGAATGGCAATAGTGCCATACCGGAACCTTATTGGCAGCCTCATGTACCTGGCAGTCTGCACCAGACCTGACATTGCTATGGCGGTATACTCACTTAGCCAGTTCGCTGATAATCCAGGCGAGAAGCATTGGAGAATGGCCAAGAGAGTCGTTCAGTACATTAAAAGTACAACAATGTATGGAATAACCTTTAACAGTAATTCTGATTTTGAATTACTTGCATACAGTGATGCCACTTGGGCTAGCAACAGAGATGACAGTAAGTTTGTGTCTGGTGGATGTTTTGTGTTATGCGGATCAGTAGTAAACTGGGTATGCACGAAGCAGACCTTGGTTGCTCAGTCCTCGTGTGAAGTGGAATATGTTGCTGCATCTAAAAACACAAATGAAATAGTGTGGCTTCGAATGTTGTTGAACGAGTTGAGTGAACCGCAGGTTCAGCCCACTATAATGAATATGGATAGCCAAAGTGCAATCCACCTCACCGAGGATCCTGTTTTTCACTCCAAAACCAAGCACATTCCACTGAAGTACCACCACATTAGAGATCTGATCCAGAAAAAGAAGTTGATGATTCAATATGTTAAATCATCCGACATGATGGCAGATGTACTGACAAAGCCTCTGAACAAGACTCTGTTTGAAATGCACAGAATGACAATGGGAATGAGATGAAGGTATCCTCAGTTCAAGAGGGAGCTGTTGGAAATTTGTGAACTTCGGAAACCTTCGGCATTTTCGGCCTTCAAGATTTTCTCTCACTTCACCATCTTCTCTCACTTTGGGATTTTCGCTTTCTTCGCTTCGGGATTTTCTCTCACTTCGGGATTTTCAAATAAGCCAATTTTGTGAGATAGACGTTTTGGGCACTTGTCGCACTTTTCCCATATTTTGCACTTTCGCAAAAAACAGAATCAGAGCGTGAATAGACAGTGCGAATAACGGAATGCAAGGAAAGCAAAAGTGGACAATGACAGCCAACTAAAATTAGTTAGAGTTAAGATTTGTTCTTTTAATTACTAGAGATTAGATCAATCGTCTCTCCATTCTATATATATATAGGATTAACGAGAGACAGATTGCAGAAGTTAGTATACGATACTAGCTATTCGTAAGAAAGAGTAACTCTCTTGCGGTGATGCATTGTTTGAGATCAAACAACGCACAAGTTTTTGTTGTAAATCTGTAATTCAGACGATATAAAATGCAAGAGTGCACTAGACCCAGTAGTCTGCAAGTGTTTTATGTCTGATTGATTCATTTTCTCTTTCGCCCATTATTTCCATTGTCATGCTGGAAATCTGTAATGGTTGTCTGGTACGTATTGCAGAAGTAGACACTAGATAATTCTTGTCTCTACATTTTCGTTTCCGCATTTGTTCGATTTTTATCAAAAGTCCAGTTTAAAAAGTTTTGAGATATGCATGGGTCATGTGGCCAAGCAAAGAGGACTACAAAAACCCACTTTCTCATACAAAACAAGCATGCTATTTGGCTTCTCACAAAGGTGCAAAACACTTAAAGACCAACCTTTTAGCCTTTAAGACTTTTTTTTCAAACTCCATTGACCGACCTCAACACATAGTATTGACTTTGCAAGTCAAGGTCAAAAGATTTTGCTCTTGACATATGTCTGAATCGTAAACAAGTACAAGTTCATACGCATATTTGGGGTGTGAAATTGTTTTTTCCTCAACAACTCCAAGGAGAGAAATTGCCCCAATGTGGATGCCAAATGGGTTGGCTACATCCTTGGATGAAAATTCGCCACAAAGTGGGTCTAAAACTGCAATTTTGAAATTGGTACTTAACTCACACCTCATCTAAAACCACCATAAGATAAAGAGGCTACGATGGGGGCAAATATGCTTGGAGACGCACATAGATGGCAAAAGGAATATATTCCTATGACACATGGACAAACTAACGAATGCACCTTTGGATCTGAGACAATGGCTGGTCTGAGGCTGCCCAAGCCTAGGTTTCGCCTTAGCTTGGGCACAGCCCACTAAAATATCGCCCCAAGTGTATTCCATCACCTACTCAAAGGCTTGAGCAAAGGAAGCTGGAATATTTGTGGACCACAAAGTGCATGTTTCTATGGGAGGGGGTCTATGAATCCACTGGGCCTCTCTGTGCAGCCTTTCTATCCCATGTTATCCACCAATTAGAATCTGCCACTTGGACGATTTTGAATGGTGAGTGATGGAGACGTGGCAAAATCTGAATGTTTATAAAAAGAAAATCCAACGGTGGTGCCATGCACATTTGGGGCTTCTCTCCTCCAAACCCTAATCTGTAGCGAGGGATAAGGGTTTGATCCGTCCAGCGATGGCGAGCACATGCGCGTGATCGATCGATCGATCGCCAGGAGGGAGGTGTTCGGACAAGCATCTACATCATGGGAGCATGCATGCCGGGAGCCGCCGTGAGCCAGTTAGTCATGGGCAGGGCCAATTCTCAAAGGTTTTTGGTGATAAGCCCTCGTATTAGGGTCCAGATTTCGGACTCCAAAGCTGTGTCTGCTGCGGGATTGAAGAGGAAGTTCTGTACAGCGGGATCAATTGGTGGAGGCGCATTTTGGTCGGAGCTTAGTGGCCTTGATAATTGGGCTGCTCGCCGTGATTTACATCCCTGCCAAGCCATTATTGAGGAAGATTGTAAGTAGAAATCATAAATGGCTGCCTTCTAAGATCACTGTTGACGTGATACATTATCAGAGCTCTAGCTAGTACATTATTAGCTCTAGTTAGTACATTATCAGCTCTAATTGAAACGTTATCAGGTCTAATAAGTACAAACGTTTCAGGTCTATTAAGTACATTCTCTAATCAATATATTATTAGCGCTGATTAGACATTATCAGCTTGGTGCATTATCAGTTCGAAGTAACAAAAAATGTGCTCCATACATTACCAGTTCTAGTTATTACATTACTAGTGTTTATTGATAAATTTAATCAGCTCTAATCAGCAAAAAATATTGTATGGAACATATTTTACCAAAAACTTATACATAAATAATATATTTGACCTGACACACTATCAGCTCTGAGTAATACATTATATAGAACGTAATAGTGTATAATCAAGTTACTGTGAAACATGGAATTATAAAATAGAACATATTCATGATGAAGTTCTTAGCTGCAAAGATGAAGTTCTTAGCTGCAATGATGAAGGTCTTAGTTGCAAAGATTCAGAAGGCTGGCAGTGGCACTGAAATTAGTGCTGGTAGAATATTATCAAACCAAGCTTGTAAATAACATTCTGAAATCCTATACATTTCAAATTTATAACTGAAACTAGCGAAGTCGTACAGGTATATATCCTACCAACTTTGAAAGCCCACGGTGAAATGCTAAATTGAATGATTGGCCGATCCTGTGCATTTCAAAATTTATAACTAAAACTAGTGCAGTCTTTCAGGTATATATCCCGCCAACTTTGAAATCCATCGGTGAACTGCCAAAGTGAATGATTGGCCTGTAAGACGACTTTGGTTTTTGCGAGCACTGATTGAAATTATACTTGATGTAAATCATTCTGTTGTTAACATGCTTGAAAGCCTCGTAACAGGGGGTTCTTGATATTTGTGGTGGGAAGGACTACAGACAATTCTCAACTGTTGATTTCGAATGCCCATGCAATGCATAGTCTCCTGAAGCATGCAATGTTCTCGTTCCCATACAAAATGCAGGAAAAGATGCCAAGTTTTGTTAGGAGTGCTCTTTTTATTGATTATTTTTGAACTCCAAACAATACAAAGTAATAAATTTCTACTGACATGTTCAGTCTCTTGGATGTATCTAACTTTGAATGCAACAAAAAAAAAACCAATCTTATAATCATGTTTCGTACATATAGAATGAAATGAATGTTTAAAAAAGGTAAAAAATGGGTATCTTTGATATTACAATGTCTACATTGCATGTTTTTTGGCCTTCAACATGTGCCTATCTGCAAATGGTGTCACCTTCATTATTCTAAGAATCTGGTTCTACTTTCAGCTGCAGTAGTCGAACCTACTGCTTCTGTTATTGACGGGAAAGCAATAGCCCAACAAATAAAAGGAGAAATTGCAGAAGAAGTTGCTAGGATGAAAGAAGCGGTTGGAAAGGTTCCTGGTTTGGCTGTGCTCCTAGTTGGAAGTCGTAAAGATTCTGAAACCTATGTTCGTAGTAAGAAAAAAGCTTGTGAGGAGGTGGGAATCAAGTCGTTCAGCATCGATTTGCCTGAGGATGCAAGTCAGAATGAAATTTTGAAGCATGTTTATGAGTTCAATGATAATCCTGGTGTACATGGAATACTTGTTCAACTCCCCCTTCCTCGTGTGAGCATCTGATCAATGTTTGTGAGTGCACTGTGCATTTGTTTTCTAAGTTTCACATACGAACTTATTTGAATTTTGTGAATGGGTCTTCAATCTGCAAGTGTTGTTGATTTAGGCTCAAGGTTTACATGTCCAGTTACTTCTTATAATTCCACAAAATTTTCAGAATCTACTAGCCAATCATTTCCTCTTGCTGTAATGGAGGGTGTCCTACACCATTTACATAGTCTTGTCGATCTTTGTATGCTTTGCAGCAAGCAATGCATACAAAGAGTTACATTTCAAACCAAAAGCAATGACGACCATAGCTTATAAGCTGCTAGTTTGCAATGAGAATGTCCAGTTGGTCTTTTGCCCATTTATCACTTCACTTCCTGCTTCTTTTGTATTCTTTGTCCTTCTTCATAACTCATAACAATGGTTGAAATACAGTTCAAAGTGCATACACAAGTTATTTCTCTAGAAAAGGACGACTGCAGTCTTGTAACTCCCAAAGTGTTGTATGAAGATTCAAGATCCCATGCAATCAAATTAAGGCACTCTTGAACCCAAGCAATACGTTAGCTTCAAGACTGAGAATGATGAACTTATAATAGGCTACGTGCTAGAGCCACTATAACATTGAGATATATAAGAGCTTCTTTGACTGTGATGCTCCACTCCTGTCTACAAAAAGAGAACTCAGCCCCCCCCCTCCCAAAACCTCTAGGTCTCCCCCTAGGCCTACGTGCAGGAATGGCTGGCATCTCCATCTGTGGGTGCCTGAGCCATGGTGTGTAGCCACATCCCCATCGGTAAGCTCAACCTCGGCCCAAAGGCCTCGGCCTCGCACCGGCATTGTATCAACACGAGATCAAACCTGCAAAAAATAATCAAGCAAATGTTCAGTAGAAAAAATTACATTGCATTGAACAACATTACCGAGCTCAAGTAGAGCTCAAAATATCAGAGCATATATCACAATGATTCCAATTCACACATCATAGCAAGTGCCAAAAAACACATGAGATTAGGGCGTGGGATAGAATTATTTGAGTATGAGCAATAACAGGTGACTAACGTTCGCGAGGGAGTCCGTGCAGACGAAAAGGAGTGCAGTGTGGGCCTAAACCACACCCTTGGCAGATGCTTGCACGATGGTCCACGCCTAAACCCTAAAAAACATGGAATTAGGGCATAAAAATTGAAATTTGTGATACGGACGTAGACGGGCGGAACGGAGGTCACAAGAGTCTTTGCAGGCATGTGGAAATGCATTCTAAGCTCAGACATCACCTGAATCGGTTGCCCACAAGTCATTTTGTGAAAATGGCAAAAATACACAAGCAGTTGGAATGTGGTGGTCAAATCTCGCTAGGCGTGCCGTAACGGCTGAAACTGATGCGTAGGAATCACCGTGGGCATGAAGAAAGGTGGTCTAGAGCCAAACTACGCTCGACTTGGTTGCCTATTGCTCAATGTCAACACTTGCAAAATCAAGCCTACACTTACCAAATATCAAAAACTGATCGATTCGCTCTCCAAGAAGCTCAGATCCCCCTGGTACCGTGCACACCACCTCCGTATCGCCAAGTAGATGCCTGCCGACTATTCACTCGCGAAGATCAGACGCCTACAGCTCATAAAAAAAAAATTTGCCTCCTCCACGGCTGGCGCAATTCGGTCCGCAAGGAGGCGGCCCGAAAATGATCTATTTTGAGTAAAAGCTACTTAATGAATACAAATTTCCATTAGACTTTAAGTCTATTTTGAGGTCTAATTTAGTACTTCTTGATAAATAACATAGCACTTGATGGCCTTCATGAGATAGATCTCTTTTTACAGTCTACATTAGGGGGGAATTTGAATGCATAATATTTAATACATTTAGGGTTCATTGATAGACTGGTCACTGGAATGGAATTCAATGGATATTAAGTCTCAAAAGAATAAAAAAAATCTGGGCTTACATATGAAAGCTAGACTTGCCAAAATACTTGAATCGCAAAACCCATATGATTCAAAACACTTAGTTATGATGGTACAATGTTTTATCATGTCCTGCACATAGTTGCAGCGAATCGCGATTCGCTGCACCGAATCGTTCAAAAAAAAAAACAGATTTATCCCTAAGATTTGCATAATATCTCTCTCAATCCTACAAGATTGGATATTTTTAATTGGTACAAATCAGGGCCAAAGACTCATTTCTTAGATTGTTGAGTTTGATGTCTTGAGCTCTTTGTAAGGGAGTTCTATTTTTTGGAGATCTTGAGCTATCGGTAGCTATTGTTTTTCATTAAGTCTTCTTAGTTGGAGAGTTCTTTGTGAAAGATATTTGTTGCTTTTATGCTTCATTTGATCCCAAAATTTCTAATTATGCTCATAACTATATCTGGATTCTGAACCCATCTACCCATAAGTGCAAAAAGGTACTTAGTTTGGTTCAACGAACTAGTTCAACATGTAATTCCACGTCAAATGTGCACAACATGATTTACAAAAAGAGAGTTCTCATTTTAGTGATTTCTGAATCCCAACCATAAAGTATCACTCTCTGACATTGTCTTAATTTATCTTGCTTTATAGGGAAGATTTTGTTTTGTATAGTCCTTGAAATTGATATTAGCTGAGCAAATGTTTGTTTTGTTCAAGTTATTTTAGGAAGTGAAATTGTTTCAAGCAAGTTTGTTTAATTTCAACCTGGTATTGACAGCATATTGATGAAGAGAAGGTTGTAGGAGCAATAAATATTGCAAAAGATGTGGATGGATTTCATCCTTTGAACATTGGAAGATTAGCAATGCAAGGAAGGAAGCCCTTGTTTATCCCATGTACTCCAAGGGGGTGCATTGAACTCTTGATTCGTTCGGGTGTTGAGATAAAAGGCAAGCATGCAGTAGTGATTGGACGTAGTAATGTGGTTGGCATGCCTGCTGCATTGCTTCTCCAGGTATGTATAGTTTGTTTCATAAAGTTATTTCTCCTTGAAGTTTTGAAGTTCAGCTGCATAGCTTGTTTGTGATGGGCTATAACCGCAACGTGCGAAGTTATTGTAGCACATGACCTGGTTGATTAGCAGAAGAGAGAGTTCTCATATCAGACATGATTAAACTTTTCTTTTATCGACTCTCAATTTTCCCAATCGCTTTTGGTCATGACTGACATTATTTATACACCACAAATAAAGTACTGTAATGATTTGTGCAGCAGATAAAAGCCATCAACTTATAGTCAAAAGGTATAATGTTATAACTTATATCATGGAGATCTTGTTTTAGAATAATTCTTATATGCTTAACAGTCCACAGTCACAATAATTTGAAGAGCATAAATCTTTGATAATTGGACCTAGTCATGCATATGATAATGTACCACTGTCACAACCCTTTTTCTCTCCCGTGCCATAGGCATCCTGCAGGTCACTATCCACAGTCTTCGTAGTTTCTTAATTTCTCAAAATATCATCCTCCAAGTCAAGATTTAGTATAGCAGAAGTTCAATTGTTGACCTAAGCTGCAGTGGGTCTCGGAACAACCATACCCTATTATAATTGACAATGATTTGACCTGCCTCTTGCCATTGAGGGTTCTTAACTTCAACAAATTTGACTGCTCTTATGTGTTACAAAGTTTCACATTTATATTGTTGATTTATGTGTCACAAGGTTTCAAACCTATCTGGAAAAAACAGTCTTTTGGTCATATACTATGTACAGTGAACTGCAGAGTTTGTTTGGGGTTTAGTTGGAGCAAATTTGATAGCCTCCAAGCGTCTAAATCAGTGTTCAGAAATATTTGACAAGCTTCAGAAATTGCATGTATTTTCCTTAATGCAATAATGGGTTCAATTCAAGCTATCAATATTCAATCATGGCTCCTATACATAGATGATCAATCATTGGGAGTTAAAATCTCATTCCACTTTCAGAAAATAATGATGTCCAATGACTTACATGCCAACACTGCACACCACAGGATTCTGGGTACATGCACAAGCATACACATGAACTTTGGAGAAGGGTGGCTGGCTTCCCTAGTCTAGCAGTACTGCTGGGCTGCAGCGAGCACGAGCGAGGGGGAGATGGACGGGGAATAATGAGAGATAGAGAAAAAAGAAAGATTTTATTAATGTCCTTGAACTACCCTAAGGTATATAGGACTAAGAAAAGGTACATGTCAAGTGTGCACATATAGGAGCTTAAAAGCTCAACTAGATAAAAAGAAACAATAGTTGCAATCTCACAACAAATATAATGAGATGGCTGACACAGTCAAAGTCCATCAGCCAGGTATAATAAGTTTTTCTCAGCCTGGAAAGAATGGTGTATAGTATGCTGTGAAACTATCGCTGAATGTGCTGCGGTCCTGTGTCTCCGAGTGGACTATCGGTGTCGTCTCATCTGTTGTGGAGCTGTAGATTGTGGTCTGTGAACTAGCTATCTCTCTGGGCGTCAACACTGTCTCTACCATCTGTGTCTGGAAGCATTTGGAATCTCAGCCTCTCCATCAGAGTCACTACTCATCTCCCGAATTCAAATTTGTAGGTTTATGAATTTGGCTATATTTAAGGTCAATAATTTGTTTGAGTGTTGACAAATCAATCCAACACATCTAGGGTCCTCATATGATATCAAGGTAGAAAGTGTGGCTGGGTGCTCTCTGAACAAGCAGTATATCAGCCGGTCTGAATGGCTAGCTGATGTGACGAAACCCAAAATTGACCCATCACTCTAGTACTATAGGACATCCAGCTGGATGTAGAGATAGAAAATGTGTGTGTGTGTGTGTGTGTGTGTGAGAGAGAGAGAGAGAGAGAGAGAGAGAGAGAGAGAGAGAGAGAGAGAGAGAGAGCGAGATTCTCCATAAATCCCATCATCCAACTTTAGAAAGATGATCTAGAAAGGTATCTTTCTTGGTAACTTCCTTCTTGAGAAAAATGATAACTTCAATAATAATCAACTTAACAATATATGGGCCCCTTGGGTCTGAGTTGAAAAAACAAAGCTACTTACTATCTCTCAAATTTCCCCCTTAATGACTTCGTTTCCTTTATTGCCCATTAATGCTTGCCCATGAAACTGCACTTGAACCAAAAGAGAAAACATAACCTGAAATAAATCTCCGATCACCAATTTGTATCACAATGGCCTTAAAGTTTGATAGCTGGATTTTACAAGGGAAAGCACACTGGAGTAATTGGGTGTTGTACAACTCCCACACTACGGCCTTAGGGGTGGAAAAAACAAATTTACCCACCGCCCAGACTAATTTGGATAGCTAAGGTAAAGCACACCAAAATAACTGGATGTTGTACGACTCCCACACTAGGCTTAGGGTTGAAAAAGCAAATTTATCTGCCCAGCAGACTGACTTGGATATGGGGTAGACCACATCGGAATAACTGGGTGTTGTATGACTTCCACACGACTTGGCAAACTCCTCCCCTGTCTCTTATCATCTTGTTGATAAATTGGGGTTAAGCCAAACGATCTTTTTGGCTATAGTCACAAGCTACAGTTTTTTGATTGGCAATTCAATAACTAGGCCAATTTTAACGTACACACAAAGGAACAAGTAAGCAAAGCCTTTAAAAACTTTGCCTTGCTGAAAATCATCAAGCCACTTCGCAGCTTGGTGATTTCACTTTGTGCCTTCATAATGCTCTTCATATTCAAAACCGTAATTGTAAGTGCCTTGTAGATATTAAAACATTCTCTTTGTAGCATGCCAATGTGATTCTCTTGGATTAGCCATAAATTGACTTACCATGCCAACAACAAAAGAAATGTCTGGTTTAGTGATGGAGATATAGATGATAGATTAGACTGCCAACCAAACGTCTAAGAGTAGTCTTTAGGTTCAGCATCAAAAGCTGCCAATTCTTGTTTTGATGTAACTGAAGTATCTGCTGGGTTTATAGTCAAGCATATTGCCTTTTGAAGTAGTTCGTATATGTGCTTTGATTGAGGAAGATACTAAACCCTTGCCTCATATTAGATACCTAAGCAACAATGGAGCTATCCCAAATCCTTTATCTCGAACTCCTTTGACAAGTTTTTTTTTTTTAAAAACTTTGCCAATCATGTTGCTATTGCTCCAGTTAGTATTAGATCATCAAGATTGAGCACACATATAAGTTCACGTTCTTGATTTAAAATATAAGTTTTGATCAACTTTACTTCTTATATGTTTTTAATAATTAAGTATTAATTGATCCTTGAATACCATGCACGAGAAGCTTACTTCAAACCAGTACATACAAAGGATTCTTTATCTTTGACTTCAAAGCTATATGACATATACCTCTTCCGAGCATTCAGTCAAGAATCCCAATTTCACATCCATTTGTGCTAGATGCCATCCATGATGTGGATATAGTGCTAAAATAGCTCTTATAGTGTGCATTTTAGCTACTGGAGAAAAAGTTTTCTCATAGTCAATTCCTTCTTTGTAAACATACCCTTTGCAACCGACCTTATTTTGTGCTTGTCAACACCTCCATTGGCATTGTAGACTGCAGTCAACCCAGCATATCCACTTGGTTTCAATTCACATCTTTTCTGCTTGTGGCTCCAATTCCCAGGTACGATTTGCGATTGTAGAATCTTCTTTTCTTGCATAGCTTTTCTCCATTCTTGTTGTTGAGAGTTTCATCAGTAGTAGTGATTCAAAGTAGCTTTGGTGAATCACATAACGCAAAATACATGTTTGCCTGTTGCTTTTTTCTCTCTCTTAAAGTTCTGTACCAGTCACGTTGCTGTAACATTTGTCCTCCTCCTGTGGTCTTCACACACCAGTAGGGGAGGCTCTTTTGATGCTTTGGTGGTGATCGTTGTTGAGCTTCTTTACCTTGTATTAGGGCTGGAGTTTGTTCACTGTTGGCATTTCATCTCCATTAATTGTATCTTTATTAAGATCAAACAATTGCATTCAAGTTGAAATAGGAGACACCTTCTAGCTAGGAAGGATGTAGTTTTTCATTTGGAGGTATACGAATATAAAATTCTTGCCTGTCATTGAATTTTTGTTTTGTATGGATCGATCCTGGACTAGATCGGGACAGGGATTGATGGATCTAAATTGGATGGATTCTTTCCACTCCTATTTTGCCAAGAAACACTGCTTAAATAGTAGAATGGTGAGAAGAGGTTGCAAAGGTTTATTGTTTGGATTGTATGGTACCTTCCACTAAACATTATAATGAATGCCAACTATAGTTCTATGACGTTATGTTAGGACTTAAAGTCAACCAAAATTCTGGTTTGAACAACTAACATTTGCACGACCTGGGCTGGAAGAAGAATCCACAGATTTGGAGTGAAATCATTTTCTGATTCTGGTGCTGTGTAAATTGGATTTGACCAGTACAGTATAAGAAAACTTTGGTTCCATGAAAGCTGCCAGAAACTAGGTTGGAACTAGACTTGGAAAGGTAGATCTGAAGGGAGAAAATTAGTGCAACAATCTGGTGTATGCGAGATGCTAATCAAAGCGAAAGATATTGTGTCCATTTGATTTTAAATCTCCTCCCAAATGAAGATGGCCATTTGGAATGGAATTCAATCCCTTCATGAAAGTTTGCATATGACCTAGATAAGGTGTACCAGTGTCTTAGTCACACTTTGGTCATGTGTGACATGACTAACTGGCCATTAACCCGAACTGGAGTATTGACGTGCCTAAATGAGGTAAATTGGAGGGCAGTAAATTCTAGTGACTTTGTCTGAAGCTCTTATATTGGTTAGCATAACCTCAAATGTGAAGAATACTTAACATCACATATCATTTACTTGTATCAGTACCCATTTGGTAGTCCAAGTTTTACCACCTCTCTTACATGTAATAAATATATTAAAACGTTGGTGAAAGTATTAAAAATATTAACTATATTGGGCAAATCTGGCAGAGGATTTTCAAAACTTTTGGGAATTTTCCAGAATAGTTTTTCAATATATCAGATCTAGGGAGAAGGTACTGTAAATGTCAAAGCAATCTGAATGAATATCGATCTAATCCAAGCTGAATGTAATCTGAGCTTATAACAACGAGACTATGTCAAACCAATCCTTACTCTTTGATATCCCTATTCATTCTATCTAAGCACAAACGAGTTAGGCCAGTTCTCTGCATACTAATAGGGACCCCATAACAGCCTGATAACCTATAATTTCAAAAGTTAATCCCAGTAAGAAATGGAGCATCTCAAGGACCCAAACCATATGGGTTTAATGTCTTGTAGTGATATATAACATGTGTGTAACTAATTGTATTTGGGTATATTTTGGCATTATGAAGTCACAGTCAGTTCTTTCAATTTTGTTTTTTTATTTTTTCTAATCTGAATGTGCAAACAGCGCCACAATGCAACTGTTACTGTAGTTCATTCATATACTCCAAATCCAGCAGAAGTGACACGAAATGCGGATATCATTATTGCCGCCGCAGGTGTAGCACACATGGTCAGAACAGACTGGCTGAAGCCCGGAGCTGTTGTCATCGACGTTGGCATCAACCCAGTTGAGGTATGCTATTTTTAGAGTATGGCCTTGAGCTCATGGGCATGTTTTGTTGCTTGTGGCACTGCTATGTATTTGTGCTAATATGATGTGCCTAGTACTGTGCCTCACAAGGGATTAATATACAATTTTTTTGTCTCATTGTTCTGAATGCAGGATCCCTCTGCCAAAAGGGGCTATCGGCTGGTTGGAGACGTGTGTTATCGTGAAGCCTGCACAATAGCATCGGCTATCACTCCAGTTCCCGGAGGGGTGGGTCCTATGACCATTGCCATGCTTATGCAGAACACCTTGGAAGCTGCCAAGCGTGCTTATGACCAGACTGAGGGATGAGAAATGAATAAAAGATGCAGATCAATAGAAACATTGGAATTCGAATGGTTTCCTTTCCCAACCCATGTTCTGAAAGCTGCGCATAAAAACTTGACAGCCAAAATTGTGCTTGGCAACGTCAATTGGTTATTTAGGTACCTTATTGATGGATATCACACAGATTTCATAGAAGACCAAGGGTTTAGGGTTTAGGGTATTGTTCCAATTATTAAGTTTACAAGCCCAATTGCTACCAGAATTTTGTATTGCTGCCAAGGTCAGTTTTGTATGCTCAAAAGGAATCTCCGAAGAGTATGAGGCTCGGACAAAAGTTTCACCAATTAGGTCTTTGCTTCTATTCATATCTCTGCCGCACTATGCTGCATAAATCATTAACAAGGTGATTATTCCTGGTGGCTGTCCTTGCGCAATTGCATACTGGAGAGATTTCTCAGGCACAGTTGAGAGGTCGGGGAAGAATGTAGTTTGACTTGCTTTGGACCTTTATGTTTGGGTTTGAAAGGTATTATTTGCAGGGAAGGTGTTTGGTCCTTATACAGACAGGCTGATTCATGAATCACCTAGCTAGCTGTAAGTATATTATCAGGATTCAGCATCTATAAGGTGGTCAGAATCTTGCCCAATGCATTACTGTCATCTTGAAGGGAGCTACTCCCTCATGTATGAGTTTTTTGCTGCTGTCTAGCAAAATTCTCATTCTCTCTCTCTCTCTCTCTCTCTCTCTCTCTCTCTCTCTCTCTCTCACACACACACACACACACACACACACGCGCATGCATGCCGGAGCACATGCACATACACAAACTTATGCAGACATACAGTTATACATGCACATGCTCGCACACAAAGTGAAATGTCATGAAGTATGTTGTATATATTTTTGGATCAATGCGTCTTGGTTTTAAGGGGAGGCTCGAACCTAGGATTAAAGATACTTTGGATGTCAAGCTAACCAACCAAGCCAACCCTGTTAGGTATTTTTGGATCAAAGATGCATTTCATAGTGAAATGTTCTGCTGTTTAAGCAGATTGAAACACTTAAATGCAATGAAAAAGAACATGCTCGAATTTCTTCAACCCTTCGAAGAACAAAAGCTTTCACTACCAAAATATATAAGCTAATATAGGCACCCATGCCAAGTTAATGAACATAAAACAAACATTGCATTTATTTGTATAGTGCATGAACAATCACCAATCTTTACTTTAAGTACCTTAGGCTCACATGTGTGCGTGAGCAGGGAATTTTGAAGTTTATGTTGAGAAAGCTAAGCCCCCAAGTCAATAGATGGAGAGAAAGCTTATTCTAGAATAAGTGCTACTATAGTCAAGGCTATTGTTCTTCTTGAGAGAGTTAAATAAATTTGAGCAGATTCTTATTATCTCATTGATTTTTTTCAAACCTCACGTGTGTGCGCAGTGCACACTTTTTTTTCACGTTGAGAAAGTGAAGCCAAAGTGCAAGATAGGGAGAGAAGCTTATTCTAGAAAAAGTCAGTCAAGATGCTAAGGAGACCCCTTTCCAGAAGAACGTTGATGAAAATAAATTTTATAATGATCAATAACTGGTTGTCCAGTAATATGACTGTGAGGTTGGGATATTCAAAACACACTTGTGGCATTCCTATGGCCTCGGTTAAGTGTGCCTCTTATCTTACCACTAGATTGAGAAGAGGAGATCACTTTTTAAGATCGGTATGTTGTAATGTATTGATGATATTGATGCATCAAGATAGATTTGTTATGTATTAAGTATTTTTATTAGGAGTGGTTTTAAAAAAAAAAGACTACTCAGAATTGTAAGAAGCTTTCTAAACGATGGTTTTCTAGGGGTGAGTTGCAACAACATCTAGGTATTATTAAATAATTGGTAATTAGTTGATTCATTTGTGCGGCAAACATGACTATGCTAGGTATGACTATCACACATACGTAGTGTGGTCATCTTGTCTTATGGAATGAATGCTGGAATAAAATACGCACGTGTGCACGCCCACGGGAGCGTGCACACACACACACACACACACACATGCACACGTGTGTGTGCACGCACACACTCTTATATACATTAATTATATTGTTTTTTTGCTACTTGCTTCAAACATGTCGAAAAAATATCAATTGCTTGAAAATGCTAATTAATAGACTTTTTCAGGTGACGTTTGAAAAGAAGGAAAAAGAACAATGATTGGGTGTTGATCAATATTTGAGCAAAGGAGAGGACTTATAGTCACCATGAACTATAAATTTTTGCTTTTGCATACCTATGATACATGTTAGGATTATAGTCGATAGTTTTTTAATCGTTAATTTGGTTCGGCAGTTATAATACCATGATGTTTACGATTATATATGATGACAAAAACAAACATGTCTATATGATGTTAAGTGATACATACAGCTTAGTCGTTATCAAATAAAATTTTTGCGGCTCAACTTCCTTGTATGCTTCTACTTGCTTAATAATATTGGTAAGTTGTTAAATGAAAGTTTTTTATCTAATACTTTTATGTTGGCAGTTACGGTAAAAAACAAATTTGGAATTTATTTCATTATTAATATCTTTAAGTGTCCTTTATGTCTTTTTGAGCTTAGTCGTCTTTATTTTATATGGCTATTCTATCAATTTTCCTACTATCATTTTTTAAGATTGTTGTCTTTTTGCTATAATCTTCATTTGCTAAGAATACGTTGGCATTGACTTTGTTGTCCAGACTACGTTGCATTTCGTTGCTATAGTGTCCCACAGTTTCCTTTTCAGCCCTAGGGGTTGTTTTTCTTTTTTGACCATAGAAATTTGATTCGAGCTTAGGTCTAAATTTATTTCGACCTTGGATTTTTTACCCGATTCGATTTAACCTTGTAATTTATTTTAATCTTGGTATTATGATCTGATTCGTTTCTTGTTTTTTGATTAGATCCTTCAATTTTTGTTGTACCCGAGACTGGAATTTAGATCCTTTCTGATTCTTGAATTTCAAGTGTCCCACAATTTGTTTTTAAACCCAAGGAATCAATTTTTTTTCCTTCCTTTTCAACTATGTAACTTTGATCTGATTCGATTCAAACCCTAGGTCTAAATTAATTTCGGTTTCGTTCCTTCTTTTTTGATCTGACATGATATTGGAATTTTGATTCGATCTGAAATTTCATTTCTACCTAATATTAGAATTTTGATCTTGTTCGATTCTTGAATTTCAAGTGTCCCATAGTTTGTTTTTTAATCGGGGGAGTTTTTGATATGGTGATTTCTTGTGTGGGACTACAACCACCCCAAAGTATTGTTAAGAGGACATATTGGAAACATTACAAATACAATCTATCATGTGCTCCACCATGGTGGCTTAACACGAGTTATATTTCAAGAGGAGGTGTACCGTCCATCAAAAGTTCTCCCTAGCCTAAATTTGTTGGCCTTGCCTTGAAAAGGCAATACTATGTGTTGAGGTTGATCAATGGAGTTTGGAGTTTGGAGGAAAACCAACACTAAAGGATAAAGCATGGTGGTGGTCTCAAGTTTTTAGGCTTGGACCTTGGTTAAAGGTGTAGTCATGCTACAGTTTGCAAAATCACGCATGAAAAAAAAATGGACTTGCATGCTACAGTTTGCTTTTGATTTTGCTTTGCTTTTGCTTTTTGTGAAGTGGTATGCAATCAATCCATAACAAGCGAAAAAAGAGAGAGTGATTTGCATGCACATCAAAGTTTCCATGGAAAAAAAAGCTTCAGTCGGCATGCAGGAAAGAGAACTCTGTGTGAGATTTCATGTGCTCATTGTACCACAAGTACTTATAGCCTTTCGTTGTGTCCCTCAGTCTCGTTCTGTCTCTGTGGATTTGAATATGCCCAGATAGAAGTGAGCTTCACCCAGATTGGTCATGTCGAACTCAGAAAATAGCATCTGTTTAGCATCCTTCACCAGATTGGTATTGTTGCTGAAAAGCAATGTATCATCGACATACAAAGTTATAATTATAAAGGATTGTTGCACTGACTTGAAGTATATATTTGAATCGGTAGTGCTTGGTTCAAAATTGTGTTGGATGAGGAATGTGTTGATTCTCTAAAACCAAGCTGTGGCTGATTGCTTCAAGCCATAAAGTGTCTTGTGGAGTTTACAGACATCATGCTTCATACCTTCGTGAATGTATCCTTCAGGTTGTAGCATGTAGATGTCTTGTTCGATGACTCCATTCAGATAAGCTGTCTGTACATCAAGCTGATGTACTTCGAGGTCGGCTGCTGCAGCATACGATAGGAGAGCTCGGATCGATGAATGCTTGACTACTGGACTAAAAGTCTCGTTGTAGTCTATGTTGGGGATCTGAACGAACCCTCGTGGTACTAGTCGTGCCTTCCTTCGATCAATTGTTGCGTTGTACTTGATTTTGAAGACCCATTTGCAATTGATAAGATTGGAGTCTGGTAGGCTAAGTGCCTCTTCGACAGATGTCGGTTCCTACACTAAAAGATAGGCAGACTCAAGAGTATACCTTGTGGGCTGTGTGTGCACTCGACTTGATCTTCTTGGAGGAGCTAATGTCGGCTGATGATCCACTCTTTGGATTTGTCGTTGCTAAGTACTAGCAACTTCTTCGTCTGACTCGCTGTCGAGTATTTTTGATCGACTATGGGCATGCTTGAGCCAGAGGCTCTGATTGTCGTGTTGATGGTAGGTGTAGAAGATTCACTTGAAATTTTATCCTTGCCTTTGAATTCGATGAATTTATCCTCGATAAAGACTGTATCCCTGCTAAAACAAATTCTGCTCGTACAACTTGTAGGTGTTGTCAGATGAAGTGTATCCGATAAGGATGGTCTTGAGACCTTGGAAGTCGAATTTCTTCCTTGTCTCCTTTGGGATCTGCGCGTAGGCGATGCATCCGAATCCTCAAAGGTTCTTCAGTAAAGGCTTAGAGCCTGTCCAAATTTCGTGTGGTGTTTTGCATGAGAGGGCCTTTGTCGAACATCTGTTCTGGATGTAAGCTGTAGTGGAGACAGCTTCAGCCCAAAAGCTCTTTGGCAAAGGTGTGTGTGTCAGCATGCATTTGGCTGACTCAACAAGTGTGTGATTCTTTCTCTCGGCTAGGCCATTCGATTGAGGCGAATAAGGTGTGATAAACTGTTGTTCAATGCCTTGGCTCTAGCAGTACTCCTTGAATTCGGTAGAGATGTACTCTCCATTGTTAGACCTTAGGGCTTTGATTGTCTTACCAGCCTCTTTCTCTACACGCTCCTTGAAGATTCTGAAACAGTTGAAAGCTTTTGATTTTTTCTTGATAAAATAAACCATAGTCCTTTTGAAAAATACATCAATAAAAGTTATAAAATATTTTGCATTCTTCAGTGAAGAATTTTGCATTGGGCCACATATATCTGTATGTACAACATCTAGTAATCCTCTAGCAGTATGTTGATGGCTTGATCTAAATGGTTTTGTGGCATGTTTATCGACTAGACAGTCTTGAAAGATGGGTAATTCGACTTTCCTATCAGGATAGTCGAGATCAAGAACAATGGATTGCTTAGACATTTGTTGTGTAGAAGCCTGATTCAAATGACCAAGTCTATAATGCCAAAGTAAACTTTTATTGATTTGAATAGAAGTACTAAGAGCCTGACTAGAGGCAGAAAAACAATGACTTAATCTGTAAGTATCCATGCCTCTTTCTGAGTGCTAGGATCTTGCCTGTCCTATCGACTACTTTACATTGATCACATTTGAATTCTACTTTATGTCCTAGATCTGTAGTTCTACTAACAGAGAGCAGATCTGTTGACAGATTCGGTACATGAAGGACATTTGAAAGTAGCTTACATATATCTTTGGCAAAGCTCAATCTTATTGTACCTTCACCTTTAATAGCTTGTGTGCTATTGTCACCAAGATTGTCGTAAATAGAGAGGACAGGCAGCGGAAGTTTGAGCGTAGGAACGGAAACACAACAGTTAGCGGCAGAAATATTCAAGATGAATCATTCATACAAAATTGCACAAATGAACAATACAGTCGTGAGACAAAAATTGCACTCTGAATAATATCAATAGTGAGTACAATGACTTGAAGTAATAACTTCAGCTTGTTGAGCGTGATAACGCTGGCTACAGAAACACTTTGATAATAATAATAATCTTCTTCTTTTGATTCACCTAGTAGTATATGTATTTACAAGTGTCCTAAAAAATATCTTACAAGCATTGAATGCTATTTACTCCAGTCTTTGTATATGTACAAAGTAGGTAACCGCCCTTGGGATATTTAGCGGTCCAATTGTTTTTAGGGTTGATGATAAGTTGGCGACATCAGTCTGCCACTGTTGGAAAAACCCGAAGGTGCCTTTGAACAGGGACGACATGCAAGTCCCGAAGGTGCCCAAAAAGACGAATGCAGATAAATGCAAAAAATCCAAAGGTAGGCCTGAAATGGATTCCAAGGCATTCTGGCCACTGTGTTGCATTTTTTCCGAAGGTGCAAAAAATGCAAAGAAGACAAAAAAGGCGAAGGTGCCTTAAAACAATTAGGCACAAAAATCCCTAAGGTGCGGGAAAAATGCGACAGTTTGAAACATGTAGTCGGCCTTTGGCTATTTTCAGGATGCTCATCACTTGAACGATTTGTTAAGGCTGAGCATAAGAAATCTAACACTCCCCCCTAATGTGGATCCTAAAAAGACCTTGATCTTCAGATTTAACATATCATTAAATCTGAGATGTGGCTCCTTTGATAGAGCCTTTGTGAAGTAATCTGGTGCCATGTAGTTTGTTCTGCAGAAAACTAATGCTACTTCCTTGCTATGCACTTTCTCTCCAAGGTAATGATACCTGATTTCGATATGTTTGCTTTGAGAGTGAAATCTCGGATTGAGAGATAATGGTATTGTGCTTTGATTGTCACAATAGATTGATGTAGGAAGAGTTTGTGCAAGGTTGATGTCTGCAAGTAGTTGCCTTAGCAAGATCGCCTCTTTGGTTGCATTTGTGGCAGCTATGTATTCAGATTTCGTTGATGATAATGCAACTGAGGTTTGCTTCCAGCTGTTTTATGAGATTGGGCCTTGGTTGTATAAAAATACAAATCCAGAAGTATATATTATGGTATGGACATCACCTGCCCAATCCACGTATGTGTAAGCTTCAAAAATGTTGGCAGTTTGGCTGTCTCCATAGCGAATGCTGAAAGTTTTCGTTGCTTGGATGTACTTCATGACCTTTGTTAGCGTTTTCCAATGAGTTAAGCCTAGATTTGATAGGAAGTGGCTAAGTGTACTGATTGAATATGCAAAGTCTGGTCGCTTGCAGATCATTGCGTACATCAGTGAGCCGATGATGGATTGAAACGGATAGCATCTCATTTCCTCCTTTTTTGCCTCAGTTTGAAGAGACTGTTCCTTTGATAACTTTAGTCCGATCATAGATACTTGACATGCAATCATGATGGATCTTAGATACTTGACATGCAATCATGATTGATCATTGATACTTGACATGCAATAGTCTAAACTGACATGGATAGATACTAGGCAATGGAGGGCATGACATGCAAGAGTCTAAACTGACATGCATGGTCATTAGGCAATGGATGACATGACATGCAAGAGTCTAAATTGACATGCATGGTCATAGGATATGGTTTCTTATGACATGCAAATGATTCTCAACAACCATTCATATATATGCATATCAAATTCATGAACATACATACCATGGTTTCAGAAGATGATGAAAGCGAGAGAGAGTGTGTGTGTATGTTTGTATGTGATAGAGAATGTGAAAGAAAGTGAGAGATCCAAGAGGGTTTGAGCTTCAAAATCCTCCAATCCACAATTCAGCATAGCCTCCTTGAGCCAATGCTTCAAGCTTCTTTTCCAAAGCACCTATACACAAGAACAAACAATAGGGAAGAGCTTGGATGCATAATCATGCATCCTCTTGGTAGTGGGGCGCATTTCCACTTATATAGAGAGTGGAGAGTCATTCCAAAGTGAGTGAGGTGTCAAGTTCAAGTGCATGAGGTGTGTGGAAGACCTTATTTGGACTATAGATGAAGTGGAGTGCATGAATGAGGTGTATTAGTTAGAGGGGGTGAGTGGGTGAGGTGTATTAGCTTGGGAGGGATATTGTGATGACTTGGCATATGAAGTGAGAGTGTAGGAGGGCGCTCCATTCTAGGTGTCAAATAGCCTAGAATGCATGTAGCAAAGTAGGTGGGAAGTAGGTGGTACAAGGTTTAATCTTAACTTTTATTTACATAAAGTTTTTCATTGTCACAACTTGGGAATTCACCCAAGTGCAACCTATGAAAAGGCCAAAGTATATGCTCATCTTGTTTTGCATAATAGTCATCAATTTCTAAGCCCTTGTTTCTAGAGGTTGCCCATCCTCAATCATGGTCATTGGCACTCTTTTTCTAGAGGTTGCCCATCCTCAATCATGGTCATTGGCACTTTTTTTCTAGAGGCTGTCCATCTTCAATCATGGTGGACAAGGGTCAATAGGGTGATCAGACCCTTGGCCTTGTCCTATTCTTTATAGACTCTTCTGAGCCTTCATTATAAACTTAGAAATAAGCCTTCCTTATAGACTCCTATGAGCCTTCATTATAGATGTTAGCAACTGTGCTAACACAGAGAAAATAAAAAAAGAAATAAATAAAACTCCGTGGCATGTGTTTTGTAAGTCCACATATGAGTATTTGTCAATAAATTTCAACCATGGCATGTGTTTTGTAAGTCTATGAGTAGAAGCTTAAATAATGATAAAATAGCTTAAACTTAGATTTAGAACTTAGACTTAGGAAACTTAAGATTAGAAATATTTTATCTTAAGTTTTCCTAAGCCAAGAAACTTTGAAGTTCTAAATTTTAAGTTAGAAGTTCTATAAAGGCTAGAAACAGATTAGTCCCATAAGTTAGTAGACACTTATGGAAGACCCTCCTTGCCATAAAAGGAGAGGTATATGCATTGTAAACAACACTTTGTGATTAAGGAAAAATTACTATTGTGATTATCTTGTATTTCATTGTGTTCCCATTGGAAGGTGCATAGCTTGAGAGAAGGTGCACGAGCCTCCTCTTGCCTCCTTTCATTGGCCTTTAATTGTGGCATGGTTTTAATTGTTTATTGCTTAGTTTAGCCGCAATTCTTATTATCTCCCTTTGGGTGTTATGTAGGATTTAGCAATCTTGCTAGTTGGGTTTGCCTTAGAAAGGAATTTTATTGTTGTTATTAATTAGCTTTATTTCCGTTTTGGGCACTAGTTGGGTAAGCCTTAGTGCTCTCATTCCTGTTGATTCTTTCCATATTTCCGTTGAAGCTTGTTGTAGAAATTTAAAAAGTGGACGAATCCCTACATCCCTATACTACACTCGTAAGTAGATCTGGCCACCGCACATGCAAGAAATACTTCCAACATTGGCATCGTTGCCGCTTTTTAAGTATTTTTTACCTAGCTTCTTTTCCTTCTTTTTTTTTTTCTTGCTTCCGTGTTGTATGTTTGCTTATTTGTCTGTCTCTATCTACCAACAAACAGCACGCGCCGTCTCTCCAGGTCCTACATGAGCTGTGGAGCAACTTATCAAACCGGGGAGAAGCAACAAAAGAGTCAACTTGGGCATTTTCTTTAAAAAAAAGTGACCCAAGTGACCTTTTTCAAAACCAAATAGGTATATCAAAATTCGCCAGCCTGTCTACAGCCCTAACAGACCCTGATCTTTCATTTTGTCACCTCCACAAATTCTGACCACGGTCAGATTTTGAAAAAACAGCTTGATATACTGTCAAAATCCCTTATTTCTCACCCAAATCTTTGTTCTAGAATTCGTCGACTTCACTGAGGCTAGATTTCATCAAGATCAGTCCTCCAGCAGCCCCGCGAATTCTATCTCAGAGGTTTTGCCTGTTTACTGTCGGAAAATCACATTTTCCCATATTCTCTATCTACCAGTCAAACCTCTTTATTAGAATTCGACACCAAGCCTCAGAATTCATTCTCAAAGAGTACGATTATCCTGTCCTACCTGAAATTCTGAAACTACAATTTTTTCCAAAAAATCTAAAAAAATCACTATTCTGACATTCAGAACTTCCTGTCAGAATTCGTGAGTATTACAGTACGATTTATCTGCCTCTCCACGATTTCTCAGCTTGTCCGCAAATTCTATCACGACCAGACAGACCAATTTTTTTGTTCTACATTATCAATTCCTCAAGCAAACTGCCCTTTTGCCAAGTGCAGTACTAACCTGCTCATCTGTATTCTGCATCATGTCTCGTGACTGTGCTGAATCTTCTAATCCGACTCCTCCACGACTAGAACGAAGAATTCCACGTATCGATGCACCAAAGTACGATGGCAAATCCGACCCAGTCCGATTTCTCCAAGACTTTGATAATGCATGCCATTTTTATGGAGATACCTCTAAAACTAAAAAGCTTCGTCTATTTTCCATGGTACTCTATGGCATCGCCAAGGAGTGGTACTTGAATCTCGAAGCTCCTGATCTTGCTTTTTGGACCACCCTCAAAGATGCTCTCATCAAGCATTTCAAACCATCCAAACTGACTCAGAGCCTGTTCATTCAAATTACTCATATCAAGATGCGTCGCGAAGGGTCTGTCCAAAGCTATATTGAGCGTTTTAAATGTCTCAAAGTAGAATGTGTTGATGAAAATATCACCGAACGAATGGCCATAAAACTATTCTTAGTTGGATTGCCTAAAAACATCTGTCGTGAACTCAAACCAGTTGACCTTTATGATCAACTTAAAGATGTGATGATCGATGCTATCCGTGAAGAAGACGAAGTTTCCGACGATGACTTTGACCATCCTGAGAAGAAATCTAAGAATCCGCACCGTCCTAATCACCCAAAGTCTGATAATATTGCTCAGTCTTCTGAACTTTTACATCAAATGGAAACCTGACAAAAAGCTCAACAATCTTATATGGATAAACTCACTGCCGATTTTCAAACCGCCATGAAACAGATTGCTGAGAAATCCTTTCCAACAAGGGAAAATGTCTGGTATCTAATCTGCTCACAACATCACACTGCTAATGAATGCCCTCAACTGCAAAATCATTTTTCAGCAGCCACCAGACCCACCATCTATTGAGCATACCACCTTTACCCGTCACAACAACCTGTGCCACGACCAGGGGTTTACCAACCACGACCACTTGCACCAAATCAATACTCACCCCACGTCAATAGTTTGTTGTTAACCAACCTCCCCCACAAAACGCTGTCCATTATCTTGATCCGAATACCATCGATCCGGCCACCTACTATGTGGAAGACAATACTCAACCGCAGTACTCTACTGAAACGGTTGTTTATTATACCTATGATTCTAATGCTCAACCAGTGAATCCCAATACCCAAGCTTACAATCCAAACCAAGCTGTCTTTGTCGCACATCAACTACCCGCAATACGAGAATGTTTTATCTGTGCAGGTAAACATTCTAGTATTCGTTGTCCAGATAAACTTCATTTTCCTCCAGCTTGTCAAAACTGTGATATTGAACATCACGTGAAGGACTACCCATCCCGATCTAAGTCAGCTGCTCCCGTCTGTTCAGTGCAAG
Organism: Diphasiastrum complanatum; assembly: GCA_029204225.1. Lineage (NCBI taxonomy): Eukaryota > Viridiplantae > Streptophyta > Lycopodiopsida > Lycopodiales > Lycopodiaceae > Diphasiastrum > Diphasiastrum complanatum. The sequence goes on from CM055098.1 coordinate 6,466,323, forward strand.
TAGAAACCTTACCCATCGACACACATCCCGCTTGGGTCTTGACTCGGGCACAAACCCAACGCCAGGCCCCTACACTTGCACCCAGCACAACTCAATCGCAGGCTGTTCCTCCAAGTTAAGATTCTACCCCGATAGTTTACCCTCACCCATCTGAAGAAATTCGGCTGCATCATTAGTATCGCCAGCAAATCCGCAATGCCGACCAACAATCTTCCTCTTCCCATAAAGTACCTCACAAGCCCTTGGAAAGCAAAACTCTTAAAGGTACTGAAGTTTGGGGAGATGTACTCCAAGCCAATGTCACTTTGCCTTTCCATGTACTTTGAAAGCATGCTGGCCAGTGGAAACAACAGATCCAATCCAATACCACCACCACTACTGACGAGTTGCTTGAAATGCCCTTACATCTAACCAATCCACTCAGCAAACGAGGCAACATCAGAATCCCAGCTACTTATCATCAATCCCGTGAAGTTTTAGCAGTACTCGATGGAGGCTCCGAGGTCAATATCATTTCCACATCTCTCATATGGAATGGAATCTGAGAGACAAGCTAGCCAAACCCACTTGTCAGCTTCGGATGGCTGATCAAAGTGTGGTCTGACCTACCGGTTTCCTTCCGCACGTGTTGATCAAACTAGGAGGTCTCAAGTTTTTTGTTGATCTCGTAGTACTTGATATTCCTAATAATGCCTATTCTTATGAATTACTACTTGGTCGTCCGTGGCTCACCAATGCACGAGTCGTTCATGACTGGAGCAAAGGCCGAGTCACTTTTGGAAATCGTGACAATTGTTTCATAACCAGGTGGCACTAGGATTTTTAGTTTGTAGTGCATTCTGTCCGTAGGTGGATTGGTCAGCACAGGTGCATATCGATCTACATAAGCCAAATGCCTTCTGGCTATTTGTAAATTTCTCATCGGGCAACCTCGACATGGATGATTAACTCCACATTGTGCACAACAGGGTTCAAATGTTGATGGATCCCCTCGATGTGGACATTCGGCTCAATGATATTTTCCTCCGCATCCATAGCATCTTACCGAGTGCAATACACCATCGTCTCTAAGTTGATAGCTATACACTGGTAATAGATTCCCCTTAGGATCTCCCACAAAATAGATTGGTAGGCTATTGTTGTTATGGAATAGTCCTAATATGGTAGACCGGCCCTCCAATACTCGAGATTATTGGTCACGCCTAGATTTACTTCCATGACAAGGCTTGTTTGTGACTAATTACCTTGAGAGGACCCAGACACTGTAATTGAGACATATGGAGTATTGCATGTACGTGTGACAGATATAGGCAGGAGGGCTGCATGAAGAGATGTGATCTATTTATAGTTGACCTGCATGGGAGTTGCATGGTTTCATGCACATGACTCTACTCTCTATGTAATGCTTCTTGGTTTCCAATGGAAGGCTCGAACTTGAGACCAAAGAAACTTTGGATGTCAAGCGTTAACCAATTGAGCCAACTCCCTTGGGTTACTCTCTATATAATGAGGTGAGGATTCTCCCGTCGACATATTGGGTTTAGGTTACCAGTTTCTCTCTTCTCCTCTTGCTCACATGGCATGGCTTGGGGGCTAGATCTAGGTTTGGTTGGGCGGTTTGGCTCCATAGTCTCTCTCTTATGGTGTTCTCCTATCCTCATCTTAGGGATTGTCCTCTAGGATCTTTACATTGGTATCAGAGCCCGACTAAGATGCGGTCATGGATGGGATGGAGACAAGCTCTACATCGATATGGAAGCACATGGATGTATGTCCGGATTGGTGTGCAGAACTCTCAATGGGGAAATCGAGTTTGGATCCTCTAATTCTGGTATGAAGCATATTGGCAAGAAGAGTCGTAAAGTGCACTTCCACTGGATTATCTTTTTGTTAATATTGCTTCTAATTAGCATGATTCATGTCTGATTTTTTTGGAACTTTGAGGGAACCCTTTTTGATGTTGTATGATTTGTGTACAAATCCAGCAGCTTGTTTTCCATATCATTGAAGCTTGTTTTCCATATCATTGATGATTGATAACACACAATACAGGTTTATGTTTTTTGATAGATTGAATATGTTCAGTTTATCCTGGAAAACAAATTATGAGAACCAAGTTTATGATTCTACTTTTTTGATAGATTGAATATGTTCAGTTTATCCTGGAAAACAAATTATGAGAACCAAGTTTATGATTCTACGGTTTGCATGTGAGGATTCAGATTTGAAAACATAATCCACCGGTATTATAGACCTTAAGTGAACTGCTGTTGTATCTATTCTTCAAGGATGTATTATATGCTAAATTGTAGACCTTAAGTGAACTGCTGTTGTATCTATTCTTCAAGGATATGCTGCGGAAACCATAGACTTGTTGAAGTAAATCGTCCTAATTTGTGTGTGCGCTTTTGTATTCCCTGGAAATCTTTGACGTGGATACTTCCTATTTGATATGAACTTGCGAGTTATGAAAGGGAAAGTTGATGGAAAGGATTGGAATAAGACATGCAGAACCCTGTAAGAAGCAGTAGAAGAGTTATAACCTTGTCTGAACTTCGGAGTTTTTTGGTTGTCTGTAGTCTGTGTTTCCTCTAAGAGGAGGAAATTGTGTTCAACCTCTTCTAAACTTCGAAACGTGTATATTCCAGTTCACAGAAGTGGCAAATCAAGTTGAGAGGATAAAACTTTGATTTCTTGACTACTATTGAATTGGTTGTGGTAGCCTGCTAACAGACTCGAAGAAATCCTACTGGCTGTAGAAACGAGTAAGAATAAAGTTTTTTTTCCCTTTTGGATGTTTTGCATGAAAAAGCAGGATCCTATTACCTTTTTTTCTAGGCATGGAACAACACTGATGGGAAAGATGTGAGTTCATCCAATGAGGCCATCCATTGCTGTCTGGAAAACAGATTGGTTTTCCCAGTAAAGGGCGCAGTTGGGAGGTACTATTGGATGGAACTTGAGCACACTTATGAAAAATCCCAGTTTGGCCATCGTGACAACGATTGCTGCTTGCTGGTGCTCTGAGATTGGAGGCTGTTCGTGGGATCAATCATTGCTTGATTAATGAAAGCATTTGCAAATACTCGCTGTCAGATACTCGTTGCTAGCACGCTGAAGGTTCCTGGTACTGAAAGCTGTTGAAAGCTTTAGGCACCTCATTTCTTCTCTGCAATCACCTGCAAAAAAAAATACCTTGGAAGGCTGCCTGGGAAAATCAATGCTGATTGGATGATCACTAGCTTCATCTTACCACATTGAACCCAACGGGGTTGGCTCAGTTGGTTGGCTTGGCATCCAAAGTTTCTTTGGTCCCAGGTTGGAGCCTCCCCTTGGAAACCAAGAAGCATCCTACCACATTGATTTAGCTCATCATGGATTGACCGTGGTTGGTTGTGCGATCCAGTGTGGCGGCTCAGTATTCCATCGATGGCAAGAATGAGGGATGGCGGATGTGGCTGTGGCGGCTGGAACGAGGTTAAACCCATTCCTGGAGGCTAAAATCCTTTTAGGTTTGCATAACCTTCAAGTTGGTTTCTCTTTTGCATGGGCTAAAAGTAAGGGTTATTGGCTTTTTGCTTTTGAACACATACATTGGGGTTTAAATTTGGTTATCCCAATAAACCTTTATGGGTTTAAAAATGTATTGAATTGTTTAGCATATGAAGAGAGCGTATGTTTGATAATGGTTATTCCATTATCGGCTACTTTTCCAGTAATGTATGGGAAACAATTTGATAGGTAATAATGGATTACCATAAGTAAACCTTATATATGGATATTGAAGGCCATAACCAATGTTGTGGGACAATATAAGTTTTGCTATCCTAATTTTTGTTTTCATGGGTTACCTTTTTTTAAGACGGTATCCAATACAAGGAAATTCAATTTTTTTGATACTGTGCTTGATGGTGACTAAACTTTGGAAGCTAACTTCTTCCCAAATCGAAAGAGTAAATTTTAATTTTTCCCTTTCTGATTTTCGAACTTGGTTAAAAGTTTGAAATATATTACTTGTCCGAGATATTTCTAATCGGTATTGCTCGTTGGAAATGGATCAAGGGAACGTTTGTGCAATATACTAGTCATAATTAATTTTAAAACCGTCAAACAATGTGAAATGGCCAGATAAATGAGTGATGATAGACTTTATCCGATCAATGGAATCTTGTTTGGATACAGTTTAAGAGTTTTTGAAATCCTATTGGTAGGATTTCCATTCATGTAATTTTATATTTTGAGTTTGAATAGTTTTTGACAATAATAATGGAGTAATGCCAAACCAGTGAATAAAAAGAGAAAACAGTCCAATTTTATTGAAAAAATTGTAATAATAGGAATTAAAAAGTTGATTTCATTTCCAGTTAAGTCCTGTGGTAAATTATATTCACAGATCATAGTAGTAGTGTTTTTTATACTAGTAGATGATTTTTGGTATATTGGTTATTCAGCCCAGGTATAGAATAGAAATGAAATTGTTTCATATTTTTTTTACGACAATTAATTTTTAATAGTTACTAATGTCGTTACGTCTTCTTGATACTTTAGCGAAAAGATATTCAGGGGATTGAAAATTCTAAGGAGGGAAGAAGAGTGGACATCAGTGATAGTAAGTGTGATTGGGAAATGTATTTCACAATTAGGATTTTGGTAATCTCAATAAATAATTGCTTAATATCGGTTAGTAAATTCCTAGATAGAATTCATTTAGTTGAATTCATAACTTATATCTTTGTAACCATTGAGTTATCTGTAGTTTTGGATGTCAATTGTGATGTTCGAAGTAGAATCTGATACATGGATTACAGTGAATCTGTTAATTTGATAGAAGCTCTTGGATCCAAGGGGATTTGAAGCTTATCATTAACCAGAAAGGATCAGAGAATGTAATATTGAACCATGTTAATTCTTTTGCTTAAGTCACAGAATCAGATGTGGATATGTGGTATCCATCTTATAGGCATGCCAGTCATCCAAATGAATGGATTCTCCAGTGTTTTGGGAACAAGAGATAATATTCTATATGAATTATAGGACAACTAGATGATCAATGGATCTCTAGAATATTAGATAAGGCGGTTAAGGGTTTTCTAGAAGGAAAAGTTGATGGTATGGGACATCATTAAATTTGGAAAAGAAATTTCAGGACTGTAAAGATATGATGATCAATGGTGTGTTTTAGTACCTAGTCGCGATATGGGAAAAAGAAAACCATTCGGTCAAATGTGGGGTATTTTGGGATTTTGAGGCTTAATCTAGATCCCAATGTGGCATCTCACTATTTACAAAATTCAGAGGCCCTCAAATCTATTTCTAGCCTTTCTAATTAATCCTTTACTTCTTAGTTATTTCTCTAATATAAGACATCAGACTGGTTTATATGATTCTTTCCAGCATGAAGTTATTCTTCTGGAAGACTGTTATGTCATATAAATTACTTAATTTCATTAAAAGGAGGGGTGAAGTAGTGGGATAAAATTCTATTTGGGAATCTGTAGGTTGCATAGTTTTCGGAAGAGAACCAACTGTGGTATAGAAATGAGATTTGGTCTGAAAGTAATTTCGAATAGATTCAGAGTAAGATACCTAATTAGAACTTTTTGAATAAGAGAAATTCTCTAGGGATTGTAGACAATCTGGATCTAGAACAGGTTTGAAATTTGAATCATTATCTATAAGTAGTATAATAAAATGTCAAAGGTTGCTAATTCCATTTTGATTGGAATAAAAGTAAGTTTGATTAGAATTTAAGTCTGAGAGTTCTATATTGGATCAACCTAATCTTATTCTTAGTACTAGGATCAGAGAGGGGTTGATTGAGTGGAAGAAATTATGCTATTGGAGGAAATTGGATTGGAAAACTGTTGAGAGTGAATTTTATGCATCTCAGAGATTTTTTGGATATGTTATTTACTCATGAGAAATAGAAAATTTTTTGCAGCTAAGTCACAAGATCTCAGTGAGATATGTGAGTAACATATGTGGGTTCTGAAGGAATCTGCCAAATAAGAGTGTGTTTATGTACTGGGCCATAGTGAGATTATTCACATATGCGCACGATTAATCTTGTATGAATCTACTATGTATTCCTGGTTACTAGGGTTATTTGGTACACTTAACCTAGTCGGTAAACATAGACATATGATCAAGCATTGTTTTGACAGATACTTGCAGAGTTAACAAATTTTTGTATAGAAGATTTATGGATTAACTTATAAATGATTTGGATAAGGATTTGAATGTGGTGTTATACTAGTATAATTGAATTCTTCACCTAGACATTTGAGACTTCTGAATCATTGGCAATTAACTTGACTAGTTGATTACTCCAAGATGAAGTTAATTGGTAAAACTATCAATGTGATGTGAATTCACTAGGAACTAATGGTTTTTGGATTATATTGCTTGTAAGACGCATGATTAGTGAATCATTTGGTTCATCAGTTAAAATTATGTGCATCGGATATAAAGTATTCTTGGGATAGAGTATTTCTTATTTAAGAAATAGACTCAGCTCATTAGTGATTATATCCCAGAGCGTTCAATTCGATAACGAATCTTAATGAATCCAAGAATAATATATGAATTGATATTCAGCAGGACTTTGGGTATCTAGATTTGATTCTAGATTGTAATCTAAAGTGTTTGTAGTTGAAGATGATTGTCATTTTGGTATGCGTTCAGTCTTTAATTACCAGTGGTTTATAGAACTTGAATCTTGCACTTCAATTAAAGAATCTTATTGGAAGAATAAATCCAGTATTTTCTTAGTGGAAAGATTTTGGAATGATTCTCATTTTTCTTGAGTTATGTTGGACATATACTCCAGTATCCTCTAAATGATTAAGTGTGGCTTTGGATTTCAGAAAATTATGATTGACGAATCATACGAATCTAAATCTTTATGGTTGATGGATCATAAACAATTACTTAATTGTTGTTAGTGAATTACAAGGAATTGTGATGATTCTTAAGTGTGATGACTAATTTTTGATCTATTAATTGAGTAAGAATTCGAATCAGTGTTTTGAATCTCTCTACTCTTTTATTGAGAGGTTGTGGATCTCACAAAAATTCTCACAAGGAAAGTTATTTTACTTGTAAAGAATTTAATTTATTTAGTGGATGCTAGTCTACTATAGTTTATGGTCTGCAGATGCTTGAGTACAGTTTTTCATTTGATTGGATCTCCAGTTATCATAGGAGACAGACAAGTCTATTAAGATGAATGAATGCTATTTTCTTGCATTTGGTGCTAGAAATAGGATACAATTGGAAATAGGTTTATTACTGAGTACTTGTTTGATATGAAAGTCAGACTAAGAATAATGATTTTCATAGTTAATATTGTAAGATAAAGAAACTGTAATTCTTTCCTGTTTTGAGGAGCTTCTAAGGATAGAAGCAGTTTAAGGAGGGAAGAATGTTATGGCCATATTCGGTTAAGGACCTGGAATAGTCCTAATTGTCACAAAACGGTGGTCGTGAGCGCAGTGGAAGCTCGATTGCTCAGAGCGTAGGCATGTAGGAACGGAAACGCAACAGTTAGCAGTAGAATTATTCAAGCAGAAGAATTCATACAGATTTCACAAATGAACGACACGGTAGTGAGACAAAAATTGCACTATGATAAAATATGAACAACAAGTACAATGGCTTGAAGTAATAACTTCAGCTTGTTGAGAATGATAACGCTGGCTACAGATAACTCTGATCAAAAGAGAAATTCAATTAACACTTGCATAGCTTGATTCAGCTAATACATAGATTTACAAGTGTCGAGAAAAAATATCTTACAAGCCTTTAAGGCTATTTACGCCAGTCTTTGCATATGTACAAAGTTGGTAACTGCTTCACCGCCTTTGGGATATTTGGTTGTCCAGTTGTTTTTAGGGTTGCTAATACGTTTGGCTACGTTGGTTTGCCAATGTAGAAAAAATGCGAAAAAGCCGAAAACCCCAATGTGCATTTAGACTGAAGGTATGCAACTCTTGAAGGTTCCCTTAGTTTAAAGGTAGCAAAAAAAGCCGAAAGGCTGAAGGGCAAAAAGTTGAAGGCGAAAAAAATGAAGGCAAAAAAGCCGAAGGCGGTTGAAGCCGAAAAGGCGAAAGTCGAAGGTGGCAAAAGCCAAAGTTGCTTTAGAAATGGTTTCTAAGGCATCCTGGTGACTTTGTTCACACTGTGAAAAAGGCGGCAAAAGCCGAAGGCGGCGAAAGTCGAAGGCGACGAAAGCTGAAGGTGCTTTAGAAATGGTTTCTAAGGCATGCTGCTGACTTTTGCCACTTGGCCGCTGTGTCGCATTCTGGCCACTTGGCCAGTGTGTTGCATTTTCGCGAAGTGTGAAAAAAGGCGAAGGTGCCTAAAGAATGGTTAAGGAAAAAGAAGAAACTTTAAAAAAAAAAAAATGTGAAAGTCTGAAAACACATGTAGTTGGCCTTCAGTTTTCAGGATGCTCATTACTTGAACGATTTGTTTAAGGTTGAGCATAAGAAATCTAACACTCTCCCTTAATGTAGATCCTGAAAACATTTGATCTTCAGATTTAACATATCGTTAAATCTGAAATGTTGCTCTTTTGATAGAGCTTTTGTGAAGTAATCTGCGGCATGTAGTTTGTTCTACAGAAAATTAATTCTACTTCCTTGTTGTGCACTTTCTCTCTAAGGTAATGATACATGATTTCTATATGTTTGCTTCGAGAGTGAAATCTCATATTGAGAGAAGCCTGAGGAGGATGCTGATCTTCTGATCTCCTCTTGTAGGAGCAATGAAATTACTCTTGATAGAGTGAGGTGCTCCTGAGTAGAAATTGCCATTACCCAATTCATATGCAGTAAGCTTCATGTTGACATCCATAGGTGTACTCAAAGGCTTACAATCCTGCATATTGAACTTATGAAGCAAATCTCGTGTATATTTGCTTTGTGTAAGAAAGACCATGTCTTCCTTTTGCCATACTCCAATGCCAAGACAATAGTGCATCAATCCTAGATTACTCACGTCAAAAGCATTGGAAAGATCTGATTTTATTTCATCAATTAAGCTCTCATTACTTCCTGTAATAATCAAATCACCCATGTACAACACAATGAACACTATATCTGAGTCTTGTTTTAGAATGTAAAGATTAGAATCAGCATCACTCTTTACCATTCCCCTTCGCTTGAAGTGTTCATCAATGCAAGAGTACCACGCCCGTGGTTCTTGCTTTAATCCATAAATGGCTTTGTTGAGCTTACAAACGAGATGCTCTCTCCCTGGCTCAACAAATCCTTGAGGTTGTACTAAGTACACCTCTTTATCCAGCACTCCATTAAGAAAAGCAAATTTAACGTCCATTTGCTGAATCTTCCAACCATAGAAAACATAAATAGCAATGATAGAATGTATAGTTACCATCTTAGCTACAGGTGTGAAGGTTTCCTCAAAATCAATACCTTCCTGCTGCTCAAATCCTCTCGCAACCAACCGTGCTTTGTACTTGTTGAGTTGCCCATCAGCTCCATATTTGATCTTGTATATCCATTTGTACGTGATAGACGTCTTACCATCAGGTAGCTCAACCAAGTTCCACGTCCTATTTTTCGTTATAGCATCCATTTCTGTTTCCATAGCTTCACGCCACTCCTTGTGCTCCTTTGCTTTATCAAAGTTTTTGGTTCTTGAGCCTTGAGCACAGAACCCATTAGGGCTAGATTCATCTCTAATCTTGCAAGAGGTTTTTGCTTTCTACTTGATTTTCTAAGCTCTCCCTGCTCACTTGATTCGGGAGTACCTCCCTTATTAGCATCACTTGTTACTGACAAGTACCACTTAGGCACTCTCCTAGGAATCTCATTATTGACCCTATCTTTTTCCATTGGCTCTTCCATATCGACACCAACTTCTTCTTCACTTGCACTTTAGCTTTATCATCAAAGGGATCAATTGTCAATTTTATTTGGTCATTTTGACCCATCTCATCAAAAGTAGCATCTCTGAAAATCACGATCTTTTGTGCATCTTTGTCATACATCCTGTATGCCTTGGCTCTTTCATCACATCTTAGTAATCTGCATTTCTATGGTAAGCATTGTTGATAGTCGAAGTGATCTTTGGCATCAAAGGTTTGGTCATATCAGTGCTCAAAGCTTGCAAATTCTTAGAAGAGGTAATCTAGTTATTGGATTTCCTGATATCTCTTTTGAAGGAAAAATTTATGAGGGTTGCATTTTGGGAAAACAACATAGAGAGAGATTTCCCAAAGATGGAGCAAGAAGAGCCAATGGAATTCTTGATCTTGTTCATAGTGATTTGTGTGGACCAATACAAACTAGGTCCATTAGTGGTTGTTATTATTTCATCGCATTCATTGATGACTATAGTAGACATATCTGGATTGATTTCATAAGGAAAAAATCTGATGCTTTTGCCAAGTTTAGAAAGTTCAAGGCTCTAGTTGAAAAACAAACAGGTTGTTATATTAAGACCCTCAGATCAGATGGTGGCGGTGAGTATTTTTCAACAGAGTTTATAAACTTTTGCAAGGATCAGGGGATCAAGAGACAAACCACTACACCCTATTCACCACAACAGAACATAGCTGCAAAACGAAAAAACAAATCCATTGTGGAGTTGGCTAGGGCAATGCTTAAGAGCAAGGGTTTGCCAAATAATTTTTGGGCAGAAGCATGTAACACAGCTACTCATATCTTGAATCGGTGTCCTACGAAGTCCGTGGAGGGTAAGACACCTTACGAAGCTTTTACTGGAAAGAAACCTAATGTTTTAATGGTTAAGCAAAAAGAAGAAACTTTAAAAAAATAAAAATGTGAAGGTCCGAAAACACATGTAGTCGGCCTTCAGTTTTCAGGATGCTCATTACTTGAACGATTTCTTTAAGATTGAACATAAGAAATCTAACACTAATATGGTAGACCGGCCCTTCGGTACTCGAGATTATTGGTCACGCCTAGATTTAATTCCATGACGAGGCATGTTTGTGACTAATTACCTTGAGAGGACCCAGACACTCTAATTGAGACATATGGAGTATTGCATGTACGTGTGACAGCTCTATATAATGAGGTGGAGATTCTTCCGTCGACATATTGGATTTAATTTACCAGTTTCTCTCTTCTCCTCTTGCTTCACATGGCATGACTTGGGGGCTAGATCTAGGTTTGATCTAGGTTTGGTTGGGCGGTTTGGCTCCATAGTCTCTCTCTTATGATATTCTCCTATCCTCATCTTAGGGGTTGTCCTCCAGGATCTTTACGATTGTGGTCTACTTTAGAGTTTGGAGACATGCAAGATAATATGACCATTACTTCCACCTTGTCACTAGTTGTAGAAGAAACTCATGATGTTGATGGATCAATCTGACATCCATCCTGCGGATGAGCTCCTTGTCGGCTTAATTTTGCTTCTGAAAAAAGAGAGAGGAAGGCCCCAACGTTCAACCATTGTTAAGAGATGTTTAGATTGCGTCGATGCCAAGATGGCGTGTTTAGAATCTCAGTTGGTAGAGTATATTTCAAAACATGGGTGAATACTTGATGTTCAAATGCTTTCTTATTGTTTGAGAGAGAGTTGATTATATCTTTCTATTATATTATCAATGGGACACTATTTGATATTGGAATTGCTTGTCTAATTTAGTATAAGATTATCATATAGGATGGATATAATATAAAAATTGAGAAGAAATAACTCGCTCGTAAGTCAATATAATCAAGAAAGCTTGTATTCCCATCAAACATTCCATGAACAAATGGAAATTAAAAAACAAGTTGATAAATAGCAAGTTGGTGATGGTCATTACTCCTTGATAATGGAGTTGTGTCTCCTAGCAAAACATATAACTTTGTGAATGGATCAATAATCATGTTTTCATATAGAATATTGTCAAAGAGAAAATGATCAATAGATTGCAACAAGATGAAAGCTACATTGTAGTCAAGAAGCATTTCTCTTGTAGATGGTGTAAAAGCATTGGAATATTGGATTTGTTGTAAATTTTGTTTTAGCAGGGACCTTTTTTTAAACAGCTCACTATTCAACCTTTTTGAATCGGTCCTAGGGTTTTAGAATCAGCAAATCAATTTTAGGATTTCAAAACCCAAATTTTTAGAAAAGCAAAATACATAGTTGCATAATGCATTGATCATAATAGTCTATAATTATCATGATTGAATTATAAGCTTTAGAATTCCAAATTCCATATTTTAACAATTAATCGTTTACACCTTACCCGATACATGTTTAATGTTACCTGACACCTGTGACCTGTATTAAGTATAGTTTTTGGGTTTGAACTTTAAAATAGGAAACTTGAAAGTGATGTCAAATCAGAGATGAATCATGAAACAAATAAAAAGCATCTTGGGACTCCTAGGGCCTCTGTAGTGGGGTCCCATGTAAAAAAAATTTCGCACCCAGCCGATTCGACAATTCAAATAGGCCGATTCTGATTCAAATCAGAATCACGATCCAGTTCGAATCGAACAATAGGAAGGACATGGCATGCACATCATTCAGCTTCCCAGTGGAAGGGTACCCAACCAGACCTTGCTTATGCAATCGGAACTGTTAGCAAGTTCAGTAGTGATCCTGGGTTAGAGCACTGGACTGCAATAAAGTTAATATTCAGATATATGAAAGGCACATTAGGTCAATAAATCTATTATGACGGGGAGCCTAGGATAGGGGGAGTTAATTGGTTACTCTGATGCAGATTCGGATAGTAACATAGATCCAAGAAAGTCCATCTCAGGTTACATGTTTCTATGGTGGAGCAAAATGCCACCCTGAACTGTAAGGCAGAGAATGATACAGGCTTACAAACCCAGCCCTTCACACTCTAACTTAAGTGTGAGGAGTGTGTGTTTGGAAAGTGTTAACATGTGACTTTTGTTTTGAGGCCTGCAAAGCTTCTGGCAATCAGCTCCAGCACATATAGCTCAACCCGTCTCTACTTCCAGTGCACCTGTGAGTTGGGGAAGCTAGGGACAAAATTGTGTATCCTTGTCTAGTACAGAGGCAGAATATGTCGCTCTGAGTGAATGTGCAAAAGAAGCAACATTGCTGCTAGAGCTCATGGGTGCACTGGATCCTAAGATTGAAAGGGAAATCATTGCATGTACAGACAATCAAGGAAATATTCCGTCAATCACGTAATGCTGTATTTCACAAGAGGATGAAGTATATTTCTATATACCATTTCATAAAATAGGAATGTGAACCTTGTGTACTATCCAACAAAGCTGATGTTGGCCGCTATGCTTGCCAGACTATTAACCTGATAAAAGCACCAAAGCTTGTTGCAATACATGGGACCAAGAGGAGACACACGCAGATGAAGTGTTAAGGGGGAATGTTTGAAGAATGTGGCACGTCAGCACTCTGTTTCAAGACACCTACCTAACAACGTAGTTGCTAGTGGCGTAAAAACATGAGATGCAATATCATGCAAAAATTAAGTTTTCAATGTTTCCTTGTTTTTCTCAACCACACTACAATCAGATAGAGCCTAGTCCTTAAAGCTTGACTTTTTGTCAGCATCAATCAATCATGTAGGCACCTACAAAGCTGTTGACTGTTCGAGCCAAAAGAGATAAATGCTTCTAACGTGAATAATCTGGTCGCTATCTGCTACCTCTGGACTCCATGCAATGTGAAGAAAAGAACTCACAGATGCTGTAAAACAATTGAAGAAGCACATGACCCTCCAAAAAGTCTGAATCCCATAGCAGTATGATTATCACTCAGTGTAAAGTGACAAATTTTGCATCAACCACCAGCAATCTTACTTTCAGATCACAAGTGTAGTCGTAATGTCCTGAATTTGATAGCACTATTGCTTCACTTAAAATGAATAGCTTCAGATTTGCTACCTTTGTCCTAATTTTAGCAGTATAAATAAATAGCAGATTTTGTTCGGCCTTGAATGGCAATGGCCAGTAAAGCTGATCCAAATTCATCAACTATTCCAGTCAAAGAGTTGGTTTATTTGATAAAAGAATCTTCAGTCCTCTTTGGAACGTAAAGGAGAGAGACTCCTCCTATCTAGACTTGGCCTGTTGCTCCATACGCTGACTTGAGAAGGTATGCCAAAGGTACCTCCCACTGGCCATATCCACAAGCATCCAAAAGGCCCCTGAAACCTTTGAACCAACCTAAAAAAGAAAGATTTCATTTGCGTCAGCTTAACCCGTTCGATCATAGATGCCAAATCTTTTCCACATTTCTACATGCATAAGGCATACATTTACATATCCGAGGTAATAGGTACATGTAATCCCTAGTGCTCAACATTTTCCATGCAGGAAATGGCTAATGCTATGGGTTTCTTGTATATTGCAAGCCAAGCATTTTCATGCAGGGAATGGCTAACGAATCATATGAGCTTCTTAAAAATTGCAAGCCTCAGATAGCTTGGTTACGAGGTTTAGTTATTGTTAAATGATGCCTGTCTGATATTATACCTCTTTGGAAAACCAGATATAACGTACTAGAGCCTATAGCACAAGGGGAAATAATGATAACACGGGCTATCAGCTGTGCTTGATAAGAAACAGATCGAAGGGAGGCAGTGATATACCCTTTCATATGAGCGGCAACGGCTAGACATCGGGCTCTTGGATTCTTTGTCGTCTTCGGTAAAGTTGATAGACGCGTCATTATCAGCCCATAGAGTCTTCCAAGCGAAATAGCCAGCTACACTTGCGGAAAGAAAAATAAGAATCAGCCTTAAAGGACACATTGTCTTCGGATAGATCTGAAATATTCCAGTGGAGCAGGAGTACTTGTTTTCTGTTCAGAACTTCGACCAAAAGGGAACCCGCCGTTGTCAAATCACCGCTCTTTACAAAACCAGGCACTGTCTATGAATGTAGAAGTACTATCCTTGTTTGACGAGTTGCGTTTTGAAGCCTGCTTGTGATCCTTAACTGTGGATCTGCACGAGCTTGACTCAAAACACGGAACTCAAAAAGACAGAGCGTCCGGATCCTATAGCCAGATATATCAAATGTTAATAAAACCAGGCGCTGATTAACGAGGGAAAAGTATGACGTCTATCGATGATGCTGATTTGAGGACTGTCGTTTTAAAATCTGATTAAGATCCTCAACTGCCGATCTACACGACCTTGAATCGAAGACGGAACTCTGACAAAAACCTTCCGGATCCGTTTGCCACCGATTTGAAATGAGATGGAACAACAGCTGTGCAGCAACGAAACAGCAAGATGCACCGTGAATCACTCAAACCCCTTGATGCAAGTCACGGAGAAAAAGCTTCCCACAGATCTCAAATATATCGAATAGAGGCTTTAAAGCACGTGAACAGTAAATGCAATCACTGAATGAATAACTACACTCTGCAGTCCGGCTCAAACTTTCTTAAGCAAGAAAAACACGGTATTACTATTATGCATTTTTTTGGGAAATTTAATATGTAGAGATTGTCAAAAGATGCAAGCAAGCATCAACTGCACATACCCGATTATTATGAAAAAGTAAAAACACGGAAATCTGCCGTCTCTAAGGAAGTGCCCGGCTATTATCAAGAAAGAAAAACACGAAAATATGAGTTTTCTAAGGAAGTTTAAGATGTGGAAAATTCCAAAGATGCAAGCAGGCATCACCTGCATACCCGGTTATCATCAAAAAAGTAAAGCACGGAAATATGCGTTTTCTAAGGAAGTTTAAGATGTGGACATTGTCAAAAGATGCAAGCAGGCATCAAATGCATATACCCGGTAAAAAAGAAAAACGGAAAATATGCGTTTTCGAAGGAAGTTCAAGATGTGGAGATTGTCAAAAGATGCAAGCAAAAACCAACTGCATATACCCAGTAAAAAAGAAAAAAACACACGGAAATATGCATTTTCTAAGAAACAAGAACATATGTTACATTGTCAAAAGACACAAAGCTACCATATCCTGCACGTACCGATTCCCAATTCCGATGAGCGTTGAATTCTTTCGCAAAGTGCGTGGATCTAGATAGCACGATCCGAGCAGACGTGATGAAGCTTCTCTCGCCTTCTTGGCATCGAAACCACAGCTACGAGAGAGAGGGAGCAGCTGAGAAGGTCAGAGACGCGTTTTGCTTATTGAATGGTGGATGAGAAAATTGAACCAGAAGGACTACTGCCCTTCGGCACGTCAATATACAACTAAACAGCTGGCAGCAGCCAATGGGAGGGACAAGACCCACCCACCAACCCACCCTAGGGATGGATAAGAATAAGTGATGGTCCATTGTTATTAGGAACTTAGAGCACCAGCAACCGACGAGATTGTTGACTTCATCATCGAGTTTGTGGGGTGTTGTGGGTCAACTTGTAGCTTTCGCATGCTGCTGTCGTTGCCATGGAACAACCCAGGCTTCCCAACTTCTTGCAACGTGTTTCATGTTGGGCCTCATTCAGTGGGTTCGATCGTAAATCCTTGCTCCTCTGATCAAGTGAATCCTTGGAAGATGAAGGTCCAGCGTAGTGTAGATTTTGTCTACCCATCGTTGTCAAGAGGTGAAGGGAGTCATAGGAGATAGTGTTGGCTAGTACGGACGTGCAATTGATCAAGGGGCATGGAAATACTAGTGGAAACAAGTGGGTGTGCACACCCAACACTTGTCCTCCATCCCACGTCATTCGCATGGGATAGGTGCACATGTGAAAGGACTTGGGGGACGGAGGGGGAGCGATTTTCCGCATTGCAAATAAAAGCACATTTTCTATGTATTTGAAGGGCAAGAGAGTCTCTTGCATATCAACATCAATGGTGGGCAAAACTTGTAAAAGGCATATTACTTTCAACTTCAATTTGCACATCAACTTATTCTTAGTGTTTTGATTAATAAAGCTAGGAAAACCATCATGTAAATTGAAATGTTATAATGTAACTATAGCAAAGCACAAAAAATGTAGCTATTGAAAGCCTGTACCTTGATGCAAATAGTTTGCTAAATTAGTTGCAATTTTAAGTAGTGCAATTTTAACTTTAAATATTGCAAGAAGCACTATGAAGCATTTATTCCTACAGCATTTATTCCTACCCCACTTATGTGGGAGCATTACAAGTGTTTGAGAGCACAGTGTAAGGTGGTAGAAATATGTTGACATAGCAAGACATTATGGTAGATAAATGTGAGGTACCACATTCATGTCCCTAACATTTTACTACTAGTTTGTCATATAAGGTAAGTTTCAAACAAGACAAGAGATAAGTGTTGCCACCCATCGCAACCTTTTAAAAAAATATCCTCTCCCCCTTTTAAACTCGGGTTCCTTTTTATGTTGAAAGTATCTTTCGTCTCTCTTCCTCACATTGAGATATGCCACAAAGATAATATTGGTGGACAAGAAGAAACAAAATTGATAGATGAAAAAAAAAATAGAGTCCCTTAAAAAGTGGAGATGTCAAACACTCGTACTTGGCACCTTGTAGGAGATGGACTTCTCACAACATGGCATTTTGTTGGGCCCCGTGTGACTTCCACATAGTGGCAACTTCTTGTGTGTGAAAATGGATAAAGGCCATTATTATTGCCGCTCAATAGCAATTTAGGATTTTGAAATATGGACTTGTCAAGCATTTGTGTGAGAAACACCGTAAGAAAGTCATAATATTAAGGTAAGCTACTCACATTTCAAATTGAATCATTATAAATAAACATAAATCTTTCAATAAGTTTATTTTGGAAATTGGAAAAAATAAATTACAAGGCAAATTAGAGAAAAAAGTGTGGCATATGGTGGCCATCAACTTTACTAAAGACGCTATGTTGCATAGGCATGAGATGCAACCCTATTAATCAAATTTCAACATTGGGGTGTACCTTGGATGAGAACTTTTTGGGGGAATCTTAAAAAAAGTGGCTTCATGGACTATATGATGGATCAAAAAGTCTCTATGACACTTGATGCATGCCTTAGTTTGGGCCATCTGATATTGGCTCTTTGCCTTAGTCTACAAAGGCCACCTCATGTTGTGACAAATGGGGTCACAATATTAGTTGCTCTGTTATATTCTAAAAATGACAATAACAATTTCTTATATGTGATGAGTACACGACATGATGACTAAATAATATGGATGTGTTCACTATGAGAAATAAGAGAAATGGCATGGAATACCCGACAATTTTCAACCAATTAGTTTCAACTTCTAGCAGCTCATCTTTGCACTTGTGTTACTTGTCAATGTGAATAATACACACCTTTTCTAGGAGCTTGTAGCCACTTCGATCTTTGATCTCTAGATATTACTTGATAAATGAGGTCAACTGATTGGATTTAGGTACATTGAGAATGTACTTATACCATCGTTGATGTACTTCTTTGGGCCTGCCTGAGGAGTCATCAAGGCATCGAGAAATAGTGGTGGTTGATGGAATATCATCAAGTGTTAGTAGTGGGAGATATGGAGTGGATACTTCAACTCATGTATGGAGAGAGATTATTAATGAGGTGTAGTGGTATCTTTGGCTTATTAAATGCATTGAGCCTCCAAAGAGATGGTATGATCATCGTCAATTTGAAGATCAAAATGGAGGAAAGTGAGCTGAAGCTACTAGAAGTTGATGGTGGTGGTGAATGGAATGAAAGAAAAATCAGTGATTGTGTAGGGATGTCGAGATTCAAACAGAGAGATAGGCTCAAGTAGAAGAATCCTCGGTGCATGCAACTACGTCTATCAAATTCAAACCGACTTCGATAGTTGAAGTCTGCCCTACTTGATCACAGCTTCAGAGTTGTTGGATCTACGTGATCGATTCCGTAGCCATGTACAAATTGTATTGATTTACAGATTTGGTGCAAAAAAAGTGTAAAGGTGCGAAACTTTAAAACATAATGATCGACTCAGACTGTCAATCATATAAAGTGATTTAATCTACAAACAATTTATCTGCAAGCAAGAATCAATCAGAACATAAACAAAATAAGCATTCAACATGATGTACACGACCTAGATTCACTAAAACATTGATTATTCATTTGTGAATAGATACAATCTAAATGCAAACAGAGTCGCGTTCTTCCTTAAAAAATACTCTATGATAACAGAGAAAAAGAACAAAATAACTGCACTTTGGATGTTCGATTGATAGCTAGATGAATTATTGAGCTAACCGAGCAGCTGATAAGTTGCTAAATATATACACATTGCTGACTATCTGATTAGTCTGTACTTTACTGTCAGAAGTAAATCCTGATTTGTATATGCTGGCTAGATCTACTCACAATGTCGGGTGTAGGACAGAGAGGATCGTCCACTTTCTAAGTTTCTACCAAGCTTCAAACGGGAATGCGGAAGTAGAAATGAAGCTAACTAAGAAGACAAAAAACAAAACCTTATGAAGGCTTACCCAACTAGCAAGGTGATTAAGCTAAATCCTAAATTAACACTGAAAGGGATTGAAAAGATAGATTGCGGTTAAACTAAGCATAAATCGATTAAAACATGCCACAATAAAAGAACCAATGAAAGGAGGCAAGAGGAGGCCCGAGCTCCTTCCCTCAAGCTATGCACCTTCCAATGGGAACACAAGTGAAATAGCAAGATAAGCTCAAAGAGAGAGCAATTTAGCATAATCGAAGCCTTTTTTTTCCTAGACCTTATGTGCTTCTTGGAGGCGAGACTATTGCTGTCGGGAGTGGTAGATTGTGGTGCCGATGCCCTCCATCATTTGCCACCTTAATTTGTCCAGGAAGGGCATCGGTTTGTAATAATGGAGCATACCCTGTAGAAAGTTGTGGGTTTTCCATAGCTCCACCATATCACTGTGCAGGGCTGAAGTGAGTGCAATGCGATTAATAAAGCCTTGCTACGTTGATGTGGTCTTCTTGCGTTCACAGTGATTTATTGATATCAAGGGCTATTTGGGGTAGCCCTCGATCCCAAAAACCCTTGAGTTCTGCCAGAAATGCTACCAGGCCGCAATTGTCCACAAAATATCTGACGTCGCGATCAGGGTTGCCATGGTGCTTCTGGTAGAATACACGGTAGCTGGTAACCATGTCTTCGGCTAAGTTGCCGGTATCGACGCCTGTGAGCTTGGGCCAAAATGTCCTATTTTTGACATTGGTGGCAAGAAACGGTTCTCGCCTTGCTATCGGATAGTAATAAGGATTTGTGCGCTTATAGGAGGGTGCTTCGATATACCATGCCATCAAGGTCTTGCTTTGTAAGAAGAGTTGATGGTGCCAGAGAGGTTGTGGAGCTAGGAGTTTGACTGCTTTTTTATGTGTTTGACACTGGTCCAAGTTTGGCAATATGTAGCCACCTCGCTCCTTTGTGGTTGGATATTTCTTTGCAAACTCTTGAAAGGCGTGCAACTCCTTGCTTGGTTCTATGGGTGTGATTCTGTGCTGGATGGTTGGTGCTTCAGAGCAATTGCATGCTGAATTTGGGGATCAGGTTCAGGAGAGAGGGGAGGGGAAGGGTTAGCTTCAGCAATTCTTTGTGATTCAGGAAAAAATTGGCGTTGAATAAATGGGAGGTTAGTGGTGCCGACGGGGTTAGAAGCAGTGGAAGGAAAAAGATAATGTTGGGAGCTGGTACCACCAGAGCCTGATGGATTGGTCGGTGCTTGAGCTCCTTGCCTTAGGGGTTGGCCTTGAAAGGAGGAGCCTTGAGTAGCAGGAGGAGGCTGATGGAATCCTGCTCCAGCTCCACCATCTGGTCCATCAAAGTGGTGCCCAGAATCATGGAACTCGACGTGCTCTACATGGATAGACAACATCGACTGGGCAGCTGCCTTTAACCATTTTTCCAGGGTGGCAATGTGCTGGTTCAGGGCCTCGACGGAAGCAAGGTATGATTGTTGTAATTTAGTGTGCTGCTCCATCATGGTTTTCAACTTTTGGGCCAGCGTTTGATAAGCCACCTCTAGAATGGGAGTTCTCTCAAGAATAGCTGGTGGTGCGAAGTCGTTGAAGTCCACCAATTCCAGCTGTTCCTTCATAGTGGAACGTGCGGCTTGTGCATCTGCTACGACCTCATCCCTTTATGCTTTGATGTTATCAATGGCAGTATGCATGTTGGATACCTTCAGTTGAAGCTAGTTATGGAGGTGGATGAGCATCTGTTGTTGTTGTTGATTATAGGTGGTGAGATTTTGGATCTGCAGCTATTGTTGCTTGTTTTCCACTTCCAGCCTTGCTTTTTCTTTCTAAAGGTCCACCATAGCGCCATCATCGAATTGCCGCTTGGTATATTGTCGACACTCCTAGGGTGCCGAATAGATTATATTGCAGCTCATTTACCAACCATACCGCTTTTTGGGCTGTAAGAGGTAACTTCTCCCAAAGGCCAATGTCAGGGAGGATGCATGTATAGTTAGGATATGGCATTGGGTTAAAGGGTAGAAAATCATGAACATGGGTAGATGGAGATGAATGAAAGGCAGGAGGAGGTGATTGAGGGAAGATAGGTGAAAGAGGTGGGGATATACTACGTGGAGGAGATGCGTGGAGTTAGTAATTGTAAGACGAAATCATCTACATCGACTAGAGTCAAGTAGGGTGGATATTTGTACGGCTTTTGTGAAAGTGTGGAATCAAAGCCCCTGTTGTAATGGTGTGGAGGTAGTAATAAATGGTGGGGTGGTGGTGGAAGTGTGAGAGCAAGTGAGAGAGTTGGGGTTGTGGAAGGTGTCGGTGTGGACAGAACCATGCCCACAAGATCAGAACTAGAAGTGCCTACCTCAACTGAGTTGTCTGCTGCTGCCGCTACTGCTTGTCTGCATTGTTGGGCCTGTTGGAGTAAGGCCTCCTGCTGCGCTAGGACCTCTTTTGGGACCTGAGAGAGTTTAAAGCTCCCTCTGGATTCAACATACTCAGTCCCGATGTCACTGGATAAAATGTCGTGAGGTACATCGGCTTCCGTGCTGACCACCTTCCCTTTTTGCTTCTTAGTTGGTGGTGTTGGTGAAACTAGTTCTGTTATCAGTTGGGGGTGGCTCACTTCTTGGTGCTCGGATAGATATCATCAAGCTCTGATGGCAGCAGCCGCCCGAGACCCCAGTTGTTTGGTGACCAACGTGTGGAGGAGATATCCACACTTGGTAGTTGGTTTCCTGGATTTCAGGGCCTCGCACAACTTTTCTGCTAGCTTCTTAGCCCACTTGTAGTTTTGAGTGGGATCGTCCATGGTGATGGTCAAAGAGAAGAGGTCGCTTGGAGGTATGCAATCCATCTTGGCAGTATGGACCTCGACCATGGTGACGAGGATTTCTGAGGTAGCAAAAATGTGTCTGATCAGAATTCGCGGAGATGACAAAGAAATTGTGGGAATTATTCTAGGCTTCACTGAATTGTCTACAAATTCTAGTAGTGAGTATCTGATGCAAAAATGAACATTTTAAATTTCTGAAAAGTTTGTCTCTGAGACAGAATTCGTGGAGGCTAAAAATGAATCGTGCATTGTAGAAAAGGGGTCAGTCGAATTCTATGGAGATGGTGTGAGACAAATCTTCTGAAAAGAATGACTTTTGTGGTATTCTCAGAGAAAGACTGATTGTATGCTTGATCTGATAATAGCTTGATGGTGTGAAAAAAAATACACGTCAAAAAAATTGTTGAAATGGCAGGCAGGTTTTTATGAAAAGTAAAGAAGAATAGTAGGAAAGAAAACAACTAATACATATCAAGATAAAAAGAGGGCTCATTGTACTTTCTCAGTCTGCTCCCATTGACCACAATGTCGAGGATATCGCTTTGAAGGGTTTGGAGTTGTACATATCCAGAGGCAAAGATTTTAATGATGTAAGGACCTTGGCCAGAAAATATTAGTTTGCCTTTAAAGGCTTTGGCCTGATATAGCAAAACCTTACCTCCAACCTGAAAGTCTCCGAGTTTCAATGATCGATCATGCCATGCTTTTTGTCGGTGTTTGTGAACTTGTTGAGCATGGATGCTGATCCGTCATGTTTCGCATAGTTGTTTCTGTTGATTATCTAGCTCAAGATTATAGGCCATTTGAAGGGAGGGTATATGGAATTCTACAGGCATAACGGCTTCTTGGCCATATGCTACCTGGAAAGAGGTTAAGTCGATAGCTCTCTTCGAGGTGGTGTGATAAGCTCAAAGAGCAGCATGAAGTTTGAGTTCTCAATCAGATCGGCTGGATTTGACGGTTTTGGTGAGAATTCCACATAGGATTTTATTGGTGGATTTTGCCTGGCCATTGCATCTTGGATAATATGGGAAACTTTTTTGATGTACCACAAAAATTTTTGAAAGAATATCGGCAATGACATAGTTAAGAAAATGTCTACCCCTATCATTGATAGATTCTAGAGGACATCTAAAATGAATGATAACCTGTTCATAGAGAAATTTTGCGGTAGAACGAGCGTCAACATTGTGAACAGCTCTTGCTTCGGCCCATTTGGTACAATAGTCCGTAGCTACTATGATGTAACGAGATTGTGTGTGTCGAGCAACGTGACTAATGGGTCCGACATAATTAATTCCCCATTTCTAGAAAGCCTGATCAGTGGTTAGAGGGTGTAAGGGCATGTAGTTGGCTTTTGAAAGCGCTTTGTGCGTTGGCAAACATCACAAGCCTTTGTGTAATTGTGCGTATCCTTGAAGAGTATTGGCCACCAAAAACTGGCCAAAAGGATTTTCTTCGCAATAAGTTTCAGAAGAGAAATGGCCTGCACCAATACCTTCATGAGTGAGGGAAATTACAAAGGGTATTTCACCTTTAGTAAGACAACGTCGGATGATTCCATCTAACCCTTTCTTGTATAGTTGGCCTGCAATTAACGTATAAGGTTTGGTTTTGAGGACCAATGCACGTTGTTCAGGTTTAGATAAGGAAGGATTCATCTGCCCTAAAGTTAAATACTTTGTGATTTCCTTAGCCCATACGAGAGTAGAGTCAACTTGGAAAAGGATGGCATCTGATAAATCATCATTGACGCCTTGATCAGGGGTGGGAAGGTTAGGGATTCGAGATAGATGATCTGCTAGAAAATGTTGAACTCCCTTACGAACCACGATCCTAAACTCAAATTCTCGCAGTAATAGGATCCATCTAGTAATACGGCCTGTGGTGCAAGTCTTGTTGATGAGATATAACAGTGCTTGATGATCAGTGAAGAATGCAAAAACTTTTCTCAGAAGATAGTGGCAAAACTTCTGAACCGCATATACTTTTGCCAAGGCTTCACGTTCGACAGTGGTGTGATTGACTTTAGTAGGTATCAATTGTCTACTAAGAAAATGGATGGGGTAGTCCTTTTTGAATTCTCTCGGTTGGGTGAGCACTACTCCAATGGCATACTTGGATGCATCGGTATGCACATGGAATTCTTTAGAATAATCAGGAGCCCGGAGGATAGTTGCATTGGTAAGGGCTTATTTAAGTTGACTAACTGTGACGCGTTGTTCATATGTCCATTTGGGAACTGCAACTACTTTGTAGATTAAGCATGCTTTATTAGTAAAATCGAAAATAAAACACCGATAGTAGTTGGCGTGGCCAAGGAAAGAGTAAACTTTGCATATCGTACGCGATTCTGGTAGATTTTGAATGACAAGGATCTTTTTGGGGTCAGTGGCAATGCCATTTTGAGAAATAATATGTCCTAACACAATACCATGTGTTACCCAAATCTGGCATTTTTCAGGATTAAGGGAGATGCCAAAGGATTGACATTGGATAAATTTTTTTCGAGCATAGACAGATGGTGTGTTTCTTCTGAATGTGCAACTAAATCGTCCAAGTAAACCTCTAGGGTATCGCCCATCTGCTGAGAAAAGACAACTTGCATAACACGTTGGAAGGTGCTAGGGGCAATGCAGAGACCGAAAGGCATGACTTTCCAGCAGAAGGTTAAAAGCGGTTTTATGTTGATCTTCTTCAGCAATTTGGATCATATTGTATCCACTAAAGCCATCTAAGGAGGAGTAAGCCTCATCTCCTGCTAGATTTTCTAAGATGGATTCTTCGAAAGGTAATGGAAAATGATCACGTTTGGTGACGGCGTTAAGTTTCTTAAAGTCGACACAAATTCGAAGTTTTCCATTTTTCTTGGGAACGATGACAATTGGGGAGACCCACTCAGTATGCTCGATTTCATAGATAAGTCCCGCATCTAAGAGGCGTTGTAATTCTTCTTTGATCTTGGCCTTATAGATTGGATTGCATTAGTATGGACGACTAGCAGTTGGCCTCGCACCCGGTTTAAGCAGAATACAATGCACAATTACCTGGGGTGAGACACCTTTCATGTCTTTATAGGTCCATGCAAAGACATGTCTATATTTTCGCAGGAGCTTTTCAAGCCATCTGCTTTGTTCGCAATTGAGATGAGCTCCGATGTGGACTCTATATTCGTTGGTTTCATTTGGCTCACTCAGAAAAAAGGGTGATAGTTCACGCAGGACCTTGATAGGGCGAATTATTGTTGGATTATTCTCCTTCTTACCAATTGCCTAGTCGGTTTTAGTCTTCATCTATTGTTTATCCAGTTCTATAGATTTTCTCGTGTGTTTACACAGTCTGCAGAATTACAAGTGTTTTTACACAATCTGTAGAATTACATGGAGTTTACAACAGTGTCGCATTTTTTGCCTAACAAAAATCTCGTGTAAAATCACAATGTTGCATTTTTTGTTTTTTTCGAAGAGCCTGAAATGTTAAGGAAATGACTCTGGCAAAGTGTGGGGCAATCCCAAATGAGATTTAAGGGCACCTTTGCCTTTTTCACTTTTTGCGAGAAACCCAACAGTGTCGCCTGTGGCTGTTTTAGTTCATTTCTACAGAGCTACAATTTTGGTTCATTCATGCAGACAAAACGTTTACGACCAATTTCATCGCTTATCAGCAATCAATGACAAGGACTGGATGGATGCCAACAGATCACTAGCCAACAGGCGATTGCAATTGACGACCTAATTTCTTAGTATAAATAGTTGTTCATATTCATAGAGATTAATTCATTGAAAATCAAAATTATCAGAAGCGTTTGAATAGTTAGCTTTCTCTCTCGAGCCTGCGAGCTTGAACACTCATGAGCATTGCAGCTCACTTCTTAGAGTTGTTTTAGAGATTGCTATTGCGCTACTGCTCATCAGCATTGAGCATTAATTCAGACTTCATTTTTAGCTGCTCAAAGATAGCATAGAGCGCGCGGCTTCAATCCACAACTTATTGTACTCATTTACTTATGTTCCATTTTGAATCAATACTATTCCTTGTTGCATTCAGTTTCGTCTCAGAATGTATGCGTTTCTATATTTCTTCGCGAACAATTCGCGACTAATTATTTGTCTAATAATTTTCGATGCTTAATTGTTTGGCTACATAATCATTGTAGTACAGGCAATTTCAAAGTTAGTTACTATAAGTTCAAACGTGATTTTTATCACTATTGTTTTGTTTGAGATTGATAGGCGTAGTCATGCATTGGAAAGATGAAGATAGTTTATTCCGCCATGCACGAAAGGTTTTCTTTCTAGACACACAAATTATTTTCATTCGTTTCTTTTCGAGCTAGACCTATCTTCTGGATACACTTTCCGACAATTACCATTTGGCTCATGTGGTGCTTGGGGTAATTGGATTGTGACATCCTCAATTGTATAGTCCTTAAAGCATGCAAGAACATCATGGGCTGGAGATTCAAGGGGGGCCTTGCCTTTCACCTACCGGGATGGTGATTGGGAACGTTTGGGGTTTGGGGATAGAAGCACTCATAGGAACTTTCCTAGCAGTTGTGAAGTCACCATGCGACTGAATTTGAAGTGGTTTTTTCATCTTTTATTTCATAGCGTGGCCACGTGGTTGAGGCTTCGGCTGTGGGGAGGTGTGTGGATGAGGAACGAGTGGTACGTCATGGAGGATCTCATCATCAATTTGAAAGATGGTATCCTCCTCATAGAGATCCCATGGATAGTTTGGGCATTTGACACTGTAGAATTTTATATCAGGCTTTTCAACTGCAACCTTGGCAACCGGTTCGACCTTGGAAGCATGTCGCGCATAGGCCCTAAGTGGAAGTGCCTCCATGTAATTGAGGATCTGAATATCTGAAATGTCCAAATCTTCTTGGCAGTTCTGAATTCGTAAGTCATTCTCATCACCTACGAATAAATCTTTTGATTCATTAGTAGGTAGCCATGCAACATTTAGTAACTCATCATTGTGTGGAAGAATATCAATAAAATTGATATTGATGATAGGTGTATCAAGATCAGGTAATTAATTGTGATCGAACGGGAGTGGAGAGGTACAGTCATCCTGATGCTGAGCGCAATAATTGACATTCACACAATCAATGGTAGCTAAACTGTGACTCCAGTTTATAATGTCAATAGAATTAACATAATGACCTTTTTCGTGGCTGGATTGGTATGGTTCAAACACTAAATTGGTGGTTGAGGACCCTTTGTCATGAATGCATGCAGGTTTGAGTTTGCCCATTGAATCAATGGTGACATAACTGTCACGATTTCCAAAAGTGACTCGACCTTTGCTCCAGTCATGAATGACTCTTGCATTGGTGAGCCACGGACGACCAAATAGTATTTCATAGGAATAGGCATTATTGGGAATATCAAGGACTACGAGATCGACATAAAACTTCAGACCTCCTAGTTTGATCAGCACTTGTGGAAGGAAATTGGTAGGTCAGACCACACTTTGATTAGCCATCCTAAGTTGACAAGTGGGTTTGGCAAGCTTGTCTCTCAGATTCCATTCTAGCATGAGGGATTTGGAAATGATATTGACACCGGAGCCACCATCGAGAATTGCTAAAACTTTACAGGATTGGTGATGGGTAGCTGGGATCTTGATAACTTACTTCGTATGATAAGATATGAGCAAATACTTTGTTGCTGGTGTGAATCCACTTTTCAGACACTGTGAAAATGTGTCATTGTTCTCCTTGAAGGCCCGAAGCAGGAAGTTACTCTGCACCAGCAACTCATTTGATGAATCTCTTGCAATGTCATATTGCAAGAGTGTAAGCTCGAACTCTATCACAGGATCACTGATAGAAGCTCGTCTGTCTTTGAGATCCAGGCAATCTAGAACTCTAAAATTAATACTAAAATCAAGTTCATCTAGTCTAAAACAAAAAGGAGTACCAATTGTATCTATAGCATCCGATATGTCTTTCTCAAATTTAAGATAATCATCCGAATCTATATGTGTATAAAAATTGGGAGGAGGAGGAGGAGGTGGATGTGTAGTATCTACAACAATTATAGGAGTATCCTAAATAGAGGTAGCTATATTTACAGCATTATCAACAACAACATTATCTACAATGGATTCTGGAATAGGCTTCACAGAATCTGAAGGCTTAGGCTTCACTTTCTTAGGAGCACGCTTGGGGGCTGTCTGCTTCCTAGGACGCTTCGTAGGAAGATTAGTCCTATCTATAGGAGTTGGTCTAGGAGCAGCAGGCTGAGATACATGTAACCTACAGTACCTATCCCTCATTTTCATCAGAAGCTGAAAATCCGTGGGCATTATGGTAACCCTCTTGGTATGGATGGCAAGCAAAAAAGAATCCTCAAAAAAAGGCTAATATAATCTTCAGCAGCCTCCTGAAGGCACTGAAGAGCACTCGGTGTGAATCTAATGTGCTGTCCGAGATCATTTCTTGTTATGTTTCGGACAACATGGTAGAATGGAGCTCTTGGGATCAACAGAGCTGTTGACCTCTGATACTTGCGTATCTTAGAGAGTCACCTGCTGCGGTTGCGCGTTCTAGGCCTAGCAGGTGGTGTGATGGCAACCGCAGGAGATGAGGATGAGCCAGGAGAGAAGAAGTCTCTCCTTGTCTACTTTCTCCTATCCATGGGCGTGAACTATGTGATAGCGGACTTGTGCGTGAATGTTAGGATGAGAAGGGAGGGATGATAAAGAACTCACAGATGACCGCTATGTACAGACAAAATGTACGGTATATCGGACCTATGCGAGCTGTATATCAGAGAGAATGATTAGATTTGAGGAAAGACGCACAAGTGCGATATGGGGTGACACGTAGGCAGACGTATCGGACCTGTGCGCATGGAAGGCAGTAGGAGGAATTTTGATTGTGAAGGACGCGCACGAATGCGATATGCGGAGTGGAAAAAAAGTGAAAAAAATTCATTGAAATTTGTGATTTTATATCGAAGTTTGCACGTGCGAAAGAACGTCCTGTCACATGTGTGAGTTGTATGGACAAATGCGAGAGCAACACGTGTCACCTTGTCACATTACACGTGTGGGATTTGTACGATCGAATGCGAGATCGACACATGTTTATGAGCAATCGAATGAACACGCGACACGTGTCCAGATGTCTATTTACACGTGTGCAAGTGTCATCTCACACGTGCCTGCGCTTGTTGTCCAATTGAAAGTAGACACGTGTCCCAAGCTCGTTGACCACACGTGCAAAAATTTAGTATAAATGGCACAAAAACCGAATAATTTTTTACCTTTTCCGTTCTCAAAATTCGCGACATATCGCTTTTGTGTGCGCTCATTGCTATCCTTTGCTTGCAACTATATCTACTCGTGCACAAGTGCGATATTCAGTATCTGTCTGTCGTACATATCCATCTTTTGCGCCATTTTGATAGTTAGTTTTGGTTCAGTTCTCTCGCACGCACAAGTGCGATATTCACGTTACTGCCATGGCCTCTTCCTCATCATCCTCACGAGAATCAGGCTTGAGTTCATTTTTGAGTGAATTTGGGATTACTGAAAACCTAGACTACTTCCACAGTCTATTCAGGCCATATCTACATGTTTTCAGAACTGCACAACCAAATTTTGACGTATTTTATGAACATTATGTCAGATTCAGAGATATACTTAGCAAGTCTGTTTTCTCCATAGGTCCACTCCAGTACATGCATTATAATGATCTTGTTCATTTCTTCCCAACTTTTAGACATAGACTGGATAGAATGTTCACCAAATTGTTTGATCTTTTCAAAAGTAGTTCAATGTGTCCGTATTGCAACAAGAAATGTCGATTGGTTGAATATCAGAGTGGTTTCGTACTTTTTCTGTTAGTTCAGATCCCAGATGATGATGAAGTTCTTGTTGCCGACCCTCCTTTTGCACCCTCCTCTGTTCAGTCAGCCATTAAGGATATCAGTCACTTTCTTATTGACACTCCTGATAAAGAAAGTGACTTCATTGATGTAAATTCTGATGTTCTCCGGGATTCTTTCATTGGCCAAAATACATCTGATGATAAATCCAAATCTATGGAAGATTCAAAATGTCTTTTCAATTTGCCTGTATATTATATTAATGACGATGTATATTTTACTACTGCTGATTTATGTAAATTTTTTGACTATTGTGAGGACGAGATTCTATGTTTATTATCCGGCACAATTTCCGAATTCTCCAACTTTGTAGATTTTGAGACAAATGACCTTGTTGCTGGTATTGATTTTGATGATGAGGAGGGTCTTATGATCGGTGAAGAATGCCTGAATAAGACTTTATCAAATATAGTTGAGGATGGAAGAGGCAGATCATCTGATGAAGAATTCATGACATTTCAATCATAGATGGGCTTACCCCGTCCATCATTAATGCACTTTACTAATGATTCCACTTCAGTACGTGGTCATTATATTGATCATCCTGATCTGGTTGCTACTGATGATGAAGAATGTGTAAGTGTTTAATCTTCCTTGCATTTGAATGTTTTCAATCACTGAATGTGTTTTTGCTAACATATTTCCTATTGCAGGATGCTCTCATAATAAATCTAAACATCAATGATGGATTGGTCAACGGTGTCAAAGAACAATATTCTAAACATCATTACTAGAAAACAATTTTCAATCCAACTTGTCGTAGCATAAACAATACATCGTGCACAAGGATTAACAATTATGGACAAATTCGGATTTAATCCAAAAGTTATTAAAGCACATCATCTAACTTATACAACACTTTCAAGAATTAAAGACACCAATTACTTGTACCTTTAACAATCATTACAACCATAAACTTCGTCATTGACAAAAAGTGAAATAAGAAATGCAAAGACTACATGACACAACTACTTGGAAACTTATTGTTCTCAACATTAACCAATATCTAGACACACACCTCATCATACACTCTTTGAATACAATATCTTTACAAAATTACTATGATGACCTAAAATCTACCAACCTCTTAATGAATATTAATATACTTTGCTTACAAGAAACACATAAAAAACAATTAAGCACCTACTTTCCACACATATTTTAAAACTTTAATAGCTTTTCATTTGCTGGAAATGCAATTTTTTACAAGCCGATACAAATACTTGACAAAGCCACAACATTCAACACCAACAATATTGAAATATCACATGCAATATTCAATGAAGGCACATATTTCCAAATGCTCTAATAGCTTCATACAAGCATTCAAAAGCAAACATTAAATCACCATTGCAATATCGTCCACAATGCGTTCCAAACAACATCTACAAATGTTCCAACAACTATAATAGGTGACTTAAATATTGATATTTTAAAGTTTAATTTACCTGCACAATTACTTCAAAAGTTTATGTCCAAACCATGGACTACAAATACTTTTCAAAGAGGCAACAACTATCTGACTCCCAAGTTGACCATATATGGACAAGTTGCAACAACCATGAATGCTAATTTGGTTCAGCTATTACCAATTTCATCATCAAAAAGCTCGTTGATGTATTGGTATTTGAATTTTGCATCAGTGTTATACCACTCGACTGATCCATGTTCATGAATAATTCCATATAGATCATTATCAATAGTATGGTCATAACCACTGATTTGTGGAGTAGAGTTTAATTCTTGACAATCGGATTGTATCCCTTGATTCAACTACAGTTGTAGAAGTTCACTCTGCTCATAATATACTTTTTTTTATTTTGACCTTCGACCTGATCATTACAACTGTCAAGCAATACTTGATCTAGATTTTCAACTTGGTCTTCATCCACTTGTCCATTGTTGCTTTGCTGATATTGATTTGTCTCCATGAAAGATAGATCGATATTAAGAATTTTGCTTTCTTCCTCGAAATCATCAGCTTCATCAGAAGATTCATGATCATGCTTGCTTAAGATGGGAAAGCCGGCAAAGTCCAAGAATAGAACTTTTTTCTAGAAACTAGCATGCCTAAAAACTTGCAGGTTTTCTTAGGTCATCAAATAATGTATAAGCGGCATGTATTGAGGATCATCCTTGTGAAAAACTAGAAAAGTTCTTGAAATGTAGGTTTTTGGAGGGGATCCCCAAAAAGATTTCCCGAACACTGGCTTAAGACATCTCAGCCAATCTCTGCCTTTGGCTTGGAAGTTTGCCATTGGACTGGAGGGAACATTGTTTCGTGGACATCAAAAGTGGTACACAATCTAGGATTAGTAGTTGGAACAGTTGTTGGCTATTGTGGAATACCAACGAATTGCAAGATAGGGTCAAAATGAGCGACCATCTTGTTGTACATTTTGATACTATCCTGTATGGTAGTTAATAGTGTACCTAATATTTCCTTTGTTCCACTGATAGTAGGGTCTACATTATTACTTGATTTTGCATGAATGCTGACCCGTTGTTGTTGAGTTGATGGCGTTAGACTTCTCACAAAATTGACATAGGGACTAGAAATTGTCGCTCCACTTGCCACAATAATATTCCTTCTCTCCTTAAAATCATTTGCGTCAGAAAATGATGTACCCACCAGGGAAGGACCAATCATACCTGTAGTGGCATAAAGAGAACATCTTTCATTTTCGTCAATTCCTTCACTCGCATACGCATTTTCATAGGCCTCATAATCAACATTGCCATCTTCATTATGATCAAAATGTTGTTTTGCATCTTGGTGATGTCGTCTTTTGAGTTCTTCAAGATCATAAAATTGATCCATGGGCTCATAGTAATCTTTTGTTCCACATTGTACATGCTGTTGCTCATCGACGCTTAGCATTTCAGACTGATCTTCAATAGTAAATTGGAATTGATCTTGATCTTGATAATCACCATCATCGAACTCTAGCTCATCCTGACCATTGAATGGTTCAACTGCTTTATCTGCAGAGCCATCTTCAATGACTGGTTCATGTTGTTCTTCGTTCTGCTGATTATTGTTGAAATTTTCAGAGTAATGGTCAAGCTTAGAAGTGTCGTTTTAGCCTTGATACTGATCATCGTTAGCAAAATCGTTGTTCTGGACTTGATACTGATTATCATCAACGATGTCGTCTCCTTGGTCATAATCTTCGATGTAATTGTCACCTTGATCCCAATATTCCTCCACATCATTGTCATAATTGTCATCACAGTATGACTGATTGTCATCCTCTTGTTCATAATCCCGATCCATTGGAATTGATGTGGAATAACTGAATCTTGTAACTGTGGATTGCAATCTTGGAATCAATCTTGAAGTGACATTAGGGAAAATATGGGCTCAAAATGGGCCCTCTAAGAAGTTTGACTTTAGAGAGAGGTGATGTAGAGAGAGAATGGAAATCGGTACCGTTTTGCGAGTTTTTGGTAATGCCCGCATTCTAACTACTCTAACTTTGAGCAACTTCAGACATTAATTAGTTAAGCATGCTTGTAATAACAGCCATACATTTGTCATACAATCTGGGGCTCTAACGATATTAGTACAGATTACATGAAGACTATGTAACTTTTGAATGACCGTACTAATATCGGTTCAACACGCGAAAGCCCGAAAAGATCCCGAGAGGTCTTACATCTACACGTTGAATCGATATTGCATCTATAATAATATCATTTCAACGCGCGGACAGCCAGTTAGAGTATTAGTGGCCGTACTTGTGCGTGTTGAATCGATATTGCCTACTATAAAAAGAAATGCTAACTTTTGAAAGACAGCTCTGATTGAGACAATTACAGTGCCATTAGAAAGCCCTTGATGAGAGCTTTTCAAAAACATCCAACATGACCCAGTTTCAAACTACGGTTAAAAAGATATTCACAGTCAGAATTTTTGGCGGTCCGTCAACAGTCAACCTAATATCAGTTGAATGCGTAGTTGACCAGTGTGGGTCATGTTGGGTGTCGTTGAAAAGCTCTCATCGAGGGCTTTCTAATGGTAATATAATCATCTCAATTTGAGCTGTCTTTCAAGAGTTAGCATTTTTTTTTTATAACAAGCAATATCGATTCAACGCGCACAAGTACAACCACTGGTACTCTAACTGGCTGTCCGTGCGTTGAAATGATATTAGTACAGATGCATGCAATATCGATTCAACGCGCAGATGTATGACCTCTCAGTATCTTTTTGGGCTTTCGCACGTGGAACCGATATTAGTACAGATTAGATGAAAACTAAAGGCACTATTCTCACTTCGGCGTGGCAACTACGCCGCTTCTAAGTTGCGGAGAATTCAAAGTGTGTGATCATCCAAAAAACAACTTGAAGTACTAAATTCCAAGACCAGATGAAAAAGTTATAGGTATACGAAAACAAGGAAAGTGAAATACAATAACTAACTTAGAAAGGGGCCCTGTATTAAAAAAATTGGTACCGTTAAAAAAAATCAAGCTGTGAAAGTATTGGAATTTGACGGTAATGTTTTAATACGATCACCAAAATGGATGAGCCATCTGCTCGTGGCATAACAGGGACCACCCAAAAAAACTTGGATATTTTTTTTTTTTGTTCTCGAGCACAGGAATGGGAGAGAGGGGCAAAATATTCGAAAAAGATTTGGAATGGCCGTGGACTCGGCTAATGATTTAGTGATGGAACTCACAAACTGTCTCCAGATGAGAGAGACGTCGCGTGGCTGTGAGAGAGAGAGAGAAAGAGACGGAGATCCGAGGGAGGGGCCCCGTCGGGAGCAAAAGCGAAGACGCACCGACAGGAAGAGAAATGTGGAGGGGGTGTCAGCAGCCCGCGTGAGAGGGGATTAAGGGAGTCGGGTAGCAGGGTTAGGTTTTGTTCTTTCAAAGAGAGAAACTGGCAAACTTTAAAATGAAAACATTGAAAAAGAATTTCAAGAATAAAAGGTTGAAGTGAAGTGATTTTCTCTCAAATGTATTACCAAAGTTAGGATTTGAGCTTTTTCACAAGAATTGACATATCTTTGTTAAATTTTTACAAAAGTAGCTGGAAATTGGCTCAAATTAAACCTAAGACATAGATCTACAATCCTATAAAATTACAGTCACAAAATTCGACCAAAAGTACAGCAAAAAAATGGAAGAAAACAGACCTAAAAAACTATTGCTAACTAAAGTTAGAATAAAATCACTAAAATGGCCATAACTTGGTCATTATAGCTCCAAATCGAGAAAGCTTAGTACCTTCAGAAAGCTAAGAGAGAGGTCTACTTATCTAAAACAAAAAACTACACAAAAAATGAAGACTACTTAGTTAAAATTGGAACCAAAACATTCTGAAAATTGAAAAAACAAAAAACTAGTCAAGAAAGAACCACCAAAATTTAAAGAAAACCACCAAATCTGATGGAAGAAGGATCTAATGCTCTGATACCAAAATTGTTATGTGCCAACCTTAGCATTAAAACATCTAATCCATTCATGACATCAAATCACAATGGAAAATGCAAGAAATCATTAAAACTAGTCAAAAATCAAGAAGATAGATAAATGAAGCAAAACTTCATCAAAATAGGATAGGCAAAGTAAGGATTCTGTATTCATCATTGATGATCATTCTTAAGATAGGGCATGTTGCTAGAGCATGATCTAAGATCTCATGTGATTTAAGGCACGTGAACAACCATTTCCATAAAAAAAGCTTTCAAAGAGAAGCTCCAAGATCTCTTAGAAACCAAATTTCAAAAATGAACAATGGCCTCCAAATTTAGCATGACCTTAACTATTTATAGTGGTCATTTGTGCCTCTGCTATAAGTTTGGTGCCTAATTTGGCTATTTTGGGCCTTGTAACCATTATTACAAGTTCGCTATTTACAAATATAGCGAGGTTGTTCGAGCCTCTTTATTACTCCTAATTCTAGTCTAATTTAGCTCCATGACAATATTTGGCAAGATGAAACAAACTAATATCAAATTTCTTATTATAATATACAAACTTATGAAAATCATGGTTATATTATGAATGTAAAAATAAATCCATTGCACAAAATAATTTTGTACACATTTTTTTCTTTTAATTCACCATATACATTATTTAAATCTTCACAACAAGTTCTACTTTTTATTCTAGTATTATGTCACAAATGCCTTCCCATATTGCTAATAGATTCCATTCACGTGATGGATACTTAATACATATTCTGCCCATTTTTTGGGCTCCTTAAAAAGCAGAATATGTCACTGTTTTTTTTAAAAAAAATTTGCTACCCATTCTAGCTTGCGCGTCAGCAGGCGTCAGGCCTGTGCTTGCCACATGGCAGTGTCAGAGTGGGCAAAAAAAGTCAAACTGCTCATTGTGTTTTATAATGAGCATATAAAATTTTCAAAGTATCCATTACGAAATGGAAGGAGGCCTGGCACAAGCCATTTTGCCTGGTTCGGCTTTCCAAAAAAATTTTAGCCGGGCAAAATGGCCTATGCCCGGCTACTTTGATAATACATAAAACAAAAATATGACAATATGACATGACAGGGCCTTTGTGGTACACTACCACATCTATCTTTGTTTAGGTTGATTTTGATTCAGATAGATACAAGTGGTTGTGGTACATTGTTTGTGAAGTGTGACTCCACATGTCTCATATTCAAACTAGAGTCATGATCTGATTGTGAGTGAAAAGTTTTACAATTACAGTATGAAGTAATGAGAATTCTTTGTGGCCCAATTCAATGACAAGTGTCTCTACTACTACCATTGGGAAAGTTGAAATCTATGTCCTCTCAGCTCAGCTCACGATATGCTTCTTAGGGAGACAAAAGAGAGAGAGGAGAGGGGGTTCATATATCAGAGTAGTTCCTTGATATTCCGGAGAGTGATACACGTTTTGGGTGCTGATTATAGATCACATTGAGAGTAATTTCTTGGTGATTCTGGAGAGTGATACACGTTTTGGGTGCTGATTATAGATCACTTTGAGAGTAATTTCTTGGTGATTCTGGAGAGTGATACACGTTTTGGGTGCTGATTATAGATCACTTTGCCTGTAGTTTCTTGGTGATTCTGGGGAGTGATACACGTTTTGGCTGCTAGATCACTTTGAGAGAAGTATGGATATATCTGGTTATGCAGCCTCGGCTCTTGGGCTAGTTTTGCTCTTTATTCTCTCCAAATCAGTCCTTGTGCTTTATCAGCCACAAAAAAAGCTCAATCTGCCTCCATCTCCACCAGCTTGGCCTTTTGTTGGGCATCTCCACCTTCTGGGCAAATTGCCACATCAATCTTTGACACAAGTAGCTCAGAAGTATGGGCCTCTCATGTTTCTAAGGTTAGGCTCTGTCCCCACTGTTGTAGTTTCCAATGGAGCAATCGGGAGAGAATTTCTGAAGACTTACGATCAAGTCTTTGCCTCACGTCCAAAGATGATGGCTGCGAAGATATTTTCATACAATTATCAGGGCGTAGCATGGTCAGAATACGGTCCATACTGGAGAGATGTTAGAAAGATCTGTCAGTCAGAGTTGTTTACTCCTGCACGAATGGAAGCAAGCAAGCATATCAGAACAGAAGAGGCTTATTACATGGCGAAGTACATTTGGGATAGTTGTGAGGGAAACAACGCAGTGGATGTGCACTCACAGATTTACGGATTTTCACGCTGTATCATTGCACGTATGGTGTTAAACAGGAACTATTTCTCCTCCAACAGCAAAGAGGCTTTGAATTTCAAAGAGATTGTTAACGAATACTTTCATTTGATTGGCGTGACCAATTTGGGAGATTTCAATCCCTACATTGGTTGGCTGGACATTCAGGGCTACCAGAAAAGGATGAAGGCAGCCAAAAAGCGAATGGATTCTATAATGGACAGAATTATCCAGGAGCATCAGGAAAAGAACCCAGAGGTTTCAACAGATGCATCGCCTGATTTTGTAGATGTCCTTTTATCTACAAGAAGCAATGGACATTATCAACACCTCAGCATAGACAACATCAAGGCCGTGGTTGTCGTAAGTCCAAAGGAGTTGTCAATTTATTCTCGTCGTTGTTGTACATATTGTTGATCCAATTTCGATAAGATATTCTCATCCTATTTAATTTTGATCATGCAGGACATGCTGGCAGCGGGCACTGACACTTCGGCAGCAACAATCGAGTGGGCGCTCCTGATTAATCCTTGGGTGCAGGAAAAGGCTAAGGAAGAGTTGGATCATGTGGTTGGACGCGAGCGCAAGGTAGAGGAGGCAGATCTTCCGCAACTCAAATACCTTCAATGCATTGTCAAAGAAACCTTTCGTCTGCATCCAGTTGCTCCATTCCTTGTGCCGCACGAATCCACACAAGCCGCTCAAGTGACCGACTACGACATCCCTGCAAAGACCCGTCTGCTGGTGAATGCATGGGCAATGGGCCGAGATCCATCAACGTGGGAAAAAGCACTGGAATTCAGTCCAGAGAGGTTCTTAAACAGCAACATTGACGTACGTGGGCATGACTTTGAGCTCATACCTTTTGGCAGTGGGAGGAGGGCATGCCCGGGGATCTCACTGGGGCTGACGTTAGTGCAGCTGGGGCTGGCTGTGCTTCTCCAAAGCTTTGAGTGGTCTCTTCCATCTTCACATGAAAATTTGGATATGTCAGAAGTGTTTGGGCTCACATTACCTAAGGCAGTTCCTTTACGCAGCATCGCAACTCCTCGCCTGCCTCATCACCTCTACTGATCACCCCCATCATCAAACCCCATTGCCCACCTTATTAATTGCCCATCATAACCTCTACTGATCGCCCATCATCAAACCCCATTGCCCACCTTCTTGGTTGCACATCATCAAACCTCTACTGATCCATCATCAAACCCCATTACCAACCTTTTTGACTGCCCATCATCATCTTCGGACCGAAAGCTAGATCCTCTTACTCAATATTACAGGCTATGGCAAGGAATTGTAAGGAAAACCAAAGGTAATAGACAAACTAAAATAAAAGCTTATCAGATGGAATTCGATGAGATGCTGCATCACTCCAATATTTAAGATGTGTTTCAAGATTTGTATACGGTCCACTTTAAGTTTGCCCTATGCTAATGTGTCATATAATTGTGAGTTTGAGTTAGCAATTCATTTTTCTTATTCCTTATAAATAAATTGCAAAACTTATTCTATTCACTCTTCAAAGTGTATCCAAAGCTCATGAAATATTTTGGATCACCTAGTTTCAAAAGTAGTCAAATTCTAGAAATTTTACTTTTTGCCATTTGGCATTATCATTTATGTAATTTCATTCTCTGATACCTTGATGGGTTTTCACATCCTTCAATATTAAAAGCAAAGGTTTCTTTTTCAAAACTATATTCTATGGCTCTGCTTATTTTCAGCACTCTGACGGGTGTTGGCACGCATCAGGGTGCGCCAGTTTTTCAAAAAAAAAACTGGTTGCCTAGGTGCCATGTGTCGGGCAACCAGTATTTATCCCATAATCTTTTCTATGGAATTACGCACAGTGAATATATAACTAAACTTCACTATAACTTGCATGTGTGTGGGCGTGAAGGTTCTCAGCGCCCATTGCCTGCCCGATGCCATTTGTGTTGCCCGGCGCCACTGCAGGCTGACCGGCACCACTTGTGCTGCCCGACACCCACCTGCCCCCGCTGCCCGACGCCATGCAGGCTGCCT
Source organism: Diphasiastrum complanatum (assembly GCA_029204225.1). Taxonomy (NCBI): domain Eukaryota; kingdom Viridiplantae; phylum Streptophyta; class Lycopodiopsida; order Lycopodiales; family Lycopodiaceae; genus Diphasiastrum; species Diphasiastrum complanatum. The sequence continues at coordinate 6,506,064 of CM055098.1, forward strand.
GCCTCGCCCACCTAGGAAATTTTGCAGGCACGCGCCCAGTGGGCCCAGGGCGCAGGCTGGCGCACCCTGACACGTGCCAGCACCGTCAGGGTGCTAAAATTATGTGGAGACATATTCTATGTGATCCTAATAGTCATCAAAGATCAAATTCGTGGCTTGAAGACAAAAATAACAAGTGAATGAGTGCCGCAAGCCACATGGCCCTTGCCTTATCATGCTACCGTCTTGCTCACATGACTTGATTATGTTTTCATAAAAGTCTAACTAAAACAGGTGGAAGCTTGTTTCTTGAAACCATTAGTAGGTTTGACAAGAAAATGAGAATGTAGATATGTTCTAATTTTTATAGTGGCTAACAATAGGAGCTTAAAAATGAAATTAGCTACTGACCCAGAAGGAGGTTAGTGTATCACCTCTATGGTAGTTTGCAAAGTAAAGTGGCTCAACCTCATCCCTAGATCAATCTCCTCAAATAAGCCTCATCAAGCGAAATTTAAGTGTGTTCCTATAAATCTTCCAATAAATTTAAGTGTGTTCATCTGTAGAGGATAAATATTCATAATAACAAAACTTGTTACAATAATAGTACTTACTCTCATAATGATCATCTACTTTTGTAGATGCATATAAGTTGCTGAAATCAAAGAGGGTTATCTTCTATTCAATTATCTAGTCAAAGATCTTGAAATTAAGGATGAAGTCAATTCTTGTATTGTAGGATCTAATGGACATTGTGTTGAGAATTGAGGAGGAGCCTAAATGTCCCTAAGAAGTATGATCCAAGCTTATGAAGAAGAGGTCCAAAGCTACATTGTAGTCACTTCAGATAGATAAGTTAAAATGAATCGTTAAAAGAGATGGGTGCTTGTATCTTAGTCCAAAAGGCTTGCAAAACCTTGCAATCTATTTATGAGTCCCAAAAGCACATCTAGATTTCTTGATTAAAAAACCAAAACTTTCGATCATTCCAAAAAGAAGAGATGAAAGTACTTAATCATATCTGTTGAGAGTGAATGACTTAAATAGATAATTATCTTGCATTGGACATGGTATGAAGGAAAGTGAACAAATGCAAATCACTATGAATGGGCTTGATAAGGAATATGCTAACCTTGTACAATCTTATGTTATCATTTGCCAAATTCTTGTTCTCATTGGTGATTGAATACCTTTTGGTAGGTGCTCGAGCCCCACTAGGCCTTCTCCTATGGATTGTTTGTATCTGCTTATGGGATAATTAGTTTATCTTACTCTCCAATCCTTGTGGAGTTAACTAGGATTGTTGTTACTTCTTAGTAGAAAATCACTAGTTGGGAGACAACTGTAGTGAATTTATTTATTCTCTTCATAATTAGAACCATCTTCTAGTAGGGAGGCCGCCTTCAAAGATACCTAGGTAAACAATATAACAGTGACTTGAGTGGAACTTACCCGAACTTACCCTACACAAGACATTTTAGTATCAATCTAAATCTATTAGATGGGAGACCGCCATAATAGAACATATGAAGATTCTAAAAGTACAACAGTGAGGAGAGAATATTTCTCTTAGGGAATAAGCAATTGACCTCCTAATCTTGCATTATAGCAGTCAACAAATACCATGCAAGTGCTCCTATGTCCAATTATAGGTCTGGGCCCTCATATGATTATTAATTACATTATCGGCCAAGTCCGGAATGACGAGGCAAAACTTAGTAACCATATACAGTGGAGTGACCAGCTACCCATATCAGGAATTATTCTGAATCCCACATATTGGACATGGACGTAACATTCTTCCCCCCTTAAACAAGTTTTGTCCTCAGAACGAGCAAACTAGGGAAGATCCACATTTGTATGCTTGTAACTCGTTCCCACGAATCATTATCCTCAATCTAACCGACCAACCTAATCAAGCACTCAGAGATAGAACGATTTCTCAATTGTTTATCTCTGATTCTAAGTATCTTCCAGGTTCCATAGGTACATCGAGTGATAAGTCCTCCAAATGGGTAAAATCTTCAATATATCCAACTTTCCACATCATATAAACTAAATTTACATGATACACTGGATGAGCAGTCGACTAATAATGAAGATCAAGTTCAAAATCTAACAAATCAATCTTTTAACTTTCACATTTACCTTGAAAATCATTATCCTTAGTTTGACTCCAATAATCAAATAAGTACTTAGAGATGGAATAATTCTCCAATTATCTATCTCTGCACTAGATTATAAAAAATTAAAGTATAACAATTCATGCTACCAAAATTTCTTAGGATAGCCATCAAGATAAAAAAAATGACTTTTAACTCAATCTTGAGTACCCCAGATACTCTCTTGAGTCAATGCTCTATTCCTAGCATCTCATGCAAGAAAAATAGCAACTTGCATACAATCTTGATTCAAAATTTTCATGAGTAGCAAATTACTTATTATGAAAATGCCTGTGAGATCCACACAATCTCAAGTATGCATTGGAGTAAAGAAATTTAGATTTCAAATAACTGATCTAAATTCTTGACTCTCCCAATCGATCGCGAATTACTCATTATCTTAAGAATCATCACATGGTCTTATAATCTTCTAACGACCATTAAGCATCAATTTATGATCGATCAATCATAAACATTTAGAAACTTATGACTTGTCAATCATAATTTATAGGATTCCAAACCCATACTTAATCATTAAAAGATATTGGAGTATATGTACAAACACACCACTCAAGATATATAAGAATCATTTTGAAACCTTTTCCCCAAGGAAAATTACTAGATTCCAAAAATATTCTTCCAACCCGATTCTTAACCAGATTATGAGTTCCAAATTCTACCATCAATCAAGTAATTAAAGACCATTTTAACACCCGTCTTTTACAACATAAACTCTATACGATCAAAGTTTTGTTGAATTCCAACTAAATTCAGTAGTTATCCTTGATATTATATAAACTCTGTCATCCAATATGAGCTCACTGGGATACTGTACAATAACTTGGGATATATTCCTCATTCAAAAAATATTCTATATCAAGAATCTCCTATATTCTTGCACACAACTTTCATAGATGAATCCTGATGACTCACAAATCACATTAGAGGAGTTCTCAATATCAAAAAGACCCTTTAAGAAATGCCATGTAGGATATACAAAAATATCAAAATATAAAAAACAATATTGTTTATTTGCTTGCCCACATCACTCCCAAGGCCTCCCTAACTCCCAATGATCTAACCACAGTGTGTTCGTAGTATAACTTGACTAAACTCAAAAATATTCCCTCCATTGGTTACGAAAAGGGCAATATTTTCACTGGATCTAGAATATGACCACCATCCCCAAATTCGAATTAGGAAAAATTGCAAAATGTTTACATATGCATTCCTTCCACGAGAATGGAAATATGAGCGCCAACTACCTATTGGAATGAAAAAATGAGCGGCATTTCCAAATTTGAATCAAGCATACAAGCATGGAGATTGGATTGATCGTACATAGTATATAATATAATCAAAGATGAGTATTTTGTTTTGCTTCATAGAATCTGGTCATAGTACTTTGATGCAACTGATTACTCTATTATTTTTTTAATGATGACATTATATCATCTACATGTGGATACCCTATTGATTTGGCACCTTTGCAGAGAAGAGGAGGCAAAGGAGTTCAAATATCTGCTGAAGATCGTTCTCGTTACAGGGCAGAAGAAAAGAAAAACTTGGATTTGTGGACAGATGGAACATTATATCCACAAGATCCAAGCACTTTGATACATCCCACATTCTCTTCAATAACTCATTTAGTTACATGGATATGCAATGGGCATAGTGGATTATTAGGATATTGTGAAAGATTGCAAAACCATGGAAAACAACTTTATATGAATAAAGTTCACTTTTTAGAAGGTGAGTTAATTCGGATATCCTCTTATTGTCAGAATAGAGATTGTCATCTCCAAAAGACGTTAGAAGAAAATGAACAACTTAAAAAAAATAATGAATCATTACATAAGATAGCAATCAATATCAAATCAGAACTAGAGCAAATGCAATCAGTCTTACAGTCTATTTGTATTGAAAACTTACAATTACTGAAGGATGTGGATTTGGTAAAGAAGAAGGCTGAAAGTAAGAAGCAAAAGTGACAAAGTTGCAAGGATATTCAAACGCTTTCAAAAGGAGGTTATCGAAATAGAAGGATCCGTGCATTCAAGTAAGCATATTCTGAATTTTGTAAGTTTTTCAATGACATTTGGATTTAATTTCAGCTATGGTGATATTCTGTTAACTATCTATTTTTTTTGCAGATCTGCATTAGTAGCTCCTCGGAATATTAAAGACAATGCTTCACTAGGAATGTCATTGGGCGCAATATTGACTTGCAAATCCACTGAGCATATCATGATGAACAATAGGATCTCAAATGTAAAGTGTAAAATAGCAGAGTCTTTGATGGTGGACATTCAAAATATTTTAGATAAGACTATAGTTCTGGGTGCTTGTGATTTTGCAGGTATTAGTAGGGAAGCATATGCAACAATATTTAAACTAATTAGAGAAGCTTTTAAGCAAGTTCAAATTAGAAAAGTCCCAATTCCTAGGACATATCACTTGAAGAAGGATACATTAAACATAGGTATGCATAAGATCACTGGAACTCCATTTCATATTGAGGAGGTGTATGAAACTGATGGAAGATCAATATTCTATAATTCATCAAACAATTTATTTGTTGATCTAAATTACTTGCTGCGATACATTGTCACATTCTATGATATAACCTATAAAAAGATGAATGGCAAAATAATCATAGTACTTAAGTTAGATGAGTCAGTGTCCAGTCAGAAAATGATATATGGTGGTTGGCAGCGTTTCAGGTAACTAGCCTAATTATTACATTACATTCATTGAATAGTATTAATACATTGTAAACTAAGTCTGATTAATTCTTTGAACATGTGCTGAAAGAGGACCATGATATATTATCATGGATATTCTCGAGGACATCTTATCCTAGGATCATCAAGGACCATATGGATGGAGGACTTCTCAATGTTCCAGGAGTTGGAGACTTCAATGTTGAATGGCACTTAGCATGTGATTTGAAAACATTGAAATGTATGTATAATGTCTCTCACGGTGCTATATCAAAACACCCTTGTTTGTACTGCATGAAAATGGCAAAAGATGTAACTAGGAGTACAAGAATTACTAGAGAATATGCAGATCCAAACTGGAAGCCTGTGCTGCCTATCCCCTTAAAAAATGTGCATGTTTGCACTCTTCATGCAGAAGTTAGATTGATAGAAAAGATCATTTATCTTCATATAGTTTTTGCTTGGAATACTAAGCCAGCATCATTAGCAAATGAAGCTATCTCTCGATTACTAACACAATAGTTGAGAAGCGAGGAGTCAAGGGGCGGCTCTCATCCCTCCAATGCGATCACATTTGGTCACTAGTAAGCCATTTGGGAGGGATTGGATACATCGAAAAGGCATCAATCTTGTGGTAGAGCTCTCATCCTTAAGCACCTTATGATTATCATAAAAGAAAATTACCAACATTGTTAGGCTTTGTAAGAAAATTTGATATCTAAAGATTGGTATTCAATTTTTGGGAGCCTTCCAAACTAGCTTATTATTGATTTTCTTGTATTTCTAGCAAAAGACAGACGACATGTTATTTCCCAATGAAATGATATTAGTTTTAAAGTTTCTTTTGGTTAATTGCATGCACCTCTAACACAATATCATCCAAAGTTTTGGATGAACCTTCTGTGCAAAAGGTTCGTGCAATGGATGGACCTTCCACATAGTCACCAAATTTTTGTCAAAAATGAAAAATAAAATCATCAAAACTAGTATTATGTTGTTGAAGGGCCTTTTTTTGTGGCCCTTTTGCCCACATGAGGTGGAACGGGACTTTATGAACTATAAAAATGACCTCACATGTTTTTTTGGCATCGTAGGAACTCTGAAATTGACTTCACTATTTAAATTTTGGCATATTATAAATTCTCAAAAGTTTAAAAGGAAATTTTTACAACATCATGCTCATAAAAGGGTTATGTTATGCATGTGCATGCTACTTTGTACTTGACTCAAACTCAAGCACACCAACAAAACACCAAGTTTGACTCACAAAGTATCATGTAAACACAATGCTCACACATAGAGTCTAACACACTCTTGACCAATTGACTTGTCCCCATCCAACTTGCACACAAGACACAAGTGGACTACATGAGATACATGGCTCAAATTGAGAAAATCCCACTACCACCATGAGACGTACATGCTCATCTAGCTAGGCTGACAGCCTATCAGACACTTACAAGCACAGACTTGTAATGATGACATAAATGAGCGACTGAGACTCAACAACATGAGGAAATCTTACTGCCACCATAAGACATACCTTTACTAGATAGACATATAGTAGGCATAATGACAAGTCTAGAAAATGCACAATCACATACTAACTCCGACTCAAATCTAGACTCTCGTGACAAATAACATGCAAGCACACATTCATGCAAACCAACACGAATACATCAAATACATGACCAGGCTTGCGCAAATTGCTGTATCTTGTTGTACCAACACTTGTCACCTGTAGATCCGCTGCTACACCACTAGTCACCAAATCAGGTCCTCAACCATGGCCCACACATGTAATCAAGATGCTCTCACACCCAAGCATATCCAATAGATGTCACCATACATCATCCAAGATCAACCATCTTGAACCAATGAGCGCTCCAAGCCTCATCCTTGATGTATCTTTCAACCAAACCACTACTCCTAGCTGCTTTGCCCTGACATCCTATCCAATAAGTCCTAAAAGCTAATCCTCAACCATTTCTCATGCTTCAAGCACAAGAGTCTACCAAGAACTCAATGAATGAACAATCTCACCATAGGCTATTCTTGGATAGCTCGCCCATCTCCTTGAGATAATGATGATGATTTGCCTCTCCTACATCCCATTAGGCTCAACTTTCCCATGCTTGACATTTTCAACTCTGATTTGACCAGTACATAGGCTTCTCCCCTAAAAACTTGACTGTAAAGACCCTAAAAGATTGCCCCTAAGATGAGGATAAGAGAACACAATAAGAGAGACTATGGAGCTAAACCACCCAACAAATCCTAGATCAAACCTGGATCTAGCCCCCAAGCCATGCCATGTGAAGCAAGAAGAGAAGAGAGAAACTGGTAACCTATACCCAATATGTTGACGGGAGAATCCCTACCTCATTATATAGAGAGTAGAGTCATGTGCATGAAACCATGCAACCCCCATGCAGGTCAACTATAAATAGATCACATCTTTCCATGCAGTCCTCTTGCCTATATCCATCACACACACATGCAATATTCCATCTGTCTCAATTAGAGTGTCTGGGTCCTCTCAAGGTAATTAGTCACAAATAGGCCTTGACTTGGAATTAAATCTCAGCATGACTAGTCCACTATTCTACCCAATGGCTTTCAACTAATACCACTTCGCACTTCTATTACCTGTGACTGCCAAAATGTGTGCATATCTAAAGTTAGTCCACATTTTCCTATGAACAAAAATTTTTCAAGTCGCAAATGCGTGTGTCAATGTAGATATCACTCAACTCGACACTGCCATTGCCGATCAAGCTTGTGAGAGAGTTCCCCTAAATCGCCACATGATGTTGGTCGGTTCTAACTCCAAAAGTTGAACATGATCATGAGAATTTTTCACCCGTAACCAACAATCCATGTCTATCTCTCACCTGTGATTGCTTTCCCTCTCAAAATTGTCGCCAATGATGAGTAGTCACGATGCCAAACTACATTTTTGTCGCCAAAATTAGCTTTCTCCACACAATTCCACCACCATTCACTCTCATACTGCATTTACCGCCTCCAAACACCTTGTTACCCTGTTATAAGTAAGTAATAATGATTTCTAAGTGATAATGACTCATTGTACCACCTTGTAGCAGTTTCACCTCTCCGAGGTTGCCCTACCTTTGCAATTATAGTCCATTTTACGGCATTCAATTTGGTGAAGATTCCACTACATATGACTCAACTTTGCAGAGAAAGCTTCGAAACCCCACCAAATCTGAGAAATTCACAAATTTCTCAGCTTTTCACCAAATCTTTCTCTGTAGATTGCTATGGTCGCCTATCACTGTCCTTTGCAGCTCCTCTACAAATCTAATTGCTTCGACCGACTGCCTCCATAGTGATCTACGTAGCCATCATCGATGATTTTTTTTGAAATCATCGAAATTGCAAGTTTCTCCGAAATTCTTCTGTGAATTCCCTTACAACGATTGTTCTGATCTTTCCCAAAGCTCCAATCAAAGAAAATTTTTCGATTCCTGCCATTCGGACCACCCGCACCCCGTATGGTGTCCTTTATCCATAGATACTCTTAGTGTCATTCTTCCTGGTGAAAGATGCCGACAATGGCTCCACTGGATCGTGCCACACCTGCAACATCCTGTCGCTTTGATAGCAAGTTAAAATTCTGATAGGATCTAGTGTAGTATATAGTTTACATCAATCAATCACCATAGCCACTCCTCACAAGCTCTCAAAGATGTCACAACAAAGTTAATTGTATTACTAAGAAAACTGTACATATACCAAAAGCCCCAACATGTATAGCAAATGCCATCAAGAATATACTGTATAGGCTAATTTTCCTACATGTGGCTACTCGGCTAACCCAAGTAGCCGACTATGGGATCAGCGCCCGATCAATATAACCATAGCGGGTCACATCCCGAACATAACCAAATATAGTAAATCTAATTAATTGTACAATAGATGCAATATCACATTTGAAGCTTATACTAATGAATTAAATTAAACCTAATTTTTAACTCTTAGCTCTAGTGGCTTGTCCCTTTGAAAATCTTGATCTAGGTTGTCTACCTAGTAAGCACATCTCACAGATAGTTTGTGTGTCTATGGAGGAAGTATTAATGTTCAATTTTTAACTATACTATTGTGATGCATGTACTCCCAAGTAGATGTATTTCGAATCTATTGCATTGAGTTCTTTGAGCATAAATTTACATGGAGTCATGTGCTAAGAAGCACTTGAATCTAGATACCATTGTTGGGCATCTCCACTATGTTGATCTCGTACCATCAGTAGTGTTGAGTCTTCATGGGAGTTTTCGATAGAATCAGAACTTCCTTCATATTGCTGCTACATCTTCTTCTTTGCTTTGTTGTGCTTGAGAATTCAACATCCCTTGATGTCGTGGCTGGTTTTCCTTGCAGTACTTGCAAAAGAATTTGGTCATTGGTTTTTATTGATGTCGATCATGCTATTGTTGTTGTTGGTTCGAATCTGACTGTTGCTTATTCAAATAGAGGGCAACTGTCTTCGTATTTGAAGAGGATAAGCTTTTTTTTCCTTACTTCTTCATACAAGAAACTTGTTGTCAGCTTCTATAGAGACAAGTCAAGAGTATTGCTCAAGATCAAAACAAGTTTGTCATAAGAGAGAGGAAGAATGGACAAAACAGACATGTTAGTGTCTTCGTTTGATACTACGAACATATATTGCAACTAGCTGATCAAGTAGCTATTTGAATTTATTCAGATGATTAGTGACTGAAGTCCCCTCACTCATCTTGACTGATAGAAAATTCTTTCTTAGAAAGAGATGAGTCAATAGATCTATCGTTTTGTATAGACCAGTCAGAATGTCCCAAGATCCTTTGGAAGCGGAATAGTTAGTTGTATGAGCTATTTGTGAATCTCTTAGATTTGGAGATACAATGACAAAGAGAAATTATGGTTTGGTCAGTTTGGCTATCGAACTATTTACGTATTCCCACATTGGGTTTACAAGATAGAGCTAAACAATTTAGTGTAAATTGTATAGTAAGCATGCATGAAATTAGACAGTTACCGCATAACAACATGTTCAAATGATGACATAGTCTGAAAAATATTCAGTAGAAGATGAGCTCGATTTTGAGTGGTACCATTCGACTGTCAAAAGTGTCAAATCTTGAAAGTAATTAGGTTGAGTCTAGTTGACCAGTTGACTTGTCGATGGTGAGTTGCGAGGCTCAAACTCGAATATTGTTCGAGTGTCGAGTTGACTTTCGCTTTGTTTTGAATATGCATGTATTTTTGTAGACTGTTTTGAATGTGCGAGTAAAACTACAGGCTGTCTTGAATACTAGTTCATTTCTACAAACTGTTGTAGAGAGTCGATATTTACATTGTACGAGAGTACTTAGAAGATGAATTTAGGTGAATAGGAGTAAGATTAAACTCCAACACATCTAGCAAGCACAACGCGCAAGGCCACGAACCCACTACCTCTGTTTTCAAAAGATTAGTTAGAAGATTAGAACTAGCTTAGCAATTAATTAGTTCTTTCAATCCAAACAAAGAAAAACATAGAAAGGGAAATCACATAGAAGTAAACAATTTTTGGATATACGTATTTAACCTTTGGAAGCAACAAGACCAAGGGGACAAAAACAAGATAATTGAAATGTTATTACGTGAGTGTCCAAAATCCAATCCATTTTGATAGCAAATGGGCGTTGACGAGTATGTGTATGCATATTCGTCATAAAAATCAATAAGAAGATTATGTAATAAAGGCAAAAAGGAAAGAAGACTTAGCTGTTTCGGAGGACTGTACTTCCAAAGAAAATACGAAGAGGAACCCTCTCAGCTCTTTTACCCAAATTTTCAGACCTGCTCTCTTGGAAAATCCCAGTTTGAAGCTCCAAAATGGTACCAAAATTTCCGGTTTCTTGAGTAGAGTAGCTCGCTGATCTGATTGCTTGCCTTTGCCTTTGGTGAAGAAGGCTTGATCTTCTTGTTCACCAAAATTAATCCTTGTTTGCTCTTCTTGGAGAAGTAAGCCAACAAGCTATCCAAATTTCAAATGCTTTAAGCAACAAAGAGAGGCCATGAAATCAAGGCTCAATCTTCTAGGCCCTTCACACCTTGGACCAAGAGGCAAGGCTAACTTGCAAGCACAATTTGTAAGCTTTCATCTTTTAATTAATTGTATTTGTTATGTTTTTAATTTATCAATCGTTTTTTGTTTTTTTCTAAATCATTCAATTAGTGTTGATGCAGGTTGAAGATTATGGGTGCAAATATACAAATGTCGAGTACAACATTGGATGTCGTCAAGGCTATGGTGCCTTGGTTGATCATCTTGCGGCACAAGGCATTCATCCAAGGGTATCTTTTTGCTAGATAATTTTTATTTCATATATTTTCGGTACATAGTTTTTATTTTTTTAATTTTATTTATCATAACATGTGTTTTGCTAATAATCTTTAATTTGTTTTATGAATGTGTATGTAGAGGACATATGGTTCCTTTGTAAAGAAAAGTACGAGAGGAAACCAAGAGGAAGAAGGGGACGAAGGTGAAGACAAAGAACAAGATTCGGCTTTGGACAACGAGGAGGGGGAAGAGAGCGATGACTAAGAAGTTTTTAACTACTTCTTAGATATGATGTGTTTTTTTTATTTGCAAAATTAGAAAAGAGGTTGTTAGCATCAAAGCCCTAATCAGAAGATGAGAATATGTATACTTTTTTGAAGTATTGATATAAACTTTTTTTTTATCCAAAAATTTTGTGTGGCAATGCCACGTATGGCACTTCCAAAGATGCACAAATTTTTTTCCTAGAATTTTGCCATGCGTGGCCGTGCCACACATGGCAAGTTTCCAGTGTGGTGTAGCACTGCCACGCCAATGCTCGCGCTGCAATGCTCGATGGGTCAGATATGGTCCCTGTCTTATGTGTGTGGCAAAGTGCCTATATTTGTAGTTGTGTGTCTGAGTCATTTTGTAGATAGATAATTCATAGATTGAACTATTTTATGACTAATAGTCTATAGTCATGTTTTTGATCTGACATGATAGAACGCTTCTGCAAATTGAATGAATCTGTGTTTGTCTATGGAATTGATTGATCGAATCCTCTTGACTTCAAAGCTTGGATTAAGTAGAGCTACCATCGAATTATTGATGATAGCTTGAATCTGATAGACATAGTTTATGCACCAAGAAATTCTTCCATCCCATTTGAAATTCCAACATGGTATCAGAGCTTAATATGATATCCTTTGTTTGATCGGAGCATACAACATCAAAACATTTCCTATTTTGATATGAATTATGCATATGTTAAATTGTTTTGAAGTCATAAAATCTACTATTTGCATAAACCTCCCTTGAATTTCCACATGGATTCTCAGTCAAAGTCTAGTCTAATGGTAGACAAACTCAATGAATCGAATTACCATTTGTGGAAATTCAAGATGAAGGTAGTGCTAATGGCCAAATAGCTTTGGAAAATAGTATCAGGTGTCAAACTAATTCCCAGTGTCGATTAGCAAGCCGTTTCCAAATGGAAGCTCAAGGTGTTGGATTATTCTACTATCAAAGTGATTCACCGAATAATCGATCTTCAATTCACATCCATTCACTATCCAATTCTGCAGTTTTATTCATGTTTCAACATATTTTGTAGAAATACTCAGAAATCGCTCAACAAGTGGCTTCGACATATCTGACAACTTCCGACATATTGAATGACTCCGATGAAAGTCGAAGAAGTCTAACATGCCAAAGGATGACAATTACTGTTCTGCTTGATATGAAGCTAAAGACTTGTCCTAACTACTTTGCAAGTAAATTTTTGGGAAGTCCTAATTGGATGGATGACAATGCATTACGGTTAACTACCAATTGCGATCTATACAACCTAATTAGTTGTCCTACTGGATGAGCTTAACTTGCTTAGGTAAAAATAGTTGATCGTTAAAGACTTTTATAGTCTCTAGAATTTTAGAGCTCAGTATTGCTACTAGTACTTACTGCTTACTAGCAGAAGTGCATCAGACAGAGTTTTCTGTTACTCAGAGATAGTTTTAGAGTATGCGGTTTTTATCTACCATTTCTTTGTGCTCTCATCATCTCATTTGTACATGCTACTTATTGAATCAATCTATCTTCTTATTGCGTTCAGTATCATGTCAAAATGTATGCTTCTCTATAGTCAAGTGTAGCTGATAAATCTCTTATTGTTTCATCTGATCTGTTGTATACTTCAACATTGCAATATTTTATACATCACTTCACACTCTTAAATTGTTTGGCTATGAAGTCACTTTAGTGATAATGATTTCAAAGTTAGTTGCTAAAAGGTTGAACGTGACTCTTGTCATTATAACTTTGATCAATTATTGATAGGCATAGTCATGCATTAGGAAAGAAGGTTCATTCCACTGCGTTCGATAGTTCGTTCAGAGTCTTTGACTTATCGAATCATCATTCCTTCTTCCAATGCAAGGATGGTAAGGCTTTTGTCTTAATCACTTTCAATATTCCGACACGTAGATTGGCCACATCAGACAAGCCCACAACTGGTATCGAACATCAATATGTTGCTTCCTATTCTCCTCATTCATGGATCGTTGTCTAAATCCTTTTGGCAACATGCTATTTTGATAATAGCATATGTGCAGAATTGATCTATTACTAAAACTTTTTCGAACAACAAAACGATTTAGATAAAGAAGGCATGGACAAAGAATAAACTTGTTGATCAAGAACTAATGGGGCAAGGGAGTATGGAGAACGCGAATGAAGAAGAGAGCAAGAATATTTGCGGAACAGCTCTCCCGTTGCAATGGGATGCTAGATGCAAAAACAGTCTAATGGAATGTTTATGCTAATTATAATCACACCTTAAGTGTTCTATTGCCCAACATGATTTTATAAATTAGTTCATACTCACAAAAACAAAAATGAGTACAGTCCACCGAAAAGATTAGAAATGGTTTGTGTGTGGTGTTGGATTTATCTCCTCTACTCTTCTAAATCCTATGTTAATCTGCCTCCATTCATGCAGCTGCATTTTTACTCATGTTGTCACACAGTCTACATATTTGAACTGATTGTCGCTACAGTTTGCATTTTTACTCAGAAATTCCCACAGGCAAAAAATGCGACACTGTCACTTTTTCACCTTCAGGCCACTCTGAGCAACCAAGTGTTTGCGACACTTCCAGAAAAGCGAGAGTCTGCATAAATACAAGCAAATTTGGACAGGCAAAAATGCGGAAAATGCAACACTGTATTTTTACACGTAATTTATGACAGGCGAAAAAGACGACACTACCCTACAAATGCTGAAGGTACCCTACAATAGCCAAAGGTGCCCTTATAGGAAGGCAAAGGTAGGCCTTGTAAATCATTTTTTAAGGCATTTTGACGGAGTGTCACATTTTTCGCATTTTTATCAGTGTCAATTTTAGCGAAGCCCGACGTCGCGGCTTCCTCATGCTCGTTCCATGCCCTGTGCAATCAGTTTTGACAACAACAACAGCCACCCACAATCTCCCATAGACAGCACAACCACTTTTGTACCTTCTTCATTTGCACACCTATAAAATTTATGTATATATTGAATATCATTTCAGTATTCAAGAGAACAGAAGATAGAACGAAACATCATTGGTAATCAGAGACAAACATTGTAGATGCCTTTGCACATTGATTCTTTCTTCCAAATGTATTGTCAGTAATAGGTTCATCACCTTTATAGATTGCGTGATTAGCTTTGTGAAGCACGCGGTTATGTCCGTTATTGTTTTGTGCTCACTTGCATTATTGACCTGTATATTTCATTATACTTAATCTAATTACAACTCTGTTTGTTCAGCATTCAGATTTGTGTCAATACTGCAATGCTTTTCTACGTTCTGTCTGGCTTTCTAATTGCTTAGTTTGGTTGTCTACTTTTTGTGACTAATTCACGACTAATTATTAGTCTAGCTGTTCGCGACTAATAATTTGTCTAGCTGTTCGCGATAGATTATTTGTCTGATGTTTTCCTGATGCTTAACTTTTGGCTACGTAATCAGATCGAACGTGATTTCTATCACTAATGTTCTGTTCGATAGGCATAGTCATGCTTGAGGAAAGAGGGAGATAGCTTATTCCACTGCGCACGAACATTGTTCATTCAAGTTCATTTCTTTTCGAGCTCATTTTTTTTCGAGTTATCTTTCTCAATTCTTTCACCCCTCTTTCCAACATGGTATCAGAGGTAGCCTGATAAGCTTCCATAGAAACAAGACTCTACTAGCCGATAGAGTAATTGTCTTCTTGTTCTGTAATTTAGCACCAGAATTTCATACTTAAGTCACTGATAGTAATTCCTATCACCTAGACTAATCCACATGGATTTCCAAGGGAAAGCCAGTCCTACCATGGACAAGCTTGATGGAGCCAATTACCATATGTGAAAATTTAAGATGAGAACCGTGCTAATGGCTAAGGAATTGTACGACGTTGTTACAGGTGCAGAGGGAAAACCCAAAGCTGATGACGCAACAATTTTCAGCTGAAAGATGAAGAATGGCAAAGCATTTCGGCTGATCATCCTCAACATTTTGGATACTCAGATTGGCCATGTGTCTGAAGCTCAGACATCCAAAGAAGTCTGGGACATCTTGCGCACATTATATGAAGTGCGAGATATAGCTTCCAAGCTACATCTCAGGAAGAAATTTTACTCCCTCGAGATGGCAAATGGGGATTCCCTACAGAATCACATCAACCAATTCAAGAACCTACTGAAGCAAATAGTCGTTGTTAGATCTTTCATAGATGATTAAGACACAGTAATGCAACTGCTTACAAGCTTGCCAAGCTCATACGACAGCTGGGTGATGATCATCACAACACATCCAGAGCTGACTCTCTCAAGAGTCATTGCAATGTTGTTGCAGGAAGACACGCGGAGGAACGCAGCCTCCAGTTCCTCAACTGATTCTCATGCTTTGTACACCAACAAGAGCACGACTAAGCAGAAGAAGAAAAAAGGCCCGAAGCAATCAAAGTAAGACCATAAACCAGCAAAGCACAAAGAACAATCAAATTCACAAACTAAGAAGAAGTTGTTCTGCAAATACTAGAAGAGAAACAACCACGAGATTCAAGACTGCCAGATACTACAAGCAAAGAACAACAGCAAGGGACACTCGAATCAAGTGGCCAATGCAGCTACATAAGTTCCATAGCCCATTCAAGAAGCAGATCATGATGTCTTCATGACCAGCCATCAAGGAGCATCCAATGACAATTTTTGCTTCCTAGATTCCGGTGCCACTCAGCATATGACCAACCTCATTGGCTATTTTGAGTCCTATACACCCTACAGTACCAACAAATATGTTCACCTTGGTGATAATATCACACAAGCTATTAAAGATGAAGGTACTATAAGATTGAGCTTTGCAAATGATCAATCTAAGCTACTTTCTAAAGTCCTATATGTATCCAATTTATCTACGAATATGCTCTTTGCAAGCAGAATCACAGATCTAGGACATAAAGTAGAATTCGAATGTGATCAGTGCAAAGTAATTGATAGGACAAGCAAGATCCTAGCACTCGAAAAGAGACATGGATACTTGTTCAGATTAAGTCATTGCTTTTCTGCCTCTAGTCAAGCGCTCTATTCAAGCAAATAAAAGTCTATTTTGGCATTATAGGCTTGGTCACTTGAATCATGGTGCTGTACAACAAATGCCTAAACATTCTATTGTTCTTGATCTAGACTATCTTAATAATAAAGATGATACGTTGTTATTCAACAACAATACCAATTTGGTTAAGGATTCTAAATAGATGCTACTTTTTGAGTTCAACATGACTGATCTGGGTGAAGCTCACTTTTGTCTGGGCATTCAAATCCACAAAGACAGAGCGAAATGACTGATTTATATCACTCAACAAAGGTATCTTCACAATATTCTTGACAGATATAATCTGATGAACTATAAGTTAGCTCACTCACCAATGGATCCAGGCCTGCGTTTGTCAAAGGACCAATGTCCCCAGACCAAGCAGGAAGAGGAGCAGATGAGAGAGTATCCTTATCGATCGATACTTGGATCTCTCATGTACGCAATGGTCTGTACAAGGCCTGACATCTCTTTTGTGGTAAGCTCACTCAGCCAATATATGGCTAATCTTGACATTACCCATTGGAGGCTCTCATAAGAGTCATGAGGTATATTCAAACTATGGAGAAATGACAATCTCCATTAGCTCAGTAAATACTCTGACACAAGCTGGAGAGGAGATGTAGACAATTGTAAGTCCACATCTGGATTTACAATCTTCTGCAACGACGGTCCTATCTCATGGAACAATTGTAAGCAAACCTCTATCGCTCTTTCTTCTACAGAAGCAGGATACATTGTTGCTTCTCAATCTATTAAAGAAGCATTTTGGTTGAGAGATTTAATGTCACACATTAGTTTGTATCAATACAGCCCTACAATCATATTTTGTGATAATCAGAGTGCTATTGCCTTATCGAGGAGTAAGCACATTGAAATCGAATATCACTATATTAGGGACAAGGTTCTCAACAAGGAGGTAAGCTTAACGTACTATAGAACGTAGGACATGGCTGTAGATATATTCACAAAGGCATTAAGTGCTAATGCACACAACAAGTTTTGTGCATTGCTAAGTCTGTAGATCAAGGCATTCATGGATCCAAATTAAGGGGGGTGTTGGATCTATCTCCTCTACTCTCCTAAATCCTGTGTTAATCTGCCGCCATTCATGCTGCTGCATATTTACTTATGTTGTCACAGTCTCCATATTTTAACTGATTGTTGCTACAGTCTGCAATTTTACTCGGGAATTCTCACAGGCGAAAAATGCGACACTGTCGCTTTTTCACCTTCGGGCTACCCTAAGCAACTAAGTGTTTGCGACACTTCCAAAAAAGTGACAGTATGTATAAATACAAGCAAATTTGGATAGGCAAAAAATGCGACACTGTGTTTTTACATGTAATTTATGACAGACAAAAAAGGCGACACTACCCTACAAATGCCAAAGGTATCCTACAATAGCCAAAAGTGCTCTTATAGATGTTAAAAATTCACAATTCTAGCTTGACTAGTTTTGGTCATATGACTTGTAAATAGTTAGATGGTCATGATGTGGCTTGTCACACGTGCCAAATAGCATAGGATTCCATTCATAAGGATGTTCTCAAGTAGACCTAAGTGTTAGAACCTTTGGAATGAGTCCAAATTATGCCTAGATACAAGGGAGAAAAAATAGGAGCTATTTTTGGTAATTTTTGCATTGTTGAGGGATCTCCAAGATTCCAACCCTAACTTGGTAGGGATGAAAGATCCACCAAAATTAGCATTAGGGATAGGTTTAGGGCTACTCATACCTGCCCAAAACCGTGATGGATCATGTATATATAGGTGATGATATCTCACCAAAATCAATCAAGCAATTTCATGTTTTTTCTCTCATAATGGTGCAATTGCTCTCTATGTTCATAATTGTTTGAGTACTTGTGATTACTAATGATTATAGGATTGAATGTAGGTCTGGTGTACAGTACTCAGACTGTGGGAGGCCGTACTTTCACACGTGTGAAGCCTTCTTCAAGGATTTGGGCCATTTAGTGAGGTTCAAGCATAGATTTTTGATGGATTTTGATGGTTCAACTTGTGCTAATCTTATGAAATCATAATCTATTGTTTCCCTCATCATTTCAAGTGTTTTAGGATCCTTATTTGCTGTAATTTTTACATGGTATCAGAGCCTAAAGGCTGAAATGAGCTAAATCCTTGGTTTTCATTCAATTTGATCACAATTTTTGATCTAAATCTTGTGTAGATTGGATCTTAGCATCTAGTATTGATTCTAGAACTCAAAGTGAGTCAAATACATTGGAGATTGGTGTTGTGTGACTTCATTTGCAGGTGTTTAGGTGTCTAAAACCAGAGGCAAAGTTGAATTCAATTCACATTACCAAGATAGCAAGTTTTGCTTGCTCCAAGCATTGATTTCTAAGCAAGTTTTGGAGGTGATTTCATAGAGGAGGCTTTCTAGCATTCAAGGAGAGGGAAGATCAGAGTTTTGGGGACTCTTCAAGGCTGTTCTAAGGTGTAGTAGACACCTCCTAAAGTGATTTAGGTTCAGTCCAACCATTGCTTGACTTATGCACCAAATTAGATCAATTTTTCATCAATTTTGATCATTTTTTGCTTGTGATTGGATAGTAGATTGTGTTGCATCCTCATTAAGTTCCATTTAGATCTTTTACAAGTGATTTTGGAAGTATATTAGGTTGCTGAAATTCACTCTTGATCAGATCATTTGGAAGCTTTAATGTTCTTTATAGAAAGAGGGGCAATTCTACTAGTATTGTCTACTTCAATCAAGCAAGTGCATTGTTTCTAGTATTCTATGATTTGATTTTGTTAGAGATCATTCTTAGATCTTTATAGGAAGTCTATTACTGATCTTTTCAGGTCCCTAAGAAGTGGGATAAGGTAGACCTTCAATCAAATCAATAGAAGTAACCTTCATTTGTGTCAAGTCCTTGATTAGGAGACTAGATGGCATCTATAAATGCATATCTTTTGGATACTAATGAAAGGCTCAACAAAACTAACTATTCCATATGGAGAGTTAGAATGGAATCTATCATGATCATGCAAGATCTGATGGAAATTGTAAATGGTAAGGAGGGTGAACCTATTCATCCTCAAGAAAAAGCCAAATACATCAAGAGGTGCAATGTTGCACTACATTGCATAAAAATGAATGTTGCAAATGAACTCTTAAGAGAGGTAGGAGATTGCACTTCAGCTCAAGATGCTTGGGAGACTTTGCAAAAGGTCTATGAATCCAAGAACCAAACTAGAATGTTAGCTTTGAAGAATCAAATCTATAGAAGCTATCAAAAGAAAGGAGAGAGTGCACATACTTTTGTCCTAAGAGTAAAGGAATTGAACAAAGAGCTAGCCTTTATAGGTGACCCTATCAAGGATGAAGAGCTTGTTCAACTCATATTGAATGGACTAAGCTTTGAATTTGACAATTTGGTTCAGGGATATGCAATTATGGGTAAGCTACCCATACTTGAAGAACTCCAAGGCACACTCATGGCCGAGGAATCAAGAAGGAGCCAAATGCAAGATTGGATGGATAGGCTTTCCATCCAAGGTGGAGATGACCAAGCTCTCTTCACCAAAGGCAAAGGCAAGTCCAAAGGCAAAGGATCAACATTCAAGAAGTCTACAAAGCTTGAGGATCAAGAAGGACCCCCAAAGGCATCTCCATCAACCACCAAAGTCAAGAAGGACAAATCAGAGGTAAGTGCTACTATTGTAGCAAGATGGGGCATTATGCCTCGGAATGCTTCAAGAGGAAGCAAGATCAAAGCCAAGCCAACATGAGCAAAGAGGAGGAGGAGGAGAGTTTACATGAGGACTCTCTCATGATGTCCATATTTTCTTCAACAAGCTTCAAAGGAGAAGATCCTTGGTGAATTGACTCGGGTGCTAGTTCACACATGACTAGGGGAGTTTTTCTCTTCTCTCTTATCTTATGATGGACCTATAAAGTCTATCTATACAGCAAATGATGAAGCTTGTAAGATTGAAGGAGTTGATAGCATTCTCCTTTGCTTAGGATCTTCCAAAAAGATCAACATAGAAGGTGTTTTGTACATTCCTACAATAACAAAGAATCTACTAAGTGTTGGCCAAATGGTAGACAATGGTTTCAATGTTGACTTTGCTTCAAATGAATGTTTCATCAAGAAGAAGGGTAAGATAGTGGCTAAGGGCACTAGACTTGGCAAACTTTATAAGCTGGATGCATTTGTGGATACTAATGTTGTCATGTTGGCCGAGAAGAGCAAGATATCTACCTTTACTTTATGGCACAAAAGACTTGGACATGTCAACTCGGGTTCCATGGAGGCTATGATCAAGGAGGAGTATGCTTTAGGCCTACCAAGGTCTGTTGGGAAGGAAGACAAGGTTTGTGAAGCTTGTGCCTTATCCAAGGCACATAAGAAGGTGTTTCCTAACTCCATCACAAAGTCATCTCATCCTCTTGAACTCATACACTCGGATGTGCACATTGCTAGCACCAAATCTAATGGAGGTTCATCCATGTTTTTAACCTTCATTGATGACTACTCAAGATATTGTTGGGTGTTCTTACTTTCCTTCAAGTCTCAAGTATTTGATACTTTTGTAAAGTTCAAGTTGTTTGTGGAAAAGCATCATAATCATAGCATCAAGATTCTTAGAAGTGACAATGGTGGAGAATTCATCTCCAATGAGTTCAAGGCCTTTTGTGAGGAGGAAGGGATCAAGAAAGAGACTTCTTGTCCTTACACTCCTCAACAAAATGGAGTTGCTGAAAGAAGGAATAGAACATTATGTGAATGTTCTAAGGCTTTAAGATTAGATGCTTGTTTGCCCAAATCCTTTTGGGGTGAGTCTCTTGTATGTGCAAACTACTTGATGAATAGGGTGCCTTGCAAAGCCATTAAAGGCAAAACTCCTTATGAGATGTTGTATGGAAAGAAACCCAATCTTAATCACTTGAAAGTTTTTGGGTGTATATGTTATGTGCATGTGCCATTGGAAACAAGAACCAAGGAGGATCCATCTTCCACAAGAGGGATCATGCTTGGATATGCAAGCTCAAGCAAGGGCTACAAAGTCTATCTCCCATCCTTGAACAAATTTGTTGTTTCAAGGGATGTCATCTTTGATGAACATCATATGCATATGCTTGAAGAAGGCTCAAGTGCTCCAACAATCAAGAAGAAGATGGCAGAGGAGCAAGATCTTGGTTTTGAGGAGGAGCTCATGGAGGAGCAAGCACCAAACCCACCTATCACACCAAGGAGATCTTCAAGGGAAAAAGTGGAGCCATCAAGGCTCACATATCAAGGCAAAGGACAGCAAGTTGAGGGTATCTCATCCACTTCTTATGCTTTATCTAGTTTTGAAGAACCGTCTAATGTTGAAGATGCATTGAACTCCAAAGAATGGTATAAAGTTATGTTGGATGAGTATGATGCCTTGATTGAGAATGAAACTTGGTTGCTTGTTGAGAGACCTCAAAGGAATGTAATAGGATGCAAGTGGGTCTTCAAGCTTAAGTTGAATGCAAATGGGAGTGTTAACAAACATAAAGCAAGATTAGTTGCAAAAGGTTATGCTCAAGAGAGAGGGATAGACTATGAGGAAACTTTTGCACCCGTGGCCAAGATGGTCACAATAAGACTAATCATTGCACTTGCATCACATTTTGGATGGATTCTATGTCAAATGGATGTCTCTAATGCTTTCTCGAATGATTTTTTGGAAGAGGATATCTATATGGAGCAGCCACAAGGGTTCATCAAGCATGGAATGGAGAACAAAGTATGCCATCTCCAAAGAAGCATCTATGGCTTGAAGCAAGCCTCGAGATCTTGGAATTCAAGACTACATTGCTATCTTATTTCACTTTCTTTTGTTCAAAGTGAATATGATCCCACTCTTTACATTAAGTTTGATGATGTTGGTATTGTACTTTTACTCATTTATGTAGATGACATCATCATTAGTGGAAATAGTGTTGATGGTATTGAAAAAATCAAGATAGATCTATCTTTAGAGTTCAAGATGGTAGATCTAGGGTGTCTTCACTTCATTTTAGGCATAGAAGTACTTAGAGGGTCTGATTTTATCTTTATAAGTCAAGTAAACTATGCTCAAAGTCTTTTGAAGAAGTTTAAGATGGAAGTATGCAAAAGTGTTGACACACCAATGGAGCAAGATGTAAAAGTGCCAAATGAAGATGGTGAAAGATCCTTCATGGACATCACTTTGTTTAGGCAACTTATAGGTTCCTTAATGTGGATCACTATAACTAGACCAGATCTTAGCTTTAGTGTATGTAGGTTGAGCCAATCCATGCAAAAGCCATTGAATATCCATTGGAAAAAGGCTAAGAGGATTCTAAGATACATCTTGGGTACATTGGATTTTGGAATTCTATATAGAGGAGATGTGATTAACCTTCATGCATTTAGTGATTCAGATTTTGCAGGGGACAAGAGGGATAGGAAATCAACAAGTGCCTATTCAACTTTCATAGGAGAAGGTGTGGTTTCATGGCTTTCAAAAAACCAAGAAACTATATCTCTATCTTCAACCGAGGCTGAATACAAAGCTTTGACAACCACTACAAAGGAGGTACTTTGGATCAAGAGATTATTGGTGGAACTAAAGATCATGGATTCATAGGAGGCACCAATCATCAACAATGACAATATATCAGTCCAACACCTTGCATCTAACCCAATCTTCCATGCAAGATCTAAGCACATTGAGATATGCCATCACTTTGTGAGAGAAATGGTGCAAGCCAAGGAGATTGCTTTGGAGCATGTTCCAAGCAATAAATGTGTAGATGATCTACTTACTAAACCACTTAAAAAGACACCTTTTATGAAGTTCAGATCATCACTTGGAGTGATTAGTAAAGCAATGATTGAACCAAGCTAGATAGTGAGGAGGAGTGTTAAAAATTCACAATTCTAGCTTGACTAGTTTTGGTCATATGACTTGTAAATAGTTAGATGGTCATGATGTGGCTTGTCACACGTGCCAAATAGCATAGGATTCCATTCATAAGGATGTTCTCAAGTAGACCTAAGTGTTAGAACCTTTGGAATGAGTCCAAATTATGCTTAGATACAAGGGAGAAAAAATAGGAGCTATTTTTGGTAGTTTTTGCATTGTTGAGGGATCTCCAAGATTCCAACCCTAACTTGGTAGGGATGAAAGATCCACCAAAATTAGCATTAGGGATAGGTTTAGGGCTACTCATACCTGCACAAAAACGTGATGGATCATGTATATATAGGTGATGATATCTCACCAAAATCAATCAAGCAATTTCATGTTTTTTCTCTCATAATGGTGCAATTGCTCTCTATGTTCATAATTGTTTGAGTACTTGTGATTACTAATGATTATAGGATTGAATGTAGGTCTGGTGTACAGTACTCAGACTGTGGGAGGCCCTACTTTCACACGTGTGAAGCCTTCTTCAAGGATTTGGGCCATTTAGTGAGGTTCAAGCATAGATTTTTGATGGATTTTGATGGTTCAACTTGTGCTAATCTTATGAAATCATAATCTATTGTTTCCCTCATCATTTCAAGTGTTTTAGGATCCTTATTTGCTGTAATTTTTACAATAGAAAGGCGAAGGTACCCTGTAAATCATTTTCTAAGGCATCAACTACTTCTACTTGCAGGTAAAGTTGCAATAAACCATAAACGTAACCAAAATCAACTAGCATTAACTCTACCTCTCTCTCACACACTCACATATCCACACACACTCTCTTTCTCCCTCACCTTTAACTTAGGACTCCACACCCTCTCTCTCTCTCTCTCTCTCTCTCTCTCTCTCTCTCTCTCTCTCTCTCTCTCTCTCTCTCTCTCTCTCTCTCTCTCTCGCTATACAAGCATAACTTAAATTACAAACATTCCAAGATTAGGCATACATGCTAGAAAGGGGCTAAGATAGCAAAACTTAGAAAGAAATGCATCACAAACACACAAAGTTACACTAATAGTAGCCAAACACCACATTTAGCACTTATGAATCTAAAATAGCAGTGCTTAGCTCTTTTGCATTAAGGATGGAAATTGCATACAATGGGATTCCTTTAATAGAAGCTTGTGGAGTTCACTTTCCACATTTGCGTATGGGACAAGACATTTCAAGTCTCAAAATACAATGCAAGTTCCTTTTTGGAAGCTTGACTTTGACTTATATACATATTTTTAAGTCTTAGTTTAAACCTTAAGACTTGCCAAAATTGTTTCCTTGTCCCCTAGTGACTAGTGGCACCACAAGTTAGACTTACACTTGCAGGGTGCCGAACTTGGACCTAACATAACTAACTACTGACGGGCTCTTCAAGATGGGCTTATACACATAGTATGTCATACTTGGGCCATTAATTACACAAAATTGATTACCAAAATTATTATATACACATGCTCCTTCCATGCAAGGTGCTTCTTCCCTCAATTCTCCCAAGCTCCATTGAAATGCCCCTTAGGCCTTGTATTCTAGCCCCCACAAGAACTAATCGCCTCTTGCGCTCCCTACACCACCATCCAACAAACAAAGAGGGATGATTGTCAAACCTCTTGCTTAGCCACTAACATGAATGCAGCTATGTACGAGCTTGAAATTTTGAATCATCATATGAAGCCCTCCTCCTATCGGTGAGATGCATGTATACCATATAGATGAATTGGTGCTAGTTTACGCCAATAAAATTTGGGGATCAACAAGTATGCCCCCTATCAAATGTCATGGGTGTGGAGGCAATCATCGTATTGTCGAATGTCCTAAAACAAGTGATAGAGTCAAGACTACATGCCGCTTTACAAGGATTGCGAGTGTGGACATCCATATTTAGTCTATCTTATCAAAAAGGAGAGAGATGCTAAAGTTGGGCCTTCTGCGTTGGTTAATTTGTTAAGTGTGAAATCCAAGGAGGATCACACAATAACACCCCTTTATGTAGTAACTCGAGCCCAAAAACAAAATGCACCAAGAACAATAATAGAATATCCTAGGGAAGCTAGTAGGGGTCCCATTGGTTCGTTATATATGGGAGAATATCCTAGCCCCATGGTTGAAAAGAAAAGCTTCAGAAGGATGATGAAGTGGGTGGAATTAGAACATGCCAGATATCAGCGAGAGAAAGATCAAGAAAAATTGAGATCTGATTCGATCTTGACTCCTAACCAAATTTCCACAGGGATCCAATCAATCATGTGATAGAAACTACCATTCTAAAAATTCCTAGCTAGCACCAGGACGAACCTCAAGCAAGTGTTACCATTGGCTTAGTAGTAAGAGAAAAAGTAGAATTGCATGATCTACAAGCCTCTAAAACAGGTATACCCTAGGGACGATGTTGCATAGCAGCCCAAATCTCTAGAACAATCTAAAAAGATGGGCTAAAACTCCGGAAGGAATTGAAGTGCACATCAGCAACTTTTATGTGAGCATCTCTTGTCATGCCACCTAGTCGCACATCTAATTGATCGGCCAGTTTAATTGTAAAGGGTCCATTCCTTGAAGGCTCCAAGATCGATACAATATGAATGAGATTATGTTCACTCCAAATCCACTATCAATGATAGGAAACTCCTTAGAGAACCCTTGTATTTGATAGGTAATGTGATGTTCAAGGCATCAGTCTCATCTAACGTCTATATTGTGGACCTATTGGCAAATCATAGCCAGTTCAACTAATATTGAGCGGACTAAGAAATAAGAAATAAAATTGGAACGTCCGAGACGTTGGAGGTGAATAGTGATTAATGATGACACACAAATTGAAGTAGTGGATTGGATGGTCCACTAGAAACCAGGGCAAAATCAAAAAATAGATAAGAACAAGAAGTGAACAACCAGTTGGTGCACGACTTACCATCCTACTTTAAATATTATACGATGAATGAAGTGGACGTCATGCTACCAAGACCTCAATGATTAGATAAAGAAAATCCCTTCCCTTCCCAAACTCTGATCTTTGATGGACCTAGCAAGATAAAACTGCTCAACCTAGCTTACCTAGTGAGGAGTACATTGTAATAATAGGTGAAGATGTACTAGGTCAGAAATTAGAAGATCTAAAAGCACTGCTACTCGAATATTGAGATTGCTTCACTTGGAGCTATAGAGAGCTTAAAGACATATCACCTGAAGTGTCGATACACACCATTCCACTAACTAAAGAAGCTAAACCTATCTAGTAGGCCATACCAATCTAACCCACATGATACCCAACTCATCCAAGATGAAATAATGAGATTACTCAATGCATTGTTCATCTTTGAGATTGAACACACTTCTTGGATATCACCGATTGTGGTTGTACCTAAGAAGAGTGAAAAATTGTGGATCTGTGTCGATTAAAAAAAAAAAAACTCAATGTAGTGACTCATAAGGATCACTTTTCCCTACCATTCACAGAGTTTGTACTTGAAAGGGTTGTTGTATTTCAATGGCTATAATCAAGTGTAGATGATTCCAAAAGATTGATATAAAATGGCTTTTGCGATTGCATGGGGTACCTATGCCTACAAAGTAATGTTGTTTGGATTGTGCAATGCACCAAACACTTTACAAAGAGTTATGAGTTATGGCTTCAAGGAGCATCTAGAGAAGTTCCTTGAAATCTTCTTAGATGACCCGCGTGTGCATTCCTTATGAATCAAGCACTTTCACTACTTCAAATAAGTGCTAAGCTAGCCAATATTGCTTGGACATGTTATGTTTAGACATGACATTGCTACCATTGTTAGAATCTCCATCGTTATTCTGGTCATTTTCTAAGACACAATCAAGTGATGAACACTACATTATCGCCTATTCATAGAGGTATTGCCACCTCATCCTTGTGCACTAGAGCTATAGACCACCATCAAGCAAGCTTGGATATTCGATAAGCCATGGTGTCCCATACCACCATACCTTACCCTCGACCCTCGCATACCTACATCTTGAATACTAGATAATCGTCCTGACTTGACCACTAGTGGAAGAGCTTTCATTCTCCGGAATGACAAGCTCATGGAGATCCACCTCTAAATACATAGTCTAGGTGGGGTCATCTCCGACCATGGAAGTCACGCATGACCATTGACACACGTCGGTTGTGCACACTATCATAGGTCCACAACAAAGGGTCACCTCGTGCCAATAGGACATTGACATGTGGCACCCAAAAGACCTATAGCTCCATACCAGCATTCCATCCCATAAATGAGACTATCACCTCGGGTAACATGTTGTGTCCTTATGGGTACGTAACATTCTCTCCCCCTTAAAGAGCCTCCTCCTAATGGGAGCAAACCAAGGAAGTTCATTATTAAGTAATCTTCTCTCACCCAGGTGTCCTCCTCATATGACTTGCCTTTCCAACGTACTAGAAATTCAAAAACCAAGTGGTTTCTCAATTGGTGACGATGAGCATCTACTACCACCTTTTCAGGCACGTTAGGCAAAAAGGTAGTCAGATTCTCCAGCTCAACCAATTTAGCTTCTAGAATTAGGGAATCCTTCCGACTAAGTCACTCTTTCAAACGACTTACATGGAAAACAAGATAAATCCCAAACCCAATCAGGAGATCTAGCTGATAAGCAGCCCGGTTGATTTTTTGCACAACTTTGTAAGGACCGCTATACCGTGGAAATAGCTCATGACATTTTCTCATCCGAAGTACCTTTGAATCCTTAGGGATTTTAAGATATACCCAGGTTTCGACCTCAATTTCTAGAGGTGGGCGACCGTGGTTAGCATAAAACTGAGCTCTAGTCTGAGTGGTTTTAATGCTTTCTTTGGCCACTTGCAACATTTCTTGCATGAAACCATTGCAGCCTACACCTTGAGACCTTTGAATTCGACAAAAACTGGAGAATGCGGCTGAAAGCCATACATTAGTATAAAAGGATTGAATCTGATGGCAATGCTTCGCACTATTGTGCGTGAACTCAACCATTGGGAGATACTTTTCCCAATCACATTGTTGGTGAGAGACATATATGCCCTAAGGATATCTTCCAACATCTGGTTGATACGTTCAGTCTCCCCATCAGATTCTGGGTGATCTGAAGAGCTAAGACTAAGGGTTTTTTCAAGTTTATCAAATACTAACTACTAGAACTTGTTAGTGAATTTGGAGTCACGGTCACTAACAACATCATTCGACAAGCATACAAATTGAACAATTTTTCAACAAAAAGTTGGGCTAGTTTAGATGGCTTGATAGCTAAATTAGTTGGTATAAATTGCACCATCTTGGTTAACCTGTCAACTCCACCCAAATGGCATTGTGACCACTCCTGGTTTAGGGAGACCAGTCGCAAAATCCATTGAAATACTTTTCCATTCTTATTGGAAATTTTCAAAGGATGGAAAAGACTCGCAACTTTGAGTCTTTCTGCTTTAATTTGCTGGCATTGTTCACAACCTTGAACGTATGCCTCCACATGACCTTTCATCTTTGGCCAAAAAAAATTATGCCTGAAAGGATCAAGTGTCCTATGTATGCTTGGGTGACCAGCATAAGGATTGTCATAACACTGCTGCATGATTTGGGCCCGCAAGTCCTCCCTATATGGCACACAAATCTTCAAAAAAGTAAACCATTCCTTATGGAATAGTCTTCAAGTATCTTGTCATTTCGGGATTGTTTGGTATCTTGCTTCTCAAGGTCATTACTAGATCTAGAATTTTTCATCAGGACGTTTAGCCAAATGTGACCAAAAAATCCATCGGATCGACAAAGATCTTGAAGTGAAAGATATTGTTCCTGATCTCGACTATCCAGATAGGAAAGTCAAATTACCTGTCTATCAAGACTGTTTAGTTGGTAAGCATGCTAGGAAATCATTTAGATCAAGCCATCAACATGTTGCTAGAGGATTGTTAGATATTGTACACATAGACATATGTGGCCCAATGCAAAATCCTTCATTGAAAGATGCAAAGTACTTCATCACTTTTATTGATGAATTTTCTAGAAGGACAATGGTGTACTTCATCAAGAAGAAGTCAAAGACTTTCAAGCTCTTTAAAGTCTTCAAGGAGTGTGAAGAGAAAAAAATCGGTAAAAAGATCAAAGCCCTGAGGTCCGACAATGGTGGAGAGTATATTTCTACGGAAATTAAGGAGTACTTCCAAAGCCAAGGCATTGAATAACAGTTTATCACTCCCTATTTGCCTCAGTCTAACGGCTTAGCTGAAAGGAAGAATTGTACCCTGGTCGAGTAATCCAAATGCATGTTGGCACATGCGACATTTCCAAAGAGTTTCTGGGTTGAAGCTGTCTCCACTGCAGCTTACATCCAAAATAGATGTTTGACCAAGGCCCTCTCAAGTAAAACACTCCATGAGGTTTGGACATGACCTAAGCCTTCATTGAAGAACCTACGAGTGTTCGGACACATCGCCTATGACCAGATCTTGAAAGAGACAAGAAATTTGACTTCCAAGGTCTCAAGACCATCTTGATCAGATGTACTTCCTCTGACAATACTTACAAGCTATGCGACCCCAATACCCAACAGTTTTTATTCAGTAGTGATACAGTCTTTATCGAGGATCAGTTCATCGACTTCTGTTAGCCGATTTTCTAGTACCGAGCCAAGCTGAAGACACAAGTTATCTCTCATCCATGACCGAGGAGGTCTCAAAAGGAAGAGAGCAGAAGAAGCTGAGAGCCGAGCGTGAGAGCCGAGGAAATACTAGCTAGGCAGATAATGATTAACTATGTGAGCCTATGTGGTGTATCCCAAAGAAGGAATGACCATGTAGGAGCTAGTAACATTTCCTTAAATAATTGTAATAAATGTAGACTCCCTTAAAATAGTAAGAGTGAGCCACCTTTTGATGGTGACCTCTAGTGGAAGGGCAAATTCCACATGTAATTTCTAATTTAGTGGAATTGCCACATGGGCTCCACATGGGCAGCCTTCTTGCTTATTTAAGGGCCCCCTCTCTTGTGAGGGAGCTTTTGATTGTATTTTCAAGTTCTTTTGAACTAATAAAGAGGATCCTCCACGAGTTCTTGAAGATCACTAAGCTCCTTGTTCATGGAAATGATCTTGAGTGATATTATGAGCATGCTTGATTTCTTGCTTGTGAATTAACTAGATTTTTGTTTCTTGTTCTTGCTTAGTTTGTGGATTAGCTTCAATTCTTGCTTGTGGAATCTTGTAGAAATCAGCATTCAAGTAAACTATAGAGGTTGAAAATGTGGTGTAAATCTTGCATAGACTTGACATTATAGTTCTTGATGTTCTTGGATAATTTAGGCATCAAGTAATCTATGTTTCTTGATTCCTAGATTTTTAAATGTTGTTAGGAATCTTGTTTCTTGTTTCTTGAGTTCGGTTTTGGTTTCAGTAGCTATTCTGGTTCTTGATTGTTCTTTGATTCAGTAGTTAGTAGTAAGATTGCTCTCGGTGCTGAATCCTGATCTGTTTGAGCTGTAGATGTTTGCATGGCTTACCCACTGACAGACTGGGAAATACGTAATGCATCCTTGAATATTGCTTCTGCTCTGTAAACGTTCTAATAACGAGAATAATCACAAAGAAGCATAACGACAGAGGTAATCCAAGAGAGATAAGCAGCAAAAAGAGAAGAACGTGTTCACGGAATCAACGAATAAGTGAACATTTGGCGCTATTCCACAACTACACACACACTCAACCAAGCCCTATCTCAATCTCCTGTGTTGCGACACCATCGTCTGAGAGCTCCTACACATTCATTGACGAGCTCATCCCTTTGGTCTAGACCGAAGTCCTGCTCTTTTCTCAACCGGAGTCTCACGATCCTCACCACGACGAGCTCCACAATCTCAACCGGAGCCGGACCACTACCTCATACCTCTCGACCGAACGAAACCGTCATATCTCAACCGGACCCTTCAGTAAAAAAAAAAAAAATTTTACCCAGAGTGCTCAGTGAAAACTCGATCGAAGCATTGCCATCACTTCTCAACCGGAGTGCTCAATAAAAAAACTTGATTGGAGCATTGCCATCACTTCTCAACCGGAGTGTTCAGTCCAATCTCGACCGAAGCACTCTACTCAGATCTCGACCGGAGTGCTCAGTAACAACTCGACCGGAGCACTGCCATGAATTCTCAACCGGAGTGCTAAGTAAAAAAAAAAAAAACTTCTTGACCCGAGCACTGCCATCACATCTCAACCGGAGTGTTCAGTCCAATCTCGACCGAAGCACTCTACTCAGATCTCGACCGGAACACTACTCTCAAATCTCGACCGGAGCACTCTTCTCAAATCTCAACCGGAGCACTCTGCTCAACTCTCAACCAGAACACTGCTCTTGAATCTCAACCGGAGGCCACAGTCCCCTCTCAACCAACGGCCTACTTCCAATCTCAACCGGAGCCGGAACCCTGTCAAATTTCAACCGGAGCCAGAACCTCCCTCAAGTTCCGACCGATGCACATCCGTCCTTAACCATCACAAACCACAGTAGACCGCAATATTACGATTTACGGCCTTCAAACGACCTTCATCGACCATCCCAAATTGAAATCAACTGGTAACAGACCACAACACCCGCATTCTGACATCCGTATCCACCATACCTAGAGTTCAGGAGTTTATTTCCACCATCCTACGACACTCTACGAGCTGTCATGGATCGCCCTAACGATCCGAATACTACAGAGGACTATCCACCAGAGCTGGTCTCACCATCTACCGAAAAGGCTTGATCTAACATGTATTCCAGGATGAAATCCCAAGTCCAAGAGCCATCCACAAACCCATTCGACAGATGGGAACCTACGCGTTATGAAGCTCCATACAAACGACTACAATTCCATGCTGCCGAATCATCCCATGCACGATCTCACTTAAACAGAGCTTTTGCAAATAATGTTCCACGTACTAAAAAAAGGACCCCAAAGCTAGACTTACCTAAGTACGATGGTAACACTGATCCTTAGTGATTTCTCCAAGTCTTTGAGAAAGTCTGTGACGTCTACGACGAGACAGCACCAGAGGCCATGGTACAGCTCTTCTCGATGACCATGATCGATCGCGCATGAGAGTGGTTTTTTAACCTTGATCGTGAAGATAAACGTGACTGGTTACTCTTGAAAGAGGCATTTATCAAACGGTTCAAGCCTTTTTGCTTGATAGAAAGTTCTTTTGTCAAACTAAGTAGTATCAAAATGACAAAAGACAAAAAAGTACGTGACTATATCGAATGATTTAAACGATTAAAAAGTCAGGTACAAGAGCAACCTACCGAGTCCATGCTCATCATTTGGTTCCTCGTTGGACTTTTCCGATGGATCAGACGTGAACTTCATTCCAATGATGAATATACATCATTGAAACAAGACATGTCTGTTGCCATTCGAGAAGAAGACGAGGGCTCAGATGTTGAGGAACCACGAGAATGGAGAGCACATCGTGCTGTCCAAGAAGCTCGACCAAACGATGACACACGAGAACATTTATGGAAAACACAGATGGAGTTGCTTAATCAGCAACACCAACAACAGATGGAGAAACTCACCAAAGAGTTTCAAAACACTCTTAAGTCTATGCAAAGTTCGATGCCAGGTCAGTTACTCACTGGCCAAATCTATCATAGACGAGAGAACATGTGGTGCCCTCACTGTCGAGGTACACACACTGGCAATGAGTGCCCTTCATACCAACCGGTCCCAGATACCTCCTTGATCAAATGTGAAATCTGTGACTTTATGGGGCATACCTCCCTTTATTGCTATTATAACCCGAGGAATCAGCCTCACAACCAGTCAGGAGGACATTATCAACCTCCTTGACAACCATTTGTTTCACAACAACCACACACGCCCTATCCACCATGAAACAACCAGATCCATATACAAGAGTTGCCCAGACCACCTAGACATCAATCTCAACAACAGCTGGCACTCTTAGGACCACCACCACGAGGACAACAGGATGTAGGAGCACAAAAACATAGACACCCTCGAGAGTCTGCACACACACACCTGGTAGAAAACTCCTACGATCAATCATATCATCCTGATACATCAATTCCGTCATCTAGCAATCACCAGTGTCAAACCGACAACTCATGCTCGTGCAAACAAACTGAGTATTCCACACCACAAGACAACCCAACTCAGCTAGCCATCCAAGATGGTTACGCTATCGCCACCGGACCCATGAGAAACCGCTGCTTTATCTGTGGCCAAACAGGATATTTCATGGTTGACTGTAAAGTTTAAGACCAATATTATGCAGAATGTCCCGACTGTGTTTACAAACACAGCTTCAAAGACTGTCCTAAACAACCTAACAGGATCCTTCCAGCACGTCATATCACATCCGAACTTGTTAGAGTTCTTACTAGAGCACAACGCCAACAACACGAACAACAGCAAAACCAGGGACAATCAGCTGACCCACATGGAAGCCATTTGATGGCCTCCACAGCAGCAAAAGATTTTCCAGACCCAAAAGTGGAACAAAGACAATACAACGAATTTCGAGGTGAATTTTTGCAAGAGGAAAAACATACGAACAGTTTGTTATCAGCTCATATCCCCGAAAATGTGCAATCCCTCCAGGGTTTTGAAGTATTTTCTGACCTCCTGCAAGCTCAACTCACCATGCCATCCCATAGTGCTATCAAATCCTTCACCGAACTTCAACGTTATATCTATTGTAGTTTTCAACTGCCTCCTATTCCTGATGAACAACGAAAACCAGAAGCGATTCCTGAAATTCCTCAAATTCCTATGAATCTGATGAATATAGGTGTTGCTAAGGGGAATAGCATCACACTACCCTTGTCCTATAAAGATTATTCCGCAGTATCCGCTATCCTCGATAGTGGATCAGGCGTCAATATAATGGCTTTGTCATTGGCAAAGTCATGGGGCTTCAATACCCTCAAATAACCACGATATAAACTTCGTATGGCTGATCAACGAGTTACCGACCCTGTTGGTCATCTATCAAATATCAAAGTTCGAATAACAGGTGTCAAGTTTATCATCGATTGTGTCATCTTAGGCTTACCAGAAGATGCCAATATGTATAAACTCCTTCTTGGTACACCCTGGCTCCAGATGGCCGATGTCGTCCAAGACTGGAAGAACAACAAAATTACCTTTGGCAACCACAATAAACGAGTCACGGTTGACTCAAAGGGCCATGTCAAGCCCGCCAAGGTATACGATGATTGGTCATCTACAACATATGACGAATCAGATAGTGTCCCTATCCAACCAAAAGGACACTATACATGAACCACGGACATAATCAATTGGGGTCATGCACTAGCTACCATGGATTGTGCAGACTCAAATTGATGTCGTATCGAAACGGCTGTAGAAGATGTGGATATTCATCCATCTTCTACGGACATTGACACACCCATCATTCCCCTCATGATGATAGACCCCATTCCTATAGCTTGGTGCCCAGGAGAACCTAGTATCTCTACTGCCCATGTTTCGGAAGAAGGTATTCTTTCCATGGAGGATGTCAAAATGACGGATGATCATGTACTCCTCTATCTAGATGCTCAACGTTATCCGTCCAAAGTCATTCCTAAGGAGATCAACGTTATCCGTCCAAAGTCAATCCTAAGGAGATCAAGTCACCAGGATCGTTGGCTCATGTCCAACTAACATCCAAAGTACCAAACACACAAGCATATAGGCCCAAAACCAAATTATATACTCGGGACGTGTATCCCGATGAAGTCTGGGATACAATCGATGATGATATGGTAAGTGAGGCCACAACACCACCCATTCAAAAACCACAAAAACCTCGATTACAAAAAAATACCATTATTGCTACAAAATTAACCGAGCGACAAAAACAGATGCGTGCGAAGCTTAAACAGCAAATCAAGCCCTTGTCAGAGGGCACAAACAACAAACACTCCAACAAAGCTTCCACGTCTGATAAAGAATCACCTCAAATGATTCCTAAAGTCCCAGAACATTTTGTGGACCCACCTTTCAACCTTCCACAGAAGTTCAAAGACTTTACACTGGATGACGTTGTTATCCAGTTACCGCAGCCACATCGGGAACCTACACCAAGTTCCAATTCCTTTGAAGGACCTGCTAAGACAATTCCACTAAACCTTAAATATCCTGACGAGGACATAGATCGAATAGTTGCACATTTGTCATCAACCCAACTGTCTGATCTAGAGAATTTATTATGCAAAAATAGGGATGTATTTGCATGGAATTATACCGAGATGAAAGGAATCCCCCCTGAAATAGTAGTACATTGGATTCCTCTAGAAGACAATGCTAAGCCCGTTAGAGCTAAACCTTACCGCAGTAACCCAGTCTATCGTGAGAGGATTGACGAAGATATTAAGAAACTGTTGGATGCTGGCTTCATTTATGAAGTCCAACATACTGATTGGGTACCACCCATTGTGGTTGTACCCAAGAAAAACGGCAAGCTTCGTATCTATATTGACCTCAAGAATCTTAATGCAGTTATGAACAAAGACCATTTTCCCTTGTCCCTAACAACCCAAATATTAGAGGAAATGGCAGGAGCTGAAGCTTTCAGATTCTTGGATGGGTTCGACGGCTATTTCCTTGTTCAAATAGCCCCTGAAGATAAACATAAAACAACTTTTTCCATAGAGAGCGGCGTTTACGCTTATAATGTTATGCCTTTTGGCTTATGTAACGCCCCCTCAACATTCCAACGGGTCATGCAACTGGCCTTTCAAGATCTATTACATTGGGTCGTGGAGATTTATCTCGATGATCTAGGTGTACATTCTTCCGCTGCTACGCACCTAGATGCCTTGGAGAAAATCTTCATTCGTTGTCGTAGGTTCAGCGTCTCACTAAACCCTGATAAATGCCAAATATGGGTCACCCACGGGGCTGTACTCGGGCATATAATATCAAAGGATGGTATTTCTTCCGACCCATCAAAAATCAAGGTTATCGTGGACATGCCCCTACCTGCAACAGTGAAGGAAGTATATGTCTTCCTCGGTCATACCAACTACTATCGCATCTTTATAATCAACTTTGCCGCCAAGGCACGTCTCGTTTATTTAGTTGTGGTAGATCCTCGCTGGACCGAAGAACGAATTAAGGCCTTTGAGGAGTTGAAGACAGCACTCACGACGGCTCCCATACTCCGCTCGCCAGATTACACGACAGAATTCCATGTGCATACTGACGCAAGTACACCTGCGCAATAAAGATCTACATTTAGGTGACCAGGTACTTCTTTATACATCAAAGAAGCACCCCGACAAGTTGAAGTTCATAAGTGAAGGGCCATACGTTATTAACAAAATATTTCCTAATGGTGCAGTCCAGTTACAAACACGTGATGGGACACTCCTAGACACTGTCGTAAACGGTGGTCGTCTACGGTGGTACTACGAAGAGTTGTTCTTTGTTGGCCCACTTTAGGATATTTTCCTTTAAAAAAAGAAAAATTCTTTCCTTGTACATCTTGCCTATTGTTCACCTTGTTCTTTGTTTATACTTCATATCATTACTTATGTACATTCTATGCATTTTTTTTTTCCTTTTTTCTCTTTCTTCTGTTCATACTCATGGGTCATGGGTGTTCTAGATCAACAACTGATCAGCTACTACTTAAGAAATCATTCTCCCACTTCGGCCACCTCATCTCTGTCTCACTGGTATCTCAGGGTAACCAACATTCCTCGAGATACACCTCTTTAATAATAACTTCTACTGTGAGCTACAGTCCTATTTTCCTTGGAGTTCTTCACTTGCATCAAACAGATTCATTTATGCATCATGAGAGCCTTCCTTTAGATCTCGACCGAAGCAGTTCCTTCAGATCTCGATCGAAGCAGTCCCTTCAGATCTCGACTGGAGCCTTCCTTCAAATCTCGACCGGAGCAGTTCTGTGAGATCTCAACTGAAGCAGTTTCTTCATATCTCGACCGAAGCAGTCCCTTCAGATCTCGACCGGTGCCTTCTTTCGAATCTTGACCGGAGCAGTTCTATGAGATCTCAACCGAAGCGGTTACGTCAGATCTCGACCGAAGCAGTCCCTTCAGATCTCGACTGGAGCCTTCCTTCGAATCTCGATCGGAGCAGTTTTGTGAGATCTCAATCGAAGCGGTTACGTCAGATCTCGATCGAAGCAGTCCCTTCAGATCTCAACTGGAGCCTTCCTTCGAATCTCGATTGGAGCCTTCCTTCGAATTTCGACCGGAGCCTTTCGTCAGATCTCGGCCGAAGTGGTTTAGTCAGATCTCGACCGAAGCAGTCTCTTCAGATCTCGACCAGAACCTTCTCTCGAATCTCGACTGGAGCAGTTCTATGAGATCTCAACCAGAGCAGTCATTTCGAATCTCGATCGGAGGACATACATTCGAATTTTACGAACCAGCACGTCCCATCTTCCTTGCAGCCAAACGACGACGACAATAAATGCCCTCTCACCGAAGCCATTCGTACCCCAGCGAAGTGTGAAGCTAAAGCGTTTTCTAGCGACGATCTGCGACGATCTTCCTGCTCTTGACACCGATCCTGGCGCTCGACTATTCAATCCGTCCGTCACCATCTTCACACCATCTCCCCATCGTTATCACTCCCTTATGAGCGCCATCACCAAAACCTTCAACACAAACGTTATCTCAAGTTTCGCATGCTGAGCAGTAGTGTCACACGAGCACTTCTCACACTCCTGTCAGACTATTGAATACCCTACAATCACAACCTGCTTCATCCCTGATAGATACAGATTAAAAACGTTGTCAAACACCTCCACTTCCTCCTATTCCACTAGCCATCTTCTTCACTCCACCTCACTCTGTTCACCCACCTTTACTTCATCACCCACACCACTCTACACAACACAACCATCTTTCACATAACTCCCTTTCCAAACCCGTTCATACATCCCTTTCCCCACACTTTCCGAACCATTCTGCACCGCCACTTCCCATCTCAACCGAAGCCACTCCATCAGATCTCAACCGGAGCCCAACCTTTCCCATCTCAACCGGAGCCCAACCTTTCCAATCTCAATCAAAGCCACTCCATCAGATCTCAACCGGAGCCCAACCTTTCCCATCTCAACCGAAGCCACTCCATCAGATCTCAACCGGAGCCCAACCTTTCCAATCTCAACCGAAGCCACTCCATCAGATCTCAATCGGAGCCCAACCTTTCCCATCTCAACCGAAGCAGTTTTTCCAGATCCCTCTTTCTTCCATTTTCCAACCATGTCATCCAACCCCAGTTCTAGTTCAGATGATCCCGAAGCAAGCAAGCTCGACATCCAGCTGTGCAAGCTTGACCTTACAGAGCTGCAGACCTGGTACCAGCAGGCGAAGTCCTTCTTCAAGGAAATCGAATTTCAGATCCCTGTCTTGATAGGTTATCAAAGCCCCTATCTGGTACACATGGCATATGCAAATTATCATACCACGACAAGATCATGTCAGATCATAGTTCCTCCTATCAGGAATTATGTCTATAAAGTATCCTTTGCGGCAGCTGACTTGCAACCTTATGGTTTCCCACGAGGGCCAAACACTGTCACAAGGACACTCCAGAAGACAGAGCAAACGACATATTTCAAATATCTCTGTGACCAAGTGGAAGAACAAGGATGGGTACAGGCTGGAAGCAATCAACGAAGACAGGCACCAGAATGACAATCACCATGCACCGCTCCACGAGTTCTAATTGGTGTGCACGGGCCCTCATAAAGCTTTTAATTACTTTTCTAGCGTAAATCAAAATATCAAGGCTTAACTAATAATCTCATACACTAAAGTGCCGAATATCCGCGCCAAGGATTGTTTTGAATATTCATTATAGAACATGGATGTAATAATATGAGAGCATAAAAGATTGTGCAAATTTTATTTAATCCAAGACAAACAAGGGAGAGAGGAGGAAGATATCTAAAAGGCACTTTGGGTTCTTGGCCCAATACATTTAAATAGGTGGGAGGCTAATGGGGAGAGAGAGCACATAGATGCATCACCAAGGATGTGTTGGTAAAATGACAAAGTTTCTTTAAGTGTCATTTTTTTGGGAGGGAGGGGTTTGGGTTTGTTTCAACCTAGCCAAACCAATATTCAATGGCCGAAAATCTATACTTGCAAGCATACGTTAAAGGCATAGATATATAAGATTCGAATACTTGGTCATGAGAGTATAGCCATCTCACATCCTTGCATGTGCAAACCAAGAGACTAGGTTCTCTCATGCGTACGTTTGAAAAACCTTGAAACGTTAAGCAATGTATAAAAATGGTTGCCATAATACAAATCTTGCTTATGAGATGCATGATCACATGTTTGTTAATGGGTGAGATTTAAACTAGTGACTTGTTGTGGAGACTGTTTTGTGAAGCCAAGTTTAAAAGCTGTTTTGTGAAGCCAAGTTTAAAAGCTGATTTACGTTATGCATATGCAATGGTGCCAATTGATATGCAATGGTGCTATTATCATATTAATTTTGGGATTTTGATTTGATTTTTTTTTAATTAATTGCAATTTATTTAGAATTTTAGGCCGTTTTGAAGAGAAGCCAAAAGGTCGTCCAAGGAGGAGGAGCGCATGCCAGCGCGGCGGCCTTGCTGCCACGCTGGACTCCACGTAGGACACAGGCTCGAAAGGAATTCCAAGCGCTTGCTCTCCAACGTGGCTCTCAGGTGCCACGTAGGATTCCACGTAGGCAACCCAAACGCCTATATAAAGAAGAGCCTCCTCTTTCCTTTCTCGCTCTCTTTTCGCATTTTCTCGTTTTCATTTGCTGGATCATCGTCTCCTTTTTGCTTTTTTCTTGTTGCTGGATCTGGCAAGCCCCAAGTTATGGCAGAAAGCGGCAAGAGCAGGAGCTTTGCACCCTCTGAGGTGCCATTTTTTTATCTGATTCAACCTTAATTCTCTTCAGATGGATGTTTGGATGCTTTCAATTAGTATGTATGTATTA
The DNA here is from genome assembly GCA_029204225.1 of Diphasiastrum complanatum. NCBI lineage: Eukaryota > Viridiplantae > Streptophyta > Lycopodiopsida > Lycopodiales > Lycopodiaceae > Diphasiastrum > Diphasiastrum complanatum. Next base: position 6,546,486 of record CM055098.1, read on the forward strand.
TCTGTTGTTAGATCCAGTTGAATGTGTGGTTCATGACACATGAGGTTGTTTGTTGTGATGGGCTAGCAACTCCTGAACGGTTAGTCTAGAGCAATATTTGCTGACAATAATGCTAATTTTGAATAATAGTGTAATTTTCTTAGCTTCATATGGAGCAAGGGTTTATAAACCCCCGGCGTCATGTTCAATTTGATTCAACCTTAGTTGTCTTAAAATGGATGCTTACATTCTTTGCTTGTCTGCTTTCAATAAGTAATTATCTTCTGTTGCTGTTAGATCCAGTTGAATGTGTAGCTTATAGACATTATTGGCATGAATGCAAACTTGTTGCAATAGGCTAGCAATCCCTGAATGGTTAGACAGCAAAATATTCTTACAATAATGCTAGTTTTCCGTTGGGATCCCAGTGTATTTTGCTATGCTACAGCATACTAAACCCTGATTCAGATTCATATATGGGCAAACGTTTGTAAGCCCTGGTTTCAATATATAAATCCTTGAAGCCCAGTTTGGGACAATCTTCACTGTCCTCACTTTTATAGAGAGATCAATAGATGGTTTGATTCAAAATAACAAACGCTTCAAGATTCAATGAAATTTAAGTCTTATAGAATTTCAATTTAGTCTAAAGCAATCTGTTCCAGATCAGGCCAAAACTGTCGATGGTTCTAATAAAGGCAGAGCTTCTTTACTGAACTGTATATGTAACAAGAATTTCTGATTTAACAATTTAGATCATGAGCCTGCACTTTCAAGTTGCTAACTTTGAGGGTTCTAATAAATTGGTGGTTGGCAGGAAGAAATAGGGCAACTATCGGGATGGACTACTGCTAACACAAGTTGTCCTCATGTTGATCAGCTGGGAAGTCTTTCAGACAAGCTGCCCATGGTAGATACTCCATGTATAAGGTCAGAGACACAAAAATTTGTCATAAACGCTCTTCAGGAGTTGGTGGCTTACTTGCTCAATCTAGGCATAGATCATTGTTATGCATTTTTCTAGCCAGCTACTTCAGCAATTGTGCTAGTTGGCCGTTGTCCTTACAGTAAAAGCATCTTAATGAACTGGTCATATTCTGGATTATTTATCATCAAAATGATTATTTGTTAATGGAACAGTTGTGGAGAGCAGTTAGAGAACTGGGTTTGCTTGACCTGCTATGATGTATTGTGTTCAAGATACGTAAATGCCCATATGGCTGAACATTCAACAGAGAAAGGACATCCATTGGCCTTAAGCTTCAGGTACAATCTGCTATATACAATAATTTAATATGGAAGAATACCATTAGCCTATATTGCTCTGGAACTAACATAGTGTGGTTCTTTTTTGCAGTGACCTGTCTGTCTGGTGCTTTTCTTGTGATGCTTATATAGATGCACAGGTGGTAAACGAATTACGCCCTTCTTTTGAAGTAACGTATCTGAAGAAATTCGGTGTAGAGGCACCAAAGCGTTCCGAAGGCGAGTCAGCTGCAAAAGAGTAGATCAATATTAGTGCAGATCCACCAGAATGTTTAATAGAAAGTGCAGCATTTTTGGGCCTTTATCTTTTTGTAGTAATCTCTTAACTCTGAAAATGTGGGACATCAAAAATAGAGATATTTCATAGAATTTGTCCAATCTAGGTATTAGGAAGAATGTAAGGCTTGATATAATATTTACTTAGAGCATTTGTGGATTTTTCGGCATCAAACTGTGTACTTGAAATTGCATGAGTTGGATGGTTTGTTTTTGGTGATCAGTGTTGGTTGAATAGAACAGCAGCCCAGCCACCTGATGGCTAGCAGAAGTAGCTGCAGAGGGAGAGCAGCTGCATCCTTTTCCACTTTGTTTTACACTGGTTCACCTTTTTACAGAGCAAACATATGCTGCTTTTCTGGGCTATGCTTTGTCTTTTTTATCACCCCTCTTGCTGCAAGCCAATTTAGTATAGGGAAATCCCTGTTTTGAGGTGAGGGCCTTCCCCTGAATAACGACCAACTAAAAAAGCTACTAAAGTAAATTAGCATCTGAAAAAATAGACTGGTTTGAGGAACCTTACTAAGGGTGTTTTCACACAGCCCCCGGCGTGTCCAGGTTTGAATACCAACATTTTATTGGTTTACAAGGTAGAAATGGATCTGGCCCATTTTCACACAACTAAACTTGCCCCCAGGTGGCATCTGAGCTGGCACTTAAACATTGCCACGCTGTGGCAGCTTGAGAAGTTGGAGTTGCTGGGGTCACCACCCGGCAAGTCCTACTTCTACGGGCCACTACTTTTGTGGGACTAATCAGCTGTTCTCCCTCCTAAAAATTTCCCGCCCTCACGGTTTGTGTTTCATCGTCGCGCAATTTCTCCCTCTCTGTTCCAGCTATGATAAACCACGATTGTGCCTGGTCTGTTTCCATGAGTTGCGATGCTCTGATCATCATGAGGTGCGATGCTCTGTGATCAGGTAAGTTGCCTGCGTTTTTTACAGGTGCGCTTCACCTAGCTGTGGTGCGCAACATCAATTCTGAATCCTCTGCTGGATCAGAATTCTTTGTTGTTCTTTGGGTGGAGCTTGCTGCCCTGGATAGGGGATGTGATCCACTTTCATGTACAGCATTGCAAGGTCTTCTGAAACCTTTGCTGGATGTGAATATTTTGTTGAAATTTGTTCTCAAATGGTTACTGAAATGCTGTAAAATGAACAATGGATCGCTGGCTTGAATTGAAAATCTACATTCTCATCAAATGTTTGTACTGTTATTTGCAGACAAACAACAGTGCACTGACCTTGCATTTTTGTCAAACGCTAGAAGGAAGCTTCATTCCAGGTTGCTCTCATCCTGGTGTATTTTTTAATTTTGTATTGTTCTCTTCATGTCGTCGTTTGTTCTTGAAGTTGCTGTAGCATGTACATTCCTTCCTTTTGCCTGGAGTTCCCATTCACGAATGCAAGTCCCACAACAATTAACTAATTTGCTTCTAGAACCAGCTTTTTGAAGAGCGTGAACACTGATTTCCTGACCTTCGACAACGGGCTTACTGATATTCCATGAATTTCCAATATCTCCTTCCAGCTATCTTTCCATTTGTGAGAGCTAAAGTTAATAATCTATTTGGAAGGTGTGTGATGAATAAAATGCTACACCAGCTTCTGAAATGCTTGAAACGGGATGCCACAGAGGCAATGGCAACCACATTTTTGCTTTATACAGTCATCATCTCCTTATGCCTTGCATCCTTTTGATATACCAGCGTTAGCAGTGACTCCGAAGTTTACTTGACTAACATTTAATGCAGGGGACTGGTTTTGGGTCTTCCATCAAAGAACCCAGCTTCCTGGCCATCAATTGTGCAGAAGCTGGTTCACAATGCATATCCAGCTATGTGAGATCTGAGAACTAAAGACAAATACTTCTGCTTCTAAAGGACAAATTTCCAAAACTAAGAGGAGTAGATTGAATGGGAGGAAAAAGAGAGGGAGGAGATTGAACGACGAGGAATAATAGTAACAATGAAACTAGATATTGTTTTGTGTTGTGTGTCATTGTTTGATGATTACCGCTGGTCTTTGTCTGGTGTCATGGACGTAGAAGAAAAATTAACTGCAGCCGGCGTTTACTTACAGGTTGGGAAATGATGGTGCAAAATTGTAAGTTAGTGTGTGCGATACAAAAAGAACATAGAATCTTCGAAAAAAAAGAGCACATTTATGTGTCTGCAATCTCTGCAATGTAGGTGATCATTTTTCTGATTATAACATTGAGCTGAATCTGGAGCCCTTATTCTAATCATCAAATTTCTGTCAATGGATTGTTTGTGCAAAATGCACACGCAGCTTCGGATCAATTTTCCGTAACCATTGCCTGGTTTTAGTGCCACCAGGCTCAAGAAATTGGAAGAACCACAAATAACTTACATGTTGTGGTCCAAACAATTTCAAATCATGACTGGTTTCCCTGACTTTAGCTTGTTGAACTTCCACATATGATGTTAATTTGGTTGTCCTTCGATATGATTTTTTTGTTTGTTGAAAGTATGCTTGTTTCGATTTGAGTCCGAGTTAGTCTGTGAACACACAATTCCAATCTACAATTGAGGGTTTCAAGGCTGAATGCATTTCTATTTGTGTGCGATATAGGTTATACCAACAGCTCAAATGGCATCAGGGTTTGTCCCGTTTAATAGTCATTATGTTCAACCGTCTATGGAGAGTTTGAAGATGGGAGTCAAAACCAGGGGTGGTCACAACCAAATTGGGATGACATGGAAATAGTTCCGTCTACACAAACCCCAACGGTCCAAAAATTCCCTATTCGTAGACCCACTGCAAAACGAACCTTTCTTGAACCTTCTTTGGGAATACATTTCACAGTGCCGTCAGAGCCAACAAATCATTTTCATCAACCGACCAAGAAGGGAAAATCAGTTGCTTCACAGGATGTCGAGCAAAATCATGCAGTGTCAAAGGGGAAAAGATGGAAGGAACACTGGATAGTAAACTTAATTCATGTACGTGGTGACATGCAAGATGAATTCACAAAACCGCCAAAGCAGGGCGTTGACATTTGGCACAAAGTATATGTTAGATTGTGTGCCGCATGTTCGGACTTTGACAAAGACGTCGAGGCATGTAGGAAAAAGTGGAGGACTATTTACAAGGAGTACAAAGAAGACAAACTAGCAAATAAAGTATCAGGCAATGGGAGATCTAATAAGTGTAAATATTTTGACATTGTTGATGAGTACATGCATGATCGTGCACATGTGGTGTGCTATGCACATGCAAGCACGATAGATGTAGAGGAAGAAATCGCTATGGAGCCGACACAGAGACACCCACCAAAGACAACAATGACCAGCATATCGAAACAATTGCAAGCAACCCCAACAAAAATGAAGTTCGCTTAAAAGAAGAAGAATCAACCATCATTTGACAAATTGGAGAATGCCATAATTAATTTGGCAAATTTTGAAGAAAGCAATGGAGAGCACTAGCGTGAATTTGAGAAAAAAAGATTGGAAATTTTAGGGGACATGAGGGACTTAATGGCTTCGTACATCAACAAACTATGAGGCTGTTGGAAGTTGTTTCATTTAGTAGGGCATAGTTTGTTTTGCATGTTATGTTTTCCGATTTAGAGTGCCTAGTTGCAACTCAATTGCTGTCAATGTGGTTATGTTTTGATAAGATTAGCAACAATGTTTTTTGTTAATAAGGTTACGTTTATGAAGTACTTTTCCTTCTATCTTCAATAAAGTAAGGTCATTCGCCAGATAACATATGTTAACCATTTCAACTTAACAATTGCAATGGACTCTTTTGTATCATTTTTTCTGTTGTATGACCAAGAATAAATTTAGCTCTGGTTAACAATTTTTATTCTACAACAGAATGGAATGCAAAACATCATTGTCTTGTTTGTTAGATCAAGAGTACATGCTCTCTGTTGCACCATTGATTTGTGCTACGATTTTGCTATTGCTTTCATTGACTCCTGTCATAAATTGTAGGATCCAAGAGTAAATGCCATAAATTTCAATTGTCAAATGAAGTTGTTTGACCAAACCATGTGTACTTGCAATGTTTGATGCAGTCTCATTTGTTGTAACTATTTTGCGGCATATGGATCCCTCACGTGGTTCGTTTATCAAAGTCATGATGTTGTTTTGGATCGTTATAAATGCAATAGAAGAGAGTTGCATAGACAGAAGACATGCTAGCCTTGGACGGATTCAAAAGTTGCTCCATATACTGCAATCACGTAGACCTAGACACAAAAGAATAACAAGCCAAAGGTCTGTTTGGACGCACCCACGCATACAAGGGTATGTAGGACAATATTTGCTTGGGTCATACATGTGAAGAATTGAAAAAGATTATCTATGTTAGATATAGGGGTCTTATGTTTTTTACATCAAGCATCTAGGTGTAGGATGTTGATAGGAATAAATTTGGCATAGATGGCAAATTATGCATTTCCACTTGTAATGCCACTATTGAGCCAAAATAGAGTAAGAGGCTAAACACTTGCTAATTAGAGTGTAGACAAGTGTAAAGTTTTTGTTTGATGAATTCCAAGAGGTCCAATAGGATATAAGGTGGAACCTTGTGAGGTCCAATAGGAAATTGAGGTGTGCTTGAATATAGTCCAATAGAATTAAGAGGTGCATAGATCAATGATCCAATAGGATCAAGAGGTGACAAAATGTGGTCCAATCATAGTTAAGCATAGTGGTAGCTCGTGGACCTACTAGTATCATTGTACTCCTCATTTTGAAGTCAATTGATTTGGTGATTTCATGGATTTTGTGAGTTATTGGATTTCTAGCTTTCTCTCTCTACCCGAGAGCTCTTGATGCATTTTCTCTCTCTACCCGAAAAGAGCAGCTTGTTTTTACTTAGATTATTTTTTGAATACTTCCCACACGTGTGAGTGAGAGTTGGAAGTGATTGAATGCATGTAGTAGTGTGTTTTTGCCATAGGATTCAAGGTTGATCTTGAATCTCAATCTAGTCTTGATCTTGGTGCATCTACACACCTTAGGAGATCACAAGTACATGTAGTGGACAGTCCACACGTGTGAAATTCAACATGGTATCAGAGCCTACCTAAGGTTACCATGCATTTTGATCCATCTAAGTGAAAAAAATTTCATCAATCTTGAGCTAGAAGTTGTCAAGGCCCATTTTCCTAGCTATCTTGTTCAATCTTGGATCAAAAGAGATCAAAAGGACATTGATTAGGTCTGACCTGGTACTGTACAGAATCAGGTGCTCAGACACGTGTGTGGAACATCCAATTTCAGTTTGGAAGTTCTCTCTCATGTTTGATCCATTTATCTTGCTTGATAGCTTGTTTTGAAGCTATTTTTGTCTAGTTTCTGTTGCAATCAGTTTCATTCCATTTGGTTGAGCCAATCAAAAGTTATAAGCTTTTGAAGAGGGTTAGGTAGGGCACCTAGACCTGGGTGGACACATTTGGTTTGGTCAAGAGATTGCTTGGTTGATCCAAAATCACAGTTGTATGCTTGCCAATCTCATCTATATGTGATCTAGGCACTGTTTTGAGATCTTAGCCATTTTGTTTCATGCAATATCATTGTATTTGAGTCAAATTTGGTTTCTTAGTGTATTTCACACGTGCTAAGAGTGTTAGATCCTAACTTTGCCTATACTCCATCATTTGATGTGAAATAGATCTTGTTTTAGAGAGATTTGAGTAGCTAGTGAGAATCAATTCACAAATTGTTGTAAGATCTTTCATAGGAGGAGATAGTACTCAATTATTGAATCCTATTGAAAGTGTGTAACAACATTTATTGTTCGTCATTTGAGTTTTCTTCACTTCAAATGTCTTCAATGGGTTCATCCTTGTTGGAACCAAGTGAAAGATTGACCACTTCAAATTATTCAATTTGGAAAATGAGGATGGAGTCCATCTTGATCCTTCAAGACGTGATGGACATAGTTCTTGGCCTTGAAGAAGAACCACAAGTTCTTCAAGAGGTTCAAAAATACAAAAAGAGAGCTAGGATGGCTCTCCACTACATTAAGATGAATGTCTCTAATGAGATATTGAGGGAGATAGGTACTTGTACAACAGCCAAAGAAGCTTGGGATTGTCTCAAGACTATCTATGAGGCTAAGAATACCTCTAGGCTTCTCACTCTTAGGAATCAAATCTTTCAAAGTAGCCAAAAGAGTGATGAGAGTGCATCTAGTTATGTTTTGAGAGTAAAAGATATTCATAGAGAGCTTGCTTGTATTGGTGATTCCATCAATCAAAATGAGCTAGTTCAAGTCATTCTCAATGGCTTGAGAAGTGAATTTGATAATCTTGTCCAATCCTATGCCATTAAGGAGGAGCTACCAAGTTTGGAGGCTCTCCAAAGTGTGCTAATTTCAGAAGAATCAAGACAAGAGTACAAGCTCTTGAGGATGGACAAGCTTTCTCTCACTCATAATGATGGCAAAGCTCTCTTTGCCAAGGATAAGCACAAAGAGAGGAGCAAGAACCAACATCAACAATCCTCAAGCAAGGACAAAGTCAAATCCAAAGACAAAGATGAGGAGGAAGATGATTCCTCTAATGCTTCATCATCCAAGCTCAAGAAGAAGAAGAAGATCAAGTGCTTTTATTGTGGCAAGAAAGGTCATTATGCCACCAATTGCTTCAAAAAGAAGAATAAACTCAAGCAAGCCAATATTACCAATGAGAAGGAAGACACTATTGCAAGTGATGGAGAGGGATCTCTTATGGTCTCTAGTTTCTCATCTACTCCTTTCAAGAAGGACGGCCTATGGTATATTGATAGTGGAGCCTCTTCACATATGTGTAGCTCCAAGGACTCTTTCTCTTCTATTGCACCTTATGATGGAGTGAAGAAATCAATATACACTGCAAATGATTTTGAATGTCCTATTGAAGGCATAGGGAACATTCCCTTGAAGCTTGCATCCTCTAAAGTTCTTTCTCTCTCTAGAGTTCTTTATGTACCTAAGCTTACCAAGAATCTTATTAGTGTTGGCCAATTGCTTGATAATGGCCTTGATGTAAAATTCAATGTTGATACTTGCACTATCAAGAAGAATGATGAGATACTTGCATTAGGATCTAGATTTGGTGGCATCTATAAACTAGTTCCAAATGAGTATGTGAATGCTTGTAATGTTGCTCTTGTGAACAAGCTCTCTATGGAGGAATTATGGCATAGGAGGTTGGGACATCCCAACTACAAATCCATGCTCTCTATGATCAAAGAATCCAAAGCTATTGGCTTGTCAAAGTCATTCTCCAAGAAGATCAAGCCTTGTGAGGCTTGTGCTATTGCTAAATCTCACAAAAATCCATTTACAAGATCTTCTATCAAAAGCAAGCATCCTTTGGAGTTAATCCACTCGGATGTGCATTTCTCATCAACTACAAGCAAGGGAGGAGCCACTTGTTTTGTTACTTTCATTGATGATTACACAAGATTCACTTGGATATATCTTCTTGCTTCAAAATCTATGGTGTTTGATCATTTCCTTATTTTCAAAGCTTATGTAGAAAAGCAATTCTCATTCAAGATTAAAGCTCTTAGAAGTGATGGAGGTGGTGAATATATCTCCAATAAATTTCAAGATTTTTGTGAGCTTGAAGGCATTAAAAGAGAGTTTTCTTGTGCCTACTCTCCATCTCAAAATGGAGTGGCCGAGAGAAAGAATAGATCTCTATGTGAATGTGCAAAATCTATGAGAATTGAGGCATCTTTGCCCAAAGATTTTTGGGGAGAAGCCATTAATTGTGCAAATTATCTTTGCAATAGGCTCCCACATATAGCTCTTGGAGGAAAGTCACCATATGAAATCTTATTTTTGAAGAAGCCTAAGGTTGATCACCTTAGAGTTTTTGGATGCTTATGCTTTGTCCATATTCCCTTGGAAACAAGGAAGAAGGAAGATCCTAGTGCATGCAAAGGGATCATGGTTGGATACTCATCCACCAAGAAGGCCTATAGAGTCTTTATACTCTCTACTTCTCAAGTTATTGAAAGTAGAGATGTTGTCTTTCATGAAGATCAACACTCATCATTTGAAGAGGCCGAGATCAAGAAATCTGTGGATGCATCATCAATTATTGATTTTGAAGACAATCATGATGTGATGGGGTCGAGATTTGAAGAAGACTCTCCTCGGATTTTTTCACCAAGAAGATCCATGAGAGATAGATCCGAGCCTAAGAGGCTCTCATATGTTGACAAAGGCAAACAAGTGGATCTTGATTCCACTAATTATGTTTTTTATGTCTCTCATGAAGAGCCAAAGAATGTACAACAGGCACTCAATACCAAGGAGTGGTATGATGCCATGAAGCAAGAGTATGATGCATTGATCACCAACAATACTTGGGAGCTTGTGGATCCTCCTTCCAACAAGCATGTGATTGGTTGCAAGTGGGTATTTCGGATCAAGTTCAATCATGATGGCACCATCAACAAGCATAAAGCAAGATTATGTGCCAAAGGATTTGCTCAAATCCATTGTCTTGATTATGAGGAGACCTTTGCACCCGTTGCAAAGATGGTGACAATAAGAATTCTTATTTCTCTTGCTTGTTTTTTCAAGTGGAAGGTGTTCCAATTAGATGTATCCAATGCTTTTTTAAATGGTTATCTTGAGGAGGAGATCTATATGGAACAACCTCAAGGATTAATCAAGGATGAGTCCAAAGTGTGCTTGCTCTTCAAAAGTCTTTATGGACTCAAGCAAGCACCAAGATCATGGTATTCAAGACTTAACTCTTTTCTTATCTCACTAGGATTTACTCTTAGTGACTATGATCCTTCCATGTATCTAAAGTTTGTTGATAGCAATATTGTCATTCTTCTAATTATTATTCTTTGTGGAAGTTGTATCAAGCTAGTTGATGAAACCAAGCTAGCACTTGGATGTGAGTTTAAAATGCAAGATCTAGGAGAGATACATTACATCCTAGGTCTAGAAATTGATTTTTATGAAAATCATGTCTTTATATGCCAATCTAGATATGCTCACTCTATGTTGGAAAAATTCCATATGGAAAATTCTAAGAGCATAGATACTCCAATGGAGCAAATTGTAAAAGATCCTAACAAAGGTGATGAAAGATCCTTTGAGGACATCACACTTTTTAGGAGTCTTGTAGGCTCCTTGATTTGGCTTACCATTACTAGGCCCGATCTTAGTTTTTGTGTGCACAAATTGAGTCAATTTATGCAAGAACCTAAGATCCATCATTGGAAGATGGCCAAGAGGATTCTAAGATATGTATCTTCATCTTGTGATTATGGTCTACTCTATAAAAGTGAAGATCTATCCATTATTGGTTACTCGGATTCGGACTTTGCAAGTGACAAGATGGATCGAAAGTCTATTAGTGCATACACTATCTTTCTTGGAGGCAATCTAATATCTTGGCTTTCCAAAAAGCAAGATACTATATCTCTCTCTTCATGTGAGGCCGAGTACAAAGCACTCACTACAACTACCAAAGAAGTGCTTTGGATCAAGAGGTTATTAATGGAACTAAAGTGCATCAAGGAGGATGATCTACCAATGATCAAGTGTGATAACATCTCGGCCCAAGCTCTTGCCAATAATCCCATATTTCATGCAAGAAGCAAGCACATAGAAGTGGCACACCATTTTGTGAGAGAAAAGCTTATTGGAGGAGAAATCTATTTGGAGCATGTCAACTCGTCCTCTTGTATTGTCGATCTACTCACCAAGCCTTTGAGCAAAAGTGCTTTCATCAAGCATAGATCTAATCTTGGAGTTATATCAAGATCAATGCTCAAATCTTCATAGATAATTTTTTAGGAGGAGTGTGAAGAATTGAAAAAGATTATCTATGTTAGATATAGGGGTCTTATGTTTTTTACATCAAGCATCTAGGTGTAGGATGTTGATAGGAATAAATTTGGCATAGATGGCAAATAATGCATTTCCACTTGTAATGCCACTATTGAGCCAAAATAGAGTAAGAGGCTAAACAATTGCTAATTAAAGTGTAGACAAGTATAAAGTTTTTGTTTGATGAATTCCAAGAGGTCCAATAGGATATAGAGGTGGAACCTTGTGAGGTCCAATAGGAAATTGAGGTGTGCTTGAATATAGTCCAATAGAATAAAGAGGTGCATAGATCAATGATCCAATAGGATCAAGAGGTGACAAAATGTGGTCCAATCATAGTTAAGCATAGTGGTAGCTCGTGGACCTACTAGTATCATTGTACTCCTCATTTTGAAGTCAATTGATTTGGTGATTTCATGGATTTTGTGAGTTATTGGATTTCTAGCTTTCTCTCTCTACCCGAGAGCTCTTGATGCATTTTCTCTCTCTACTCGAGGAGAGCAGCTTGTTTTTACTTAGATTATTTTTTGAATACTTCCCACACGTGTGAGTGAGAGTTGGAAGTGATTGAATGCATGTAGTAGTGTGTTTTTGCCATAGGATTCAAGATTGATCTTGAATCTCAATCTAGTCTTGATCTTGGGGCATCTACACACCTTAGGAGATCACAAGTACATGTAGTGGACAATCCACACGTGTGAAATTCAACAATACACATAAAATATTCAAGTAACAAATGCGAGTTTCCCGAGCAACCTTTGAGTTCATTTGTTCTCGAGTGGCACGTGTGATGTCCAAGACTGACACCGGTATAAGAAACTGTGTTTCATTAGAGACGAGGGTGTGTGTTGCACTATGTAGGTTGGCCACTGGCAACTCCTTACAAACAATCTCTGATACTTTTGGAATTGGTGTGTTGACATGTCACGAAATTGTGTCAAATTTTACTAGGGCAATTAGAATGTCTTTGCATTCCATGTGCATACGATGGCCATCAGCTGCAAGAATGAAACAATTTGCATTGCAGTTCGAGCAAATCAAAGGTATCCCTTATGTGGTGGGGGCTATAGATTGAAGCCACATTCCCATCATTGCTCCAACACAACAAGCGCAAGATTACTTCAATAGAAAGGGTTTTCACTCCATTTTATTGCAAGTGGTGGTAAATGCAAATTGTGTTATTTGGGATTACGATGTGGGGTGGTGGGTAGTATGCACAACTGGAGTTTGTTTCAACAATCAAAACTAGGACAGAGGTGTATTGCTGGATTGCTAGGCAAATATTGTTTGGTAGGAGATGCAGCATACCCTCCACGAGCATGGATGCTTAGTCCATTCAAAGGCCACAAAGATGGTTTGACCAATGCCGAATATCAATGGAATTATGCCCAATCCAGCACACGGATGGCGGTGGACGTGCTTTTGGTATTTTGAAGTCTCGTTGAAGGATCCTGCTAAAACGAATTGACATGAGACTTCGGTTTATCCCTGATGTGGTGGTTGTCTTGTGCTTCACAATCTTTGCATTGTTCACAAAGATAGTTTTGATGAATCTTGGATACGAGAGGCAGAGATAGATTTGAATACCGTGAGTAAAGCCAAAGCAAATGGCGGTACTATGGAGCATGAAACCACCAGAGCATGCCTTGACACGTTACATGAAGTTGAAGGTTTGCTTGCAACAGATGATGAGTTAATTGCGCGTTATGTAGACAATCACCACACGAGCATTTAAGGACAAGACTTTTATGACAATACTTGTATTCATGATAACAACCCAACCACAGTTTATGGTAGGCCAATCATTGAAGGAGTAAAATTGAGAGACCGTTTGGTGAAAGCATTGTTTTCATGTCAAACAATGTCATGTGACCATAGTGAATGTTCGAATGCCTATGAAGCAACAAATGGTTGACGGATGCATGATAGGTAACTATAGTCTCTACCTTCAACATGTTGCGTTTATTTTGTTTATTGTGTGTTGGAAAATAGTATCTCATTATTGCAGAACATTGTAGGTTGTCAAACATTGCACTCATGTTCTTGTGGAATTTGCTTGGTTTTACAGTTTCCAGCAACAAATTGTCGTGTAATGGATCATGGCACCAGTATTGCATGTTTTGTAAGTTTGTTTTTATGCTCATGATATCGTTGTGGTCCATAGGGGGATTGTATTTGAATCTTTGTTTGACCAGAACTACTAATGTTGTCCAAGTGAACACTGTTTGTTTTTTGAGCGTGGCATTTTGTCATTTGTAATTCGCAATTGCAAATTTGTAATGTCTTTATTTGGTATGTTCACAGATGGAGTTTTTCTACTGCTGTTATTGAACGCTGGAATGGTTGGCTACTCTTGTGACTGTTTAACCCCATCACCCTAAACCGCTACGGATTTATCGAACTCATTAATGAAGACACTTCGGACTTCATGTGTTGTTTTTAGGATAGCAAACGTAGAAGACAATTTGAGCATTGAAGCTGTATGTAAAGAAGTTGGCATTGTTGTCTGTGATGAGCTCCAGATATCTTCAGATAGTATGGTGTTGCTACTATTTTGTCCGTGCACTTGGACGTGGACTAAAGTTTTAGGCAATGAATTCAGATTTTTCATGTAATGTATGTGCACATAACATGATGCAATACATGCATCATTGAGTTAATGCATCCTTTTTTCACCAATGTTTGTTCAGAATGTTGCTTTCTTTGTTGAAGACGTTGCCCTTTTGCAGAATGAGTCATTGCCAATTCACAAAATTCTATACAATACTGCAAACTTAAAACACTTATTGCTATCTTTACAAAATGCCACAAAGACGGTATGATTTCCAATCAGAAGACAATTTTCTTGGGTCAAATTCACCTTGTTTAAGTATTTGGATGCAATGCAGCATTTCTGCAAGTGAAAAAATATAAAAAAAAATTCACAATCACAAGCGAGGACTGATATTGGATAGACAGAAGATTTGATTAACACAGGTTGTATCGTCTCGTACATTATCATCTTTAAAGACATGTGCCAGTTTGTTCTCCTTCGAAGAAATCTGCATTCCTGCAGGAGCAACGGTCTCTGCCGTGTAAACATAAGTGGGGTCTCCTACATTGATCACAGTCCTGGAAAGTGTTGCGGTGAAAAAGGAGGATGAGGATTGATCAAAAACAGCAGAGAAGGATGGGTAAAGCAGAAAGGTTTTCTTTGTGCAAGAAAAAGATTTTCATGTGATCAATCTGATCGCCTTAACTGAGTAATTCAAGCCATAATAAAAAGCCAATGTAGTCATCTTTGTACTTCATAAATTAAACCAGGATCAAGAGCTTTCTCCGGATACACTTCCCCTGTTCCGTAATTGAAAGGACTAGACAAATTGCATGTTGATTCATACAAAATTGACAGGGGCTGTGTTGTCAGAATAGAGGCGGATGTCCTGAGAGCAGACTTGATGGCTGCAGGGCTCCATTTTGGGTGTGTCTGCAAAATGCCGTTGCATGTCCCTGTTTCTGTGTGTATGTGTGAGTGTGTGTGCGCCCCTCCCCCCCTTTTCTCTCTCTCTCTCGCGCGCGCGCCCGTGTGCAGACCTGTTACGAACTCTTTCTCTCTATCTCCATTTCCATGGCCAGGTGAATATGTCTCTCAATTTCCGCGGCAGGTGAATATGTCGTTGCTTTGTGAAGGTGGCCCCACAAACCTCGAGGATCTTGCATTTTCACGCAGGTGTGTGAAAACGGGCCAAACCGTTCCATGAGGACCATGGCCAGAACGAGGGGTAAGTGGCCTGGTCCCCGCATTCGGCCAGGTCCCTTGTGTGAAAACACCCTAACCAAGGTTCCTCTGCTCATTTTATTTATTATAAGTTTGATCATAACAATCTTACAAATCTTTAAGGCTCCTTTGATGAAATCTATTCTCAGAAAATTGTTTTGTTATGCATATTGTACAAAAACTTTTTTGGGAGGTCATGGTGATCTTCAAAGGTCTTCGTTGCTATAGGTAGCATCCACATGAATGATTAGACCTTAGATTGGCACATTTACATATTGGGGAACGATCTTTTTAGTGACTTACAGCCTCACCATAATTGAATGTCCTTTGAACCTGGTGCAAAGGTCACTAAATATAGCGTAAATAATGGTGAGGGAGAGCCCTTTTTGTGGCTGAATTTTTCTTACAAGTTCCCCTTACGCATCTTCATGAGACATATTCTCTTTTGTCTAATTTCTTTACAGGCACTGATCCCATAGCTGGCTACTTGGGTTAGTCGAGTAGCCACACGTAGGGAAATTAGCTTGTACATTATATTTTTGATGACATTTGCTATACTCAAGGGCCTGTCCTGGGTTTGTCAGTATTTTAGCCCATGTTGGGCCTATTAGTTAGACATGTGCCTACTTTAGTGTGTTGCCATTTGTCAAGCCCATGCATGTTGGGGCTTTTGGTATATGTATAGTTTTTTTAGTAATACAATTAACTTTTGTCATGCCATCTTTGAGAGCTTGTGAGGAGTGGCTATGGTGATTAATTGATGTGATTTGTATACTACACTAGATTCTATTGAAATTGTAACTCTAACTCCATTTTTAAATTGATACATGATGAGCTATGTGGCCCTTTGAGTAGTCTCTCTCCAGGTTCTGCACTATATTTTATCATTTTTATCGATGACTATTCAAGATTCACCAAGACAATGTTCATCAAGAACAAGTCTGGGGCATTCAACTACTTGAAATAATTTAAGCTGTTTGTTGAGACATAGACTGGTAAAAAATTCAAGACCCTACACATAGATTGTGGGAGAGAATACATGTCAAACAAAATGTTTGACTATTTATCTTTGTGCGCCATACATCATCAGTTCACCACTAGCTACATGTCACAACAGAATGGAATAGCCAAGAGGAAGAACCAAACATTAGTAGATGCAATGCGAGCAATGCTCTCAAACACTCAGATACACAGAAATTTTTGTGTTGAAGCAGTTTCTACAGCTTGTTATCTGCAAAATTATTTGAGCACAAAAGTAGTCAACTCGAAGACTCCTTTTGATGCCTACTATGGCTACAAGTCGAGTCTGAAGCATATGCGAGTGTTTCATTGTCTATGCTATGTGCAGCTTCCCTAAATTGAGAAAGAAACTCGATCTTGTCAGCTACATGATTATCTTTATCGGGTACTCAACCTCACACAAAGCCTATCAAATCTATGATGTCGAATCAGGTCGAGATGTCGGGTTCTTTGAAGACAAATTCGAAGACTTTAAGCAGAAGCAACCAACCCGAGTCGCACAACAAGGAGCAAGGAGAGGCCTCTACTCAGCAATCGACGATTGTTTGAAAGCTTGCAAGAATTCGACAAGAGCCTGCTTGATATATCTCATCAAGCACTCATCAATCATGATGAATCTACCTCAGTTGTAGAAGCATTGTCGAAGTCGGATGTAGATGACTAGCTTAGTGCCATGAATGTTGAGTACAGTTTCCTAATGAAGAACAAGACCTGATGTCTTGTCGACCCTCCTTCGAATGCGAAGATCATCTACACAAAGTGGATCTTCAAAACCAAACAGTTTGGTAGCCAAATAAAAAGCTCGACTAGTTGTCAAAGGCTAGTTGCTGTTCTTTTGACACTTCTTGTATTGTGCAACGACTTAATCAATGACCCCATCAGCCACGATCTCCTCCAGATGGCACAATGACTCCACGCCATGTTCTTTGTACGCTCATCTGCACAAATGTAAATTGTATGTAGATGACTATTGTAATGTAATTAGTAAGTGTTTAATGAGATAGACACTATAGATGCTTTCATGTGTCGATTCTTTCTTCAAATTAATTGTCAATAATAAGCTCATAGCTTTTATAGAACAGAGTTAGCTTCTTGAGCACGCCATTTTGCCCGCTATTGTCTTGTGCTCATAGCATCAAACTAACGTGTATTTCTACAGACTTATCTAAATCAATCATTGTCTTTTATTGTGTTTAGAGTTCTTGTCAGAATTGTATGTTTAAGCTACTTCATCTTCATGTCTGACTTTCTTATTGCTTTGTCTGATTGTTTGCTCTTCCACTTCCACAAACAAGCGCACAATTAAGCTCTTATTTACTTTTGTGTTCGCCTACTATAGTAGTAGTGCATGCACCAAGGGAATTAGTTGACCATTGCCTCTGCGCAATAGTAGGATCGTTCCACTTCGATTGTTCGACCGGTCCGATCTTTCGAGGCCCATTTCTCCAGCATGGTATCAAAGCATATTTGATTCCTAATTTGATACTCACATCGTATTAGAAGCGATTTTATCTCAGAGTTATTTTTATAGCCTCATAAGCTTCTCACAAACTTGATTCTAGTAGTCGATAGAATAATTGTTTTCTTGTTTTGTAAGTTGCATTAGATTTTCAATCTTAAGTCACTGATAGTTATCAGTATCACTTAAACTAACTTGTACATGGATTTCCAAAAGAAAGCCAATCCCATCGTGGACAAGCTCGATGGAGCCAATTATCATCTATGGAAATTTAAGATAAAAACTGTGCTGATGGCTAAGGAGTTGTATGATGTTGTCACTGGTGCAGAGGCAAGACCCGAAGCCGAAGACGTTGTAATCTCCCGATGGAAGCTGAAGGATGAAAAGGCTTTCGTGCTAATCATCCTCAACATATCAGACACATAAATATATTTCATGTTTGATCAAGATCTTATTGAGTTTACATCACTTTTGTGTAGTTGATGTTAGATTTCTACATTGTCAATGGTGGTAGATGTGTTGACATTCATAACCAAAGATTAAAGGGACCTAATTGGATCTTAGTGATTTATATTTTTTCACATGGTATCAGAGCTATTGTTGCAGGTTATTGAAGGATCAGCCATCTTTAGCAAGGATTTGGAGGAGTTACCAATTCTGAAACATGCTAGATTGTTTTCTACTAAAAATTCAAGCATTTTTCATGTGTTTTTTTGTAAATCAAAACTCAATATAGGGTTATGAACTTGAAGTAGGCCGATTTCACACTTGACTTACTGGATTTGGATGACTTTAATTGAATCAAGAAGCTCTCATTGAAGACTAGAAGATTGCGGCATTTGCATATAGAATTTGGATGATTCAATTTTTTGTACTTTTGTCAAAACCCTAAGTTTGTTTGGATCTCTTGCTTTTGAGATTTCTAGACTTTTTAAGTTTAGAAAGTACAAAAGTTCATGATATTGTAAGTTGATCATGTGTCGATCAAATATCTTCCATTCTATGTGTTGATTTTGCTAAAGAGATTTGTGAGGTTCCATATCTTTGTGTGATTTCTTTTTTAGTGTACTTTTGTCATTCAAAAGAGTGCTTTGTGCCTTTAAATAGGTTGAAAGAGAAGATCAGGTCATTGCAACATGGCCAAAAGTTGAGGCTTTATGTTGGAAAGCAATGAAAGGCTTACCTCAAGCAACTATTCTACTTGGAAGGTGAGAACGGAGTCTCTCCTTTAGATGAATGAGTTGTTGGACATTGTTGTAGGAGTGGAACAAAGGCCCTTGGCACAAAAAGATCAAATGAGATATGACAAGAGAGCTAAAAGAGCTCTACGCATGATAAAGATGAATGTTACCAATGAGCTTCTTAATGAAGTTGGTAAGTGCACATCATGTTTTGAGGCTTGGGAAGCTTTGAAAAATCTTTGTGAATACAAGTCTACATCAAGGGTATTTACCCTTAGAAGGAAAAATTTTCAATCTTTGCAAAAGAAGGAAGAGAGTGCTCATGTTTTTGTGTTGAGAGTTAAAGCATTTAATGATGATCTAGCATGCATTGATGAGAGCATTAAGGAGGAAGAACTTGTGCAAGTTATACTTATTGGATTACTTGATGATCATGCTAACCTTGTTCAAAGCTTTGCTATTCAAAGAACCTTGCCAAGAATTGTGGATTTGCAAGAGATTTTGGTGAATGAGGAATATAGGTTTCAAGCAAGAGGTGGATCTACATCAACATCTCAATATGAAGAGGAGGCCATGTTTATCAAAGGCAAATTCAAGGGCACATGTAAAATCAAATGATCTAAAGGGAAAGATCAAGGTGAGACTTCTTCTTTTGGCAAAAAGAAAGATAGATCCAAGTAAAATGATTTTATTGTGGCATCAAAGGGCATTTTTCTAATGAATGTTTGAAGAAGCAAAGAGATGAAGGTAGCAAGCAAATCAAATTTACTACTAATGATGAGGATCTAGGTGGTTGTGATTCTCTTTTGATGTTTTCTTCAAGTCCAATATCAAGTGAAGGTGACAAAGATTCATGGTGGATTGATAGTGGAGCTAGTTCACACATGCCTAGTCACAAGGAGTTCTTTATTTCTTTGGTCAGTTATGATGGAGCTCACACATGACTAGTCACAAGGAGTTCTTTACTTCTTTGGTCAGTTATGACGGAGCCAAGAAAGTGATTCACATGGCCAATGGTAGTGAGTGTGTGATTGAAGGTATTGGTTCAATTCCTATTTGCCTTTCTACTAATAGGAAAGCAAAACTTGATGGTGTTCTTTACATTCCTTCACTTTCAATGAATTTGCTAAGTGTTGGTCAAATGATAGTGGCCAAATGATAGAGAAAGGATACATGGTAAAGTTTGGTGGTGATGCTTGTTTCATTACAAAGGAAGAAATCGTGGTTGCTAGGGGCAATAGACAAGGTACAATTTTCAAGCTTTATGCTTTTGTTATGGCAAAAAAAAAGGATGGAATGGAAAAGAGATTGGTCCCAACTTTCCAAAGTTCTCTTTTAGCATCAATACGATTGGTGGATCTTATGCAAAGTCTAACAAGCTTCCTTATGTTAGATCTAGGTCAAGATCTAATATGCTTTTTGGAGATGTTCATCTTTGTGCTAACTTGGCTAGATATGAAAATAATGATGGTTCTTCATGGCAAGTGCAAACATGCAAAAGGTAAGGGAAGAGCTAACTTCATCAATGAAGGTGATGAAGGTTCTTCCTTAGAAATGGTTGTTTCTAATGATTTCTTTGATCATATGAAAGAAAATGTTGCTAGGTGCATGCATGAAGGAGGTGGTTCTTCTACATTTCTT
Source organism: Diphasiastrum complanatum (assembly GCA_029204225.1). Lineage (NCBI taxonomy): Eukaryota > Viridiplantae > Streptophyta > Lycopodiopsida > Lycopodiales > Lycopodiaceae > Diphasiastrum > Diphasiastrum complanatum. The sequence goes on from CM055098.1 coordinate 6,566,895, forward strand.
TGTTATGATTCCAAGAAAGTCATTTGTGCAACAAGTAATGTCTTCACAAGTAGATCAAATGGTTCTATCATGAGACTTTGTGAGGGAGATAGTAACAAGTCAAGAAGAAGAGAAGTATGTGAAGTATTCAAAGTAGGAGGTACTTTGAATGATGTCATTGTGAATGATAGTGAGGAAGAATCATCATTATATGAGTCATTACCTAAATCATTGAGTAGAAGTTCTTGTTTGAAAAAATAGAGTTTTTCAATCATCCTTATGTTGAAGGTACTAATGATTTTCTTCATGGCTTCTAATGTTTTAGAGGTTTCTACTTCTTATGATTCAACCATTAAGAGAGACACTTGTGAAGAAAAGGGCAATGGAAGATTGGTTCTTGGGAAGGTCCAAGGCATGGATCTCACATCTCTTCATCAACTCAAAAGATTCTATGATTATGAATTGATCACTCATGATCAAGATGGCAAAAAGTTGGTTGGAGAAGACTACATGGAGCAAATCGAGAGGCAATTTCTTCAAGGCAAGGGAGATCTCATTGGTGAGCTTTTTGAGGTTTGTTATGGACTCAAGAGAGTTGGATTTGTTAGGTTTGATACTCATCTTCACTTACTCTACTTCATGTTGGATAGGACTTTTGGAATCTATCTTTTGCTTTATGATGGTGGCATTGTTTTTACTAACCTTCCACAAAGAAGGTGGTTGGATATAGATCATATGTTTGAGAGGGATTATTTCCGGAGGTTTAGGTCTAAATATATTCATATCTTTGATGTTCAAGAGGAAGATCAAGAGGTTGGTCTCAAAGGGTTTCAACAACAAAAAGCTAGTCAAGAGCATCAAAGGAGAGCCATTTGGCAAAGATCTTTTGGATCTGTTTTTGCATGTGTTTGAAGACTTAAGTAAGGTTAAAAGAGCAGCAAAGAAGTGTTGTTAAAGTTTACTTTACTTCTTATGTCTCATGTTTGAGAGCAGAACGATGGCCAACGATGATCCTATCAGTTATGAAGTTCTTAACAGACAGTACTATGATCTGCCAATTATGACAGAGGGAGCAGAGGATGAACACGAAGACGAAGATGTTCGAGTCGCTTCACATTCGAGTGATGAATCAGACGAAAAAAGTTTTGAGAGGCAACCTACTGCTACAGTATCTGTAAACCGAAATGGTTCTGGACCTAGCAGAGCAGACAAAGACAAAGGCATTGTAGTTCTAGGAGAATCTCCTAGAAGGTTGACAAGACAATGAAAAGTGCCAGCAAGATATGTACCAAGCAGCTCAACTTCTACATCAAAAGAGTTCTGTGAATTCAATGACGAACCACAGACATTTGAGGAGGCAATTGAATGTCCAGAGAAGGACAAATGGATCCAAGCCATGAATGAGGAGATGGAATCCATGAGAAAGAACCAGGTATGGACATGGCAGCCATTACCAGATAAGCGAAAGGTTGTAAAATGCAAATGGGTATACAAGCTAAAGTATGGACAGGATGGAGATGTCTCAGAGTATAAGGCAAGACTTGTAGTGAAGGGATTCTCTCAGAGATATGGTATTGATTATTCTGAGACCTTCTCTCCTGTCGTGAAACATTCGTCCCTACGTATACTATTTGCATATGCAGCTGCTAATGATCTCAGGATTCACATTGTGGACGAGAAGATAGCCTTCTTGCACGGTGAGCTAGACGAAGAGGTCTCCATGGATCAACCCCCAGACCCCCAGACGATGTCTGCATGCAAAATGCATAGCAATATCTATGGTATGAAGCAGCCAATGCGACAATGGTGCAAAAAGAAAGATCAAGCCCTAAAATCCTTAGGATTCAAGCCACTAATGGCTGATTCCAATGTCTATTGTGAGAATTACACATGGCAAGATCATCATTGTAGTTGTGTATGTGGATGACACTCTGATACTCTGCAAGAGTGAGAAGCTTATTGCTGAAGTGAAGAATGATATCTTGAAACATTTCAAGATTGTAAATCTGGGAGAAGCCATGTGTTACCTTGGCTTACAGATTGACATGGACTATGAGGGAGGTAAACTGTACCTTCATCAGTCCAGATATACCCAAAAAATCCTAGAAGATTTTGGGATGCTGAATTGCAAAGCCAATGCTTGCAGGAACAGTACTGACGAACGAAAATTGTTTGAGGACTGAAGAAGAAAGGGAATTGATGCAGCTTACACCATATAGAAAGCTGATCGGATCATTGATATACCTTGCAGATAACACACATCCTAACATTGCTTATGCAGTATTTAGGATGAGCCAATTCTATACAAATCCAGACTTGACTCATTGGAAGATTGCAAAACGAATTTTGCAATATCTTCAATTAACAAAAGATTTTGGTTTGTGTTATTGTCGATAATTTGGCTCAAATTGTTCCTTGATGAACTGGGCGAAACGAGGAATGAACCTCTGGTTTTGCAGATGGACAACACATCTGCAATACATCTGACAAAAGACCCTGTGTTTCACTCAAGGACAAAACACATTGCGATCAAGTACCACTTGATAAGGGATCTGATCGGGAAGAAGATGTTGCAGAATACTTTCATTGGAATGAAGGAGATGGTAGCTGACATTTTCACAAAGGCCTTAGACAAAGGTCTGTTTGAGAAACAGAGGAACAGCCTTGGGGTCGTCAAGCTATCATCCTTTGAGAGATTCTATTGCCAAAGTCTTGCTAGCCCTCCACTCTGATTTTGACAGAAAAGACACAAGAAACAAAATTGTTCGCGAACAATTTTGCGACACACGACACGAAATTGTTTCTCGACACAAAATCATTCTTGCTCCATGAACGACCAAGAAGATCAGCCAAGTACCAAGGGGTACAAATATTTGATCAGATATCATGACATCAGCAGAAGTACTCTAGATCGTGGCTAATCTGCCACTCTTGTCATTCGTGATTAGTAGTAGATGATTAATCTTTCTGATCTGGAAGTTACATGACGCGACACGAAAAAGTTTGCGAGCTATATACTTTCTGCTTGATGCATAATATAGAAGACGAAATATACAGAATACATGTCCGCCTGTGAGCGAGACAATTTTGTAAGAACATCAACAGATCCAAAAGTCCGCTAGTAAGCGAGACATTATTCATGAGAGAACTGTATTTCTCTCACGCCAATGCATTGTGTGGATCTGACGCACAGTGCTTGAAATCAGAAAATCAATAAATAATATTGTAGCTGTTATGCTGAATGATTGTATGATCTCGAATGAATGTTTGTTTGTTATTATTTGTGTATTTGATTCACTTGTTTATTCAATTCTGCACATTGGTTTGATTTTGTTGAATGCTACATTAATTTGTTAACGTAGATCAGCAGTGTCTGTCTACACTATGAAGGATTATAGGAATGATATAGCCGGCAGTGACCAACAATCATATCTGAATTTCTGACAAACTGATTTTGTTCGCGAATGCAATGTAGGAAGGAAAATGTAGGGTAACTTTATGCATAAAAAAGGTTTTAAAGTTCTGTTTTTTGTCATTTTGAAGTTCTAATTTTCAAACCTGTAAATCTGAAAAACAGATTTGAAAAGTGAAGTTTTCATAGATTTTCATTAGTTTTCCATTTCTAGTCACTAGTTTTATGGATTTGAAGAACTAGGAAAGTGAGAAATGTGAACATTTGTGTTGAATTTGAAATGACAAATGGGAATGGAATGGGAATGGGAACTTTATGTAAACATTAGCTTGAAGTAGTTAATTGAAGTTTACATAAAGATAAGTTTTGATTTTTGCTTTGGATTGAGGCAAAAGTAGAAAATTGCTTGGTGTAGTTTTCTCTTAAGCTTGGCTTGGATTGAGCTTACAAACAATAAGTATTGAATGAGTAGAAGTAGATGCTTTTATTTGCATTGAATTATGTAAGAATTGTTGCATTTATATCATTCTAATTAGAATTACTCGTTGTTGTATTTTCATAGTAGGAAAACACACAAGCAACTCCAATAGGTTAAACCAATGAAAACCCATCATTAGATCTATCAAACCCATCCAATGTGGCACAAGCTCTTGAACTTTTATACCAACAAATTCAAGCCACTAATAAAAAGCTTCTTGAAACTAATCGAAGGAACCAAGACTTAGAATCGGGGTTAGCCAACCAAAAAAAGCATGTAGTTCCACCTCTCGTAAAATTGTTTAAGGGGGAAAAGAAAGATAGGAACTTGCAAGTGGTAAGTTCATGGCTTAATGTTTGGAACAAATACTTTGGAATGGACCAATTCCCTAAATGTGAAAGTTGTCCACTGTAACTGTGTTCCTTGAAGGAAGAGCCTTAGTATGGTGGGATGACCTAGTTGCAAAAGACAATCAACCTTGTACATGGGATGATTTTTGTAGAGTTCTTGGGGAATACTTCCTACTATGAAAAATGCAAAAATAAGCTTGGTAGAGGCCAAAATTCTTGTATATAGATAAACACACATGTGTGGAGCCTGTTCCCATGTGTGAAAATAGTGTACTTGTCATGTACCATAATCATATAGGTTGTACATATGATTTAATTCAAGTTCTAGTGGCTAAAAAAATGCCAAAAACTAGGACATATGACACATGGCATCAATCTATTGATTGCATGAGCCACTTCCTTTGTTTAGGTGTCATATCACATGTGTAGAGGACAACTCACATGTGTGGAATAAGCTGAAGTAGGCGAATTTTGACTTCTAGAAGATTTCCAAGTAGATCTCCATATAGAAGGAAAATGGACCAAAAATGCTCAAAATAGAAGGTTTTGTCCAAGTGTCAGTTTTGCATGATGAATCATCATATGACAAAGCACCTTCACACATGTGGGATAAGAGGGATGATCAGTACCACGAGCTCTCACTTATTGTATATATAGAGCCACATTTGGCCATAATCATTGTGCACCAATCTTGGTTTTGGAAGCAATTTTGAGTGATTCTCTCCATTTGTCTACATTTGTTTTGATTGTTTTGAGGTGCTATCAATGTGTACTTGATATTCAGGTTGGAGTCCATACTCAGACAGGGTTTCACACGTGGGAAACCAGAAAGTACACCTACCTTCAATTAATGATTGTTCTTGTGAGGATTTTGTTTCAAGTAATCTGACAACCAATCCCTCTTGAGGATCAGATTAGGATCCACTCTTGGTCCTTTTTGTACTTTTTGCACACCTACCACTATTAGATGACTATGAACACTTTCAAAAGTTGAGTCATTTAACAATGAATAAAAGTTTGGAACAAGATTTTCATGAATACTTGAATCCACTTTATAGTGACATTCCACCAAAGGTACAAATGTTAATGTTTATTGATGGGTTACCAAAAGATTACCAAGTGGATGTTCGTAGGAACCATCCAAAAACCCTAGAGGATGCTGCTATTAGGGTTGCAAAGTATTTTGATGACACAGCTAAGCCATCTAGGGGTCACCAGCCTAATGAGCCAAAGAAAGGTTTGCATTTCAAGAGGAAGGATATGGAAGCTGTTAATGAAACACATCCCAATTCCAACAATCCTAAGAAAACCAAGAAAAACTTTAAAAACCATCAGGGTGGCAAAGATATAGCTGAAGCTCGTAAGAAGAACATGTGCTTCAAGTGCAATGGCGAGGGTCACCTTGCACAAAATTGCGTAAAAAAAACAGCTTCTACCTCAGGTAATCTATTTCGAAGTAATGAGATGGATGTATGTTTTCTTAGTTCTTTAGTTTTTGGACCTAATGACCTTATTTGCATTAAAGGTAAAGTTAAAGATCAAGTTGTTAATGTCCTTTTTGACACAAGATCCACTCATAACTTTATTGATGTAAATCTGATTTGAAGACGCTAAACCCTCCTACCCGAAAAAGTGAGAAAAAGTATTGTGTGACAATGGCATCGGGAAGCAATTCCGAGTTTATGGATTATGTTGTTCATGATGTAGAGTTACACATACATGATTACTCTGAAAAACTAGAATTTCATGTTGTTGTATTAGCTAATGTAGATATTGTTCTCGGGCAACAATGGCATTTTGATAAGAATAAGTCATTGAGAATTGATTTTGTTGAAAAATCTTTATCTTTTATGCATGAGAATTCTTTGATTAAGATCAAGGCTAGTTTAAGTGTTAACACTAAAAATGTTAATCCTTATTCTAAACAGAAACTTAATTCAATAATGAAGATTTCTTATTTTAAAGTTTATTTATGAGATGGGTATTCATGAGAGAGTCTTTTCCAGGAGAATCAACATGGATTTCATCACTCTTGCCTTCAGAACGTGGCAGGAAGAGAAATCCAATAGTGATTTCATTTGTTACAATAATAAAAAAACCTTAGCATAAATGCCATGAGTATACCCAGTGAGAACACTACAGAGTTTGAAGCCTATAATGAACTTAGGCAGGAATTCAATGATGTTTTTTTAGACCTTCCTGTAGGTTTACCACCTGAATGGACAGTTGATCATAAAATCGACTTATACCTGCTTCAATTCCGATCGCACAGCGTCCTTATCGGATGAGTGCATCGGAAGAGGCTAAGCTAAGTAGGCATTTACATGCATACTTGAAGAAGGGTGGGTACAACCTAGTAAGTCTCCTTGGGCATCACCAGTGGTTCTGGTTGCCAAGAAGGAGACTATACGATTTTGCTTTGATTATAAGAAATTGAACAAGGTAACCGTTAGAAATAGATATCCACTACCGCGGATAGATGACCTAATAAATTATCTTGGTGGTGCTAAGTACTTTACCAAGATAGATCTAAGATCGGGATACCATCAGATACGCATTAGGGCTGAAGATATACTAAAAATGGGTTTTCAAACTCTCTTTGGACATTACGAAATTCTGGTGTTGCCTTTTGGTCTAACCAATGCTCTGACAACTTTCCACCATATGATGAACGATTTGTTCAGGCCATATTTGGGAAGATTCGTAGTGGTATTCTTAGATGATATCCTAGTGTTTAGTAAGACTTTGGCGGAACATAAAGAGCATTTTAGGATTGTCCTAGACATCCTAAGAAGGGAGAAGCTCTTTGCCAAAGAGTCTAAGTGTGATTTTTGTTAGCTGATATTTTTGCACGAAGAATCAGACTATTTTTAGAGCGATTTTCACGATTTTGTAAAAAACCGGCATGTAAAACCGAATATTAATAGTAAAATCGGCACAAAGTTGCCTATATTTAGGGGTCTCAGCCCGTCCAAAATGTGGCTAGAGAGAATTTTGAAGCCTTAGAATTGGCTCATAAAATATTTTATGGCCTTAGAATTGGCCCGCTTATGCGAATTGTAATAGTCGATGACGCCCTGCAAATTTTCAAATGTACTACGACTTTTTACTAATATCAAACCGAAGTATTGTATTTCAAGTTGCTGCTAGAGGAAGAGGGGGCTCAGTCACCACAATTGCGGAATGGCGAGACAAAAAATTCAAAAGCAAGCAAAAAATGTCCACAAAGTGTGACAACAAACAAGGGCCAATATCAAGAAAAGGGAAAGATGGCTTTAGACCACATGATCAAGTGGCTAAGGGCTATGGAAAATAGCCATGAGGCATTCTAATAGCCAAAAGACCAACAATCAAGAGGAAGAAAGAGTTGGGAAACAACTAGCACCATTTAAGAGGCTAACTCTTGTGGAAAAGGAGCCAAGCAATTAATACAAAAGGAAGAAGAGTAGCATTTATGATTGGGGGATTTGATACACAGATCCCAAAAGCCCAAATACAATTGAGCATGAGGGTTTTTTTTTTTTTTTTGCCACATGGGTAAAAAGGCCAAATCACTTTTAATGCAAGAGAAGGCCTTACTTGTGGATTTGGGAGTTCAAGCATTGAGAGACCCCATATCAAGAAAACTAATAGGCATGAGAGATACTTTTACATAGGCACATGCTAAAAGATTAAATCAGCATTCAATGCCTTAGAAGAGACTGCTGAAAGGATGAGAAAAGAAAAAAGAAAAGCAAAATGGCAAAATGAAAAACAGGGTGGGCCTCAGCTCCATAAAAGGATATGAGATTCATTACCAGGAGCATTCTGAGTTTGTCCGTGTGGGGACCACACTCCCCAATGAAGTTGCCAATGTTAGCTGATATTTTTGCACGAAAAATTGGGCTACTTTTAGAGCGATTTTCACGATTTTGTAAAAATTGGCATGTAAAACCCGGATATTAATAGTAAAATCGGCACAAAGTTGCCTATAATCAGGGGTCCCAGCCCGCCCAAAATGTGGCTAGAGAGAATTTTGAGGCCTTAGAATTGGCCCAAAAAATATTTTACGCCCTTAGAATTGGCCCGCTTATGCGAATTGTAATAGCCGGCGACGCCGTGCAAATTTTCAAATGTACTATGACTTTTTACTAATATAAAATTGAAATATTGTGTTTCAGGTTGCTGCTTAGTAGGAAGAGGGGGCTAGTCACCACAATTGCGGAATGGCGAGACAAAAAATCCAAAAGCAAGCAAAAAGGGTCCACAAAGTGTGAGAACAAACAAGGGCCAATATCAAGAAAAGGGAAAGTTGGCTTTAGACCACATGATCAAGTGGCTAAGGGCTAAGGAAAATAGCCATGAGGCATTCTAATAGCCACATGGGGAAAAAGGCCAAATCAACAATTAATGCCAAAGGGGGCCTAACCCCATAACTTGAGCAACAATCAAGAGGAAGAAAGGGTTGGGAAACAACTAGCACCATTTAAGAGGCTAACCAATGGGGTTGGCTCACTTGGTTAGCTCGACATCCAAAGTTTCTTTGGTCTTGGGTTCGAGCCTCCCCTTGGAAACCAAGAAGCATTTAAGAGGCTAACTCTTGTGCAAAAGGAGCCAAGCCATTAATACAAAAGTAAGAAGAGGAGCATTTATGATTGGGGGATTTGATACGCAAAGATCCCAAAAGCCCAAATACAATTGAGCATGAGGGTTTTGTTGCTTTTTTTTTTGCCACATGGGCAAAAAGGCCAAATCACTTTTAATGCAAGAGAAGGCCTTACTTGTGGATTTGGGAGTTCAAGCATTGAGAGACCTCATATCAAGAAAACTAATAAGCATGAGGGATACTTTTACATAGGCACATGCTGAAAGGTTAAATCAGCATTCAATGCCTTAGAAGAGACTGCTGAAAGGCTGAGAAAAGAAAAAAAAAAAGCAAAATGGAAAAATGAAAAATAGGTTGGGCCTCAGTTCCATAAAAGGAGGAGGATGTGATGCATGGAGGAGGATGAGTTTTTGTGAAGATTATGAGTTTTTACTCTACATGTTGGATTTTCCCAGGCTGAACATTGTCAATTGATTCATTAAGCTTCTGGTTAAGAATGGTGTCTCCTACTGACTTGCTAAAGATATGTGTCTATTCTGACCATAAGAGAGGGGAGTTGTTGTTTTACATTTTTGCAGTGCTTCATAATGTGTTCTCAATCATATTTTAGAACTGTAATAGCATTTGCTCTCTCATGAAGCTCTTCTAAGCCCGAGCCTTACTCAAAAACATATGATCTCGAGCTCATCTTTGGTTCTAAAAAATGTATTGAGCATGTTTATGGTAGCTGCATCTTCCAACGTAACTTCATGACCACCCTCACCATACAATTACAACTAGACTCCTCAATAGACTGCCCATGACTAGTACAACATTTGGTGATCTACCCATACCAGGAGATTTCTGTCAGGTGGTGCGACAAGGAGTGGCCTACTATTACTTTTATAGCCCTCATGTCCAGCGGTTTCTTATCCCAGGTGATCGATTGTTCCGAATTAGGCATAGAGGTGATAAAAGAACCGTATGTGTGTATGAGCTAGAGACAGCCTAAATTGGGTATGTGTAGGCCGAACAAATACCTGCTACACTAAACAAGTAAGAACCCATCAGCCTCCCCCTCCAACTACTACTAATGAGGACCTAACAACAATTCTCAGATGTATTACCCCTCTAAGAGCCTGGAAAACTTTCATTGATCCAAAAGTACGGGGTAACTGTGGGACCCTTAGGATTGGAAGTGGCCAAACCTAATTACTCACGTAAGGACAATGTGGGTCCTTTCCCTGTAGGGCTTTCTGGCTGGACCAACCGCCCGTCAGGAATTTTTTACCCTAACAACTTTTTTCCTAAGGAATTGTCCTACTTGGGGCATAAGATTTCCAAATGAGGAGTGGAGATTGAGACCAATCGTATCTAGAGGATTGTTGAATGGCCTATTTTTACCATAGTTCGTAAAATCAAGTCTTTCTTGGGGTATTATTTGTATGGAGCCAGATTTGAGGTTTTGATGGATCATCATACTCTTTGATATTTCTGTGATGCTACAGATTTAAAGGGAAGGCAAGCTAGATGGGCTGAGCTGATGCAAATCTTGACTTTTCTATACGTTATTTTAAAGGAATTCAAAATACTCTAGCAAATGCTTTGAGTCGTTTACCAGTTATTAATCAATTATGCTTTATTGTTATAGAACCGGGGTTGTTTCAGTCTCTCCAAGGACTATATGAGTCCGATTCCTGGAGTCGTTTCAGGTATGCAAGATTCCTCGAATCAGGGAAAGACTGAAATGGAGTTTTCTATTCGAAACATGATTTTGTTTCGTAAAGGCAAGGTGTGTGTACTAGAGAATGACACAGTAAGGGCCCAAATCTTGCATGAGTGTCATGATAGTCCATGCGCAGGACATCCGGGTATAAAAAGAACACTTGACTTAGTTCGACGACAATTTTGGTGCCCTAAGATGAAAAGTCAAGTAGAGGCCTATGTACTTGAATGTGCTAAGTGCCAGTTAAATAAACAGAGAGGCTAAAAGTTAGTGGCCTATTACATCCTTTAGATATTTCTACCAGAAAGTCAAAAAATATATCTATGGATTTTGTGGTCGGGCTTCCACGTACAGGGAGGGGCCACGATTTGGTTTGGGCCATTGTTGACAGACTTACGAAGTTTGCTCAATTTATCCCAACAAAAACTACAATTAAAGCTCCGAAACTAGCTCAATTGTTTGTTGAGAAGCTTTTTTGATTGTATGAGCTGCCTTGCGATATTGTCAGTGATCGTGACCCAAAATTCACTGGGAATTTTTGGCAAGCAGTATTTGAAAAGTTGGAAACGACTTTAAGTATGAGTTCTGTAGATCATCCGAAATCAGACGGTCAAACAAAAAGGACCAATCAGAAGATGGAGGATATGTTGTGAGCATATGTGGGCATCTTAGAGTTGGGTATTCTAGCTTGAATCTGGGGAGCATCTTGGAGCTTGCAGGTTACTTGGAGGACCTCTGGAGGCACTACCTTTGGATTTGGAGGACTTCATGACTTCATTTGTAAAAACTTGTACTAGACCTGACTTGGCCTTCCCTATCTAAGCATTGAGCCAATTCTTCTCCAACTCTAGCATGGCACATTGGCAAATGGCAAAAAGAATTCTGCAATATCTGAAAGGCACCCAAAGTATGAGATTGACCTACAAAGCAAAAAAAGAAGAAAAAGGATTCGAGCTGCAACACTACAGTGATGCAAGCTGGGCAAGTTGCAAAGATGACAACAAATTCGTAACAAGAGAATGTTCGATAGCATGCAGAGCAGCAATCAGTTGGATATGCAAGAAATAAATATTAGTGGCTCAATCCTCATGCGAAGCTAAATATGTTCCAGTTTTGAAAATGACGAATGAGATAATATGGTTGTAGATGATGCTGGAGGCAATTGACATACAACAAAGAGAACCATGCACGATGATGTTACATTCTCAGAGTGTCATATATCTATCCCAGGATCCAGTTTTTCATTCAAAGACCAATCACATACCTTTGAAGTACCATTACATTCAAGACCCGATCTCGAAAGGAGAGTTGAATGTCCACTATATAAAATCCAAAAATATGGTTGTAGATTTGATCACGAAGCTGCTTGACAGACCACTCTTCACAAAACAAAGAAAGGCAATGGGACTGGACATACACAAAGGTTACAATGTTCAAGAGGGAGTGTTCGAAATGGTGAACTCTTGCAACCTTGCTGAAGAGATCCCAAATGACGAAGATGTCCCGAAGGACGAAAACATCTCGAAGGTCAAAGACACTCCGAAGTCTGAAGGTTGAATGAAGATGAAGACAAAGTGAAGACCGAAGACCAAAGTCAAAGTGCTCGACACTTGCCTCTGCAACCAAATGCCCAAGGTACCCGAAGTACTTCAGATGCTTCGGCCAAACCCAAAAGTAGGATGAGTCGAGCTAGTAGTTAGCAGCTCGACGAGCGTGGAGTACTATGCTATCACGTTCAGCCGCCAAAGACAACGTTATCAGAGGGTAGTTAACTAATGATTAGCAGTAAATTTGTCTTGTAAATTGTTGCTAAATTATCTTGAAATTTCTCCAGATGGGATAAGTACATGATAGAACGATAGAGAAAAAAGAGTGAGAATCGCAAAAGTAGAGAGCAGTGTTAGCGTTCTGTTAGCATTATCAACTATGCATGAAAGTCTGCCAACAAGCAAAACATAGCAACTTTTGTAAGAGGAGCGACGGGCCGCCAACGTACGTGACACTAATCGACTCACTCGAAACAAAAGAAAAATACAAAATACAAAATGCTCTCAACTCTTTCATCTCTGATTGTCGTCTCATTTTTGTTGATTGAATGATTTGAAGTCTATGATCTATAGTCATTTCTTAGGATCCTGCAAAATTTTGCATGCTAGCCCAAGTTGCAACACACCAAGGAGCAAAACAGAACAACTACCCCCAAACGATCGAAAATCTACAGTTATCACCTCCAATGACTTGTAGTTGAGATGTCCCATTCTCTTGTGCCACACCTCTTGCATTGACTTTTGCTCTTTTGCCATGCATACAAGTTGGTTAGCAACAACACAAGAATCAAGTTTGAACAACTTCAATTCATTTTCTCTTTTGATCAAACAAGCATCACCACCAAACTCCACCTTAAATCCCTTATCAAGTAATTGACTCACACTAAGAAGATTCTTAGTATTGGAAGGAATGAACAAAACATCTCTCAAATTCACATTATTATTAGTAATTCTAAATTAAACGCAACTCCTGATAAGTAGTAAGCGCAATAACAATCCCTAATCAACTCTAAAAAATTGAGCTAGAATGCTCAAGAGTGTTCAAGCTCACAGGCTTGAGAGAGAGAACACTAACTCTTCAATACTTGATGATTGATCTTCATGCTTCAAAGCCTGTGATGTAGGAATATGAACAACTATTTATACTAAGCAATTAGGTCGCCAAATGCGTCATCTAGTTGGATGTGATGTGCTAGCATCCATCCAGTTAGAACTTCTCAAATATTACTGGCTGATGAATTAATGCAAGTTGGTGGCTTTGGTCGTAAACAATCTGTTTGATCACCGAAGTGAGAGAAAATCCCAAAAGAAGAAAATCCCAAAAATGATGACGCTGTGAGCCGTTTCTGAGTAGTTATGCAGACTATGTAAAAACACGAAGAAATCTATAGGTCTGGATAAAAGTTGGACGAAGATTAAAATGTCGTCTAGTTGATTAGTAGGAGAATAATCCAGCACTCCCCGTTAATCTAAATCCATGAATGCCTTGACCTTTAAACTTAGTTTTGAAGAGAACTATATGTGTGTATCCAAGCTTAATGCTTTATTAAAAATATCTGTTGTCATATCTTGCATTCGACAGTACTACAATCTGACCTCTTTGTCGAGAACTTTGCTTCTGACATAATGATACTTGAGTTCAATGTGCTTACTCCTAGAATGAAATCTAGGGTTGGCTGACAAGGCAATGGCACTTTGATTATCACAAAATAGTAATGTCGGAGCACATTGATTCAGACTGATATTTGAAAGTAAGTTTCTCAAACAAATTGCTTTCTTTGTAGCTTGTGAGGCGGCGATATATTTTGATTTTGTTGAAGATAGAGCTATCGAAGATTGCTTGTGACTGTTCTAGGAAATGGGATCATTGTTGAGGAAGAATGTAAAACCAAAACCCGAGTGGACACTTTTTGAATTGACTACATTACATGCATGATTCAAAATTTACAGTTTTTTGTAGACAATCAAAGATAGAATTGGATAAGACAAGTTTGTGATGTCATAACCGTATCATTTCACACAAAAATGTTGTGTTTGAGTTGAATGTCTATTTCTAGAGTGTTTTTCATTCATTTGAAACTCATGGAAAAATTTGACATCTGACTAGTAAGTGCTTCATCAGGAGATAGAGGCTAGATCCAAATTCAAAGTGATTGATTTTCTGGTGTGATCTAGATCTCACATTTTTAGTTGCAATTTTTCAATAGGTTGGATCAACATCCAAGTTAGATCCTAGATTGAAATAGTAACAACAATTCAATTCCATTTTGTACAATTTACAAGGAGTCTTCACATTCATGGCATCTATAGAAGGTTTTTTCTTAGAGGCTAGTGAGAGACTAGATACTTCCAAGTATTTAGTTTAATAGAATAGAATAGAATCTTTGTTGGTTTTTTATGGTGTAATGGACATAGTATTAGAAATTGAAGTTGAACCCAAAGCTTGTGATGAGGCTCAAAGGTTCAAGAGGAGATCAAGGAGTGCTCTTTATATTATTAAAATGAACATCTCTGATGAGATGTTGAGAGAAATAAGTTCTGCAACTTGGCCAAGCAGGCTTGGGAAACCCTTAAGAACATTTTTGAAGCAACTCTTAAAAATCAAATCTTTTCTAGTTGTCAAAGAGTTGAAGAAAGTGCTTCAAGTTTTGTAATGAGAGTTAAAGATCTTCACAGAGAGATAGCATGCATAGGAGATACTCTAGAGAACAATGAACTTGTTCAAGTAGTCCTTAATGGACTTAGAGAAGAGTATACAAATCTTGTGCAAACTTATGCTATCATGGAGGAGCTACCAACTTCGGAGGCTCTTCATGATGTTCTTATTGCTGAAGAAAGCAGGCAAAGAACAAGCTATTGAAGATCAACACACTTTCAAGGAAGGATGGTGGTTGTAGAACACCTAATCAGACAGATCTTAATTCTACTAACAAAGCATGTAGTGTGAAAATTGTCAACATTTCCTAGCTAGTTTGAGGCCTAAATTGGCTAAAATTGTAAATAGTTTTGGTTCTGGAGTTTCACACGTGTGAACCAGGCCACAATGTTTTTATTTACTGTATTTTTTCAGTATGATGAAGTGTCAAACTTCATACCCTTCAAAATGAGACCATTTTGATGTATTTTGGTCATATAAGCCATTTTTAGCTATTTTTCCTATATAGGGAATATCTAGGGTCAAGTACCTTCTAGAGAGAGGAGAGAGAGTCATCTTCCTCATCCATAAATAGTAGGGAAGTCGTGGAGAACAGGCTGGAGAAACCTTTTGTATGCTTCATTGAGATCAATAGATCAT
Source organism: Diphasiastrum complanatum (assembly GCA_029204225.1). Classification (NCBI taxonomy): domain Eukaryota; kingdom Viridiplantae; phylum Streptophyta; class Lycopodiopsida; order Lycopodiales; family Lycopodiaceae; genus Diphasiastrum; species Diphasiastrum complanatum. Next base: position 6,582,246 of record CM055098.1, read on the forward strand.
TGTCATTGTTTCTTCCTCCATTGAGAGCATTGTTGTGTGTATTGTCTTCAAGCTATTGTGTATGATCTTAGGTGCTTTCCAAAAGTGATAGGCTGATGTATTATGGACTGTATAATGCTATTTTGGGCCGCACTTGATGTTTATGGAAGTTTCCATTTGTGATAAATGCTTTTTGATCAAGTTCTTTGCATTCTAGGTAGCATAGAATGTGTTGCCAATTCCTAGCTTATGTAGTTTGGAGTGCAAGCATTCAAGCCAATGATCTTGGAGTTTAGATCCACTTAGGATCTGTATTTTTCACATGGTATCAGAGCTGGTTGGCTTCTATTTACAGTAAGTATTCCATTTTTGGTGATATTTGGATGTTTGATCAAGTTCTAGCATGATTTTGCATTGCTTTGTTGATCAAATCTTACTAACCTTTGTTTTGTGAGTTGAACTTGTGGATCAAAAGCATATTTCAGGTCTATTGAAGATCAGAGGCTGAAAAGAAACTATTTTGGATCAGATCATAACACCTAATCATTTGTGATTGTGAGGCTTGTGCATATTCAATACTAACAATGTTCTTTTCAATCCTATTGTTGACAATCTCCATTCTTGGATGAACACTCTCCTTAAGTGGATGAAACTTCTCCTTAAGTGGATGACAAATGCTCTTTTGAGTGAGTTGTAATTCTCCTAAAGGCTGATCAAAGCTCCCATTTGGATGAAAGATCCCCTTTTTTGGGTGAACATATTGTAAGCTCCATTGTGAAGAGCATATTGTAAAGATTGTCATCAATTTTGGCATAATTTTTGGTGTACTTTGTTGAGCATGTAAGTAACTCTCCTTATGTAATTTGATTGGAGCATTTGCTGGAAGGTGTTAACCATTATGCAAGTGTGTTTTCAGGTTCTTAACAGGTTGAGGAACATTCTCATGTGAAGTGATCTTAGATCTACATCTAAACACCAAGATTTGACAAGATAGTGAAGCTAGTCTTGTGATCCACTAAGTGTGCTCATTCATTCACCTCTAAATCTTGTATTTATCACTTGATGGAGTTTATAAACTTTTAGAAGTGTGGTTTACATGTGGTTTTACAGGTTGAATCAATATCTTAGTGTGTTGATCATATGTTGATCAAGTTTGTTCATTACTAGGTAATCTTGGCATCCTAGTTTTGGGTATTTTCTAAGAATGCAAGTAACTCTTCACACCATAACTTGATTTGGTCACTTGCTGGAAAGTTTGAGAGCTTAAGCAAGAGTGTGTTCAGGTTGGTTTGATTTTGTAATCCATTCTTAGTGTGTGCAAAGTGTTGCATGTGTTTCAATCTTCCTTTCTATGCTTGGAAACCATCTAGGTTCAAGATAGAAGTGTTTTAGGGTCCTAAATCTTCATAGATCTCTTTATCTATCATTTGTTGAGAGAAAAGTGAGTGCTAAGTGCTTTAGGACAGAACCTAAAAGTTGAAGAAACATTAGAATCATGGCTTCCAATGGTGGGATCATGCTAGAGTCTAGTGAAAGGTTGAGTTCATCAAACTACTCTACTTGGAAAGTGAGGATGGAGTCCTTACTTGAGTTGAATGAACTCATGGACATAGTTGCAGAAATTGAAGAGAGACCTCTCACACTTCAAGAGCAACAAAGGTTTGATAAGAAGGCCAAAAGGGCTCTTCATATCATTAAAATGAATGTTACAAATGAACTTCTCAAGGAAGTTGGAAAGTGTCAAAGTGCAAGTGAGGCATGGAATGCCTTAAAGAAGCTCTTTGAATCAAAGTCCACATCTAGGGTATTGACCCTAAGGAGACAAATATTTTCTAGTAGGCAAAGAGAGGGTGAAAGTGCTCATGCATTTATCTTGAGAGTTAAGTCCCTAAGTGATGATTTAGCATGCATTGATGAGAACATAAAAGATGGTGAAATAGTCCAAGTTATGTTGAATGGTTTGCTAAATGAACATGCTAACCTTGTGCAAAGTTTTGCCATTCAAAGAGTCTTGCCAAGTGTGGTTGACTTGCAAGAAATCTTATTGGCTGAAGAACATAGGTTGCAATCAAAGCTTGATGGTGCATCCTTGCAAGGTGGAGGTGAAGAGGCTTTCTTCACAAAAGGCAAATTCAAGGGCAAAGGTAAAGGCAAAGGGAAATGGTCCAAAGGTGGTAACTTTGATCATGATGATCACTCTTCCTCTTCCTCTTCTACTAAGAACAATAAGTCAAAGTTCAAGTGCTTTTATTGTGGGATAAAAGGTCATTTTGCAAATGAATGTTATAAGAAGAAAAGAGAGCAAGGAGAGAGGCAAGGAAATCTTACAATAGATGAGGAAGAACATAACACATGTGAATCACTTGTTATGACTTCAAGTTTGTTAGCCAACATAGATGATAATGATCCTTGGTGGATTGATAGTGGAGCCTCATCTCACATGACAAGACATAAGGAATACTTTACATCCTTATTGTCTTATGAGGGAGAAGGTAACATCATCTACACTGCAAATGATGGTCAATGTGACATCAAAGGCATAGGCACTATTCCTATTTCCCTTTCAACAAATAGGAAAGCAAATCTTGAAAATGTCTTGTACATTCCTTCAATCACTAAGAATTTGCTTAGTGTAAGTCAAATGATTGACAAAGGACTTGATGTGGAGTTCATTGGAGATGCATGTTTGATAAGTAAATGTGGATCCTTGATTGCTCAAGGTAGGAGGCATGGTAAACTTTTCAAGCTTGATGCATTGTGATCTCTAATCATGAAGGATGTATGGCTAGGGAGCAATTGACAAACCAAGAAGTTTGGCACAAGAGGTTGGGCCATCCCAACTTCAAATCTTTGGAGGTAATGGCAAAGAAAGAGCTTGTTCTTGGTCTCCCTAAAAGTCTTGTTGCAAACAATAGTGTTTGTGAACATTGTGCCTTGTCCAAATCTCATAGACTTGCTTATTCTAGATCTACTTCTAGATCTAAAGAAGCTTTTCAACTTGTGCATTCTGATATTCATTCTTCTAGTACAACTAGCAATGGTGGGGCAAAGATGTATGCAACTTTCATTGATGACTTTAGTAGGTATACTTGGATCTATCTTCTTAAAAGTAAGGATGAAGTGTTTGCTGCATTTGTCAAGTTCAAGAATGAAATGGAAAACCAATTCAATACAAAGATCAAATGCTTAAGATCTGATAATGGAGGGGAATACACCTCAAATAGGTTCAAAGACTTTTGTATAGCACATGGGATTAAGAGGGAGATGTCTAGTCCTAGGACTCCACAACAGAATGGAGTGGCCGAGAGGAAGAATAGAACCCTTTGTGAATGTGCCAAGGCAATGAGACTACATGCTAATCTTGCTAAGTCTTTTTGGGGGGAAGCTTTAGCATGTGCTAACTATCTATGTAATAGATGGACAAGTGCTTCCTTGGATGGTAAAACTCCTCATGAGGTTCTTTATGGTAGAAGGCCGAGTGTCAAGCATTGTAGGATCTTTGGATGTACATGATTTGTCAATATCACACTTGATGATAGAACTAAAGAAGATCCTTCATCAAAGAAGGGTGTGTTTGTTGGCTATAGTGAAGTAAGCAAGGCTTACAAAGTGTACATTCCTTCTACAAAGAAAGTTGTCATAAGTAGGGATGTCATCTTTCATGAAGAGAATGTTTCCAATGTTGTTGATGTTGATGTTGATGTGCCTACTAATCATCATGATGTGCAAGATGTCTTGGATGAAGATGGAGATGCCACTCCAAAGCAAACTTCAAGGAAGACTCAAAGGCAAAGGGCTAAGCCATCAAGCCTAACCTATGATGAAAAAGGAAAGCAAGTGGTGGACAACTCTAACTTTGCTTTTCTTACCTCTTTTGATGAACCAACTTGTGTAGGTGAAGCAATTCAAAAGAAGGAATGGATCCAAGCCATGGATCATGAGCATCAAGCACTCATCAAAAGCAACACATGGAGGTTGGTAAAGCTTCCAAAGGACAAGAAGGCAATTGGTTGTAAGTGGATCTTCAAGATCAAGACAAATCAAGATGGATCAATCAACAAGTACAAGGCAAGGTTGGTGGCAAAGGGGTATGCTCAAGAATATGGTATTGACTATGATGAGACATTTGCACCCGTGGCAAAGATGGTAACTATTCGAATCCTAATCTCTCTTGCAACTCTTTATGATTGGGATATGTGGCAAATGGATGTTACTAATGCCTTATTGAATGGTGATCTTGAAGAAGATATTTACATGGAGCAACCCGAGGGCTATGTTTCACATGATGAGCCTAATCATGTGTGCTATCTCCAAAAGAGTTTGTATGGGCTAAAGCAAGCACCAAGGAGTTGGTATGCTAAGCTCAATTCCTTCTTACTTTCTCAAAACTTTGTTATGAGTGAGTATGATCATTCTCTCTACTTTAGATTGAATGAAAATGATATCACTTTACTTTTGATCTATGTTGATGACATTATCTTAAGTGGTGGTAACAATCTAGATATAGATGAAATCAAGATGGCACTCAAAAGAGAGTTTGAAATTCAAGATCTTGGTAAACTTCATTATATCTTAGGAATAGAGATTATTAGAACTTCTAAATCTACATTCATATGTCAAGAAAAGTATGTTAACTCTATTCTAAAAAGGTTTCATATGGAAGATTGTAAAGTTGTTTCTACTCCTATGGAATCAAATGTAAAGCTAACTACAAGAAGTAATGAAAGATCCTTCAAGGACATTACTCTCTATAGAAAGCTAATAGGATCTCTTATATGGTTAACCATCACAAGACCTGATCTAAGCTTTGTGGTTGGTAAACTAAGTCAATTTATGCAAGATCCTAGTGAGGCTCATTGGAAGCTAGGAAAGAGAGTACTTAGATACATCTCGGGATCTAGAGATTTTGGCATCTTGTATGGAGGTACTACACCTAACCTTTGTGGATTTTCAGATTCAGATGTTGCAGGTGATCAAATGGATAGGAAGTCAACAAGTGCCTTTGCAATCTATCTTGGAGATGGAGTGGTCTCATGGCTATCAAAGAAGCAACCAACTATCTCTCTATCTTCCACCGAAGCCGAGTACAAGGCATTAACAACATGCACCAAGGAGATTCTTTGGATCAAGAGGATGTTATTGGATCTTCACTTGCTGGAACCAGAGAAGACTCCAATCATACTTTGTGATAACCTTTCAGCCCAAAGCTTGGCAAGCAATCCTGTTTTTCATGCAAGGAGCAAGCACATTGAGATTGCTCACCATTTTGTGAGAGATCAAGTCATTGCCAAAGAGGTGGAGCTTCAACATGTCTCTTCAAAGGAGTGTGTGGCTGATATCTTCACAAAACCATTGGGAAAGGACCTATATTTAATGCATAGATCTAATCTTGGAATGTGCTCAAAGACTATGTTGAAACTAGCATCCAACTAACAAAGCATGTAGTGTGAAAATTGTCAACATTTCCTAGCTAGTTTGAGGCCTAAATTGGCTAAAATTGTAAATAGTTTTGGTTCTGGAGTTTCACACGTGTGAACCAGGCCACAATGTTTTTATTTACTGTATTTTTTCAGTATGATGAAGTGTCAAACTTCATACCCTTCAAAATGAGACCATTTTGATGTATTTTGGTCATATAAGCCATTTTTAGCTATTTTTCCTATATAGGGAATATCTAGGGTCAAGTACCTTCTAGAGAGAGGAGAGAGAGTCATCTTCCTCATCCATAAATAGTAGGGAAGTCGTTGAGAACAGGTTGGAGAAACCTTTTGTATGCTTCATTGAGATCAATAGATCATTGTCATTGTTTCTTCCTCCATTGAGAGCATTGTTGTGTGTATTGTCTTCAAGCTATTGTGTATGATCTTAGGTGCTTTCCAAAAGTGATAGGCTGATGTATTATGGACTGTATAATGCTATTTTGGGCCGCACTTGATGTTTATGGAAGTTTCCATTTGTGATAAATGCTTTTTGATCAAGTTCTTTGCATTCTAGGTAGCATAGAATGTGTTGCCAATTCCTAGCTTATGTAGTTTGGAGTGCAAGCATTCAAGCCAATGATCTTGGAGTTTAGATCCACTTAGGATCTGTATTTTTCACATGTAGTTTACTTGACAAAGGATGAGAAAGAAATGAACGCAAACTCGAAATATTTCTATTCGTAACCAGCTCAAAATATTTGCAAAGGATTTGCGAAATTTATTTTGTTGTCAACTCGAAAGATTCGCGAAACAGTTTCTTGTAGAAGCTTGTGTTTTTTCTTGTTCAAGCTTGAAAGATTCGTGAACAATTCTCGCGAAATATTCTATTTCTAGTTCAAACCTTAGATGTCGCAAAATTGTCGCGAACAATTCAAAAATATTCTGAATTTCTTCTTCATGCTCAAAGTTGTCATTTGTCGCGAACAATTCATGAAAGACGAAAATGTCGTGAAGAGACAAGTGTCGCGAACAATTCGCTTGAAACACGGAACTGAGACGAAGAGATGGACTGTCGCGAATAATTTGCGAACAAAAATCATTCGACCCTGGAAACAGAGTGTCTATTTGAATATCAATCGTCGTAAACAATTAGATCTATTGTTACAAAAATAAAAGGCTAAAAGATCTGTAAATAAAAGGCCAAAAGACATGTCTTGTAACAATATAAATACATGTGCACTACTCGTTGTAACCAACTCTTAGACACTCAAACTGAAGAGATTCTCAGACTCACTCAATCAAAGACACAACAACGAGATAAGACAGTTAGAATTTAAGTAGAATCACTGTGCTATTGTACTGTGGGTCCTATCAGTTGATAAGGATCAATTGGCCTCATCACGAGGCAAGTCGATGGGACACGCGTCCCGCCAATGACAATCTGGGTCATGCATGGGTTGCCTGAGTGAACAACTATATGTACAGTGTAATGGTAATTTGCAGAGACAAATTGCTCCTTAGAAATAAAGACTTTCCCAGCTTCCAACCCAGATAGATTTTGATGATATAGAATTATCAATGATCAGTATTCTTTTAGAATATTGTATGAATTTATTGCTTTAATGAATTGAGTATCAGGCATTGACACCTGTAGAACTAAAAAACTTCGATGAACCATGTTTGATGATATCATGAACACTGATCTTTCTTTCAAGGGATGTGCAGGTACACATGACGTACCTGAAGAATCTATACAAGAATAAGAAGCCCTATGGGCTTAAGGACTGATCTCTCTTTGAGGGTATGTGCAGGTACTCGAGAAAGTGCCAAGAAGAACAAGAATCGAATCAAGAAGCTTTTTAAGCTTAAAGACAGTAAACAAGAAGGCTTTTGACAAAGTCTATAATGAAGGCTCAGTAGAGTCTATAAAGAAGGCTTATTTACTAAGTCTATAATGAAGGCTCAGAGGAGTCTATAAAGAATAGGACAAGGCTTAGGGTCTGATCACCCTAGTGACTTGTTCCACCATGATTGAGGGTGGGCAACCTCTAGAAAATAAGTGCCAATGAACATGATTGAGGATGGGCAACCTCTAGAAAAAAGGGCCTAGGAATTGATGGACATTATGCAAGTACAAGATGGACATATACCTTGGCTCTTCCTTAGGAAGATTGCACTTGGGTGAATTTCCAAGTTGTAACCATATAATATTATATATAATTAAAAGTCAAGTTGAAACCTTGTACCACCCTACCTCCCACCTACTTTTCCTCATGCATTCTAGGCAATTTGACACCTAGAATGGGACGCCCTCCTACACTCTCACTTCATGGCCAAATTACCAAACTCTTCCAAGCTAGTACACATCACCCATTCACCCTCCCTAACTAAAACACCTCATCCATGCACTCCACTTCTCCCTAAGTCCAATTGGAGTCTCCCTCACATCTCATACACTTGAACTTGACCCCTCACTCACTTTTGAAGGCCTCTCCACTCTCTATATAAGTGGAAATGCGCCCCTCTACCAGGGGGATGAAGGGATAATACATCCAGACTCTACCATTTTATTTTTTATTATGTACAGGTGCTCTGGAGAAGAGGATTGAGGGAATACCTCAAGGAGACTATGTCATTTTTGTGATTGCAAGATTAATTGGAGCTCAGACCCTCAGATTTCTATCACTCTCAGATCACCACACAAACACACACACACACTCTCTCTCTCCCTCTCTCTCTTTCACCTTCTCTCGAAACTATGGTATGCTCTTGAAACTGTTACCCATATGTCAGAATGGCTGATCAGTACGAGAAATACAGTTGCTATGTGAGCTTGGTGTGGAGAGTATTTTCTGTATGTGTTACTGTGTAGCATGATCAGTGTTTCTGTTCGAAGCAAATTCGAAGTTGGTATCAAATCTGTACAGGGAGTGTACACAGTACAACATCATCGTTGAAGGGAGCTTCAAGAGAACTGTTTTCTGAGAGTTCGGGGTTTACAACGGGTTGAAGACGGAAGGAGAAGCACTGGTGAAGAGAGTTTAGCACACAGAAGCTTGGTGAGCTTGAGACTGTGTGAGGATTCAGAGACAAGAGTTGTCGGCTGAATCAAAACCTCAACAATTGGAATTGTGAAATTCCGAAAGAAGGCTACTTGGTGTTTGTAGTCAGTGTGCATTCGATCGGACACCGTTTGACAAGCGGATTGAAGCATAAGCTTTCTAGCAGTAGGGCGATCTCAGAGAAAGAGGATAAGCATGTCAGAAGACTATAAATAGGAAGCCAAGTTAGTTTTTTGAGAAAAACCTTGGCCTAGGGTTTGAAAGCACAAGAAAGCAGATTTCTCTCCATTCTGAATTGTCTTGGAAGCTGTGAAAATCCATAGGAGGGCGTCCTGATCAGTTCTATAGGATCTAAAGTGGCCGTGTGCAGCCGTCCTGTAACAATATAAATACATGTGCACTACTCGTTGTAACCAACTCTTAGACACTCAAACTGAAGAGATTCTCAGACTCACTCAATCAGAGACACAACAGTGAGAACAAGAGATGTATATTGATGATTCAGATTCAGAATTATAAATTCATTTTTGATCAATAGTTTTTATTTGTCTAAAGTTGTCTCTTAATTTCGCATATTATTTTCGCACACATATTCAATCAGAGCAAATACTGTTCTATTAGTACATAGATCAGATATAGACCCGATTGAAGACACTGATATTAGTTTGATTTATTCAAATTTTCATCACGTTCTTTGTGAAAGAATAATTACTATTTTTCCTATAGTGGTTATGGAAAAGCTCACTTTTCCAAGGACAAGTCAAGAGGGAGGAGCAAGAACAAATTTTCTCAAGCCTTCTCCAAGGACAAATCGAAGGACAAAGCAAAGGACAAGGACTATGGAGGAGTAGAAGATGATTCAACTCATGCTTCTATCTTCCAGAAGAAGATTCAAGAATATCAAGCCAATTTTACCTTAGAAGACTCACATGCAAGTGAAGGAGAAACATCTCTCATGATGTCTAGTTTCTCCTCTTTACTCTTCAATGATGTATCTTGGTATATTGATAGTGGTGCATCATCACACATGAGTAGCACCAAGAGTTCTTTTGTTTCAATTGAATCTTGTCAAGAACTTAAAGAATCAATATACACAACTTGTGGTGATACATGTTCAATTGAAGGAGTTGAAATTTGTTCCTTGAATCTTGCATCTTCTATAAGTTTTACACTTTCCGACGTACTTTATGTTCCTAATCTCACAAAGAATGTCATTAGTGTTGGAAAGTTATTTGATGATGGTTTTGATGTGGAATTCAATGTCAATAATTGTTTTATTAAGAAAGGTGATGAGATCCTAGCAAGAAGTATTTGTGATGCTGCATTGATGACTTGTGTTTCCGAGGAAATATGGCATAGGAAGTTGGGTGATACCAATTTCAGATCTATGTCTATTATGGTCAAGGAGATCAAGCCAAAAGAGTCTTGTTCTATGGAAAAATCACATGTGGATTCATATTTGATGTCTTCTACCAAGACAAAACATCCTTTGGAGTTGTAACACTCGAATGTTCACCTTTCTTCAACTAAAAGCAAGGACAATGTCTCTTGTTTTTCCAATCTTATTGGTGGTTATGTCTTGTTTCTTCAAGTTTTATGGTGCATGTGTATTTTCCATTATGCAAAACTTTGTGGAGTTATGGAGCTATTGGAAGGAATACACTTTATGGAGTCTTGCTCAACTGTAAGCCTAAGGTTATGTACCTTAGTATTCTTGAAGGTTATTGCTTTGCATGTGGTTTCTTGGAAGGAAAGAAGGATGGAGATCCAAGTTTATGGATCATGGTTGGATGATTATCCACCAAGGTGGGCTATAAAGGCTTTACACTCTCTATCTCGAAGATGTTTGAGCATGGAGATGTTATTGTTTTTCGTGAAGACTATTTTCAACTTTGGAAGGGGCCAACTTCATTGGATCTCATTATTCATCACAAGTTTATTCTATGGAGGATAGCCAACTTATGATGGGGTTGCAGTTTGAGGAGAAGTATCCTCAACAAGTATTTTCAAGGAGATTTTCATGATTGTACAAGGTCGAGTCCTTGTTGTTCTTATTTTATGAAAAAGAAAGGATAAGTGAAGGTGGTATTCATTCTATAGTATTTGTGAAAGATTCAACTAGTTTCATCACATTTTGCAATATTTCCATATTTGGCATATTCAGGCCAAAACTTGTTTTAGACTTAGAGGTTGACTTTTCAAAGTTCATTAGTCTAAATTTCATTTGAATAAACACTTTTTGAAAGTTTGGGAAAGAATGCGAGTTTGAGTAGATTCAATTTGAATAAGTTGGGTACATTGAATCTAGACCCAAAATTGGTAGGGTTAGCATTTTGGTGGGAAAGCCAAGTGGCCAAATAGGGTTTGGGCCTGCTATAAAAGGATGTAACTCGTGGAGAGAGTCATCTTCTCTCTTCTCTATCTCATTTCATGCTTATACATGGTTCTCTTGGGTTCTACTATCCATTGGTGCACTATCTTGGTGATTGCTTGCAATTCTATGTGTAGAATGATCTATATTTGCTATTTTGGATCCACACGTGTGAAATACAGTAGCTTGCTGGTTTTGTACGGACAACAACAGTACATAATCATTTCATTCAAGTTTGATCAAGTTCTATTAGTGTTTGCATCTCAAATTGTGTGTAGATGCTGATTTTTCTACATTGGTGAAATTGGTAGTGTATTTCTCTTTCTAACCAAAGATCATTCAAGTAGATTGGATCTTAAAGATCTGAAATCTTTCACATGGTATCAGAGCTTGTGTTTCAGGTTATGAAGGAGGAAATCAGATCTATCAATGATCTGGTGAAGATATCAAGTCTAGAGCATGCTAGAGAGGATTCTACACCAAAATCGGATTTTTTGCTTTTGTAGATTGGATCTTTTGTAGATCAAAACACTAAATAGGTCAATATACTTGTTCAGTTCCATTTTTTGAATTCACATGCTAGATTTGGCCAATTTTTGGATCATTGGTTCAGGCTAAGTGGTGGCTTATAGATTGCATATCAAATTTTCAGCATTTGCATGTAGATTTGGAATAGTCAATTTTTTGTGATTTTGTCAAAACCCTAATTTTGATTGGATCTCTAGATAGTGAGGTTGCTGGACTTCATTTGAGTGTGTTTCAATCTTAGGAAGTGGCAAAAGTCATTAGATTGAGGATAGATCATAGGTTGATCAAGATTTCATGATTCTATGTGTTGATTTGTTTGGATAAGTGCTAGAAGAGAATTTGTAAGATAGTTTCAAATCTTGGTGATTTCTTTTGAAAGCATTTGTTGTTGTTCAAAGGAGTGCTTTGTGCATTGAAGCAGGTTGAAAGACAAGATCAGGTCATTGCTACATGGCAACCTCAATTGGAGTCATGTTGGAAGCCGATGATAGACTTACCTCAAGTAACTATTCATTATGGAAAGTGAGGATGGAGTCACTTCTTGAGATGAATGATGTTTTGGATATTGTTGTATGTTTGGAGGAGAGAGCAGCAAGACAAGAAGATCAACTGAGGTATGACAAGAGGGCCAAGAAGGCTCTACACATGATAAAGATGAATGCTACCAATGAACTTCTCAAGGAAGTTGGTAAGTGCACATCATCTTTGGAAGCTTGGAATTCATTGAAGAAGCTTTATGAATCCAAGTCTACTTCTAGAGTGTTGACTCTAAGAAGGCAAATCTTTTCCTGTTTGCAAAAGAATGAAGAAAGTCCAAGTACTTTTGTTTTGAGAATGAAAGCATTGAATGATGAGTTAGCTTGCATAGATGAAAGCATTAAGGAAGGAGAGCTTATTCAAGTGATTCTTAATGGCTTGTTGGATGCTCATGCTAACATTGTTCAAAGTATTGCTATTCAAAAGACTTTGCCAAGTTTGATGGATCTTCAAGAGATCTTGATCAATGAGGAATATAGGCTTCAAGCAAGAGGTGGATCTACATCAACACTTCAAGAGGATGCTATGTTCACAAAGGGCAAATTCAAGGGCAAAACCAAAAGCAAGTGGTCTAAAGGGCAAGATCAAGTGGATGCTTCTTCAAGTGGCAAAAAGAAGGATAGATCAAAGCTCAAGTACTTCTATTGTGGCATCAAAGGACACTTTGCAAGTGAGTGCTACAAGAAGAAGAGAGATCAAGGAGACAAGCAAGGTAATCTTACTCTTGATGAGGATGGTTTGGATGTGCAAGATGCAAATGATGATGCTTTTGTGATGTCTTCATGTATGCTTACTAATGATGGAGATCTAGATCCTTGGTGGATTGATAGTGGAGCAAGTTCACACATGACCTTTCACAAAGAGTACTTCACTTCTTTGTTGGCATATGGAGATGACAAGAGGGTGATCTACACGGCCAATGATGGTGAGTGTGCAATCAAAGGGATTGGCACAATTCCTATTTCTGTCTCTACAAATAGGAATGTTCATTTGGAGGATGTCTTGTTTATTGCATCTATTACCAAGAATTTGCTTAGTGTGAGTCAAATGCTAAGTAAGGGCCTCAAGGTGGAGTTTGATGGAGATGCTTGTTTGATCAAAAGGAAGGATGTCTTGATTGGAAAAGGTAAAAGGCAAGGGAAGTTGTTCAAACTTGATGCTTGTATTATTGCTAACCAAGTTGGATGTGTTACAAGGGAGCAAATTTTTATTCAAGAGGTTTGGCACAAAAGGATGGGACACCTCAATTTCAAGTCATTGGAGGTAATGGCAAGAAAGAAGGTTGTGATTGGTCTTCCAAGCTCCTTAAGTAATGACAAGCATGTTTGTGAGTCTTGTGCTTTGTCTAAGTCACATAGACTACCTTATACTAGATCTATTTCTAGATCTACAAAGCCTTTTCAACTTGTACATTCGGATATTCATGGATTTACTACAATTAGCAATAGTGGAGCTAAGATGTATGTAACATTCATTGATGATTTTAGTAGATTTTGTTGGATCTATCTACTAAAGAGCAAGGATGAAGTGTATGATGTCTTTGTCAAGTTCAAGAATGCAAGGGAGAACCAATTTTCCACAAAGATCAAGTGCTTGAGAGGTGACAATGGTGGTGAGTACATATCTAACAAGTTCAAGGCCTTTTGTGATGAGCATGGGATCAAGAGGGAGTATACAACATCAAGGACCCCACAACAAAATGGAGTGGCTGAAAGGAAGAATAGAACTTTATGTGAAAGTGGTAAAGCTATGAGGTTAAGTGCTAATCTTGACAAACCATTTTGGGATCAAGCTTTGTTGTGTGCCAATTTCTTGTGCAATAGGTGGCCGAGTGCTATTTTGGATGGAAGGACACCTTTTGAGATGCTATTCAAGAGGAGGCCGAGTGTCAACTTTCTAAGAACCTTTGGATGCACATGCTATGTCAACATTACTCTTGATGATAGGACCAAGGAGGATCCATCTTCAAGAAGAGGTATTTTTGTTGGATATAGTGAGGTGAGTAAAGCCTACAAGGTTTACATTCCTTCTACTAACAAAGTGATTGTTGGTAGAGATGTCATTTTTTATGAGGGAAACATTCCAAAGGTGTCTTCAAGCATGATTGATGGTGAAGTAGATGGATCTAACATTCTTGATGTCGATGAGAAGGATCCTACTTTGGATGGTGGTGATGATGGACCTTCATCAAGTCAAAAGCCAAGGAGAACATCAAGAGAAAGACAAGTACCTTCAAGGCTCACATATGATCAAAAGGGTAAGCAAGTAGTTTCTGGAAATTATGTTGCTTTTCTAACCTCTTTGCATGAGCCTACAAGTGTAGATCAAGCAAGGAAAGTAGAGGAGTGGATCCAAGCAATGGATCTTGAGTATCGATCTCTTATGAAGAATGGAACATCTTTTGGAGGATCTTCTTGTGTACATGGAGCTATGAAACTGGATGGATGTTATCTTGCTATAAAATCAAGTATTGGATCTGGAAAACAAAGTTTGATCAATGACTTTGATGATCAAGTTGAAGATCAAGAGGTTGATCTCAAAGCGCTTCAACTAGTCAAAAGGGAACTTGGCAATTTGGAGCTAGTCAAGAGCATCAAAGGAGAGGTAATTGGAAAAGGTGTTATGGATCTGTTTTTGTAGCATATTGAAGACTCAAGTAAGGTCAAGAGAGCAGCAAGGAAGTGTTGTTCAAGTTTACTTTACTTGTTCTATCTCATGTTTGAGCAATTTCATGTGGATGTGTGCAAATTGTCAAGATATGGTAAAACTAGCTACATTGGTGAGCATTGTTTTGATGTTGGATTTGTACTAGCATTCTTGGCTGATTTTGCTGATGGAAATGAAGCTATTGGAGGTTCATTATGTCACTCATCCATGGCTAAGTTCTCAAGTGTTGAGCTACTTGGTGCCAATACTTGGAGATTGTCAATTTTTTGTGAATTCATGGTCATTTTCTTGTGTCAAGTAGATCTTGAAGATGGACTAGTGCAAACTACTTGGTTTATGGAGTCATGTGGTGATAGATTGGCATCATTAATGTACTCACCTACTCATGGATTTCCAAGGTTTGATAGTTTCTTGTGGCAAGATGAAGATGGAGGCTCATTCATGGAGTATCATGGTGGATACAAGGCAATAAAGTACAAAGGAGGAGGAGACATGCAAGCAAGAGTTGATCACTCACATTTATTGTTTGTTTGTTGTATTTTTCCAGAGAATTCAGAGTTGGAAGCATGGTGGAATCATTTTATTTACATTCTATTTGATTCTTCATGTTCTAGTCACATTTTTACATGTAAAATTGATGTAAGAAATAGTGAAGCATCCCAAGTGGACACTACTATCTATATCAGTTATGGTTGTTTCTATTTTGAGCATTACATGATCATTGAAAGGAGATCTATTCTTAGGAAGAAGATCATTCTTATGATGGATCAAAGTTCTATTGGCAAAAACTATGCTAGGAAGCTAGGAAAGCGAGTTTTGAGGTACATCATTGGAACTCAAGATTTTGGCATATTGTATGAGGGATCATCACCTAATCTTTTTGGATTTTCAGATTCGGACTATGATGGAGATGTAATGGATAGGAAATCCATTAGTTCTTATTGTATTTTCATAGGTGATGGAGCTATATCATGGATGTCAAAGAAACAACCCACTATCTCATTGTCATCTAGTGAGGCCGAGTACAAAGCTCAAAAGGATGATCAAGGATCTTCACTTGCTGGATTTTTCAGAGAGCCCAATCATCTTTTGTGACAATCAATCAGCCCAAAGAATGGCATCCAATCCTATCTTTCATGCTAGGAGCAAGCATATTGAGATACAATATCATTTTGTGAGGGAGCGAGTCATTGCAAAGGAGGTGGAGCTTCAACATGTGTCTTCAAGGGAATGTGTAGCTGATATCTTCACCAAAGCATTGGGAAAATACTTGTTCATGAATCATAGGACTTCACTTGGAGTATTATCAAAGTCTATGCTAGAACTAGTTGAAGAGGGAGTGTGAAAGATTCAACTAGTTTCATCACATTTTGCAATATTTCCATATTTGGCATATTCACGCCAAAACTTGTTTTAGAGTTAGAGGTTGACTTTTCAAAGTTCATTACTCTAAATTTCATTTGAATAAACACTTTTTGAAAGTGTGGGAAAGATAGAATGCGAGTTTGAGTAGATTCAATTTGAATAAGTTGGGTGCATTGAATCTAGACCCAAAATTGGTAGGGTTAGCATTTTGGTGGGAAAGCCAAGTGGCCAAATAGGGTTTGGACCTGTTATAAAAGGATGTAACTTGTGGAGAGAGTCATCTTCTCTCTTCTCTATCTCATTTCATGCTTATACATGGTCCTCTTGGGTTCTACTATCCATTGGTGCACTATCTTGGTGATTGCTTGCAATTCTATGTGTAGAATGATCTATATTTGCTTTTTTTGGATCCACATGTGTGAAATACAGTAGCTTGCTGGTTTTGTACGGACAGCAACAATACATAATCATTTCATTCAAGTTTGATCAAGTTCTATTAGTGTTTGCATATCAAATTGTGTGTAGATGCTGATTTTTCTACATTGGTGAAATTGGTAGTGTATTTCTCTTTCTAACCAAAGATCATTCAAGTAGATTGGATCTTAAGGATCTGAAATCTTTCACAGTACTCACCTATGTTTCTATTTCTTTAGTTGATGTATTATCTTGCTTAGTTTTCTAAGATATTGTACCATCATTTGTGTGCTCTTAAATTGAGTGGGGTTTGTGTTTTTAAATTACGTCAATTCATGACATGCTACATTGTTTTAGGTTTATCAAATTTATTCTACTTCGCTTTCTATTTGTATATTTCATTATCGTGTTGTTTATTTTCTTACTAACTAAAAGATATGTCTGCAAATCATGTTGTCTACAAATTGTACATAGTACGCTATATCATTGAGAATGCATAAAACTTAATCACTTTAATTTTACATTTATCAAGCTAAAACATTTTTGTCTACTGCCAAGGGTTGATGTACGACCATACATTAAATACATGATGGTATGTGGCCAAGCCTATGATAGGTATCATAAAATCAACGTTGGAAAAAAAAATCATTGTTATTGAATGTTCTAGATGGAGGCTATAACTTAACTATTAAGCTTATGTTGAGATGATGAAATAATAAAATATTCTCATTGTTCTATCAAATTTGATTAAAGCAATGTATTCTACATGAAAATGTAGCATTTTTGCTTTTTGGATCATCTCAATCCGAACAATATTAAGAAAGTTATCGCCCTTCAAAGTTTTTTAGGCTAAGTTTTAGTTCATGTTTGATCAAGATCTATTAGAGTTTGCATCTCAATCTTAGTGTAGATGCTGATTTTTGTACATTGGCAAGATTGGTGAGTTGTTTGTTTTTGTAACCAAAAATCAATTGTAGATTTGGATCTTAATGGATCTCAGATCCTTCACAATTTTTCTTTTTATGTTCTTCTTTGTTTGGATTAAAAGAACTAATTAATTTCTAAGTTGATTCTAATCTTCTAATTAATCTTTTGACAACACAGGTAGTGGGTTCGTGGCCTTGCACATTGTGCTGGCTGGATGTGCATTGTACTGGTCTAACAAATTGAAGCTTTGCTCCCAGGTTTCTCAACCTACTGTTCGAGTGGTTCTAGGCTGCATACACCACCCAAGCTGTCAGCCTTCAAGTAGAGTTTTGTGCTTTTGTCTATTTTGTACTTCCCCAAATTTTGAGCTCTTCTGTATGTTGAAGCGTTGAAGGTAACTCTAGATATTTGCATCTCTTTTCGGTGCTCGCGAGGAAATTGTTGGTATCTCTAGAAAATTTGTGGGTATGACCAGGACCCACTGAGTATCTAGTGAAGAATTCTTTGTCTGTAAAATCAATTTGAACATTTCTACAAAGGAAATGGAACAACCTCACAAAACGTAATCTGTGGGGCAAAAAAATTCTACAGGCACTTTCCGGATGCCTGAAGGTGAACATAAACAAATTTCTCTTTTTTTACATGCACCTTTTGCCTGGAAGGTTTACCTCAACAAAAAAAAAAAATGTAAAAATTGAATTCACGTAGAGGAAGGGCCGGCTTTGTGGCCCTTAAGCTTGCGGAATGCGCTGCGCCCTCGGGCCTTTCTCGGACGCAGCGCCTTCCATGGTAAAAGGGCCTCGGAGGGTGCCCTTCCCTGTAAGCGGCTTCGACTTGAGGATTGTACAGAAATCCAAGCGATTTCAAAATTAATGGAACACAACATGTTAAAGTACTATGGAAGGTGTCGGGCATAGGCCATTCTGCCCGATAAGGATTTCTAGAATTTTTTCGGGGAGGCTTGGAGGGGCCGAGCTTAAAATTTTTTGGAAACCCGAATTGGGCAGAATGGCATGGCGCTTTCCATTGCATAATGGGTACCTTAAATTTTCTCACATGTACATTACGAAGCATAATAGGCAATTTGATTTTGACTTACCACTATGAACGTGCGACATGGCAGTCGTACGGACAGGGTCAACAGAAAAGTGCAAAATTTGAGTTAGAAAAAAAGCACATATATTTTATGCTTTTTAATCTGTTTAAAAATGGGCATAATATTCACAAGGTATCACCAGACCGAACCGGACCTGGGCCACCAACAAAGGAAGTGAAAACAAAAGATGGATCTGGATTCTGGAACTATAAATTCTGAGAGTCTGGCGATCTAGCGAGTCTTCAAGATATGCTACTTGGGTATATTATGCATAACGTTCTTTTCTAATGTAATTGTTCAGCTCTTTGAGTCAATGTCAATTTCTTGCACCAGATGCTCCATCCGCTTTTTTGTTAACAGTCTCAACTTCAAGCCATGAACATGAGATGCAGCAAATTGCAGTGTAGCATGGCCCGAGTCACAAGAGCTGTGGGCCTGTAAGGGTTGCTTCTCTTGAACGCAATTGGACAAAGGCGGTGACGAGGAGGTGTATTCTTGAGAAGTCCTGCTATCACAAATTGCGCCCCTCATTACAATCAATGGCAGTGACATGTCGTACAAATAGATCCCCTTGATGGCCATTGATTGCAAACACGAGAGAAGGTATGAATTTAAGTTCCGGCCTCGTGTAGGAGCTATTTTTTCAGCAGCTCTGGTTAATGCGACAATCGATTGATTGAACTATATCAGGGATGGGAAGCCATTTGAATGCTGCTATTTCTTTGTTGAAGAATAGATTTTATTGTTCTCAAATGTGGCCAGCAGATGCATCAATCCCTTTTGTTTGGTGTTGTCTATTGTTATTTAATAGCTAAATTGATTGATTGTGTTGGTTGGTTGTTGTCAGCCCTGGCGTTTCCGAACCACGCACCTGCAAAAATGAGCTGTTGTCACATCCAAGGTATTCCATGAAGGATTTTTTTTGTGCGCAAGAAGGCGTAATCAATGAATGAAAAAAAGAGGATAAAGGGACGCGCCGCCCGGGGGGCTCGAACCCCCGACCACAAGGTTAAGAGCCTTGCGCTCTACCGACTGAGCTAGGGCGGCGCTTGAATTTTAAACAATTCACAATTTTCTTATTGATGTGAAATTGGTTGTAAAAAGGTTTCAAACTAACCTTCTAAAAAACCTATAAATAAAAAATGAAACGATAAAAAAATGAAATTCAACAATTGGGCTGTTTGTATTTGTCGTTTTTTCACGAGCAATGGATTTGAGTGAACTTCTTGCCTCACCAAACAAACAATGCTTGTTGTTGTGAATGTTAAAAGCATACACATGACATGTTGTGGTTGGTCAACAAGAGCCTGATTATGAACCATAACAAGGCCTCAAAAAAAAGTTTCATCTCAACCATCCATCTGCTACAGCATGCCAAGTATCATTTATCCAACGTCTGTGTTGCGTTGGCGCCTCAAAGGGGCGCTGGGACTTGAGCGGTTTTCCCAACACGCGCTTAAGTCTAACATTCATCCATCATGCACTTACGTAAAAGCCAACTCAAAAACGTAACAAGCTTAACCATTCAGACTTAAGAAAACTGGAATCCCAACCAACCCGAAAGCCAACTCAGAATCCGTCCCCAAAAGGTAACCGAAGGCAAAGACAAGCCACACATGAAACCCGAGGCATAGTGGTCGCCAAACTGACCAATTGGCATAGCGGCAAGCCACACGTCGATGTCGAGGACCCTTAGGCGCCGGTGACGCAAAAAGGTTGTAGTAAGGGTCCTTCCACTTGGACTAGTTCCGGAGGCGAAACCGAAATGGTAATCATTCCCAAGGATCAACTTTATTAGATTTGGAAGAGGTTAGATTCATACATAGACTGACCGGTCTCGGGGCCACCAACACGTGTTGGGCATTGTGCCTGGATCGTGCTGGTAGAGGGAGCTGAGACCTGGCGACTGGATTCATGGCGCTGGTTGAGCTGCCCAAGTTTCTGTCTGTCGGACTCCCCCTATAGTTCTGCTGTGATTTGGCGCACCCCCTCTGTTCTGAAACATAGTGCTTTTTGGTAAAGCACGCTTTTTGGGACTTAGTTTTTATTTTGCTGATTAAGCCTGGAAAGCCTGGCAGAATCAGTCTGGCTCCCGGACATGGGTCCCGGGAGCCGTCCCGGCGGCAGAATCAACTTGCTTCCTGACTAGGCCATGACTCGAGCTCCAGAGCTAGCTCATGACTTGTGACTACTTGACTGGCTCACCACAGGTCGGAGGCTCAGTCCTTGACGTTCTAACTTGCTCTGGGACCTTAGGGAGCGTCACCCCTTAGAGTCTTACAGGGCACATTGGGTGCACCTGAGTCAGCTTTACAACATCCTCCCCTCATTTGAAAAAGCTGATGTCCTCATCAGGGCCAAACTAGACCTAGGACGTATGGCACGGGCTCAATTCATCGACCTTAACAACTTTTGAACTAAAAAGATACATTGGCAGTAGCACAGGAAAAGTGTAGATAAAGTTCACTTACGTAAAACCTGTGTAAAGCTGCAAGTGATTTATTGACAAATTTAAGAAAGATACCTGGAAGTTCCTTGAACTTCAGAATTGGCCATGAGTGTTTATGCAGGAGGCATGTCGCCAGGTAGTGCTTTGTGTGCCGATTTGGGAAAACGGCTATTGCGTTGATTCTTCTGCAGATAATCTGCAAGTACTTCAGGGGCTCTCTCCTTAAGTTTGTCTTCGTACTCCCAAGAAGCCTCAATGAGTGGAGCCCATAGCCACTTCACTAGATATTCACGTTGCACGCCAGTTCGCTTTCTATGTGTCAATATTTGTTCTGGTACAAGCTGCCTCTTCAAGTGTCGTTGGTGGGTGACGGAGTTCGTGTTGCCGATCAAATCGCTCATCTGGTTTGTACCGTTTGAGTAATGAGATATGAAACACATTGTGTATATCCAAGCTGGATGGCAGTGCCAATCGATAAGCCACTGGGTTGATCTTCTTGGTGACATAATATGGTCCCGCATAAGGTTGAACGAACTTATGAGAGAAACCTTTTGGTAGCGCAATGTTCTTTGTGTTCAGCCACACTTGATCACCTTCCTCAAATTCCAGTTCTTGTCGATGTGGGTTTACGTCAGCTGCCATACTTCTTTGGGACTACTCTAAAAATGACTTCACCTCTGTCAGCTTTGTGTGCCACTCATTGATGAATTTCTCCACAATGGGTACTGGGGTTTCTTGCACACCTGTAAGAAAAGAGCTTGGAACAATCGGTAGCCGACCATTGCTTATCTCGAAGGGTGCCCGTCCAGTAGATCTGTTCACTTGGTTGTTGTGTGCAAACTCAAGAATATCCAAGTAGTTGACCCAATCGGATTGGTCCCAAGCGACATAATTTCGTAAATATTGTTCAATCTATCGATTGACACGTTCCGTTTGCCCATCTGTTTGAGGGTGATATGCAGTGCTGAAATTCAGTCCAGTTCCCACGAGGTGAAATAGGCAAGTCCAAAACTTTCCGACGAACTTGGTGTCTCGGTCAAAAATAATCGTTCTAGGTAGGCCATGGTATTTGAAGACACATTTGAAAAATAACCTTGCCACTTCTTTAGTTGTCATTGAACTTTTAGTTGGTAGAAGGTGAGCTTGTTTTAAAAAATGGTCAACCACCACATAAATCGAGTAGAAACCCTGGCAACGTGGTAGTTGAACAATAAAATCCATGCTCACTGAGTCCCAAGGGTATGCTGGACATTGACTCATCAAGTCCCTCGTTCTGCCGACCACCCCGACCGTGGACGCACCCATGCTTACACTGTGGGTAGCACCTTGCACAACGGCTGTCCTGACAAATCCCAAAAGAATGTAACAAGCTTAACCATTCAGACTTAAGAAAACTGAAATCCCAACCAACTCGAAAGCCAACTCAGAATCCGTCCCCAAAAGGTAACCGAAGGCAAAGACAAGCCACACATGAAACCCGAGTCATAGTGGTCGCCAAACTGACCAATTGGCATAGCGGCAAGCCACATGTCGATGACGAGGACCCTTAGGCGCCGATGACGCAAAAAGGTTGTAGTAAGGGTCCTTCCACTTGAACCAGTCCCGGAGGCAAAACTGAAATGGTAATCATCCCCAAGGATCAACTTTATTAGATTTGGAAGAGGTTAGATTCATACATAGACTGACCGGTCTCGGGGCCACCAACACGTGCTGGGCATTGTGCCTGGATCGTGCTGGTAGAGGGAGCTGAGACCTGGCAACTGGATTCCTAGCGCTGGTTGAGCTGCCCAAGTTTCTGTCTGCCGGACTCCCCCTATAGTTCTGTTGTGATTCGGCGCACCCCCTCTATTTTGAAACATAGTGCTTTTGGGTAAAGCACGCTTTTTAGGACTTAGTTTTTATTTTGCTGATTAAGCCTGGCAAGCCTGGCCGAATCAGTCTGGCTCCCGAACATGGGTCCCGGGAGCCGTCCCGGTGGCAGAATCAACTTGCTTCTTGACTAGGCCATGACTTGAGCTCCAGAGCTAGCTTATGACTTGTGACTACTTGACTGGCTCACCACAGGTCGGAGGCTCAGTCCTTGACATTCTAACTTGCTCTGGGACCTTAGAGAGCGTCACCCCTTAGAGTCTTACAGGGCACACTGGGTGCACCTGAGTCAGCTTTACAACAGTCTGGCTACCATCTTATAGTAGATTTTGCAAGTCATGCAGCTCAACCTGCTACCATCAGTAGCCAGCCATGTCATGAATGATACCTGATACAAAACAAAAAGCAATTGAGCTCCCACTCAAAAGGGTGAATAAAGAAAATGACAAGTAGGCTCTTTATTCACCAAATCAATTAGTCAAATCCATGGACGCATATATATATATATATATATATATATATATATATATATATATATATATATATATATATATATAGTATAACAGCAAAGTACTTCCTTAGAGGACATTGGACCTTAATTGACTAAATAGTCCTTAAAAAGGTTTATTACATATTTGAAACTTTAAATACATAAACCACACAATGAGGCATATACAACATCATGTCTCACAAAAATACTATGCAAATTATAAGAGGAGTAAAGTCCTCAAGCAAGGGCTTTTTGAACTTGAGGTGGCCCAAGGGCAAGAGGTCAAAGGGCCCTTAAGGCCCCCCTTGCTTGGGTGCTTTACTTGGTGAGAACAACCGACAACTATTTTACAAATGTTTTGTTGGCCAAGTTGTTATGGGCATTATGCCTTGCCCGAGTAAGCTCTAAAGCATTATGCCCCACAAGGACCTAGACATTTGAACTACCCAAAAAAACTAGAGATATTCACATATAGCCTTTAGCCAACATAGAAGGTGAAAATCCCATGGTGTACTTTGAAGATAATATTGGCGCCCAAATATCTTAAAGCAGAAAAAGCTTCAGCAATGCCAATACATCCAAAAATCAACTAGATAAGTATCCCCAACAACATTACTTCCACTAAAAGGCTAACTGAATGTTTTTATTTTGTTGGGATTCGGAAGTATCGTGGTTGGCCGATAATCCTCGGTGCATGAATATATGTCTATCGAACTCAAGCTACCTTCGATAATTCGAAGATCGCTCTACTTGATCCTAGCTTCGAAGTCGTTGGGATCGAAATAGTCAATTTCGTAAGCATGCACAAATTAGATTGATTTAGATTTAATTATGGAAGCAAAATAGAACAAACCTTAGAGCATGACAATAGACACGAATTATCAGTCATATGAATAGTCATTTCCAGAAACTACTTGCTTACCCTTTTGATCATATGTGAGCCTTGAAGGTACTTGTCTTTCTCTTGATGTTCTCCTTGGCTTTTGACTTGATGAAGGTCCATCATCACCACCATCCAAAGTAGGATCCTTCTCATCAACATCAAGAATGTTAGATCCATCTACTTTACCATCAATCATGCTTGAAGACACCTTTGGAATGTTTCCCTCATAAAAAATGACATCTCTACCAACAATCACTTTGTTAGTAGAAGGAATGTAAACCTTGTAGGCTTTACTCACCTCACTATATCCAACAAAAATACCTCTTCTTGAAGATGGATCCTCCTTGGTCCTATCATCAAGAGTAATGTTGACATAGCATGTGCATCCAAAGGTTCTTAGAAAGTTGACACTCGGCCTCCTCTTGAATAGCATCTCAAAAGGTGTCCTTCCATCCAAAATAGCACTCGGCCACCTATTGCACAAGAAATTGGCACACAACAAAGCTTGATCCCAAAATGGTTTGTCAAGATTAGCACTTAACCTCATAGCTTTACCACTTTCACATAAAGTTCTATTCTTCCTTTCAGCCACTCCATTTTGTTGTGGGGTCCTTGATGTTGTATACTCCCTCTTGATCCCATGCTCATCACAAAAGGCCTTGAACTTGTTAGATATGTACTCACCACCATTGTCACCTCTCAAGCACTTGATCTTTGTGGAAAATTGGTTCTCCCTTGCATTCTTGAACTTGACAAAGACATCATACACTTCATCCTTGCTCTTTAGTAGATAGAT
The DNA here is from genome assembly GCA_029204225.1 of Diphasiastrum complanatum. Taxonomy (NCBI): domain Eukaryota; kingdom Viridiplantae; phylum Streptophyta; class Lycopodiopsida; order Lycopodiales; family Lycopodiaceae; genus Diphasiastrum; species Diphasiastrum complanatum. The sequence goes on from CM055098.1 coordinate 6,607,099, forward strand.
CCAACAAAATCTACTAAAATCATCAATGAATGTTACATACATCTTAGCTCCACTATTGCTAATTGTAGTAAATCCATGAATATCCGAATGTACAAGTTGAAAAGGCTTTGTAGATCTAGAAATAGATCTAGTATAAGGTAGTCTATGTGACTTAGACAAAGCACAAGACTCACAAACATGCTTGTCATTACTTAAGGAGCTTGGAAGACCAATCACAACCTTCTTTCTTGCCATTACCTCCAATGACTTGAAGTTGAGGTGTCCCATCCTTTTGTGCCAAACCTCTTGAATAAAAATTTGCTCCCTTGTAACACATCCAACTTGGTTAGCAATAATACAAGCATCAAGTTTGAACAACTTCCCTTGCCTTTTACCTTTTCCAATCAAGACATCCTTCCTTTTGATCAAACAAGCATCTCCATCAAACTCCACCTTGAGGCCCTTACTTAGCATTTGACTCACACTAAGCAAATTCTTGGTAATAGATGGAATAAACAAGACATCCTCCAAATGAACATTCCTATTTGTAGAGACAGAAATAGGAATTGTGCCAATCCCTTTGATTGCACACTCACCATCATTGGCCGTGTAGATCACCCTCTTGTCATCTCCATATGCCAACAAAGAAGTGAAGTACTCTTTGTGAAAGGTCATGTGTGAACTTGCTCCACTATCAATCCACCAAGGATCTAGATCTCCATTATTAGCAAGCATGCATGAAGACATCACAAAAGCATCATCATTTGCATCTTGAACATCCAAACCATCCTCATCAAGAGCAAGATTACCTCGCTTGTCTCCTTGATCTCTCTTCTTCTTGTAGCACTCACTTGCAAAGTGTCCTTTGATGCCACAATAGAAGCACTTGAGCTTTGATCTATCCTTCTTTTTGCCACTTGAAGAATCATCCACTTGATCTTGCCCTTTAGACCACTTGATTTTGGTTTTGCCCTTGAATTTGCCCTTTGTGAACATAGCATCCTCTTGAAGTGTCGATGTAGATCCACCTCTTGCTTGAAGCCTATATTCCTCATTGATCAAGATCTCTTGAAGATCCATCAAACTTGGCAAAGTCTTTTGAATAGCAATACGTTGAACAATGCTAGCATGAGCATCCAACAAGCCATTAAAAATTACTTGAAGAAGCTCTCCTTCCTTAATGCTTTCATCTATGCAAGCTAACTCATCATTCAATGCTTTCATTCTCAAAACAAAAGTACTTGGAATTTCTTCATTCTTTTGCAAACAAGAAAAGATTTGCCTTCTTAGAGTCAACACTCTAGAAGTAGACTCGGATTCATAAAGCTTCTTCAATGAGTTCCAAGCTTCCAAAGATGATGTGCACCTACCAACTTCCTTGAGAAGTTCATTGGTAACATTCATCTCTATCATGTGTAGAGCCTTCTTGGCCCTCTTGTCATAACTCAATTGATCTTGTTGTGTTGTTGGTCTCTCCTCCAAACCTACAACAATATCCAAAACACCATTCATCTCAAGAAGTGACTCCATCCTCACTTTCACAATGAATAGTCACTTGAGGTAAGCGTATCATTGGCTTCCAACATGACTCCAATTGAGGTTGCCATGTAGCAATGACCTGATCTTCTCTTTCAACCTGCTTCAATGCACAAAGCACTCCTTTGAACAACAACAAATGCTTTCAAAAGAAATCACCAAGATTTGAAACTATCTCACAAATTCTCTTCTAGCACTTATCCAAGCAAATCAACACATAGAATCATGGAATCTTGATCAACCTATGATCTATCCTCAATCTAATGACTTTTGCCACTTTCTAAGATTGAAACACACTCAAATGACGTCCATAAACCTCACTATCTAGAGATCCAATCAAAATTAGGGTTTTGACAAAATCACAAAAAATTGACTATTCCAAATCTACATGCAAATGCTGAAAATTTGATATGCAATCTATAAGTCACCACTTAGGCTGAACCAATGATCCAAAAATTGGCCAAATCTAGTATGTGAATACAAAAATCGGAATTGAACAAGTATATTGACCTATTTAGTGTTTTGATCTACAAAAGATCCAATCTACGAAAGCAAAAAATCTGCTTTTGGTGTAGAATCCTCTCTAGCATGCTCTAGACTTGATATCTTCACCAAATCATTGATAGATCTGATTTCCTCCTTCATAACCTAAAACACAAGATTTGATACCATGTGAAAGATTTCAGATCCTTAAGATCCAATCTACTTGAATGATCTTTGGTGAGAAAGAGAAATACACTACCAATCTCACCAATGTAGAAAAATCAGCATCTACACACAATTTGAGATGCAAACATTAGTAGAACTTGATCAAACTTAAATGAAATGATTATGTACTGCTGCTGTCCGTAAAAGACCAGCAAGCTACTGTATTTCACACGTGTGGATCCAAAAATAACAAATACAGATAATTCTACACATAGAATTGCAAGCAATCACCAAGATAGTGCACCAATGGAAAATAGAATCCAAGAGGACCATGTATAAGCATGAAATAAAATAGAGAAGAGAGAAGATCTCTCTCTCCACGAGTTACATCCTTTTATAGCAAGTCCAAACCCTATTTGGCCACTTGGCTTTCCCACCAAAATGCTAACCCTACTAATTTTGGGTCTAGATTCAATGTACCCAACTTATTCAAATTGAATCTACTCAAACTCGCATTCTATCTTTCCCACATTTTCAAAAAGTGTTTATTCAAATGAAATTTAGACTAATGAACTTTGAAAAGTCAACCTCTAAGTCTAAGACAAGTTTTGGCCTCAATATGCCAAATATGGAAATATTGCAAAATGTGATGAGACTAGTTGAATCTTTCACAAGCAATCGCTGTCGAACGGAATCTGATTTTGTTAGAGATTATGTCCGGTCGTGATAGTGTTGAACTGCCGAATAATCGAGAGTTGATGGTGACTACTTGATAGTTTGATGATGGCCGAATAGTCAATGATGGTTGTCATATAGATGATGATACTCAGATCGATAGTTCGGCCATGTCGACAGAAACACTATCATTGAATCCTTTGTATTTTTGTAGATTGTCAGAAAACTAGTGTATTTCTACAGAGTATGCGATTGTACAAGTATTTACACACAACAAATGAATGAATCTAGATTAGCAATGAGTTAATGGATGCAGAGGATAGAAATTTAACACCTCTCCTTAATATGGATCCTTGAATGCCTTGATTTTCAAATTCATGATAGCACAAAATTTTTTGTGCTTCTTGAGTTAACCCTTTTGTAAAGATATTAGTTTCCATGTACTAGATTCTGCAAAATGTCATCAATAAAAGTCAGAAAACAAAGAGCTCCCCCTATGGAAGAAGTTTGCATTGGGCCATAAAAGTCACCCCTGAGCCAAAATTTGACCAAGACTGCATTTTGCTCTTTCTATTTGAATAATTAGATTTTGTAGATTTCTTTGATTTGAATTTTTTATTTTTCTTTGGTAGATGTGGATCGGTAGTGCGGTAGTTACAAGCAAGATACTACACTGCACAATAGAACAAAATAGTAGAATGATGCACTCTGATTAGATTACAGAAAACTGAGTACAATGCTTGAAGCTGGGTGCAAAACAATAGGTGCTCAAAAATTGCTTTAGCTGAAATCGTTGATGATAAAAAAAAGAAAAACTGGAATGCTAACTAACTGATTCTAAACCTATCTTAACCACTGATCATTGTTGCAGAATAATGCCTGTACATTGTTACAAAGATGTCTGTCAGGGTGTTGACTCCATCATTGATGATTGGATGTCAGTCGATCAGTGCATTGATGGCCTAAGTAGATCTTCTTATAGTCCCACAGAGAGTAGCTTAACTGTATGTGGGCCGGATTTCTAATTACAAAGGGCCAGAATTTTACAAAGGGTTGAAATTTATACACTGGTCGAATGTATACAAAGGGTCGGATTTATTAAACCCGATCTGATCCGATCCAGAGTCAAAGGTTCCCGGAAAATTAGAATCAATCCAACCCTACACAGTGTCGAAAAATCTCTCTTTGAAAAGAATTACATTGGGTCGAAAAATATGCCTTTGGAAAAATTTGATCTTGAATTTTTCAATCCTTTGCTGGAAATTCAAGACTTCATAATTTTTGTGTTTTCCAAAAATAAGTATATACAGATTTTTTTCAGGTTGCTCATTACTTGATGGAATTGGGCTTGAGCATAGAATTCCAACATCCCCTCCCCTCGAAAAAATAAAGAGGCACCATCCCAGAGCCCCACAAGATAGAGTTTTTTTGTTTTTTTTTGGGGGGGGGAGTGGGGGGAGGACTTAGCCTCCCCACACATTCTTTTTTTAGAGTGGGGGAGAGGTCTACATTTACCCACCCCCGTCTCCTCCCATTTTTTGGGGAGGAGGGAGGTGGGCCTTGGCACAATCCCCCTTTACATTTTCCAGTCTCTCGGCAACATGGAGGGGCACGCGCAATGCGTCGTCTCGCAAAAAAACTGAGAATGACAAGAATGTTGTGCCACAGACCACGGGGAGGGGGAAGATGACAAAGTAGATCATCAATCGCCTCTTTGAGCATCATCCACATGTCTCGACCACAAGCCACCACCCAGCCCATCGATGATGGAGGGCTAGTGGTCAAACGCAGCAGAGAATGTGTTAGTACAAAATGTGTGCTTGTATGTGATGTATGTAGGTTCAGGTTTCTGAGAGCCCAACAAAGGTTTGTGTGTGCGCGTCTGTGTATGTGTATGTGTGTTTGCACGTTGTGTGTGCATGTGTACATGTATGAGTGTGTATGTGTGTGCATGTGTGATGTGTACGTGTGTATATGTATGTGTGTTGTGTGTTGTGTGTGTGTGTGTGCGCGCGCGTCTATGCGTATGTGTGTGTATATGTGTGTTTGCATGTGTGTGTGTGTTTGTATGTGTGTATGTGTTGTATGTGTGTGTGTGCGCGCACGTGCACACATGCGTGCGTGCATGCATGCATGCTTGTGCATGCGCGCACGTGTGGGTGCATGTGCATATGTATGTGTATGTGTTGTGCATGCATGTGGTTTGTGTGATCATGTGTATGTGTGTGTATGTGTGTTTGTTTGTGTTGTGTGTGTATGTGTATGTGTGTGCGAGTGTGTGTATGTGGATGTGATGTGTGTGTGCCATGTGTGTGTTTATGGAGGGTGTGTGTGTGTGTGTGTGTGTGCACGCGCGCGTGCATGTGTTTACAGAGTGTATGTGTGTGAGCCATGTGTTTGTTTATGGAAGGTGTATGTGTGTGTGTGTGCATGTATGTGTATGTGTGTGTGTGTGTGTGTGTGTGTGTGTATGCATGTGTTTACGGAGTGTGTGTGTGTGTGTGTGTGTGTGTGTGTGTGTGTGTGTGCGTTGGGTTGAGCTTTGACCTCAGCAAAGCCCAAGCTGATTACCTGAGCTCTGAGTTCAACCAAGCCCTAGCTTTATTTATTTATTTATTTTGATGGGTCTCCCACCGCAGTGGGTGGAGGCCCATAAAAAATTGTCTTTTTTGCAGATGTGTTTGTGTGTGTGTGTGTGTGTGTGTGTGTGTGTGTGTGTGTGTGTGTGTGTGTGTGTGTGTGTGTGTGTGTATGTGTACGTGTGTGCATTATCTATGAAAAATCCAAATGTACTCTTGTATACATTATGAAATTCAATTGTACTCTAAATAAATTTTGCAAATATTTCATGAAAGTCAATCTACGAAAACTTGATAAATCCAAAGGGTATGCATTTCAATAAGACGTAGAGTCTGAATGTTACAAAATTTCATCAATATATTCATGCATAAGGTAAATTTGCTCCACCATCCTATCCAGCATTTGTCTTAAATTGTTAAGTCTTACAAATGAGACATTATTCATATGTTGTCTACTATTACACATAAACTCTTCAACATCTATTACTAAGCATCTATTTCATGGAAGAAAATGTCCATCGAGCTGGCGTAAGTACAAGAAGTATGTAAACTGGTCAGTGACCCATACGACACTACAACTTTTGACAACATCTCCAAAGCAAAACAGCTCCAAAACATCACGTACAAATGTTTGATACCTTATAACAATTTGGACCATCTGCAAAAAAAAAAAAACGGGATTAGCTAATATACAAAATTTAATCTACAAAGAACAAAGGACACAATATATACAAAACATGATTCAAATGTAATTTAAATTATGTTCATTTAAAATATATGTTATATATTTGAATATCATGTTTTGTAGCAAAGGAATTTGTGGAAATTGCATATAAACTTGAAGATGTATATTTATAAAACATGACAAACCATTAAGTTGATATACAAATTGAAGCAAATACCTTGTTCACAAAAACTTGTTTGTTTTGCAATGAATAATGAGCTCATTCGAACTACATTTGTTCATTCTATGGAATGGGCTTTGTTACATCTTCCACCAACTTCATGGGATTAAAACTCACCAACATTACTGACATGCTTGCTGACTAGATTCAATGTTCGGAGTTTGTCATAAAAAAAGGTGCAACTATAGATCTCGACAACCCTTGCAGACCGCTCCCAAACTACATTTGTTTGTTGTGTGACACGGGCTATGCTACAACTTCCACCTAGGAGAATGCAAAACTTTTAAGTTGAGATAGGCTCTAATTGGTTAAGGGTTTTGATTGCATGCCTCTACAGTTGTACACAGATTTTAAACTTTAGCATTCACCAAAGTGATCATGTACAGTATATCTAAATGCTTGCAACAATAAGAGCCTCTCCAAACTTAAAGGTACATTCTCCTAGGTGGACGATGTGGCAAAGCCTATGTCAAACAAACAATAATATTCACCAATTGCAAATTTTTTTTTACCTTTATTGGAATGTACATACATACATCTACACATACACATACATATATAAACTCATACATGCACATATGTATACAGAGACAAATATATATACACACCCATAGTGGGTAAGCCATAGTGGATTACCCATAGTCGATGACGGGCGGCTGGAGGTCAAAGGCGGCAGAGAATGTGTTAGTATGAAATGTGTGTTTGTATGCGATGTATGCAGGTTTAGGGTTCTGAAAGCCCATCAATGGTTTTTGTGTGTGTGTGTGTGTGTGTGTGAGCGCACGCGCATGTGTATGTGTGTTTGCACGTTGTGTGTGCATGTGTACATGTATGAGTGTGTATGTGTGTGTTGTGTGTGCATGTGTATATGTATGAGTGTGTATGTGTGTGTTGTGTGTGCATGTGTGATGTGTACATGTATGAGTGTGTATGTGTGCGTTGTGTGCATGTGTATATGTATGTGTGTTGTGTGTGTGTGTGTGTGCGTGTATGTGTATGTGTTGTGTGTGTATATGTGTTTGCATGTGTGTGCGTGTTTGTATGTGTGTGTGTATGCATGTATATGTGTGTGTGTGTTGTGTGTGTGGGTGCATGTGTATATGTATGTGTATGTGTTGTGCATGCATGTGGTTTGTGTGATCATGTACGGTGTGTGTGTGTGTATGTGTAGGTGTTGTGTATGTGTGTGTGAGTGTGTGTATGTGCATGTGATGTGTGTGTGTGTGTGTGTGTTAGGCTTAGATATAAATCAGTAGCGTAAGGCTTTAGGCATTAGACATTGGACTTTAGGCTTTAGGCCTTAGGCATTAGAAATTAGGAGTAGGCTGTAACATTAGACTTTAGGCTTAGGCTATGTGTGTGTGTGTGTGCGCGCGCGCGCGCGCGTGTGTGTGTGTGTGTGTGTGTGTGTGTGTGTGTGTGTGTGAGAGAGAGAGAGAGAGAGAGAGAGAGAGAGAGAGAGAGAGAGAGAGAGAGAGAGAGAGAGAGAGAGAGAGAGAGAGAGAGAGAGAGAGAGAGAGAGAGAGAGAGAGAGAGAGAGCAGTGTAGGTTTCTCTATCTCTCACCATACGTCTTTTTTTTTTTTTTTAATAGGCCTTTGTCGTACTATACCAACAGGGTTAATATAGATTTTATAGTAAATAATGTCGTTCCCATAGAGGACAACGTTAGAAAGTTATGTATTTGGTACAATTATGGCAAGTGGTTTCGAGTGTTATTCTGGTTGTCGACAGACATTAAAAAGTAACTAGTATTACTTATGTTTGGGATGGGTAATGTTAATAAATTCAAAACAACAATCTGGCCTCTATCGAATTGAAGGAAGCGCGTTCTACATATGAGATGTTATCAATGTAGTACAACAATACTACACTCTGGCTAATTAAGGTGTCAACAGAAAATTGAGGATTGTTCGATATATTTGTGACTGTGCAGACAATTAATTAATCGCGTTTGCAAACTATTCGTTTCTAGACAGAAGTCCTCAACAACTAAAGCCCAACTCAATGGTTAAAGAACACGAAGAGTTTTAGAGCACGTTAGAAACTTATGTCAATGCCAATCAGGAAAACAGATCAAAGACTCAATTCTTCAGACAGGGACTGTCATCTCATATGTATACATATAGCTTTATTCAATGATCGTGCTAGATTGTACCAAAGATAGTTGTTATCCGAGTGCCGAAAAGAAAGTATTCGCGACAGACGAATAAGATGGTTTTAAGACAGTTCTTTAGAGCATGCTTTACAGAATCACAGCAAACGACTGTAATGCACTAGAGCGTCTGTCTGATCAGAGAGTAATTCATGAAAATGCGTTAGAGATTGTTAGTAGACTCAAGATCACTTACACTCAGCATTGTGGAGAACAGAGATAAGAGAGAATAACTCACAGAACTCTATTCACTTCTTCAATCTCTTACATTAGCATAAAATCTTCTCTCTTGATGATCGAGACTGAAGTGTGAGATCTATATATGTTCTATGGGACGAACAAACACACCTCTAAAACAACAGGTGCGTCGCTCCCGTGAAAGGGTCTAGTTAACAATTAGACTGAAAATACGTTCAACTATACCATAGGAGGTATACTTAACTATGAGTTAAAGTTACTCTAGTTTAACATGTCTTTTCGTATCCAGTCGTTTCGTATGGACGACCTAGTAAAGGTTATCCAAGACAATGTCTTTTCCTTTTAAAGGTCTTGCCCTTAATTACAAGGCAAGTACTTAGGAGATATATTTCCAAAAAATGACTTAGGCCTCTCCATGATCTATACTTAACCAACTCATATCTTCATTTTTGAGTATATCATGCCATATTTATGTTGATATTCAATATTTAACATTTTCATGACATCACATATCCCCTTCCTCAAATGTGAAACGTCCTCGTGAACATATCATCTTCATTTCCAAGATTATTCGAGAAACATTCTTGTTCGTCAGATTTTCGTTGAGGCGAAAAGATATTTCTTCGTGTATTTCGTCCTTTAGATATTTTTTCGTCTTAGAGAATATGTGTCTTGTTGTTTCTTTAATTGAATAAGTTGTTTTGAGTTGATCTTTGAATTGTTGATGAAAACTGAAATCCAACTTCAAAACATCTTTAAGCTTTAAAAATTCAGCATCCCATAGAAACATCACCACGACAAAGACACAAATGAATATTCATTAACGATTCAGCTCTTCATATAATCTCTGAGCAAGCTCCAAGTTCTGTTGAGCTTCGATCAAGAGCAAGTCTTCTTTTGATTTTGTATAGCGGCCAACTGGTAAGTTGTCGAATTCTTCTAACTTAACCGGGAGTAATGTTCCATTGAACAGCTCCTGGGTTAACTTGGTATCTTCATCAAAATCACTACGTAGAGTGATTTCTTTACAGTAACGAGCTGAAAATCTAATAAAATTGCTTTTAACATAAAGATTCTAAACAAAAAATAATGTCTTCGCCGCAAAGGTACCAAACTGCCAAAATGTATATGTACAGGATTTCTATAACGGAATGACTTCCTTCGATCTTGCAAATTATGGCGAATCTCTGCAAAATATTCTGCAAGGTTTCGCTCTCAATCCACATAAAGACTGAATAATTTCGGTTAAGCCATATTTATATTAATCAGCAGACCTACATCATCGAATGCACCTAAATCTGCAATAGCTTGTGGTTTGTACAACTGAAACTGCGACTTTTGCTTCCAAAAATATCGCTTATTATCTTCGTTCGGCAAAAATTGAAGTTCTTTGATACGAATATATTTGAGAGCATACATAGCCGAAGAACCTATGTATAACTCTGTTGATCCAAAAGGTACAACCTGGAACTTACCCTGGATTGTGCCCCAGCATAGACATCCTTTCTGCTCGATAGAAAGCTGGGCCCATAACCAGAGAAAGTTGTCCTTCTCCCAAGGTCGCTTCCATTCGTCGAAGGCGATGCCTACTGCACTTGGTAAAATCATGTAATTCACACGCCATTGCAACTCAATACTAAAAGCATGTGGACACCATTTCCAGAAGCGTTCAGCAAATGCACGAAATCTGTTAGCACATACCTTCGACTAATTTCTGTGAAAAATTGTCAACTAGTAGTATTTTCCTAACTTGAGATTTTGTAGGCCTATGGCCAAATAAAAGTTAGAGATAGGTTCATACATGTATGTAGAGGCCCAAAGTATGTGTACACTACTTTTGAGGTCACATTAATTAGAGGAGGTCGAGTGTGGAGCTCTTCTATTGGCTCATAATTTGGTGCATTCCTATTTGACCAAATTTCTAGGTAGATGGGTGAATCCTATTGGACCCCAATTTTAGCCTATCATAAGACAAGTGGCCAAGAGGCACTATGGCTGCTATAAATAGCCATCTCCACGAGTATGTACACATCTCATTTTCATTCTATTGAATGAATGTTATGCTCTTTGAAGATCCATCTTCTTCTCTCTCACTTTTTTGTTCATATCTTGCATTCTAGCCACTAGAATTGTGATTTCTTTGTTGCTATGGCTTCACACGTGTGAAATGCAGGTTGTAGGCTCTGAAGTACGGACAGGGACAGCAAGTTTCTGTTTGTGGAAGCTTATGATCAGATTTTGATGTTTAGTTGATGTTTAGTATGCTTAACATCACAATTTCTATCATTTTTTCAATCTAGATGTGCATAACTTCCATGGCCAAGATCTTTATGAAACTTTAGCATCTTTTGGATCTGAGTTTTTCACATGGTATCAGAGCATTAGGCGGCCAAATGTGCAGGTTTTGCCAGATTTAGAAGAGATTTGTGGGCGAGTTTGCTTTTGTAGCATTCCAATCAAGTTTCTAGCTAAAAATCTTGTTGATTTATGTGTAGAAATTGGATCTTTGTGATCAAAACATCATTTGTATGCATTTCAATTGAAGTAGGGCGAATTCCCTCTGTACTTATCAGAATAAGGAGACAAAATTTGTTTTGGAAAGAGGGAGATGCAAGATCCAACAAGATCCTATTAGTTTTCCATTCTAGCATATAGTTTTTTGATTCAATTTCTTGCTTCTTCATGTCAAAAACTTCAAAATTGATGTAACCCTCTGATTTTCAGTTTGCTGAATGATTCAAGAGTGTATTTCAATCTTAGGAGTGAGGGAAAAGCAAGTATATTGAGGTTTGGTCTTGGTTTGATCAAGAAATCATAAAACTAGTGGCTAAAATTGAGGAAAAAGTGAGGAAAAGAGAGAAAAAGTAAGGTTTTAGGTTCCAAATCTTTGTGATTTCTTCTTGTGTTTCATTTGTTGATTCAAGAGAGTGCTTAGTGCATTGGAACAGGTCAAAGATCAGAGATCAATCATTGCAACATGGCTACAAATGGAGGCTACATGTTGGAAAGCAATGATAGGCTTACCTCCCTCAACTATTCTACTTGGAAAGTAAGGATGGAGTCTTTGCTTGAGATGAATGAGTTGATGGATATTGTTGTAGGTGTGGAGGAGAGACCTTTGGCACCTCAAGAACAATTGAGGTATGACAAGAGGGCAAAGAAAGCCCTTCACATGATCAAGATGAATGTGACAAATGAGCTTATCAAAGAGGTTGGTAAGTGCACATCATCTAGTGAAGCTTGGGAAGCCTTGAAGAAGGTTTATGAATCCAAGTCTACTTCTAGAGTGTTGACTTTAAGAAGGCAAATCTTTTCTTGTATGCAAAAGAAGAGTGAGAGTGGACATGCTTTTGTTTTGAGAGTTAAAGCATTGAATGATGAGTTAGCATGCATTAATGATGGCATAAATAATGAGGAGCTTGTTCAAGTGATTCTCAATGGCTTGTTGGATGATCATGCTAATCTTGTTCAAAGTTATGCTATCCAAAAATGTTTACCAAGTGTTGGAGACTTGCAAGAGGTCTTGTTGGCTGAAGAATTCAGGTTGCAAGCAAGAGTGGGAGCATCTTCTACATCTCAAGGAGGAGAAGAGGAGGCAATGTTCTCTAAAGGCAAGTTCAAGGGCAAAGGTAAAAGCAATTGGTCTAAAGGGCAAGACCAAGGTGAGCACTCTACTTTTGGCAAAAAGAAGGATAGATCTAAGCTAAAATGTTTCTATTGTGGAGTCAAAGGGCATTTTGCTAGTGATTGTTTCAAGAAAAAGAGGGATCAAGGGGAAAAGCAAACCAATCTAACTATTGATGAGGGTGGGGATGAGCTTCTTTCAAATGATGCTTTTGTTATGTCATCTTGCTTGTTGGCTAATCATGGAGACATTGATCCTTGGTGGATTGATAGTGGAGCCACTTCTCATATGACATATCATAAAGAGTATTTTTCATCTTTAATGGCATTTGATGGTGATAGGAAGGTAATCTATACCGCAAATGATGGTGAGTGTACAATCAAGGGGATTGGCACAATTCCTATTTCACTTTCTACAAATAGGAATATAGAATTGAAAGATGTTTTGCTCATTCCATCCATTACCAAGAACTTACTTAGTGTAAGCCAAATGCTTGACAAAGGATTCAAAGTTGAGTTTGATGGTGATGCTTGCTTGATCAAAAAGGGGTGTAGTATCATTGCAAAAGGGAAAAGGCAAGGGAAATTGTTCAAGCTTGATGCATGTGTTGTTGCTAACCAAGTTGGATGCATGGCAAATGAACAAATGTCAATTCAAGAGGTATGGCATAAAAGGATGGGACATCTCAACTACAAGGCCTTGGAGGAAATAGCCAAAAAGGAGGTAGTAAGGGGACTTCCCAAGTCTCTTACTTGCTTGAATCATGTTTGTGAAGAATGTGCTTTGTCTAAATCACATAGATTGCCATATACTAGATCTATATCTAGATCTAAGATGCCTTTTTCTCTCTTGCATTCGGATATTCATGGTGTTACTACAATTAGCAATGGAGGTGCTAAGATGTATGTAACTTTCATTGATGATTTTAGTAGATTTTGTTGGGTTTATCTACTAAAGAGCAAGGATGAGGTGTTTGATGTGTTTGTCAAGTTCAAAGTTGCTATTGAGACTCAATTTACAACCAAAATCAAATGCTTGAGGAGCGACAATGGTGGTGAATACATTTCTAACAAATTCAAAGCCTTTTGCGATGAGCATGGGATCAAGAGGGAGTACACATGTCCAAGAACACCACAACAAAATGGAGTGGCCGAGAGGAAGAATAGAACCTTGTGTGAGAGTGCAAAGGCAATGAGATTGAATGCTAATCTTCCTAAACCTTTTTGGAGTGATGCTTTGTTGTGTGCAAATTTCCTATGCAATAGATGGCCAAGTGTTGTATTGGAAGGAAAAACCCCTTTTGAAGCTTTGTTTGGTATGAAGCCTAATGTCAAGTTTCTAAGAACTTTTGGATGCATTTGCTACTTCAACATTACTCTTGATGATAGAACTAAGGAGGATCCATCTTCAAGAAAGGGCATTTTTGTTGGTTATAGTGAAGTAAGCAAAGCATATAGGATTTATGTTCCTTCAATCAAGAAAGTGTTCACAAGTAGGGATGTCATTTTTGATGAAAATAACATTCCAAAAGTTGTTTCAAGTGATGATGGTGTTGTTGCAACTAATGTGCTTGATGACAATGGAGTTGATGACACATTGGATGTGGATGTTGAAGAAGCCTCTTCAAGTCAAATTCCAAGGAGAACTCCAAGGCATAAAGTGAAACCCTCAAGGCTCACTTATGATGGCAAAGGTAAGCAAGTGGTGGATGGATCCAACTATGCTTTCCTAACTTCTTTTGATGTACCTTCATGTGTAGATGAAGCAAGGCAAAAAGAGGAATGGATCCAAGCAATGGATCTTGAGTTTGAAGCACTTATGAAGAACAACACATGGAGATTGGTGGAGCTTCCAAAGGGCAAAAGTGCAATTGGATGCAAATGGATCTTCAAGGTAAAGACAAATCAAGATGGATCTATCAACAAGTTGAAGGCAAGGTTGGTGGCTAAAGGTTATGCTCAAGAGCATGGCATTGACTATGAGGAAACCTTTGCACCCGTGGCAAAGATGGTGAGCATAAGAGTAATCATTTCCCTTGCAACTCTTTATGGATGGGATCTTTGGCAATTAGACATTTCTAATGCTTTCTTGAATGGTGATCTTGAAGAGGAAGTCTACATGGAGCAACCCGAGAGCTATGTTTCTCATAGCAAGCCTAATCATGTGTGTTTTCTACAAAAAAGTTTGTATGGTCTTAAGCAAGCACCAAGGAGTTGGTATGCTAGGCTTAACTCTTTTCTACTTTCTCAAAACTTCACTATGAGTGAGTATGATCATTCACTTTACTTTAGAATTAGTGCTAATGATGTTACAATCCTTCTAATTTATGTGGATGACATTATTTTAAGTGGAGGGAACAAGGAAGATATAGAAGATATCAAGAAAGCACTAAAAAAGGAATTTGAAGTGCATGATCTTGGTCTTTTGAGCTATATCTTAGGAATAGAAGTAATTAGAACTTCTCAAATCACTTTTATTTCACAAGAGAAGTATGCTATTTCTATTCTCAATAGATTTCATATGGTAGATGCAAATCCTATTGATACACCTATGGAATCACATGTAAAGCTAACTATAAGAGGTAATGAAAGATCCTTCGAGGACATTACTCTCTATAGGAAGCTAATAGGTTCTCTTATATATCTAACCATCACAAGACCTGATTTATCTTATTGTGTTGGTAGATTAAGCCAATTCATGCAAGATCCTAGCATAGAACATTGGAAACTAGGAAAGAGGATCTTGAGATACATCTCGGGAACAAAAGATTTTGGCATTGTTTATAGAGGCTCATCACCTAACTTATTTGGTTTTTCAGATTCAGATTTTGCAGGAGACCTTATGGATAGAAAATCCATAAATGCACATGCTATTTTCATAGGTGATGGAGCTATCTCATGGATGTCGAAGAAACAAGCAACTATATCACTTTCTTCTAGTGAGGCCGAGTACAAAGCTTTGACATCATGCACAAAGGAGATGGTGTGGATCAAGAGGATGATTATGGAGCTTCACTTGCTGGATTTTTCAGAGAGTCCAATCATCTTTTGTGACAACCTTTCAGCCCAAAGTCTAGCAAGCAATCCGGTTTTCCATGCAAGGAGCAAACATATCGAGGTGGCTTACCATTTTGTGAGAGAACAAGTGTTGGCAAAAGAGATCAAGCTTGAACATGTCCCATCAAAGGAATGTGTGGCTGATATCTTTACCAAAGCATTGGGAAAGGACTTATTTTTCAAGCATAGAACAAGTCTTGGTGTACTTTCTAAATCTATGCTAAAACTAGTTGAAGAGGGAGTGTGAAAAATTGTCAACTAGTAGTATTTTCCTAACTTGAGATTTTGTAGGCCTATGGCCAAATAAAAGTTAGAGATAGGTTCATACATGTATGTAGAGGCCCAAAGTATGTGTACACTACTTTTGAGGTCACATTAATTAGAGGAGGTCGAGTGTGGAGCTCTTCTATTGGCTCATAATTTGGTGCATTCCTATTTGACCAAATTTCTAGGTAGATGGGTGAATCCTATTGGACCCCAATTTTAGCCTATCATAAGACAAGTGGCCAAGAGGCACTATGGCTGCTATAAATAGCCATCTCCACGAGTATGTACACATCTCATTTTCATTCTATTGAATGAATGTTATGCTCTTTGAAGATCCATCTTCTTCTCTCTCACTTTTTTGTTCATATCTTGCATTCTAGCCACTAGAATTGTGATTTCTTTGTTGCTATGGCTTCACACGTGTGAAATGCAGGTTGTAGGCTCTGAAGTACGGACAGGGACAGCAAGTTTCTGTTTGTGGAAGCTTATGATCAGATTTTGATGTTTAGTTGATGTTTAGTATGCTTAACATCACAATTTCTATCATTTTTTCAATCTAGATGTGCATAACTTCCATGGCCAAGATCTTTATGAAACTTTAGCATCTTTTGGATCTGAGTTTTTCACAATTTCACCATATTCGCTTTGGTTGTATAGATGTAGCTGCCAAGTCCTGAGTTTGCAACTCAGTAGCCAGCTTCTGATCTTCCATTTGTTGCTTAAGATTCGACAGCTCCTATTCAAGCTGGTCAATCTTTGCGACAACCTCCAAGAATTTGGATGGTCTGAGGCTCCGGTGCAGGCAAGCACAGCTTGGATTTGTTGTGTGAGGTCATCAATTTGAAGAAGGGCCTGAAGGTATTCATCATGTGCATCGGGCTCGCTACAAGATGGGGTGACATCACTGGAGAGCTCCTTCAGCTCAGCCAACTCTTCCTCGACAAGAGCCTTCGCATCCTGGAGTGGTTGTAAGAACTCGACTGGAAAATCTTCGAGCATCTGTCCTTGAAGCTGGTTCAGTTTCGTGAGATCGACTATGATTGACCCTGCATTGGTGCTCAGAGACAGAGCAGCTTCTGCCTTTAGTCTTGTCATTCGCTCCTCCTGTAAATGTTTTTGGAGCGCGACATTATGTTGATTCGCAGCCAAAAGTTGCTGCTTCAAAGAATCGTTTTGAGTCTGAAAATTGTCAGAGTTGGCTTGAATTGTCTTATTTGTCTGCTTTAAAGAATCAGCTTCCTTTATTAAAGTCTGAAGCTGTGTTTCGAGAGAACGATGTTGTTGGATTAGCTTTGTGTTGTCTGATTCAAGCGAATCGATATTTTCGAAGGACTCCTTCCAAGAGTCTAGTGATTTTCTCTCTGAGGTGATAAGCTGCATCGTGAGTTGTCGGTGGTACTTGTCAAACTCATATACTTCAGCCACTAGATTCTTGGCTTTCTCACACTGGGACTGGTCGTCTGGTTCTTCTTCATCTGCCACAGGTGTCCCAGTGTCGCCTTCAACAACTATTCATCCTTTGTCTGATGTATCGAACTGGGTTGCGTCATCCTCAAAGGTGGATGCACTCTGCTGTTTCTGAGATGTGGAAGCAGATGCTAGCTTTGAAGAATCAACAGCAGCAACAGCTCCATCGGTTTCCATTGCCACAACTTCACTCTCCATAGCAGTGGTGGCTGCTACTTCGACTGCTGGTGCAACATCGGATGGAACTGGAATAGGAACATAAATGAGACTGGAAAGATCAATTGGCTTGGGAGCCAACATCCTTCCCGTCAACAGTATTTTCTCTGGGTTAGTCAAAATTTGAAAATGAGCGCATAGATGAGAAACATGGGCTCCGACACTAGAGAGCTTTTGATGTTTGATCCAGCGCAAAAAAGCTTTGTATGTGATACTGCTGAAGCACACTAGATTACTTGCAAGCGCATCCGATATGTAACCAAAATTTTGAACTGAAATTGTCGCATCGACATCCATAAAAAATATGGCTTGGTTTGCATATTTACAAAATAGTTTGAATGTTGCATCTCGGATCATAGAGATTTTGTACCCCTTCATGGGTACGAAGCAGTTGCTTAGGAAGTGGACAGCTTCATCCATCGAATCTTTATTTGTTGCAACTAGCTTCCCATCCAATGGTAATCCGAGGGCTGTGCAAAACAAGTCTTTAGAGATGGTGAAGAATTTGTCTCGTACATGAACTTTGAATTCCTCCTCCAAAATTGAATGGATAGAGTTTACAAACTCAGTACTGACTTCAGAGAGTATGATGGAGGGGTCCACTTTCAAATCACCCAACCTGCATCGATCCAAAAAGGACTGAATGGATGCCAGGCGGATTTCTGCGCGTGCTTTCCAGATGATATTAGAGCTAGAGCTTGATCTAGAAGCCATTGTTCGAATGTTTAATGATAGCTCCGTAGATCGCAATAGTTCGCAAAAGAGTACTTTGATCACAAAGAGAATGAGCACAAGAAAGCATAAACTCGCAGGTAGAAAGTGTAAAGAAGAAAAATGAAAAATAACTCTGATAAGTAGTAGCGGTGTGGAAGGGATGATGACGTGGCATGGTGACTTGACATCTGTCACTTCCATTTATGGAGGACGTGCATGGCTCAGTGTTTGAATCTATAATTTGCCAGATCGATCTTTAATGACGGAAGACCGTTTGTGAAAAGAAAATAGATAAATTAAGGAGAAACAATATCTGTGAGCGTACACACGTGTGAATAATGATGATCACGTGGCCATCATCTTTAATGGAGAGATACAAAAAGTATGTCGAGAGATTCTTGAAAGATTTTCGAAAATATGCTAGTAATATTCTAGAAAGCTTCGTGAAACTTTCTCGAAGGATCTTAAAAAATGATACAGAAACTCACGAAAATTTCTCGAAAATTCTAGCAACATACTAGAAAATTTCTCGAAAAACTGGAGATAATGCTAGAAAAGATTCTAGAAAAATTCTCGAAAACGATTTACAAAAATTTGATTATCAAATTTAGTGTCGCGAAAAAATCTCGAAAAGTTCTCGAAAATACTTTTAAAATGATATTGAAAGATTGAGAGAAGTCAAGAAAAATTCTCAAAAATTTCACGAAAATTTCTAGAAACTTTTTTTTTAACATCTTTTCTTGAATTTGGAGTTGTATTGCCCTCGGGTAATAGTGAACGTAAAAACCTGTAATAGTGAATGTAAAAACCTATGACCAATGCTCAATAGTGTTACAAACTTTGTCAACTAGTTAGTATTGAATATAAATAAAAAATGTTAAAGGCATATGAATTGTCACTTGAATAATGCATCAACAGTTTAATTACTCCATTTGTACATAGCTTGAAGATTTAGGATGAGCAAACATTCTTCGGAGAGATTTCAGAAATGCCCCTATCCGTGGGCGTGGACGTGGATCGTAAGGCACTTGGAGGATGTCAAATGTTCCTATTTCTTGTGAGCCAACCACTACCTCATCAGCAGTGCCACGACCTAGTACTCATGATCATTTGGCACCTGCTCCTTCACATGATGCCGATCTAGTTAACGTTATTATATCTACTATTTTTATATGATGTGTTTGTGGCTCTCTTGTTATTCTTTTGCAATGCAGATTTATGTCACTAGTCAAAATATATAGAGTAATGATGTTAGTACTGAAAAGAATACATGTAGGTCAAGTTTCATCTAGCACTTCAGATAGTGATCGATCCAGACCACCTAATAGGTCTCCAACTATGCCTTATGAGACACAAAGATGATCTCCACATATCTTTGGATGAGTACGATAAAATATTGTTCACCATGTTTATTTGTATCTTTTATTTGTTTGCATTATAAGTAGTTCTAATTTTTTTAGATTTCCATAACATACAATCTTTTGAATTTCAAGATGCTTGCTAATTTCTAATTGCAAGCCATATTTGAGTGCTCGAATATATGACACTAATGATAGTTTTTCTTTTGATTTATGTAGCCGGATCCATGGGATGAAAAGATCCGTTGTAATTGTGCCAATTGCAAAGAATTTAAGTATCGCAAAAGACACATAGTCAATGATTGTGAAGAATAAAAAGCTATCCAACTTGTCTATAGGGGTTGATGAGAAAAATCATCTTGCTTGTGCATTTACAAGTTGTAAATATTATTTTCTAGCATGTACAAACTCGAGCTACATGACATGCACAATGTCTAGATGGCCATATTTCACTTTGTTCCATTGTATATATCAAAGGTATGTGAATTGAGCACATGACCTTATAGATTTGGGCAAGTTTGAGTTAGGTAGATCTAGATTTGATGACATGCATAAAACTAGATGACATGCAAAATAGTGTGCATGCATGCAACATGCAATCACTGTATGCAACATGCAAGTTAGTATACATGTTCTCCACATGTCCAAGTCATCTAGGGAAGTCACATGCAAGACATGCAAACAATATTTGACACATGCATGTAGTTTTGTAGGTTCATAGTTGAGAATTGACATTTGGACAAAATAGGTAGGAGTTAGGTGCAATTTCAGCATGCAAGCTATTAGGTGTCAATATGGTAGTAGTTTACACTTGATTAGGTGTAGGGAATGCATTGAATGCAAGGAGTACCACGATTTTTGGCTCTCCTATATATGTACATATCATTCTCATTCATATCTAATGATGAATCACGCTTTGGTAATGTCATAATGTCAAAATTGGATTCATGCTATTTTGCTTGTTTTGATATTCTCTCTCTAACTGGAAATTGGTGTCTTCTTCATACATTATTTTGGTTATGTATTCTCTCTAAATGTATTTTCATTTTGAGAAATACAGTTTGCTACGTGATCTTTGTGTGGAGAGTGTTTTTCTGTCTGAGGAATTAGTTTTGCTTTGATCTGTAGCATTCTAGATTGTGCTCTAGCCTCAGATCTTATGGTAGATTGCAGAATTGCTCTACAGGTGATCTGTGTGCCATCACAAAGCATGGTCAAGATCATTCACACATTTGTTGTGGTTCTCGACATGTGCAAAGTTGCAAGATTTTTCACATGGTATCAGAGCCATACCATGCTTTGAATGCTACTAACATCATGTGTATGAAGATTTTTCTGTCAATTCAAGCTAGGAAGCTGTTTAGCAGTGTTTTGCTATCTTTTCTTGAACAATTTTTTGGTGAATGAATAACTGTGAAGATTATTAAAATATTATCTTCCTATCTCGAGTTTGGGGCCATGTCCATGGTGATTTTCACTAAATTTCATGCTGTACATAGAAGGAGTGTGAATTGAGCACACATCATTCTAGTGTAGTTCGGATTTGAGTTAGATAGGTTCTATTTTGATGACATGCAGTAGTTTAGATAACATGCAAAGTCATACTGTATGCATGCAAGCCACATGCAGTCAGTGCATGCAACATGCAAAGTAGTTTCAGTGATCTACACATGTCAATTATTTGATAGTGGACTATATGTAAATTTCAATGTTGATACATGTACAATCAAGAAGCATGATGAGATCCTTGCATTTGGGTCTAGATATGGTGGAATCTACAAGCTTGATCCCAAAGAGTATGCTAACTCTTGTGAGAGTGCTTTTGCTTCTCATATGTCTTTGGAGGAACTATGGCATAGAAGGTTGGGGCATCCTAACTATAATTCTATGGTGTCCATGGTCAAGAAAGCCAAATCTATTGGCTTGCCTAATCTTATCTCCAAGAATTTCAAGCCATGTCAGGCTTGTGCCATATCTAAGTCTCATAAGAAGCCTACACATCCATTGGAGCTCATACACTCGGATGTGCACTTGTCATCTTCAAAGAGCAAGGGTGGTGCACTTGCTTTGTAACTTTCATTGATGATTTCACTAGATTTACTTAGCTATATCTTCTAGCTTCAAAGTCTATGGTGTTTGATTATTTCCTAAAGTTCAAAGCTCTAGTTGAAAAGCAATTTTCATACAAAATCAAGATTCTTAGAAGTGATGGAGGTGGTGAGTACACTTCCAATAAATTTCATGATTATTGTGAGCTTGAAGGCATTAAAAGGGAGTTTTCTTGTGCATATACACCATCTCAAAATGGGGTGGCTGAAAGAAAGAATAGAACATTGTGTGAATGTGCCAAAACCATTAGAATTCAGGCATCCTTGCCAAAAGACTTTTGGGGTGAGGCCATCAATTGTTCAAACTATCTTTGCAATCGACTCCCTCATGTAGCACTTGGAGGAAAGTCACCATATGAAGTACTTTATTTGAAGAAACCTAAGGTTGAACACCTTAGAGTATCTGGATGCATATGCTTTGTCCATATTCCCTTGGAAATGAGAAAGAAGGATGATCCTTGTGCAAGCAAAGGAGTAATGGTTGGATATTCATCCAACAAGAAAGCCTATCGAATCTACATGCTCTCTACTTCTAAAGTAATTGATAGTAGAGATGTAGTTTTTCATGAAGAAGAAAAGTCCAATCTTGGAGGGGCCGAGATCAAGCAACCTCAAAATCTATCACCTTTTGTTATTGAAGACAATCAACATATGGAGGAGTCAAGATTTGAAGATGGAAGTCCTCAAATTTTCACTCCTAGAAGATCCATGAGGGAGAGATTCGAGCCTAAGAGGCTCACTTATGATGACAAAGGAAAACAAGTGGATCTTGACTTCACTTATGCTTATTTCTTTTTTTCATGAGGAGCCCAAAGATGTCCAAGAAGCCCTCAATACCAAGGAGTGGTATGAGGCCATGAAGATTGAATATGATGCCTTGATCACCAACCACACATGGGAGCTAGTGGATCCACCACCTAACATGCATATCATTGGATGCAAGTGGGTGTTCAAGATCAAGTACAATCATGATGGCTCCATCAACAAGTACAAGGCAAGATTATGTGCTAAAGGCTTTGCACAAATATATGGCCTTGACTATGAAGAAACTTTTGCTCCTATAGCAAAAATGGTGACAATAAGAATCATAATCTCTCTTGTCTTATTTTTTGAATGGAAACTGTTTCAACTTGATGTCTCCAACGCTTTTTTGAATGGCTATCTTGAGGAGGAGATATACATGGAACAGCCTCAAGGATTTATCAAGGATAGTTCTAAGGTGTGTTTGCTATTTAGAAGTCTTTATGGCTTGAAACAAGCACCTAGATCATGGTATTCAAGACTCAACAACTTTCTACTTTCATTAGGATTTGTGCTTAGTGACTATGATCCTTCTATGTACTTAAAGTTTGATGGTAGTAATATTGTCATTTTTCTAATCTATGTAGATGACATTATTCTTAGTGGAAGTTGTTTGATGCTAGTTCAAGAAACTAAAGATGCAATAGGAAGAGAATTTAAAATGCAAGATCTAGGAGAGATCCATTACATTTTAGGCCTGGACGTCCAAATAGTAATATTGGCCACAAATAATACAATGCTGCGAGTAGAACTCACCAAAGTCCAGCAAGACCTGTAGTTGGCCAGTCAACATGAGCAGGCACAAAATGATGAGGTCCTTCAGTTGAAAAAGCATGAAGAGAGCCTTTATAACTACATTATGGACCTCTCAAAGGCAGCCATGGATGCCTCAGCAAAAGTCCAGGAGCTCCAGCAAGAAGTTGCGCAAATGCTAGCCCCCTGTCGAAGAAATCGGAGAGAACAGTCCCTTCAATTCTCTCGGTGTGTGCACTACTGGTGACTTAGTAGGCGAACACAATAATATAATAATTTTAGAGCTTTAATGCACAGTGGTAGCGATGTTAAAAATTCACAATTCTAGCTTGACTAGTTTTGGTCATATGACTTGTAAATAGTTAGATGGTCATGATGTGGCTTGTCACACGTGCCAAATAGCATAGGATTCCATTCATAAGGATGTTCTCAAGTAGACCTAAGTGTTAGAACCTTTGGAATGAGTCCAAATTATGCTTAGATACAAGGGAGAAAAAATAGGAGCTATTTTTGGTAATTTTGCATTGTTGAGGGATCTCCAAGATTCCAACCCTAACTTGGTAGGGATGAAAGATCCACCAAAATTAGCATTAGGGATAGGTTTAGGGCTACTCATACCTGCCCAAAACCGTGATGGATCATGTATATATAGGTGACGATATCTCACCAAAATCAATCAAGCAATTTCATGATTTTTCTCTCATAATGGTGCAATTGCTCTCTATGTTCATAATTGTTTGAGTACTTGTGATTACTAATGATTATAGGATTGAATGTAGGTCTGGTGTACAGTACTCAGACTGTGGGAGGCCGTACTTTCACACGTGTGAAGCCTTCTTCAAGGATT
Source organism: Diphasiastrum complanatum (assembly GCA_029204225.1). NCBI lineage: Eukaryota > Viridiplantae > Streptophyta > Lycopodiopsida > Lycopodiales > Lycopodiaceae > Diphasiastrum > Diphasiastrum complanatum. Next base: position 6,630,985 of record CM055098.1, read on the forward strand.
TGGGCCATTTAGTGAGGTTCAAGCATAGATTTTTGATGGATTTTGATGGTTCAACTTGTGCTAATCTTATGAAATCATAATCTATTGTTTCCCTCATCATTTCAAGTGTTTTAGGATCCTTATTTGCTGTAATTTTTACATGGTATCAGAGCCTAAAGTGTAAAAATTACAGCAAATAAGGATCCTAAAACACTTGAAATGATGAGGGAAACAATAGATTATGATTTCATTAGATTAGCACAAGTTGAACCATCAAAATCCATCAAAAATCTATGCTTGAACCTCACTAAATGGCCCAAATCCTTGAAGAAGGCTTCACACGTGTGAAAGTACGGCCTCCCACAGTCTGAGTACTGTACACCAGACCTACATTCAATCCTATAATCATTAGTAATCACAAGTACTCAAACAATTATGAACATAGAGAGCAATTGCACCATTATGAGAGAAAAAACATGAAATTGCTTGATTGATTTTGGTGAGATATCATCACCTATATATACATGATCCATCACGGTTTTGGGCAGGTATGAGTAGCCCTAAACCTATCCCTAATGCTAATTTTGGTGGATCTTTCATCCTTACCAAGTTAGGGTTGGAATCTTGGAGATCCCTCAACAATGCAAAAATTACCAAAAATAGCTCCTATTTTTTCTCCCTTGTATCTAAGCATAATTTGGACTCATTCCAAAGGTTCTAACACTTAGGTCTACTTGAGAACATCCTTATGAATGGAATCCTATGCTATTTGGCACGTGTGACAAGCCACATCATGACCATCTAACTATTTACAAGTCATATGACCAAAACTAGTCAAGCTAGAATTGTGAATTTTTAACACTCCTCCTCACTATCTAGCTTGGTTCAATCATTGCTTTACTAATCACTCCAAGTGATGATCTGAACTTCATAAAAGGTGTCTTTTGAAGTGGTTTAGTAAGTAGATCAGCTACACATTCATTGCTTGGAACATGCTCCAAAGCAATCTCCTTGGCTTGCACCATTTCTCTCACAAAGTGATGGCATATCTCAATGTGCTTAGATCTTGCATGGAAGATTGGGTTAGATGCAAGGTGTTGGGCTGATTATTGTCATTGTAGATGATTGGTGCCTCCTCTGAATCCATGATCTTTAGTTCCACCAATAATCTCTTGATCCAAAGTACCTCCTTTGTAGTAGTTGTCAAAGCTTTGTACTCAGCCTCGGTTGAAGATAGAGATATAGTTTCTTGCTTTTTTGAAAGCCATGAAACCACACCTTCTCCTATGAAAGTTGAATAGGCACTTGTTGATTTCCTATCCCTCTTGTCCCCTGCAAAATCTGAATCACTAAATGCATGAAGGTTAATCACATCTCCTCTATATAGAATCCCAAAATCCAATGTACCCGAGATGTATCTTAGAATCCTCTTAGCCTTTTTCCAATGGATATTCAATGGCTTTTGCATGGATTGGCTCAACCTACATACACTAAAGCTAAGATCTGGTCTAGTTATAGTGATCCACATTAAGGAACCTATAAGTTGCCTAAACAAAGTGATGTCCATGAAGGATCTTTCATCATCTTCATTTGGCACTTTTACATCTTGCTCCATTGGTGTGTCAACACTTTTGCATACTTCCATCTTAAACTTCTTCAAAAGACTTTGAGCATAGTTTACTTGACTTATAAAGATAAAATCAGACCCTCTAAGTACTTCTATGCCTAAGATGAAGTGAAGACACCCTAGATCTACCATCTTGAACTCTAAGGATAGATCTATCTTGATTTTTTCAATACCATCAACACTATTTCCACTAATGATGATGTCATCTACATAAATGAGTAAAAGTACAATACCAACATCATCAAACTTAATGTAAAGAGTGGGATCATATTCACTTTGAACAAAAGAAAGTGAAATAAGATAGCAATGTAGTCTTGAATTCCAAGATCTCGAGGCTTGCTTCAAGCCATAGATGCTTCTTTGGAGATGACATACTTTGTTCTCCATTCCATGCTTGATGAACCCTTGTGGCTGCTCCATATAGATATCCTCTTCCAAAAAACCATTCAAGAAAGCATTAGAGACATCCATTTGACATAGAATCCATCCAAAATGTGATGCAAGTGCAATGATTAGTCTTATTGTGACCATCTTGGCCACGGGTGCAAAAGTTTCCTCATAGTCTATCCCTCTCTCTTGAGCATAACCTTTTGCAACTAATCTTGCTTTATGTTTGTTAACACTCCCATTTGCATTCAACTTAAGCTTGAAGACCCACTTGCATCCTATTACATTCCTTTGAGGTCTCTCAACAAGCAACCAAGTTTCATTCTCAATCAAGGCATCATACTCATCCAACATAGCTTTATACCATTCTTTGGAGTTCAATGCATCTTCAACATTAGATGGTTCTTCAAAACTAGATAAAGCATAAGAAGTGGATGAGATACCCTCAACTTGCTGTCCTTTTCCTTGATATGTGAGCCTTGATGGCTCCACTTTTGCTCTTGAAGATCTCCTTGGTGTGATAGGTGGGTTTGGTGCTTGCTCCTCCATGAGCTCCTCCTCAAAACCAAGATCTTGCTCCTCGGCCATCTTCTTCTTGATTGTTGGAGCACTTGAGCCTTCTTCAAGAATATGCATATGATGTTCATCAAAGATGACATCCCTTGAAACAACAAATTTGTTCAAGGATGGGAGATAGACTTTGTAGCCCTTGCTTGAGCTTGCATATCCAAGCATGATCCCTCTTGTGGAAGATGGATCCTCCTTGGTTCTTGTTTCCAATGGCACATGCACATAACATATACACCCAAAAACTTTCAAGTGATTAAGATTGGGTTTCTTTCCATACAACATCTCATAAGGAGTTTTGCCTTCAATTGCTTTGCAAGACACCCTATTCATCAAGTAGTTTGCACATACAAGAGACTCACCCCAAAAGGATTTGGGCAAACAAGCATCTAATCTTAAAGCCTTAGAACATTCACATAATGTTCTATTCCTTCTTTCAGCAACTCCATTTTGTTGAGGAGTGTAAGGACAAGAAGTCTCTTTCTTGATCCCTGCCTCCTCACAAAAGGCCTTGAACTCATTGGAGATGAATTCTCCACCATTGTCACTTCTAAGAATCTTGATGCTATGATTATGATGCTTTTCCACAAACAACTTGAACTTTACAAAAGTATTAAATACTTGAGACTTGAAGGAAAGTAAGAACACCCAACAATATCTTGAGTAGTCATCAATGAAGGTTAAAAACATGGATGAACCTCCATTAGATTTGGTGCTAGCAATGTGCACATCCGAGTGTATGAGTTCAAGAGGATGAGATGACTTTGTGATGGAGTTAGGAAACACCTTCTTATGTGCCTTGGATAAGGCACAAGCTTCACAAACCTTGTCTTCCTTCCCAATAGACCTTGGTAGGCCTAAAGCATACTCCTCCTTGATCATAGCCTCCATGGAACCCGAGTTGACATGTCCAAGTCTTTTGTGCCATAAAGTAAAGGTAGATATCTTGCTCTTCTCGGCCAACATGACAACATTAGTATCCACAAATGCATCCAGCTTATAAAGTTTGCCAAGTCTAGTGCCCTTAGCCACTATCTTACCCTTCTTCTTGATGAAACATTCATTTGAAGCAAAGTCAACATTGAAACCATTGTCTACCATTTGGCCAACACTTAGTAGATTCTTTGTTATTGTAGGAATGTACAAAACACCTTCTATGTTGATCTTTTTGGAAGATCCTAAGCAAAGGGGAATGCTACCAACTCCTTCAATCTTACAAGCTTCATCATTTGCTGTATAGATAGACTTTATAAGTCCATCATAAGATAAGAGAGAAGAGAAAAACTCCCTTTTACTAGTCATGTGTGAACTAGCACCCGAGTCAATCCACCAAGGATCTTCTCCTTTGAAGCTTGTTGAAGAAAATATGGACATCATGAGAGAGTCCTCATGTGAACTCTCCTCCTCCTCCTCTTTGCTCATGTTGGCTTGGCTTTGATCTTGCTTCCTTTCCGAGGCATAATGCCCCATCTTGCTACAATAGTAGCACTTCACCTTTGATTTGTCCTTCTTGACTTTGGTGGTTGATGGAGATGCCTTTGGGGGTCCTTCTTGATCCTCAAGCTTTGTAGACTTCTTGAATGTTGATCCTTTGGCTTTGGACTTGCCTTTGCCTTTGGTGAAGAGAGCTTGGTCATCTCCACCTTGGATGGAAAGCCTATCCATCCTCTCTTGCATTTGGCTCCTTCTTGATTCCTCGGCCATGAGTGTGCCTTGGAGTTCTTCAAGTATGGGTAGCTTACCCATAATTGCATATCCCTGAACCAAATTGTCAAATTCAAAGCTTAGTCCATTCAATATGAGTTGAACAAGCTCTTCATCCTTGATAGGGTCACCTATAAAGGCTAGCTCTTTGTTCAATTCCTTTACTCTTAGGACAAAAGTATGTGCACTCTCTCCTTTCTTTTGATAGCTTCTATAGATTTGATTCTTCAAAGCTAACATTCTAGTTTGGTTCTTGGATTCATAGACCTTTTGCAAAGTCTCCCAAGCATCTTGAGCTGAAGTGCAATCTCCTACCTCTCTTAAGAGTTCATTTGCAACATTCATTTTTATGCAATGTAGTGCAACATTGCACCTCTTGATGTATTTGGCTTTTTCTTGAGGATGAATAGGTTCACCCTCCTTACCATTTACAATTTCCATCAGATCTTGCATGATCATGATAGATTCCATTCTAACTTTCCATATGGAATAGTTAGTTTTGTTGAGCCTTTCATTAGTATCCAAAAGATATGCATTTATAGATGCCATCTAGTCTCCTAATCAAGGACTTGACACAAATGAAGGTTACTTCTATTGATTTGATTGAAGGTCTACCTTATCCCACTTCTTAGGGACCTGAAAAGATCAGTAATAGACTTCCTATAAAGATCTAAGAATGATCTCTAACAAAATCAAATCATAGAATACTAGAAACAATGCACTTGCTTGATTGAAGTAGACAATACTAGTAGAATTGCCCCTCTTTCTATAAAGAACATTAAATCTTCCAAATGATCTGATCAAGAGTGAATTTCAGCAACCTAATATACTTCCAAAATCACTTGTAAAAGATCTAAATGGAACTTAATGAGGATGCAACACAATCTACTATCCAATCACAAGCAAAAAATGATCAAAATTGATGAAAAATTGATCTAATTTGGTGCATAAGTCAAGCAATGGTTGGACTGAACCTAAATCACTTTAGGAGGTGCCTACTACACCTTAGAACAGCCTTGAAGAGTCCCCAAAACTCTGATCTTCCCTCTCCTTGAATGCTAGAAAGCCTTCTCTATGAAATCACCTCCAAAACTCGCTTAGAAATCAATGCTTGGAGCAAGCAAAACTTGCTATCTTGGTAATGTGAATTGAATTCAACTTTGCCTCTGGTTTTAGACACCTAAAAACCTGCAAATGAAGTCACACAACACCAATCTCCAATGTATTTGACTCACTTTGAGTTCTAGAATCAATACTAGATGCTAAGATCCAATCTACACAAGATTTAGATCAAAAATTGTGATCAAATTGAATGCAAACCAAGGATTTAGCTCATTTCAGCCTTTAGGCTCTGATACCATGTAAAAATTACAGCAAATAAGGATCCTAAAACACTTGAAATGATGAGGGAAACAATAGATTATGATTTCATAAGATTAGCACAAGTTGAACCATCAAAATCCATCAAAAATCTATGCTTGAACCTCACTAAATGGCCCAAATCCTTGAAGAAGGCTTCACACGTGTGAAAGTACGGCCTCCCACAGTCTGAGTACTGTACACCAGACCTACATTCAATCCTATAATCATTAGTAATCACAAGTACTCAAACAATTATGAACATAGAGAGCAATTGCACCATTATGAGAGAAAAAACATGAAATTGCTTGATTGATTTTGGTGAGATATCATCACCTATATATACATGATCCATCACGGTTTTGGGCAGGTATGAGTAGCCCTAAACCTATCCCTAATGCTAATTTTGGTGGATCTTTCATCCCTACCAAGTTAGGGTTGGAATCTTGGAGATCCCTCAACAATGCAAAAATTACCAAAAATAGCTCCTATTTTTTCTCCCTTGTATCTAAGCATAATTTGGACTCATTCCAAAGGTTCTAACACTTAGGTCTACTTGAGAACATCCTTATGAATGGAATCCTATGCTATTTGGCACGTGTGACAAGCCACATCATGACCATCTAACTATTTACAAGTCATATGACCAAAACTTGTCAAGCTAGAATTGTGAATTTTTAACATAAAGGCTGAAATGAGCTAAATCCTTGGTTTGCATTCAATTTGATCACATTTTTTGATCTAAATCTTGTGTAGATTGGATCTTAGCATCTAGTATTGATTCTAGAACTCAAAGTGAGTCAAATACATTGGAGATTGGTGTTGTGTGACTTCATTTGCAGGTGTTTAGGTGTCTAAAACCAGAGGCAAAGTTGAATTCAATTCACATTACCAAGATAGCAAGTTTTGCTTGCTCCAAGCATTGATTTCTAAGCGAGTTTTGGAGGTGATTTCATAGAGAAGGCTTTCTAGCATTCAAGGAGAGGGAAGATCAGAGTTTTGGGGACTCTTCAAGGCTGTTCTAAGGTGTAGTAGGCACCTCCTAAAGTGATTTAGTTTCAGTCCAACCATTGCTTGACTTATGCACCAAATTAGATCAATTTTTCATCAATTTTGATCATTTTTTGCTTGTGATTGGATAGTAGATTGTGTTGCATCCTCATTAAGTTCCATTTAGATCTTTTACAAGTGATTTTGGAAGTATATTAGGTTGCTGAAATTCACTCTTGATCAGATCATTTGAAAGCTTTAATGTTCTTTATAGAAAGAGGGGCAATTCTACTAGTATTATCTACTTCAATCAAGCAAGTGCATTGTTTCTAGTATTCTATGATTTGATTTTGTTAGAGATCATTCTTAGATCTTTATAGGAAGTCTATTACTGATCTTTTCAGGTCCCTAAGAAGTGGGATAAGGTAGACCTTCAATCAAATCAATAGAAGTAACCTTCATTTGTGTCAAGTCCTTGATTAGGAGACTAGATGGCATCTATAAATGCATATCTTTTGGATACTAATGAAAGGCTCAACAAAACTAACTATTCCATATGGAAAGTTAGAATGGAATCTATCATGATCATGCAAGATCTGATGGAAATTGTAAATGGTAAGGAGGGTGAACCTATTCATCCTCAAGAAAAAGCCAAATACATCAAGAGGTGCAATGTTGCACTACATTGCATAAAAATGAATGTTGCAAATGAACTCTTAAGAGAGGTAGGAGATTGCACTTCAGCTCAAGATGCTTGGGAGACTTTGCAAAAGGTCTATGAATCCAAGAACCAAACTAGAATGTTAGCTTTGAAGAATCAAATCTATAGAAGCTATCAAAAGAAAGGAGAGAGTGCACATACTTTTGTCCTAAGAGTAAAGGAATTGAACAAAGAGCTAGCCTTTATAGGTGACCCTATCAAGGATGAAGAGCTTGTTCAACTCATATTGAATGGACTAAGCTTTGAATTTGACAATTTGGTTCAGGGATATGCAATTATGGGTAAGCTACCCATACTTGAAGAACTCCAAGGCACACTCATGGCCGAGGAATCAAGAAGGAGCCAAATGCAAGAGAGGATGGATAGGCTTTCCATCCAAGGTGGAGATGACCAAGCTCTCTTCACCAAAGGCAAAGGCAAGTCCAAAGCCAAAGGATCAACATTCAAGAAGTCTACAAAGCTTGAGGATCAAGAAGGACCCCCAAAGGCATCTCCATCAACCACCAAAGTCAAGAAGGACAAATCAAAGGTGAAGTGCTACTATTGTAGCAAGATGGAACATTATGCCTCGGAATGCTTCAAGAGGAAGCAAGATCAAAGCCAAGCCAACATGAGCAAAGAGGAGGAGGAGGAGAGTTCACATGAGGACTCTCTCATGATGTCCATATTTTCTTCAACAAGTTTCAAAGGAGAAGATCCTTGGTGGATTGACTCGGGTGCTAGTTCACACATGACTAGTAAAAGGGAGTTTTTCTCTTCTCTCTTATCTTATGATGGACCTATAAAGTCTATCTATACAGCAAATGATGAAGCTTGTAAGATTGAAGGAGTTGGTAGCATTCCCCTTTGCTTAGGATCTTCCAAAAAGATCAACATAGAAGGTGTTTTGTACATTCCTACAATAACAAAGAATCTACTAAGTGTTGGCCAAATGGTAGACAATGGTTTCAATGTTGACTTTGCTTCAAATGAATGTTTCATCAAGAAGAAGGGTAAGATAGTGGCTAAGGGCACTAGACTTGGCAAACTTTATAAGTTGGATGCATTTGTGGATACTAATGTTGTCATGTTGGCCGAGAAGAACAAGATATCTACCTTTACTTTATGGCACAAAAGACTTGGACATGTCAACTCGGGTTCCATGGAGGCTATGATCAAGGAGGAGTATGCTTTAGGCCTACCAAGGTCTATTGGGAAGGAAGACAAGGTTTGTGAAGCTTGTGCCTTATCCAAGGCACATAATAAGGTGTTTCCTAACTCCATCACAAAGTCATCTCATCCTCTTGAACTCAAACACTCGGATGTGCACATTGCTAGCACCAAATCTAATGGAGGTTCATCCATGTTTTTAACCTTCATTGATGACTACTCAAGATATTGTTGGGTGTTCTTACTTTCCTTCAAGTCTCAAGTATTTGATACTTTTGTAAAGTTCAAGTTGTTTGTGGAAAAGCATCATAATCATAGCATCAAGATTCTTAGAAGTGACAATGGTGGAGAATTCATCTCCAATGAGTTCAAGGCCTTTTGTGAGGAGGAAGGGATCAAGAAAGAGACTTCTTGTCCTTACACTCCTCAACAAAATGGAGTTGCTGAAAGAAGGAATAGAACATTATGTGAATGTTCTAAGGCTTTAAGATTAGATGCTTGTTTGCCCAAATCCTTTTGGGGTGAGTCCTTGTATGTGCAAACTACTTGATGAATAGGGTGTCTTGCAAAGCAATTGAAGGCAAAACTCCATATGAGATGTTGTATGGAAAGAAACCCAATCTTAATCACTTGAAAGTTTTTGGGTGTATATGTTATGTGCATGTGCCATTGGAAACAAGAACCAAGGAGGATCCATCTTCCACAAGAGGGATCATGCTTGGATATGCAAGCTCAAGCAAGGGCTACAAAGTCTATCTCCCATTCTTGAACAAATTTGTTGTTTCAAGGGATGTCATCTTTGATGAACATCATATGCATATGCTTGAAGAAGGCTCAAGTGCTCCAACAATCAAGAAGAAGATGGCCGAGGAGCAAGATCTTGGTTTTGAGGAGGAGCTCATGGAGGAGCAAGCACCAAACCCACCTATCACACCAAGGAGATCTTCAAGGGCAAAAGTGGAGCCATCAAGGCTCACATATTAAGGCAAAGGACAGCAAGTTGAGGGTATATCATCCACTTCTTATGCTTTATCTAGTTTTGAAGAACCGTCTAATGTTGAAGATGCATTGAACTCCAAAGAATGGTATAAAGCTATGTTGGATGAGTATGATGCCTTGATTGAGAATGAAACTTGGTTGCTTGTTGAGAGACCTCAAAGGAATGTAATAGGATGCAAGTGGGTCTTCAAGCTTAAGTTGAATGCAAATGGGAGTGTTAACAAACATAAAGCAAGATTAGTTGCAAAAGGTTATGCTCAAGAGAGAGGGATAGACTATGAGGAAACTTTTGCACCCGTGGCCAAGATGGTCACAATAAGGCTAATCATTGCACTTGCATCACATTTTGGATGGATTCTATGTCAAATGGATGTCTCTAATGCTTTCTTGAATGGTTTTTTGGAAGAGGATATCTATATGGAGCAGCCACAAGGTTCATCAAGCATGGAATGGAGAACAAAGTATGCCATCTCCAAAGAAGCATCTATGGCTTGAAGCAAGCCTCGAGATCTTGGAATTCAAGACTACATTGCTATCTTATTTCACTTTCTTTTGTTCAAAGTGAATATGATCCCACTCTTTACATTAAGTTTGATGATGTTGGTATTGTACTTTTACTCATTTATGTAGATGACATCATCATTAGTGGAAATAGTGTTGATGGTATTGAAAAAATCAAGATAGATCTATCCTTAGAGTTCAAGATGGTAGATCTAGGGTGTCTTCACTTCATCTTAGGCATAGAAGTACTTAGAGGGTCTGATTTTATCTTTATAAGTCAAGTAAACTATGCTCAAAGTCTTTTGAAGAAGTTTAAGATGGAAGTATGCAAAAGTGTTGACACACCAATGGAGCAAGATGTAAAAGTGCCAAATGAAGATGATGAAAGATCCTTCATGGACATCACTTTGTTTAGGCAACTTATAGGTTCCTTAATGTGGATCACTATAACTAGACCAGATCTTAGCTTTAGTGTATGTAGGTTGAGCCAATCCATGCAAAAGCCATTGAATATCCATTGGAAAAAGGCTAAGAGGATTCTAAGATACATCTCGGGTACATTGGATTTTGGGATTCTATATAGAGGAGATGTGATTAACCTTCATGCATTTAGTGATTCAGATTTTGCAGGGGACAAGAGGGATAGGAAATCAACAAGTGCCTATTCAACTTTCATAGGAGAAGGTGTGGTTTCATGGCTTTCAAAAAAGCAAGAAACTATATCTCTATCTTCAACCGAGGCCGAGTACAAAGCTTTGACAACCACTACAAAGGAGGTACTTTGGATCAAGAGATTATTGGTGGAACTAAAGATCATGGATTCAGAGGAGGAACCAATCATCTACAATGACAATATATCAGCCCAACACCTTGCATCTAACCCAATCTTCCATGCAAGATCTAAGCACATTGAGATATGCCATCACTTTGTGAGAGAAATGGTGCAAGCCAAGGAGATTGCTTTGGAGCATGTTCCAAGCAATGAATGTGTAGCTGATCTACTTACTAAACCACTTCAAAAGACACCTTTTATGAAGTTCAGATCATCACTTGGAGTGATTAGTAAAGCAATGATTGAACCAAGCTAGATAGTGAGGAGGAGTGTTAAAAATTCACAATTCTAGCTTGACTAGTTTTGGTCATATGACTTGTAAATAGTTAGATGGTCATGATGTGGCTTGTCACACGTGCCAAATAGCATAGGATTCCATTCATAAGGATGTTCTCAAGTAGACCTAAGTGTTAGAACCTTTGGAATGAGTCCAAATTATGCTTAGATACAAGGGAGAAAAAATAGGAGCTATTTTTGGTAATTTTGCATTGTTGAGGGATCTCCAAGATTCCAACCCTAACTTGGTAGGGATGAAAGATCCACCAAAATTAGCATTAGGGATAGGTTTAGGGCTACTCATACCTGCCCAAAACCGTGATGGATCATGTATATATAGGTGATGATATCTCACCAAAATCAATCAAGCAATTTCATGATTTTTCTCTCATAATGGTGCAATTGCTCTCTATGTTCATAATTGTTTGAGTACTTGTGATTACTAATGATTATAGGATTGAATGTAGGTCTGGTGTACAGTACTCAGACTGTGGGAGGCCGTACTTTCACACGTGTGAAGCCTTCTTCAAGGATTTGGGCCATTTAGTGAGGTTCAAGCATAGATTTTTGATGGATTTTGATGGTTCAACTTGTGCTAATCTTATGAAATCATAATCTATTGTTTCCCTCATCATTTCAAGTGTTTTAGGATCCTTATTTGCTGTAATTTTTACAAGCGAAAGCTATGAGCAGACAACCAGACAAGTCAATCAGATGGCCAGATAGAACATGGAAAAGCATTACAGTGTTGACACGAATCTGAACGCAAAACCAGACAGAGCTGTAATCAGATTAAGTATAGCAAAATATACAAGTTAATAATGTAGGTGAGCACAAAACAATAGCAGACGTAACTGTGTGCTTCACAAAGCTAATCACAATCTGTAAAGGTTATGAACCTATTACTAACATCTGTGTGAAAGAAAAAATCAATGCGCGAAGGCATCTACAATGTCTCTCTCAATTACAAATCATGCTTCGTTCACTTTATCTTTTTTTTGAAAACTGAAATGATATTCACTATATACATAAATTTTACAGGTGTGCAGATGAAGAAGGTACAAAAATGGTTGTGCCGTTTGTGGGAGATCGTGGGTGGCTGTTGTTGTTGTCAAATCTGATTGCACAGTGCATAGGGTGAGCTTAAGGAGTCTGTGACATCAAGTTTCTGCTCAGATTGCATGTGTTTGAAAATGCGAAAAATGTGACACTCTTTGGCCTTTGGCCTTGTCCTTACATAAAGGCAACCTTTGGCATTTGTAGGGCAATGTCGCATTTTTTTCGCTTGTCATAAACTACGTGTAAAAATGCAGTGTCGCATTTTTTGCCTGTCCAAATTTACTTGTAAATATGCAGGCTGTGCAACTGCGCTTTTCCGGAAGTGTCGCAAAACACTTAGTTGCTCAGGATGGCCCAAAGGTGAAAAGGCGACAGTGTTGGGGTTTTTTGCGATAGTGTCAGGTTTTTCGCCTGTGAAAATTCCTGAATAAATGTTGGAAGTATTTCTAGTTCGTGTGGTGGCTAGATCTACTTACGGGTGTAGTATAGGCATGTAGAGATTCATCCACTTTCTAAGTTCCTACAACAAGCTTCAACGGAAATATGGAAAATAATCAACAAAGATGAGAGCACTAAGGCTTACCCAACTAGTGCCCAAAACAGAAATAAAGCTAATTAGAAACAACAATAAAAATCCTTGCTAACGCAAACCCAACTAGCAAGATTGCTAAACTAAGGCCTAAATTAACACCCAGAGGGTTTGAAAGATAAATTGCGGCTAACTAAATAAACCAATAGAAACATGCCACAATAATTCAATGAAAGGAGACAAGAGGAGGCCCGAGCGCCTTCCCTCAAGCTATGCACCTTCCAATGGAAATACAAAGAAATAGAATGATAATCTTAGCATAATCTCAGAGTGTTGTTTACAAGGCAAATACCTCTCCTTTTATGGCAAGGAGAGTCTTCCATAAGTATCTACTAATGGGACTAATTTGTTTCTAGTCTTTCTAGAACTTCTAACTTAGGATTTAGAACTTCAAAGTTTCTTAACTTAGGAAAACTTAAGATAAAATATTTCTAATCTTAAGTTTCCTAAGTCTAAGTTCTAAATCTAAGTTTAAGCTATTTTATTATTTTTTAAGCTTCTACTCATGGGCTTACAAATCACATGCCATGGTTGAAGTTTATTGACAGATACTCATATGTGGACTTACAAAACACATGCCACGAAGTTTTATTTCTTTCTTTTTATTTTTAGTAGCCAACATTATCCCCCTCCTTAGTGGATTGGTGGTCCCACACCAATCGACGCCTTTTTGTCTTGGATCTTTTGTGCTTCTTGGAAGTGAGACTGTTGATGTCGGGAGTGGTAGATTGTAGTGCCGATGCCCTCCATCATTTGCCACCATAATTTGTTCAGGAAGGGCATGGGTTTGTAATAATGGAGCATACCCTGTAGAAAGTTATGGGTTTTGCATAGCTCCACCATATCAACGTGCAATGCGGAAGTGAGTGCAACAAGATAATAGAGCCTTGTACGTTGATATGGTCGTCTTGTGTTCATAGGAGTTTATTGATATCAAGGTTGATTGGGAGTAGCCCTTGATCCCAAAAACCTTTGAGTTCTGCCAGAAATGCCACCAGGCCGCAATTATTCGCAAAATATCTGACATCGCGATCAGGATTGCCATGGTGCTTCTGGTAGAATACTCAACAGTTGGTGACCATGTCTTCGGCTAAGTTGCCGGTATTGACGCCTGTGAGTTTGGGCCAAAATATTCTATTCTTGACCTTGGTGGCAAGAAACGGTTCTCGCCTCGCTACTGGATAGTAATAAGGATTTGTGCGCATGTAGGAGGGAGCTTCGATATACCGTGCCATTGAAGTGAGAGAGAGGAGGTTGCCTGTGTGGATGGAACCACGCCACTGAGCTACCTGCTGCTGCCACTACTGCTTGTCTGCGTTGCTGGGCCTGGTGAAGTAAGGTCGCCTGCTGCTCTAGGACCTCCTTTGGGACCTGAGAGGGTTTAAGGCTCCCTCCAAATTCAGCATACTCCGTCCCAATGTCGCTGGATAGAATGTTGTAAGGGACATCGGCTTCTGTGCTGATCGCCTTCCCTTTTTGCTTCTTAGTAGGTGGGGCTAGTGAGACTGGTTCTGCTATCGGTTGGGGGTGGCTCACTTTTTTGTGCTTGGATAGAGATCATCCAGCTCCTTGATGGCAGCAGCCGCCCTAGACCCCAACTGTTTGGTGACCAACATGTGGAGGAGATATCCACATTTGGTAGTTGGTTTTCTGGCTTTCAAAGCTCCGCATAGCTTCTCTACTACCTTCTCATCCCACTCGTAATTTTGAGTGGGATCATCCATGGTGAGGGTCAAAGAGAAGAGGTCGCTCGGTGGTATGCGATCCATCTTGGCAGTATGCACTTCAACCATGGTGACGAGGATTTCTGAGGCGGCCCGTAGATGGGGATCTGTGATGAGGCGTATGGCGATCCCGTCGTTGGTTTGGGCAATGGTTTTGCCATCGTCTGTCAAAAACTTGGTAAAATATTTGGCATCATAATTGATGCCCCTGCCATGGATTGTCTCTCTGAGATCAGGGAAGCCAATGCTCTGGAGATCCCCAAGAGAGACGTTAATGATGGTATAGTTGCCACTCTTAGATGTAAGCATGAAAGTTTGAAATTCATCCGAATAGGTGGAGTAGGCCGCTCAGATGAGGCCGGCATAATTCTTGATACTGATCATTAAAATATCCTTTGAATAAGGACGAGGGGGTTTACTGCGATGCAAATTGAGCGAGGAATCACGGGAGGCCATGATAGCAGTGATGAGAATTTTGAGAATTAATTTTGGCATGAACTCAAGAGCAGCAATCTGAAATGAATTTGTAGAGAGAAGGGTAGAGGTCTATATATAGACTTTTTTGGCAAGAATTTGCAACTTCACTCAGAAATCGTCCTCAGTGTCCATGATTTGGTAATGATGGTCGCGAATTTTGAGACAACATTCTAAGGGTCCGCGAATTTAGGTAAGTGATTTTTTTATGCCAAAAGAGAAGAAATGTTTGACAGTGCAAAACTTTGTCTGATCAGAATTTGCAGAGATAGCAGAGAAATCGTGGGAATCATTTGGAGCTTCAACGAATTGTCTGTGAATTCTGATAGTGGACATCTGATGAAAAAAACTACCTTTTTCTATTTTTAGAAATTTTGGTCTCTGAGACGGAATTTGCGGAGGCCAAAAATGAATCGTACACTATAAAAAAGAGGTCAGGCGAATTTTGTCTGAGATGGTGTGAAACAATTCTTCTGAAACTAATGGCTTTTGTGGTTTTCTCAGAGCAGACTGTTGGTATACCTGATCTGATAGTATCTTGATGGTTTGAACAAGAAAGCACAGCAAAATTTTTGTCAAAATGGCAGGCAGTCAATAAAAAAATAAAAAAAAACAGTAGGAAAGAAAACAACTAATACATATCAAGATAAAAACAAGGTTCATTGTACTTTCTCAGTCGGCTCTCATTGACCACAGTGTCGAGGATATCGCCTTGAAGGGTTTGGAGTTATACATATCCAGAGGCAAAGATTTTTTTAATGACATAAGGTCTTTGGACGTAAAATTTCAATTTGCCTTTGAAGGCTTTGGCCTGGTATAGCAGGACCTTATCTCCAACTTGGAAGTCTCTAAGTTTCAAAGATCGATCATGCCATGCTTTTTGTCGTCGTTTGTGGACTTGTTGAGCAAAATGCTGATCCGTTGTATTTCACAGAGTTGCTCCAGATGGAATAACCTGTTTGCTAGATTCTGGTGAGTATCAAGGTCAAGGTTATAGGCCACTCGAAGGGAGGGAATATGGAATTCCACAGGCATAACGGCTTCTTGGCCATATGTTCGCTGGAAAGGGGTTAAACTTGTAGCCCGCTTTGGGGTGGTGCAATAAGCTCAAAGAGTAGCATGGAGTTTGAGTTCTCAATCAGATCGGCTGGATTCAACGGTTTTGGTGAGAATTCCACATAGGATTTTATTGGTGGATTCCGCCTGGCCATTGCATTGTGGATAGTATGGAAACTTTTGCCACGTACGACAAAATTTTTTAAAAGGAGATCTGCTATGACAGAGTTAAGTAAATGTATACCCCTCTCACTAATAAGCTCTAGAGGACATCTGAAACGAACTATAACCTATTCATATAGAAATTTTGCGGTAGAACGAGCGTCAGCATTGCGAACAGCTCTTGCTTAAGCCCATTTGGTGCAATAGTCCATAGCTACTATGATGTAATGAGATTGTGTGTGTCGAGCAGCAAGACTAATAGGTCCGACATAATCAATTCCCCATTTCTAGAAAGCTTGATCAGTGGTTACAGGGTGTAAAGGCATGTAATCAGTCTTTTGAAATCGTTTTGTGCGTTGGCAGACATCACAAGCCTTAGTGTAATTGTGCGTATCCTTGAAGAGTGTTGGCCACCAAAAACCGGCCAAGAGGATTTTCTTAGCAATTGTTTCAGAAGAGAAATGGCCTGCACCAATACCTTCATGAGTGAGAAAAATTATAGAGGGTATTTCACCTTCAGTAAGACATCGTCGGATGATTCCATCTAACCCTTGCTTGTAGAGGTGTCCTGCAATTAACGTATACGATTTAGTTTTGAAAACCAACGCACGTTGTTCAGGTTTAGAAAAGGAAGGATCCATTTGCCCTGAAGTTAAATATTCTGTAATTTCTTTAGTCCATACGGGTGTAGATCAACTTGGAAAAGGATTGCATCTGGTAAATCATCGTTGATGCCTTGATCAGGGGTAGGAAGGTTAGGAATTCGAGATAGATGGTCTGCTAGAAAATGCTGAACTCCCTTACGAACCACGATCCTAAACTCAAATTCTCGTAGTAATAGGATCCATCTAGTAATACGGTCAATGGTGCAGGTCTTGTGGATGAGATACAACAGTGCTTGATGATCAGTGAAGAACGCAAAAACTTTTCTTAGAAGATAATGGCAAAAATTATGAATCGCATATACCATTGCCAAGGCTTCACGTTTGGTAGTGGTATAATTTACTTCAGCAAGTATCAATTGTCGACTAAGAATACGGATTGGGTAGTCCTTTTTGAATTCTCCCGGTTGGATGAGCACTGCTCCAATGGCATACTTGAATGCATCGGTATGCACATGAAATTTTTTAGAATAATCAAGAGCTCGAAGGATGGGTGCATTGGTAAGGGCTTCTTTGAGTTGATTAAATGCGACGCATTGTTCCTCCGTCCATTTGGAAACTACAACTACTTTGTAGATTAAGGGTGCTTTGTTAGCGAAATTGAAAATAGAACACCGATAGTAGTTGGCGTGGCCAAGGAAAGAGTAAACTTCACATATCGTACGCGGTTCCAGTAGATTTTGAATGATAAGGATCTTTTCAGGGTCAGTGGCAATGCCATTTTGTGAAATAATATGTCCTAACACAATACCATGGGTTATCCAAATCTGGCATTTTTTGGGATTAAAAGAGATGCCAAAGTGTTGACATTGGATAAAAAAAAATTTGAGCACAGACAGATGGCATGCTTTTTCAGAATGTGCTCCTAAATTGTCCAAGTAAACCTCTAAGGTATCGCCCATCTATTGAGAAAAGGCCGCTTGCATAACATGTTGGAAGGTGCTAGGAGCATTGCAGAGACCAAAGGGCATGACTTTCCAGTAGAAGGTTCTCCATTTTGTGGCAAAAACGGTTTTATGTTGATCTTCTTCAGTGATTTGGATCATATTGTATCCGCTAAAGCCATCTAAGAAGGAGTAAGCCTCATCTCCTGCGAGATTTTCTAAGATGATTCTCCGATAGGTAGTGAAAAATGATCACGTTCGGTGACGGCATTAAGTATCTTAAAGTCAACACAGATTCGAAGTTTTCCATTTTTCTTGGGAACGATGACAATTAGGAAGACCCATTCAGTATGCGCGATTTCATAGATAAATCCTGCATCTAAGAGACGTTGTAATTCTTCTTTGATCTTGGCCTTATAGATGGGATTGCATCTGTATGGACGACTAGCAATGGGCCACGCACCCAGTTTAAGCGGGATACGATGCACAACTACTTGGGGTGAGACGCCTTTCATGTCTTTATAGGTCCAGGCAAAGACATGTCGATATTTGCGTAGGAACTTTTCAAGCCATCTGCGTTGTTCGCGATTGAGATGAGCTCCAACGTGGACAAGATATTCGTTGGTTTCATTTGGCTCACTCAAAGAAAGGGTTATAGTTTGTGTAGGGCCTTCGTAGGGTGAATTACCAGTTGGCACATGTTGAGCTTGGGGTAATTGGATTGTGACATCCTCAATCATATAGTCCTTAAAGTATGCAGGAACAACATGGGCGGGAGATTCGAGGGGGGGGCTTGTCTTTCTCTTGCCGGGATGGTGATTGGGAATGTTCGGGGGCTGGTGTAGAAACAGAGGCAATCTCAGAAACTTTCCTAACAATTGTGAGGTCACCAAGCGGTTGAATTTGAAGCGGTTTTTTCATTTTCTCTTTCATAGTATGACCACGTGGTTGAGGCTTTGGTGGTGCAGAGGTGTGTGGATGAGGGACGATTGGTACATCATGGAGGATCTCGTCATCAATTTGAAAGATGGTCTCCTCCTCACGGAGATCTCATGGATAG